>CAJGYO010000002.1:114353224-114953224 GCA_904845875.1 Miscanthus lutarioriparius
CAGCATCAGTCCATCTCTCTTCCGCTTTCCCATCGCTCTCAGGCGTCCCTGTCTGCAGGATTCCACTTCGATTTAAGCCACACCGCAATGCTGCATAAATGCAACTCTCCTTCCCTTCCTCCCTTCCCCGTCGCGCTATCTACTTCTCTCTCACCCTCATCACAGCACAGCTCCAGCTCTAGACTCTAGGACAGAGGAAGAAGCGAGAGTCGCAGTCAGTCACAGAGGGCTTGCAGCAGCTGTGGCCATGCTCTGCTCCCCCTCGATAAGCCGGATTCCAAGCTCTGCAGACGAACAAGGAGGCAAGGTACATGTTCAGTTCGTCTTTTCTGATTCTTCTTTCTCCTTCTTATACAATTCCTTGCTCGATTTTTTTTTAGGGGAAACTCCTTTCTCGAATTCGCCGCTCATGTTCTCTTTTCTTCGATCTTCTATAATAATATATTACTGCACAGCTGATTTTTTTAGGTGAGGATCTTGTTCACTTTATTATTTCTATGGCTTATAAGTTGACTAATACTGATTTGTCGCGAAAGAAAAACGGTATCACGATTGATAAGCATAACTTACACGATCGAGCGAACAGGTGGTCTGATACGATACTTTCACTTTCACCGTCTACACGATCGAGCGAACAGGTGGTCTGATACGATACTTTCACTTTCACCGTCATCCGTCCATTCTCACCGGACAATCTTAACTTTACACTTGATAAAAAGCTCTTCTTAGTAATTTAAATTTAACGAAGGATCTCGTCTCGTCTCCAGTGTTCTTGCTATAGATTGCGATTTTAATACGAGGCTACATATAAATAAATAAAAAAAGAACCTTTCCACTGTGTTTGGTTGCTGCTCTTGAGCAGGCAGGCAGGCAGGTGTTTCTCCCCTTGCAAGTATGTGGTGTCCACACGTCTATCCTGCTTCCCGCTTCTCCTTTGTTTTCTTCCCTCTTTTATTTATCCATCACTGTTCATGTTCTTGCACTCCACAGTTCACACATGCTCCGCTCTCCCAGATCCATCCATGTACCTTGTAGGGCCTGCCAATTTATCATATTTCCATCCCCTTTTTTCTTGCTGGCATCTACTGAACGCTGAGCATTTTTTTTCTTTTCTTTAAACGGAACGCTGCCAGTCAAGCAGATGGACAGAGAACAAGCGTAGATGAGTTAGACATGCTTGCTTGCTTGCTCCATTTGAGGCCAAATAAAAGGTTGTTGTGTGCTGCAAGATCCTGGACAGGAGACGTCATTGTTTACAGTTTTTTTTTTCATCCATTGACAGCTGCATAGAAGTTGGCAACAATTTTTAACATCATGCTTGCCTTCTTTGAGTTCCCATGCACGTCCCTCTACTCCTTGCAGCTCATGCTGCTTGCCCTCTTGTGTGTTCTTGCAGCGTGCATTCTGATTGAATTGTTCATAAAGTGATTGGCTGCTCATCGATGGTTGTGGTGGTCATCTGAGCGATGAACCAGTTCGTCCCTGATTGGAGCAACATGGGAGACACCTCCAGGCCGCTCGGGTAAGCACTAGCTCTGATCCCTTGATTGGTGTATAGAGATCATGAAGCAGAGACATCGTCTTCATCAATCGATTGATTTTCATCTTGTTGCGAGAGGGAGGGATTACCCAAGATTCTGCTGTGTTGTTGCGTGCAGCGAAGACGATGACCTCATTGAGCTGCTCTGGTGCAACGGCCATGTCGTCATGCAGAGCCAGAGCCACCGGAAGGTGCCGCCGAGGCCCGAGAAGGCTGCGGTGGTGGCGCCTCCAGCCCCCGCGTCGGTGCCGCAGGAAGACGAGGGCGGCCTGTGGTTCCCCTTCGCGTTGGCCGACTCGCTCGACAAGGACATCTTCTCGGAGTTCTTCTACGAGGCACCGGCACCGGCACCGGCAGCGGTGGCGGCGGCGGCGGTGGCGGCGCCGGTGGCCTCTGGTGGCACCGGCACTGAAGCCGCCGTGGGCAAGTCGTGCAGGGACGACGTTTCAGCGGAGGCCGACAGGCGCGGCGGGGCCAGGGGCGGGGCGTGCCCGGTGTCCGAGGACCCGTGCGACCTGATGCCGCCGCCCAAGTCGACGCCCGCGTCCTGCTCCAGGCAGCAGACCATGAGCCTGGCCAACGGCGGCGGCAATGCCGACGATCTCTCGGACCTCGTCGTCCTCCGTGCGGGGAGCGCGGGGAAGTCGGCTGCGGCGGCGGCGGTGGCGGTGGCGGAGGTCGGCGCGTCGTCGATGCTGAGCGCGATCGGGTCGAGCATCTGCGGGAGCAACCAGGTGCTGGTGCAGCGCGCGGTGGGCGCGCCGGGGCGCGCGAACGCGAACGCCATGGGCGGCAGGGGCAACGAGGCGTCCTCGTCGGGGCGGTCCAACTACTGCTTCGGCACCGCCACCACCACCACCACGACCGAGCCCACGAGCACCAGCAACCGGAGCAGCAAGCGCAAGCGGCTCGACACCGAGGACTCGGAGAGCCCCAGCGAGGTCTCGTCTCTCCTTCTCGACGACGATTGCCTTGTCGGCCCGTCTATTATTGTTTAATAACAACGCTCCCGGCAATGGTACGATGATGCAGGACGCGGAGTCGGAGTCCGCCGCCATGTTGGCGCGCAAGCCGCCGCAGAAGATGACGACGGCGCGGAGGAGCCTCGCCGCCGAAGTGCACAACCTCTCCGAGAGGGTGCGTGACGACTGACGACAACTCCTTGCTAGCAGTTGCCTCGTCCAACAGTCGACGACGTTGTCTGACTGTCTGACATGGATGTGTTTTGTCCCCAATGTTGCAGAGGAGACGAGACAGGATAAACGAGAAGATGAGAGCCCTGCAGGAGCTCATACCTCACTGCAACAAGGTTAGACATCACTGGACAAGCAGTAGCTCCATTATCACTTTCATCATAACCTGTGGACAGTGTTTTATACAGTAAATCAGTAATAATCTTGTAATTGCATTACGTGAAGCAGACGGACAAGGCGTCAATGCTCGCCGAGGCGATCGAGTACATCAAGTCGCTGCAGCTGCAAGTGCAGGTCAGTGAGACAGCGACCACGTCCTCCCTCGCCGTGCAAGTGCAAGTCGGTCACTGACACTAACCGTAGGCAACATGCAATGCAGATGATGTGGATGGGCAGCGGCATCGCGGCGGCGCCGCCGGCGGTGACGTTCCCCGGCGTGCACCAGTACCTGCCGCGGATGGGCGTCGGGATGGGCCCGGCGGCGGCGATGCCGTCCATGCCGCGGCTGCCGTTCATGGGCGCCCCGCAGCCGGTGGTGCCCGCCAACGCGCAGGTGAACGTGAACCCGGTGCCGGGCTACCGGGGCCACCACCACATGCCGGCGGCGGTGGGCATCACGGAGCCGTACGGGCACTACCTCGGCGTCAACCACCTGCAGCCGCCGCCGTCGCAGGTCCAGGTCCGCCGCGTCCCCTGCCTGCTGCATTAGTTTTGTAGGCCTTGTTTAGTTACCCTCAAAATTCCAAGTTTTTTCACTCTCTTTCCGTCACATCAATTTTTAGCTGTTTGTATGGAGTATTAAATGTAGGTAAAAAAAATAATTAATTACATAGTTTAGTTGGAAATTACAAGATGAATTTTTTGAACTTAGTTGGTCTACGATTGAACAATATTTACCAAATAAGACGAAAGTGCTACTATTTATCAGTTTGAAATTTTTTTCAATCTAAACAAGGCCGTAGTATGCTGTGTGCCAGTATGCATGTGTTCCTGACAAGTTTGGGCAGCACTACGCGCAGGGCGTGGGGTACTACCCGTCGCTGGGGGCGAAGGCCGTGCAGCAGCAGATTCCAGAGCCTCATCACGTGCCGGGCCCCGGTGGCAGCATGCCAGCCGGCGCCGCGCCCAGAGTGCTGCCCCCAGAGAGCGCGCCAAGCAGAGGACCAGCAGGTACGGTACCATGCGCTCTGCTCTTCTCCTCATCTTCTTCTTCTGGGATCACAGGTTCACAACAACAAAGGTAGCCGTTGGTTTCAACATGTTTGCTTGGTTACAGCACTTGATAGGAACTGGTCCTCAGTGTACCACCAACCAATAATGAAATATTTAGCAGCTTTATTAACGAGAAAAAGGAAAAGAAAAACGTAAAGCAACCCTAGTGGTTGTCCAATTTCAGAAAGAAAAATAGTGTTTTGCTAGATATAGCTCTAGCTTTTGTAGTTGGTATTGGTACATTTTTGGGCCCCAATGGAAGCACTACAATGAGATCAGAACTGAACTGGGGCCTTTTTTTTCGCTCGTCCTGTACAGGAATATATTGTTCGCGTGAGTGTCCACGGTTTTGCATCTTGAGTTCGCACCGAATAAATGGTCTGTTCGTTTACCCGATAAGTTATGGCTGAAAGTACTGTTACCTGATTTATTATAAGAGAAAAATATTATTCGTTGGCTAAAAAATATAGCTTATAAACTAAGCAAACAGGACGAAACTTTTTAGAGTATGGTTCCTCATCAACGTGTAAAGCGAGGGACAAGTACTATACGATACGGTTTGACGGCGCAACGGAGCTACTGTTCGAGTGCTGGAGCCTTCCATCATTTGCCAAGGGCATCTTTAGTGTGAATTCGGGTGCCTGTTTGCTTGAACTTATTAGCTGACTTATCAGTTAAAATCTACAGTATTTTTTTTCTACAACAAATCAGCTTCAGCCGGTTTTAATACCAGCCGAATAACTTGCTTACGTGGCTAAGGGTTTGCCACATCTAGTGCTAGTGCTATGCTAGATCGTTTTGTGGGACCCATGTGGTAGTAAAGAATCCTTATTTTTCTACCTCCTGACGGTCAGCCCTCAACATCCTCGATAGATGGTAGAGCTTCAGTCTCTGACAGTTAAAACGGAGAAATGCTTTCTGACCAGGAGCGTCTCAGCGGGAGGAGAAAACTCAAACCCTAAAAAATAATTATTGGAAGAGATACAAAACATGTTTTGAGATTTTGAAGATCTTCTCTTCAGCAGAACGAGAAAATCAAATCCCTAACGAGAAAAATAGTGGATTTGCCTTTTATTTGAGGGGTGGGAGCTGTGATTTGAGGGACTGAGATTTTTTTTTTCATTGAAGTTGGGTTTGGAGAACTGTCGGAGCTATAAGATCTCTAAAATAACAGTTTTTCTCGTTTGGGTTAGGAAAGGGAGACTGTTGGAGATGCTATAATCCCCACTAGAATCTAAGATAACTTTTATTGTTTGGCTAGGGAGAAATGATTCTCACGGAGAAGCAGCTCCAAGGAGTGCGGTCGAATGACCTCTCATTCTTAATTCTAGCTCCTTAATTCTCGGATAGAGTGATTCTAATCAGTGATTGTGGTGTGGAGGGAGGTGGAAAGTGATTTAGGTGAGAATTGAATTTAGAGTAGTGAAAACGCAGTTCTTTCTCCCGAGTCCTAGTGTAAATGGAGAAGTGATTTTTGTGATTTTTTTCTAGTTAATTGAGCAGAGTAATTTGCATAAAGAAACTCCTCCAAACACCACGTCAAACTTCAACGCCGATTTCTTGCTTTGACAGACACCTATACATGCATGCATACTCACTCATGAACACATGCACACATCCTACCACTATGGGCACCTTTGAAAGACTGAGACTAGGTCATCACAGTCGCCTCACTATCGACGAGCATTGTCGCCTACTATTGAAAAACTACGCTATTTAATACTGGAATAAATCTAAGAAAATATGAGTATCTGTGCCAAGTCAAAAACTACTTAAACATGAATAGACATGTTCTACAAGGAACCTAACCAACTAAGCTACACTTAATTTGCGAGTCAATTTTTTACCGCAATGAAGCTGCTCATATGTGTTGTGTACTTGTGTTGCGTTCTTAGTTTTCCGTGGTGAGACGAAAATTCGTTGCCTCCAGCACAATGCGCAAGTTTCTTTTACTCTATATATAGGCATAGAAGGACAAGGTCAAAAAGCTTTCTTTTCAAAAGTAAAAGTAACAAAGCTGCTTACAGAAGGGGGAAATGCAAGAAAATGATGGGCTAGAAAGGAAACTAGCCTTTTGGAGTTGAGCTTCAGCCCAATCATTAGCAGCACAATGGAGAGGAAGGTTCTGTGCTCTAAAGCTTTTGTTTAGTGGAGTAGCACCGAAAGTAACACCGCTCACTTTTGGGTCCTTATTAACAGGACCTGAAAAAGCTCCCTGAGAAGTAAGAACAGGACACACTGCGATCGATATGGGAAATGCCTAGCTTGTACTCCCACCCCGTCCATATGCAAGCCATACCAAATAGACACTATCAGCCTGTTTGGCCGGGCTACTCTGGCTCCGGCTATGTGCTATAGTGGACGGAGAGCAGATCCGAAGAGGGGAAAAAATACTGGTTCCTCTTAGCTCCTAATTTATTTGGAGAAGTGAGAAAAAATGTATTTTGATGAACAGTATGGTAAACAGTGCATGAGTTGGAGGAGCCGGAGCCTAGAAGCTCTTCCAAATGGCCCCTATGTATAGTTTATAGCTTAGTGTCTATAAACCATAAACCACTAAGGGCTTGTTTAGATACAATCATAATTACTTCAATCAACTAAGTTTTATCCTAATCTACTTCAACACAAATGAAATTATAGATTGAGGTGGACATGAATTTCAAACGTGGCCTAACCAAATAATAAACATTTCATTTACGTGCTCAATTCAATGTACTCATGTTATTGTGAGGCAGCAAAACCCTAGCCAGTGGTATCTCAGGAAAACTACGTACCGTCTGACCATAGTGCCAATAAAATTCGGTAATGAAAAGAAAAATCTGATGCAATTGGACAAGATAAGGTTGCGATGTTACAGTAGGGCCCCTTTCCCACTTGTTCCGCACAAAAAAAAAAAGCTCCGATGGTGGGAGAATATGTTTTTACATATATATGCCAAAAGTTAGGTCGTTCTACTTAGACCTGCTCGCCTGGAACGTCAATTGTGTATTTGTATTGTACCTACCTTAATTTGTCGCCGGAGTATACTGGTAAAGTGCTTCATATATCTCTCTTATGTCCACAAATGTCCATTGATGGATTTTGAGCATCATATTGCAGTTTAACCAATTTATTTTCCATTTTATCTGATTTCTTCTTCTTCTTTGCAGGGTGACTAACCAAAAAGGACAAATCGCATGGCGGGGCTGATGTTTAATTTGACAATTATGAAAAGAAAAAGAAAAAGAAAAGAAAATAGACTGCACAGAAGGAAAAGCTGATGAAATAACATGGGGCATTTTCTTTAGCAGCCCCATTTTGGGATCTGTGCAGAAATTTAGAAGGGATTGATCTCTTAACAGATTGTACTTAGCATGATTTTTTAGTTGGAACCATGCTAATCTTTAGTTTATCTTCTCAATTCTTGAGTTGAGATGGGCACGTAGCTGAGAGGGTTAGAGCTGGTGCTTCTGTTTTGCTGTCTCTAGATGCAATGCAAATGAGAAGTTCATGAGCTTATTATTAAAACACCAAAAGCAACTGTAATTGTTGGTGTTTTATTATTTGTGCAGTTTCCATTGTACATAATAGAAGCGCACAAAGAGCAAATATTTTTGTTCTTGTGCTACTGCCGCATAAAGTTTTTTTTCCTTTACTGCTATTCCGACTTTTATATATTTACTACAATTCTCTTCATATTGTACTTGTTATATTGCTTACACCACTGACAAATCCTCAATGTATGCTTAGGTTCAGGTAAAAATTAAGTGACCTTTTCTGGTGCGTCCACAAAAGTTCAACTTTGGAATTTGATATCTTAATCAATATTAGATCGTATATAGAGATTTCACATGGAAATTATCTTCAAAAGATAAAAATTACAATGTCATAAACACATACTCCCTCCATTCCAAATTATAAGTCGCTTTGACTTTTTTGGTGCATCTATTTTGCTATGCATCTAGATATATTATAGCAAAATGGGTGCACCAAAAAAGTCAAAGCGACTTATAATTTGGAACGGAGGGAGTAGGCAATAAAAATTTGTTTTGGATTACTGGATATCATAATATAGATGTCCAAAACATATTAATTACTCCCTCTGCTTTAAATGTAGGTCATTTTAATTTTATCCTAAAACAATAAACTGCTATCAAATTAAATTGATAATAAAACGCACCACATTTACAATATAATACCAAATTAATTATTTACTTCAAATCCACAAATTAATGCATGTTTATAGTATAGATATTTGGTTCGTTAGATGATTAGATGTTAATATTTTTTCTATATAATTAGTTAAAATTAGAAAAGTGACTTTTTTGATAAAATTAAAACGATCATCATTCGTTTTGACTAAATAATGAGCATATACATTACTTGCCTAGAGTTGGCCCTAGGGGAGCGCAAAAGATCCAACGGCCTAGAGCCCAGTCCGAGTAGGGGCCCAAGATCTAAACCGTGTACATATATACCCAACAGTATTCTCTCAAAAAAGATATACTAAAAAAACAATATCTTCAGTTAAATATATATGTGACTTTCTCATCTGAACATTCTTATAGGCTGAATTGAACAAATATTGATACTCTTTTTTTATTTGATCAATAGTTTAACTTAAGACAACTCTAAATATTATTTTATTTTTAGTGGACAAAATATTTAGATTCTGCATTATATATGTACTACCTCCGGCACGCAAAGTGTGATCTTTTGGTTTTATCTGTAACTCAAAGTTTAACCAAATTTACTTAGAAGAAATGAAGAATATCAATACTTATGACACAAAATATATTTACTATGAAATATATTTCTAAATCGGATGATATTTATTTCATATCATAAATATTAGTATCTTTTCTTATAAGCTTAGTCCAATTTAAGATTATTTGACTTAGTATAACATTAAAATGAAACTCTTTGCAAGATGGTGGTAGTACACTTTAAGTTCATCCACCAGGTTCCTCGAAATGTAGGGCCGACCTTGTTGCTTGGAAACCAGGCCCTAAATTTGTTCGATCCTTTTCCATTCTTTTCGGGAGCACCCAAATGCAGAATAAAGACGTGGGGTTGAACTTGGTGCTTTGTGAATCTCGACTTTGCCCACTTTTCTATCTGCCGCACCACAGCGCATCCCTAAATAGATTCTGGAGATCTTTTTTTTCGCGAGCTAAGAACAACTATTGTTCCAACCAATTGGAACGAGAAAAGGCGGTGATGAGTACGATTCTTATCTCCTTGCTGTTTTGATGATGACCTGATTGCCACAACGAAGCCACGCTGTCCAGATCACCAAGGTCTCCAAGATTTTTCTTTTAAAAAAATGTTTTCCAATGAATAACTTTGCAAACAATAGCTGTCCATTACCTTTATTTAGAGAATCTCCAAACATCTCTTCATATCTTTTATAATCGATAGAAATAAACATTTTAGTAAAAACGTACCAAATAGCATCTTTAATTAGATCTCCAAATACTATTATTCTTTATTTTAGAATTCCCGCTAGTCAAACATAAAGTATATAGAGTACGCACAAGATATAAAAGTTATAAGAGAGTGAAAAGATATAAAGAGTGATTTTATTAAAATGACTCTTCAAACGATACTTTAGACAGTGGGTTTAAGAAAAAATCTTGGAGATGCTCTTATGCAAGATAGATATTACTTGCCTCGCTAGGTGGATTGGGGAACGAAAACGAACTTGGGTGGTCATTGGTTTTCAAGATGGCATCTGGAGCACAAACTCTAACAAGCGACCCATTGCGCTAGGGCACGAGCGCGTGACGCAGGCCGGCCCTGGCGCGCGCCCAACAGCGACCCACCGAGTGGACTGCCCTACCGGAGACGGAGAAGGAGAAGAAGACCGCAACCCACTGACTGTGACCGGAGACGGAGAAGAAGACGCGGCAGCGGCGACCGGAGGACACGGTGGCGTCAGCTAGGGTTTCAGCGACGGTGAGGTAGGGTTTCTTCTCCAACTCCGATGGGCTATAGAAGGGCCTGTCGGGGGGAGGCAGGACGGTTAGCGTGGTAGGGAAGGAGGTCAGGCATTTTAGGGGGCCTAGCGGTGGTAGCGACGGTCGGCTGGGCCAGGTTGGGGTGGGGCCGCCATGGCCGGAGCTCGGAGCTCGGCATCGCCGGTGAGCATGGCCATGGCGGAGCTCTGACGAGACGGGGGCAGGGGAAGAAGGCAGCCGTCGAGGGCACTAGGGTTCACCACAATCGACGTCGCCTACGAGCATGGACATGGCATTGCTCCGACGAGGGGGCAGGGGAAGAAGGTGGCCACCGAGAGTGCTAGGGTTCGCTGGAGCTCTAGCGAACCCTAGCGCCCGTGGCAGGGTGGTGGCTAGCGGCGGGGGCAAGGATGAGAAGGAAGGCGTGGTAAAGGACGAGCGTAGAGTGCTCAATGGCGAGGGACGGGGCAGAGGAGGAGGGGCACGGGGATGGTTGCGGGCAGCGGTGAGGCAGCCGCAGCCGCGGGCGGCGAGGCAGCCATGGCCGCGGGCGGCAAGTGTGGGTTGGCAGCGCGCGCCGAACGGAGGTAGAAGACGCGCTGAGCTGGAGTCAGCGCTCCTGGATGTCACGACGGGTCGCGCGCTAACTCTGTCCCATCTGGAGACAGTAACTTCCTGACTCGGGTGTCGCCGGTGAAATGCTTGTGACTTAAATTAGCTAACTGGTTTGGATGTTTGCGCTGCCCCTCGGTGCTCACACTCATGCTTGACATGAGGACTCCCTGGGCCTTGTCCTATACCTAGGCCACGTTCTGACGACCTTTAAACCAACCGCTACACTACTAGAAATATCCACTTCTATAATGATCAGCTTTCGTCACTGAAGGAGCCAAATTCATCATAATTTCAGTTTTATGACAAATTTATGACGAAAAACGGTTCGTCATAGAAGTCACGTAATTCTTGCAATTCTATGATGATTCTAGAAAATCATCATAGAATTGGATAGATCTATGACGAAAGCTGATCGTCATAGAACTGCTTTGGCATGCATGGTAGGGAGTAGCCACGCTGGCGGGTGCTTC
Source organism: Miscanthus lutarioriparius (assembly GCA_904845875.1). Classification (NCBI taxonomy): domain Eukaryota; kingdom Viridiplantae; phylum Streptophyta; class Magnoliopsida; order Poales; family Poaceae; genus Miscanthus; species Miscanthus lutarioriparius. Next base: position 114,364,194 of record CAJGYO010000002.1, read on the forward strand.
CGTTGGAGATGCTATAGTCGGTTGCATTGGAGATGGTTCGGGTACGTGTCACCTTCTTATTGCACAACATGGCCATCTCTAGTTCTTGCACATTTCAGATTCTTACTGGACCACGTGTCGAGACCCTGTTGTTCCACATGTCAATTTTCTATTAGCACACGTGTCGTGTTGCGGTTGGGTCACGTGTCACTTCTTCATTAGACCAAGTGTCGTATTTTTATTGGTCCACGTGTCGTGACCACAATACCCCACATATCTTTCTTTTACTCGACCACGTGTCTCGATGATATACGTCCGCATGTTAGTATTTTATTGGGCCACGTGTCATGCCCTAAGCTACCCATGTTTCTTTTTCTGATTCGACCACATGGTAGGATGGATTTGTACCATGTATTTTGTTTGTATTGGCCCACGTGCCCTGTCGTGACTGTTACATGTGTCATTCACTTGTTCGTCCACATGTCAGATTCTTATTCAACAATGTGCCTGTGCCGGATCTACCACGTGCACACCAATCATTACATCAGAGAAAATAATTTTAGATCTACAATGCTGCACAAAATGACTACATGCATAATTATATTGAACCTGAATCAAATAATAGCAGTTCAGCTCAGTAGCAAACCACTAACAGAGTTCACATATCAAGCCGCCAAAATTTCACATCAAAACTGCAAACAAACCACATGTTCACTGCATCAACAAGACTAAGAGTTACCAGCGTTTAAGAGCATGATATGCTCACGGAGCTTATTGTACTCCTCCTGTTGCTGTTTCTTGAACTTCTCAAACTCCCTATCAGTGTTTTCTGCCTTCCTCTTCAGTTGATCCACTTGTTTGGCGAGGACAACTGAACTTTCCTGATGAGCAGCAAGCCGTTCCCAAAGTCTAGAGCAGCTTATCCTGATACTAGCATTCTTCAAAGAAAAGGTGCTGCAGCTGGCCTAGGAGAGGACCTTGGAAACAACATCAGCAACAGGTTCTGCTCGTATAGTTTCCATAGCTTCCTACAAAAACCAAGGAGTAAACATTAGGAAGAGGACTTAAATTGCAGAACCAAGAGATTATTTCAGTACAAGTAATGCATAGGTCTTCCTCTGCCTACTGTCGATAGAGATTCATAAGCACAATGTATAGGTAACATATTAACTATTGTAATATTACAACTTCAAAATAATGGTGCCACTTTAGGCTCCTCCTACTTTTCCTTCTTTTATGCCAATGGCTTCAGTAGATTTCAAGGAAAGCAAATGAAGGTACTTATCACTGCTTCTCTTGTAGCATCGCTCAGTCCCGTGTTGCTACTGGTATGGAAGTTGTTGAAGATTCCCACTGCATCCACATCTTCATGAGGTCGATCATGTTCTTCAACGAGCACTTCTTGATCGTGTCCTACGTCCTTCCTGTTTTTGTCCTTTTGTTAAAATTGCACATGCATTTCTATTGACACAAACGGCATTGCGTATTTGATAAAGAGTGACACAACCAAAACTTACATATGCTTGCAGGTGGGCAATATAGGAGCGAGATCCTATAACCTGGTGGTACTTGACTTTTGCATGGTTTCACTTGTTCTGTTCCGAGACTGTCTATAACCACAATTGTGTTAGACCGCAGCACAAGTAGACTACATAAAGACTAGACAAGAAATAAATGAGTTCACACACACACACACACACCTTGTTCTCGGAACTTAACCACATGTGGACAAGTGCACACCACTGTGTGTCATTCATGCAAGACACACGATAGGTCTTTCTGATTTCATCAGCGGGGACATCGTTGAAGTAAGATTGCTTGAACATGTACTGTGCCTGCCATACAATAGACTGTAATACACTCGTGCATGCTTTTTTTGTTGCTTCATCATTGTCATCAATGGTCAGCCTCAACTACAAAAGTGTGAATGCAAATTAAATCCATTACTTTTGCTCAAGGCAGAGTTGAATGTCAACAGAGGATATACATACTTACAGATATCTTGGCCACAAATCCATTGAGAAGTTCAATCCATTGCTTGTAATGTTTCTAGTGCAGGAAAATTGGTACTTGAGACCTAACTACTACACCTGCCTCTGAGGCAGACTTGGTAGCTTGCAATAGATCATGTGGCCTTCTATTTCCCTTGACAACCGAGATGGGCATCCTTGTTCCCATTGATTGGGTGGTTTTGTGAAGCCCAACCCCCTTAGTTGCTTTCCTCGACTTCCTCGCTCTTCTCTGTAATGGTACGACACAGTTTTTATACATTCAGATTGTTAGAAAGTAACATGGATATCAAATAGTGTGACTTGATTTATAGACATATCTAAGGTAGTACCAACCTTCGCAAGTTTGGTCATTCTGCTGGTGGGGAGGTGGAGTCTCCTCTTCAGCATGGCTAAGATCATCTTCACGTGACCAGTCCCTCATAGGGCTTTGTTCACCTTGTGCGTGCTGACTTTTGGACCTAGTTAGAACTACAAGATGCTGCAACTCTGCTGGACTAGTTGGCTTCACTCTCTTGGATTGCCATCCCCCAGGACCTATATCGGTGCTGCCTTTTGCCTACTAGTAGGGACTTCTCTATGGCTTGTTCAACCCACAGCCTAAAATTAGAGAAACAAACTTAAGCGGCAAGCATGTAAAAATTGCATTGCTATCCACACAGCAAAGAATTGAATTGCACTGCTACCTAAACCAACCCCCTCCCATCCCAACATGACAAGATAGAACAAGCACCTCAATTGCAAGGGGTACTCGCTCTTCTAAATCTGTATCTGTATCACCATATTGTTGAACACGCTCCCCTGCTTCAGGGAGATATTTCGGATGTCAACATGTAGATCGCAAAGGCATTTATTGAGTTAACCTTGTACCGAATGTCAACAAAATAGAGCAGGAGCGTGCAAATTAGGTGCCTAAACTACAGCTTATACAGAAGCCATTACCTGAATAAAGCACATGTGAACTATAGCTTATATAGAAGCTATTATACTCGAATAAAGCACATGTGAACTACATATCAACTAAGAAACATGTAACCCTGTCACTATATATCTACATGTCCCAGGTTCAACCACTAGAGTACAACACGCATCATAAAAGGAATTTGGGTACATGTTCCTATTCCTGGCTATGATGTGTCGTCGGCACTGCCCTCTTGTCATCCTGGTCACGGAAGTGGTGCGGCCGGTGTCGACGAAGGGGTAGTAGATCCGGTGTGGTGGTCATCAATGATGACGCTAGGGCTCGGTCATGACAGATGCCGACGTAGGGGGGTCCAGATCCAGCGTGTACCGTCGCTGACGGTGGTCCTTCCACCGTCAGCGGACCTGCTATCAATGAAGGCGGTCAGATCTATATCCGGCTCTGGCTCTGGCTAGGGTTTGGTAAGGTATGAAAGAGGGTGAGGCTGGAGAGTGGAGAGGGAGTAAAGCTGCTGTGCTGATGCGCCAAGCTAGAGTTCGCACTAGGGTGGCAGAGGGGGCAAGGCTTTGGAGCGGGAGGAGAGACGGTGCGGCTGGTCTGGCTAGAGAATGGAGATGGAGGTGGAGACGATGACTCCTTGCGCTTTTATGTGGCCATCACAATACCGTAAATACCCTTGTCTGAAATCGATGGCGTGGTAAACCAATTTTCCGCGAGGAGGGCAAAAGAGAGAGAGAGAGATCTAATTTTTGGTTCATGTTGGCAGCACTGCTGGGCGCGGGGATTTCATTTTCGCCCAAAATCAAATTTTCGCGCGGGCAGATTGCCGCCCCATCTGGCGTCTTGTGAGCAGAGACCGAATTTATATGATGAATGGTGATGATATATAGTATGGAGTAATACACTAATGTGTATTAACCATCGGATCACCAATATTAATCCCCCAAGTTTCGGTGGACCCCCCAAGTTTTGGTGGACGGGGACTCTTGACAGTGTTTATGTGTCCATGATGCAATTACGCGACACGTGGGACAGTCCGCTACTAAAGGCATTCTCTGATTAGTACCTATCTTTTCCTCTTTTTTGCCATTTCCGTCGCCATTCGCCCCCTCTGGCGCCACCCACCCTACGCCACCTCCCCCTCCCCCTCCCCTTTCCCCCTCCACCCATCTCCCTCCCTCCCGCACACTAAAATCTCTTGTCTAGATCCTTCCACATCGTGGGGATCTACTACGCCGTGGCGATCTACCACGTCGCCATCTATCAGCGCGCCACTCCTCCTGTGAGCAAGCCGATCGAGATCGCCTTCTCGCCTCGGCACGGTGAGGCCGTCTGCGATCTCCTCTTTTTCTCTTCATGAATTTATGGTGTTTGATGAAACGCATGTGTAATTTTTTCTAATTGTTGCAGATGGCCCGAGTTAAATCAAAGCGGCTAGAACTACCATATTGTAGAAAGAGCTAGAGGCAAGCAACCATTCTTCGAGAATCAGAGGAACAGGCACCACCACAGCCTAGAAAGAGCCAGAGGAAGGCTCGCAGTGTCCCAGAAGCAGAGGAACAAGCACCACCATAGCCTAGGAAGAGACAGAGGAAGGCGGATAGTATCTGAGAAGCAGAGGAAGAAGCAACTAAAGCTATGCTAGCCCTAGAGTCTAGGAATTCTCATAGGTGGACTCAAACAGCCCACCGACAGTAGCAGCATGAGGAGAGTGCTGAAATGGAACTCAGGGAGGAGGAGCTCACTGAGGAACAACTATAGCAAATGACCGAGTTCCACTTCAAAAACCAGACCAGTCGCTCTACACCTTCCTAGATCAAATCTGCTGCTACTCATGGGGGTGCGGGCGCTCGCACTCATGGAGGTTCGATGTGTGCCACAATTGGTGGTACGAGGAGCGGTCAAGGAGGTAATTTGATGTGTGCCACAATTGGTGGTACGAGGAGCAGTCGAGGAGGTAATTTGATGTCTGCCAATGGTGGTACGAGGAGCAGTTGAGGAGGTTTGGTGTCTGCCAATGGTGCTATGAGGAGCAATAATATTGAGAGAAAGAAAGAGGTGGTTCTGTTCTATGACTTTCAGTATTATAGCTCAAAGAAGATACAGAGCATCAGGTTCTGCGATATTAAGTTCTGGTTTCCACTCCTCAAAGATCCTGGCACAAAAATATACTTGGTTGGGATGAGCTTGAGAGAGCAACTGGTATACCCATCTAGAGAGTTTCTTTAGGAGCTACCATGCTAGAGGGACAGCACTAGCATACCAAAGGATACTTGGTTGGGATGAGCTTGAGAGAGCAACTGGTATACCCATCGGCCCCTCTTTGAGTAGTTCTCAAGCTTCGTCCACCTTTTCAGTGAGGTTGATTGAATTGTGATAAGCTGGTTGCATCAGTTCTATGCAATAGTGTGGATTCATCTAGAGCATGACTTCATTGCTTTTTATGCTTGATGGTCGGCCAGAGTGAATGTCCTATAACCTCCTGCAACAACTCCTCATGGTTGACACTTCAGACAGGAAGCTCCACCAGATAGTCTATCGAGATGCTCTTCCTCCTCATCGTAGCAGGGCTAGAGGTACTTTTCCTACAGACCAGGAGATTCAGCCGCTCTTCATGGAGCCCTTCACCGATGGCTCCTTGCGTACACCGGACAGACTGCGTCCAAAGGCTTATGTTCTACACATGACTCTAAGGAAGACAGTACTGCCTCATGGTAGCAACAGCGAGTCATTGACTAGCTTGCAGCAGTGGCTACTACTATCAATATGGAGAGGCGAGCAGTTTGACTTCTTACACTTTTTCCTATCTGAGATCAACGATGTGATAGCCGACACTATCAGTACTGGATGACAGCATGTGTACCCTCACATCATCAGCTATCTGATATGCTTGATTGACTCTGAAAGGAATGGGCCGCTGTACAACAAGTTGACCTGCGAGGTTATGACCTACACGCCAGTAAGTCTGGACAATTGTCATTGTGGATAGTGTGCCCTTAGGTCTATTCAAGAGTTGTTACCCATATAGGATAGAGAAAGACACGAAATAGTGGATGCAAACCTAGAGTAGGCAAAGCACCAGTCTAGGATTGGAGGAATCTTGAATGTACGAATGCAAGATTCAGACTCTGATGACAGCTACTACCGTGACCCTATGTCAAATGACTATGATGAGGGAGGGTCATCCTCTGGTGGTGTGGCCAACAAAGAGATGGATGATGTTCCACCTACTACAGAGATATTAGCCAGGCAGGCACCGCCTCTAGTGTCCGTTCAGCAACCGTTGGAGCTTGGATAGATACTTGCTAAGCTAGTTGTTGGCCAGGAAGAAAAATAGAAGCATATGGAACAACCAGAGAGGTGTTTGAAAGCAAGTATTGATAAGCAAGCGGAGAGTGTGATCCTTCTCAAAGAGCAGATGAGCCAGCAATCATCTACTTTTTGTGAAGCCATCAACCAACAAGGCCAAAAAATCGACCTAATGTACAATGTGTTCACTAGTTGCTTTAATCAACTGTACAGTGCCACAGGGGTTAAGGCCCCTGACTTTTAGACACTTCAGTTGTAATGTGGTAGTCATGTCAACCCCATTGCTGGTTATCTAACTGGTCCTGATAATACAACTGTCCACACAGAGTTACCCATTGCGACAACGCTACATAAGCCGAGTTCAGCTTTAGGTCCTGATTAGGCCAGTGATCCACCTTCTTCACCCCCTCAGGTCAAGGTGCAAGTCACCACGGAGGCACATACAAAGCCTCTCAGGGCTTCTCCAATGCCTGAGATACCTGAACCAGCTTCAGGTTCTGATGAGGTAGGTGATCCACCTTCTTCGCCCCCTCAGGTCGAGGTGCAAGCTGCCACAGGGACACATACAGAGCCTCTCGGGGCTTCTCCAATGAACAAGGTGCCTAAACCTGCTACTGCTAGTATTACTACAGCCAAACATAAGCAGAGTTTAGCTTCAGCTCATGAGGCAGCTGATCGACCTTCTCCGCCCAATCAGGTTGAGGGGCCAGATACTGCGTGCGACACCATAGGGGCACATACAGAGCCTCCTAGGGCTTCCCCAATAATCGTGGAGCCTAATGCGACCACCGAGCCTACTAATCCTATCATTAATAGAGCTACGTCGACCCGAGGGTTTGACACTACTACTTCAGTTCAGCAGACCGGAGAGTCCACCATTTGTCTAGGTAACCACTTCACTAAGCAATTCGGATGATGAGATTTTAGCGTACTCACCAGGCGAGATGCACTCACCAGGTGAGTTTGACCTCAACAGCACCGTCATGACTTTGATGCCTGTTTTGTCATCATCACCACATCCTTTAGATGCGTAGTCACCTTGATTCCCTGCTGAGGAAGGGACATACAAGAGATTGGTGATAGTTCGACAGTCGAAGGGAGGGATGCAGTAGAAGGTGAGGGAATGAAGGCATCAAAATTTGGATTTAGAACGATTCTTGATGTAATAATTGAAGTCTTGCTTATGACACAATATCTATTTTATGGTTATGTAATAAGTTGTACATTTTGGACCCTTTTTATCACTATGTTGCCACGTAGGCATCAAAATTTGGACTTAAATGATTCTTGATGTAATAATTGAAGTCTTGCTTATGACACAATGTCTTATTTTACGGTTCTGTAATAACTTGTACATGTTAAACCGTTTTTATCACTATGTTGCCACTATAAATCAAAACCTAACATCTAAGTGCGATATGAGCGACATCTGTCTAGTCTGACTACCTCGTTGCAACTCATGCTGTTCCTCTTAAGAGAGAACTACAGGGTCGAACAACCCCATTGCAAGTCAAGGAGTCGCCCAGACACAAAATCTATTGTACAACGTGTTACAATCATAGAGTAGGGGACTTTCTTTCATGCGCAATCAAATCTTGCATGCGCATTTAGAAAAGAGTAATAGATATTGTCTGGCGCATTACAATCGCATAGTGTCACATGTGTGCATTCAGAAAAGAGTAATACACATTGTGTCGATGATTAACATTTACAATGCCTGACACAAGTGGAAGCATTCAGAATAGAAATTTGTGAAGTTACTAAGTTACCTACGGTGTTTCATAAGAGGGAAGAAAGCTTCCCTAAAACCTAACTCCCTTTCGAGAGGGGAGGCAGGATCTGGCCCATGACCTCCTAATCACCTCATCCGAGCATGTCGGCCGCACAAGCCGATCGCATCCAAGCACAAGAAGCAAACACCGTGAAAGACAAAGCGACGCGCATAAGTTGTTCTTCGAATTATAGTAACAAACTAGCCTTTCATTAAGATTGGAATGACTCTAGATACAATCTATGGCTCAAAGAAGGCAGCGAGGACGACGTCTCCCGCATGCGTGGCCGCCATGATGGCCTCCACGGCGGTGGTAAAGTCGCCAGTGAGCTCCTCCATCTCTTCCTCATCAGCGCCAACTAGAAAGCTAGGTTCAAGCAGGCAGAGATCGTGGCCGAAATGAAGCTGCGCCGTGGCTAGGGCCAAGGCGGCCCCATGGCACACCCCACTAAGGGCCACCGTCCTAACCTAAGCTGCCATGGCCCACAGACGGTCCTCAAGAAGGACACCCCCTGTGTTCATGTCGTTGACAGCGATAAGGGCCGCCTCTCGAAGAGCAGTCAACTCCTCCTCTAGGGCTGACAACACTAAAAACCGTCAAAACAAGGCCATGGACATTTTGATAGAGCTTCTCGATGAAGGAAACCTTACCGATCATCCTAGCCTGAGCATCGACAGCTGTCGCTCGAGCATCAGTAGTCTCCTGCTTCGAGGCAGCAAGGGCAGTCTAGATGGCGTTGAGGCAGAGCGTGAGCCGACTAACCTCGCCCCTAGGGTCAGAGCATGGATCGTGAGCCACATCCAGATTACGGTGGGGCTCGTGGACTTCCCAGCAGCCATGGGGAGAACACCCCTCCAGTTCCGTAGGGCGCACATCCGGAGAGCTGGCGGCATCGGATAACCGCCCGACCTCTAGAGTTGTGGCGTGAGAAATGGCCTTGAAAAGATTAAGGACATCAGAACAGAACTGACTCTGGCAACTAAGAACAAGACCACCTTACCCAAGGCACCAGAAATGGGAGTGGAGACACAGCAGAGGCCCACTCCCCTCCAGAGGGTTCTTCGTCGGGTGCTTCCCATGGTCCATCACTCCAGCCGAAGACACGACTCACTCGAGGCCGGAGAGAAGGCGAAGGAGTACCGCAAGAAGATAGAGAAGAGTGGTTGCCTCGCTCTTACCTCCCTCGTAGATTTATGGCTAAACCAGGTACACTGGGCTCTCCGAGGTTTGTGCAAATTTAATAATGATTTAATTGCCGTGGATTTCCAAGCAATAGGTTGCAGCGGGTGCAGTCAGAAAAAGAGTAATAGAATTGTCCGGCACGTTACAATCACATAGTATTGGACTTTCTTGCATTGCATTCAGAAAAGAGTTGTACACATTGTGCCAACGATTAACATCTATACAATGCCTGACGCAGGTGAAAGCATTCAGTCATTGTCTGGCATGTTACAATCACATAGTATCAGACTTTCTCATGTTTGCATTCGGAAAAGAGTAGTACACATTGTGCCAACGATTAACATTTATACAATGCCTAACACAGGTGAAAGCATTCAGTCATTGTCCGACGCATTACAATCATGTAGTTTCAGACTTTCTCGCGTGTGCATTCAGAAAAGAGTAATACACATTGTGCCAATGATTAACATTTACAATGCCTGACGTAGGTGCAATCATTCAGAATAGAAATACACTAATAAGTTACTAAATTACCTATGGTATTTCATATGTTTCATGGATCAGTTGGAGGCCATTGTGCATTTCACTATCGATGGCAAGCAGATCTGGCGTTAGGAGCCACATCCACTCCTAGCACCAGGCCACGGCCTCCTCCTTTGTGGGTTGCGCATCGAACAACTAGCAGCACAGCCTGTCGGTCCATTTCTCCATGAAGCGCTTCAGGACCTTATTCATCATCGACTCCGGCGACACGACCAGCTTCCACCTGGTGAGGAGCATGTCAAACACATCATACCCTTCATTCAGTGGGACAACACTAATGGCAATGAACCAGGACACCAAGCGCGGTACAACGAGCTTGTCGACGAATGGCGGCCACCGAAAGTGAGCTCATACTGCAGCACCATCTTAACGTCGCAATCTACCATGAAGAACCACCTGCACAGAGCACCTTGCCAATATTTTCTAGGGAACTCACTCGGTAGGAGGTCAAGCATTTTTTGGGGTGAAATATTAGACGCCCACCTCATTAGGTGGTCAACCTGCGCATCCGTAGCTGCCATTCCTCCTGGCGGTGGCTTGTTGCGGACATTTCTAGGTCCACGCTTTAGGTAAGGAATGACGACACCATCAACAAACACATTCCAAACATCAGGCCAAGCCGCTTGCTTCCATGGAAGCACAATGTCATATTTTTTGTACGTGTTTTCACCAGTACACTTCAACAGAAACTTCTAGACCACAGTCAGCACCTTGGTGAGCATCGGCTGTAGCAAGTACCGGTCGATGGTTGACATCCATGGAGGTAGAAATACGTTAACTGGAACAATCTCCTAGGAAGCGTCATACTTGTTGGCAGCGCCAGATAGTCCGGGCACCACTACATCATGCAGGAATTCCCTAGTGTGAGGGAACTCTAGCGGTAGGTTGTGCAAGAACTGTACCAATTCTTCCAGCTGCGGGAACCTGGTGGGAGTCCACGTCTAAGTTGACGGTAGTTAACAACCATTATAAACCATTAAATAAACATGCATAAGGGTATAAATATAATCACCAATAAAGGTTTAAGGGTTTAAATTAATAAATTCCATGAGTTTTGGTGAATCTGTGTTTTCAGCAGGGTTTAATCAGAAAACCACCAAGGAGGACCTAATCGTCAAAGGAAAATATGGAATTCCTCCACGGTACCTACATGGGAAGACTCTAGAAGGATCTAGAAGCCATGTCACCGAAGCAGAGAGGGAGGGTATGACATGTGGGGCCACCTGGCCCCACTGTCAGGCCATCGGCCCCCTAGGCCCACCTGTCAGACAGCTTTGTATGTCGGTCTTCCACCGCCTTTGAGGATGCATCTAGGTCGTTGCTTAAGTTGGTTTGATCCAAAGGCTCATGTTGGACCCTCAGGGCTATATAATCCAGCCCCTACCTCTCCCTCCAGGCATAAGTCATCAAGTCACTTGAGAAGACAGAAACCCTAATCTCCTCAGAGCTCCTCCTCCAATTTCTAGAGCATAGCTAGTTAGGATAGATCTAGAGGGAGGCAAGCAGGACTTTGCTTGAATTCCCGATCTTGTCAAGAGTGTGGTTTGGTATAAACTTTGTACCCCTCTCTCTTTTGTTTCTCCATTATTTTTATATGCTAGTTACAATTGTTATGACATTATTAGTATTTATTTTATTCATGTTCTTCATTATGATGTTCAACATCTACTTTGATTATATGCTTAGTAGAGTTAGATTGTTATCACGTTTGTGCATAAGTTTGTATAGCGCTTACTCTATGGATCCATGGGTGGGTGGTCGACATTGTGTAAGCGTGGTGCTTATACGTTGTTTACCTGCGGATACACCCTATATTCCAGGTCATGTGGTAGATCATAGATGTGACACTCCCGTTGAGTCCTTTATAGTCCACTCCTCGAATATAGGCACACGTAGGGTCCGATTACGAAGGTAGTGCGAGCTCTGCCCTTAATCTACCTTAGTAATATCCCTCATGTGTAGATATGATGATGATATTAGCAATGATTACTTAGTGTAATTGCACTAATCAATGTATGCTTTGACTTGTAATTAAGGATGACTTAGGAATTATTCCTCTAATATTCTACCTAACCATGCTAATGCCATAGAAAGGAGTGCTCTGAGGGATTTATCATTATCATTACTTATTATATATCTCTTATCCTATGACTTACCCCTGTTATGAGTAGAGTATTGGCTATGGTTTACTTCTCCTTCAATAGTATAAGTTATCAATACATGTCCATGTTAGACCTTCCCAATGGTAAAAATATAAATAACGATACCTAGAATACTCTCGGGTAAAATGCTACAATGGTATATTATCTGTGCGCTTGTAGATACTTTTCATTCATAGATTTATATATTTTCTCTCTAGTCACATGTATTAATAAACAACTGCTTAGCGTTATTCTAGTAGTAATACTATGTAGTACCAACACATATTTCTGGCATCATCACTAGGGATGACAACTTAGTAAAGTTAGGGATATATGTTTATAATAGGTGGCTAAGTACTTCAAACAAGGGACACCTTAATAAACACCAATAGTCTCTTTCAACCATTTCATAATGGGGTCGACCACCAGTTCAATGAGTAGCCCGACATATGGTGAGGAGGCAAAGCCGTCATCCAAGAGTATGTACTTGAGCTTGCTCACCGCCTCCGTCTTCCTGTTCGGTTGCTCTAGCGGATCATACCACATCAACTGCTTGAACGTCTCCTGCACGATAGGGACCAACATCTTACGCGCTGTGTCTGGTAGGGACATCTCCTTGTAATAGGAGGGATACTTAGTCCGCAACTCCATGAACTCACTGATAACCATATCCAAGATGACCTTGGTGTGGCTCTCCTGCAGGCTTGGTGGTTGCATGACCTCGTCATCATGCAGACTCAAATTGCTTGCGCCCTCGTCATCAGACGAGGTTGAATCGTTGGAGGGATTATTGGCTGGAGGGATGATGTAGGAGGCATCGGTGCGGTCGGTGCTGAGACCTGAGTACCTATGGCACAGTCGTTGGCATCCCCTTAGTGGTGCAGTCCGAGGCCATGGCCAGCACTGTAGCCCATGTGTTCCATTATCCGGTGAACCGCTAAGTTGTTCACAGCGGTCGACGTCGGCGCCGTCGGATAGGGCAACGCTCGATGCACGCCTAGCGAAGCAGAATGGCCGGACCACGACGCTAGGCCCCTAGAGACAAACGGCACGGGTCGCTTGTAATCGATGGCAGCAATGGGCATGGCATCCTCATCGGCAACCGTGGCGCCATCAACATCGACAACCACGGTGCCACCAGCATTGGCAACCACTACGCCATCAGCATCAACAACCGAGGTGCCAGGGACAACGCTAGTGTTGAGCTCTGCTAGCGCCGTATGCTTGTTGTTGCCGCTGGTGGGCTCGTCGAAGGCCATGGGAAGCAGCGATAGTCGTGTGGATGGATGTCACAACAAAGTGGGAGGCGAAAGAAGTTGTGCACTACTAACTTTGTCACTTAAGTATGGGAATGTGTTACGATAGTTCCAAACACTAGATGGAGGATGATCAGTAACTGCTGCATCAATGCGGTTGAATTGAGATTGGGCCGCGTCCATCGCATTGCCATGGGCATCGCAACCGTCAAAGTTTGCCCTTTCTGATCGGAGGACGTGGGTGTATAGCTATTGAGATTATTAGGACCCTAAGATAGCCTGACCCTACGAAATATAGATGCTCCAAATCACTGCAAGTCAATGAACAATGAAATACACTGCTGGCAACTATCAAAGGCTATCCAACTAGTCCATAGAACCTAACTATCAGGGGCAAACAACTAGTTCTAGTCTATAGAACCCAACAATTAGTTCTCTTTTTTTAGCCATGGCTAACTAGTCATAGTCCATCCAAACAGGGCGTAAGACAGTCTGATACTAGGAAATCTTGACAGGTCGGATAATAGTTTTAATGAAACAACAAAATACAGATCGTGTCAACTCTTGCGCCGAGTTCACCACAACCATCCGCCATTCGTCTTGCGCACCTCCACCTTGAGCTTAGCTTCATCATACTCCTGCTCCTCCTCCCATTCCTCATCCTCATCATCACTGTAGGTGGCCTCGTGGATCACGCTGAAGAAGCAGGTGTCACCGACGTTGAGGTGGTTGCTTGCGTAGAACTCATCCCACCCGTACTTGAATGATGTGCGCACTTTGTTGTTCGTGCGGGTCCTCTCCAAGCCCACAAACTAGGACAACCCAGCCATCTATAGCTCAATGGCTTCCCGCTGCTGGTAGTCATGCACTACCTCGAAGTCCACTGGCATGTTCTTCGCCTCGCACAAAAAAAGATTGATGAGAAAGACAACACTGGTAACTTGCGGCATTGGTACGTTCTACATCTCGTGCGAGTGCTCACCAGATACTTCGCTTTGAGATGGTACTTCTTCAAGATCACTACAAAACTCCTCGGCTCCACGATAGGTAGGGAGAGCTGACTATCGCCAGCCTCGAAGTCATGCGGGTACTGCTTGCGGTAGATTGTAAGGTCGAAGACCTTCACGTTAATATATGATCGGCCGTCATACCGCAATACAATAGAAAACCTGTCTTGGAGGTCGAGGGCGCGGGCGAAGTGCTTCCATCCTTGGCAGAGGTACAAGTGAATGCCATCGAGGAACACCTCCACCTTCCACTGGGCCAGGCTCTGCTCGTCGTCCAGACAAAGCTCAAGTTTCTGGCGACCTCTGACGGCCTAGGCCATTGCAGCCGGTAGTTTCTACGTGCACAACGATCAACATAGCCAAATAGAGGGACAAGTTCATTCCCAAAGGCAAACCCTAGCAAATCGGATTCAGCACACAGAAAACAGGCACTTAACAATGTTTGTGCATACAATCTAGGAAGAAGGATCTTCATGCACTTCAGGTCACTCTGGCTCGGTCCTACCATGTCTTCTTGCAGCCCCGCCCTGCCAACTAGGGAATTTGACAGTCTTGAGAAATCCTTGCTGGTATGTCTCTATTCTCATTCTCCTCTCGTGGGGGGTTTTCTTTTTTCTGTGTTTCTGGTGTTGTCACAAATGCAAGGAGTGCACACAATGTTGGGGCATTAGTGGAGGAGCTAACATGTACAGTAAAAACCAGCGCCGACACTGACGCCGTCTCATCGGCATAAATGGAGGAGACATGCTCTATTTTCATCAGTGTACGCTTGGGAACGTCAATACTCCTACATCTCTGGTCGAACACGCCTTCTGCGGTACTTCTGGTTGAGGTTCCCGAGGGAGTGCGATAGCCCACGAGGGGTGAAAAGACCTATCACCACCGCACCAGGCTTTCAAGTCTCAACCATGTCATGATGGTCAATTCACTCATGTCTAGCTTTCATCCTATGTTCACTTCGCTCTCGACAACCGTGCAAGGTTTCTTTGAGAGGAGCAAGTCTTGGCAACCAGGAAGTCATGCCACCGTATATTTGAATGCGTTGGATAGTATTCGTGCCATATGCATTTGTGCAAACATTTTTGTTCATAAAGGAACATTTACCATTATCTCATTGAACACATGATAGTCCGAGCATTGTAAATCTGACCGGGCCGGACACATCTCACTCTTGTCAACGGCGCAATGGTTGCTTTGTGCCTCGGTTTGGTGAACCAAACATGTATCAGTAGTGGTAGTAATCATTAGTCGCTCTAATCATGCTCAAAATGAGTGGCTCTGATCCGTCATGAACCTAACTCATCTTATTTGCATGTGTCTAATAAAAATTGTTGAACTTGTAACAGCCATGCAGCGAGGAGTTCATATGAATAAGTCTCGGCTTGATCTAATGCACAACGGAGGAGGCATACATGTTGCATTTTTACTGCACATGCCAGAAAGTCCCCCGCTATCCATCGGATCTCTCGTTGGATAGTAATTGTACCCATCTCTAGCTAGCCGCTGCATGTCTCTTCAAAAGCAAGTCCTCTTCACTCTTCTGTCTACCCCTCGACTATTGTGACTGCTTGGATAGGAGTGAAAAGACCTATCACAACCGCACTAGGCTTTCAAGTCTTAACCGTGTCATGGTGGTCAAAATCTCTTAAATTTTCACTCCTATCTAGCTTTTATCCTGCATTTACTTTGCTCTTGGCAACCGTGCAAGGATTCTTTGAGAGGAGCAAGCCTAGCCTAATGCAAAACAGATGAGCCATAGGTGTTGAAAATTCTACTGCACACGCAAGAAAGTCCTACCGCCTTATATTTGAACGCGTCGGATAGTATACGTGTCGTACACATTTGTGCAAATGTACTCCCGGCCCCATGTCATAGATTATGAAAAAATGTTACTTTCTTTTAGGAATTATTAAATTAAAAGCCAAGGAGAACACGGTCATGTGACCACGCACCAACTACTAGTAACAATAATATTGGATGAAATGATGAGTGAGTGTAGTCGATCACAAACTATGAAATTTTACTACGCATGCCAGAAAGTTCGCCGGCCACGCAATTGATGTCGTCGTGCCGAGACTCACGCTGTCTCATCAGCATAAATAGAGGAGACATGCTCTATTTTTGCAACCGCCGGTGTAATACGACTTACAATTCCCAAGGGACCGCGACGGCACCCACCTCCGGGAAAGATAAATCTTCACGGAGTATCTTGCCTTAGAAGCCTTAGCGTCCCTATGTATAAATAAATCTTTACGTAGTATCTTGCCTTAGAAGCCCTAGCATCCCTGTGTATACATAAAGCCTGGCCTAACCCCAATTCATATTGTTTACCATTCCACCTTCCATTGAGCAAAAGCCCTCTCCTTGCCACCCACCTCCGCCACCCCGTCGGTTGCCATGAAGGCCGTCGGTGGCCCGACTACAGTCCTCGCTTCCTCCAAAGGTTTGGCGGAGGTGGTGCCGATGGCGCACCCTGGGTTGGTGTCGGTGAAGGCGACAACGACGTCCAATCCCCATAGATCGGTGTTCCCATTGCCAAGACTCACGACATCTCCTAAGCTGTTGTTCTCCCTGTCGCCCTCGGCGACGACGCTGACGCCACTGGCACCGGTGGTTCGCTTGCCACCGCTAGGCCCGGTGCGGTCCTGCTCGTCGTCGCTGGGTCCGCTCACCATCGCTAGATCCGCTCCCCGTGTGGGTGGGTCACCTGCACTGTCATGGTCCCCCTTGCCATCCACCAAGGCCGACGACGAGGCCGACGATGAGGCCGAGGCCAACACCGAGGCTGACGATGAGGCTGAGGCTGAGGTCGACGACGAGGTCCACATCTTGGCCAAGGTCGAGGCCGTGGCCAACATCTTGGCCGACGCTAAGTTTGAGTCCGACGGCTCTCCGGGCTACGTCATGACAGACTCGGAGGATGATCGTCTACATGGTTACGCAACGCCTGTTCTCCTAGGCCTGAATCTGTTCTTGCACGTTAGCCCGTATGGCAGCCTAGTGTGCCCCATCTACCCCAATCGTAAGGCCTGTGGTTGGATCAAGGCCGGCGCCAGGGCGCATGTGCTGGCGAGGGCACACGCCCCCCTAGATGGCACCTACACCAATGACAAGAATGTTGCCCGCCATCGCACCCTAGCAAGGAACCAAGGCTGGATGGCCTGATGGGATCGTTCGGTCGCGCCTGTTCACCGTGGTAGAGAGGTTTGCTGGCTTCAACTAAGGCCAATTTACCTTGTAGGCGTTGGATTTTGTTCACACCTATTGGTGCCCTTGTTGCATGACTTGCGTAGAGGTGTGGGATGGCACTCTTCATTAGTAGTATCAAGTCATGTCAACATATGTAGTTAGGACTAGTTTGCTGCCAGGTGCCGTTAGAATTAGTATGAAGTTATGTTAATCATCTATAGTTAGAAATAGTATGCCTAGGTAGTAGTTGGATGACTTTGAGTAGTGGGATGGCACTGCTCTCCTCTTATTATTATGGCAGATGAAGGCATGGTTATGTAGACTGAACTCATATCATTGTTGTAATCCACATATGTATGAAGTCTGGTTTGCCGTTATCTTTCTATCTAGTAGCACTAATATCCTCTTATTATGCATGTAATATGCACATTTGTGCAAACATTTTGGTTCACAAAGTATCGTTTACCATTATCTTTGTGCACACGTGATGGTTCGAGCATTGTAAACCTGAACGGGCCAGACATATCTCAATCCAATCGCGCAAGGGTTACTTTGTGCCTCGGTTTGGTGAACCAAACACATATCACTAGTGGTAGTAGTAGTCATGAGTGGCTTTGATCTGTGTTGAACCCAACTTGTCACTTCGCTCTCGGCAACCGCGTAAGGTTTCTTTGAGAGGAGCAAGCCTAGCCTAAATGCAGAACAGTGTAGCCATAGGTGTTGAAATTCTAATACGCACATATCTGTGGTGAACCCAACTCGTCTTGTTTGCATGTATCTAATAAAATTTGTTGAACTTGCAACAAAGATGCCGTGAGGTGTTCATCTGAACAAGTCTCGCCTAGACAGAAAGTTCGATGGCCATACATTTGGTATTGTCATGCCGGTTCGTCGTGGCGGAGAGGTCTAGTATGTTGCCTCATGTAAAGTCATGTTAATCATCTGTAGCTAGAACTAGTATGTCTAGGTAATAGCTGGATGCCTTGAGTAGTGGGATGGCACTGCTCTCCTCTTATGGTTAGATGGCACTGCGCATTTGTGCAAACATTTTGGTTCACAAAGTAACATTTATCATTATCTTTGTGCACACTTGATGGTCCGAGCATTGTCCATCTGACCAGGCCGGACACCTCTCACTCTTGCCAACCACGCAAGGATACTTTTGTGCCTTGGTTTGGTGAACAAAAAACGTATTAGTAGTGGTAGTAGTCATGAGTGGCTTTGATATGTGGTGAACCCAACTCATGTCTTCAATAAAATTTATTGAATTTGCAAGAACCATGCAGCGAGGAGTTCATCTGAACAAGTGTCGCCTCGATCTAATGCACAACAGAGGAGGCATAACTATTGCATTTTTTACTGCACACGCCATAAAGTCCGCCGCTGTCCATTTGATCTCTAGTCGGATAATAAAAAGTGTAGCATCTCTAGCTAGCTGCTGCATGCCTCTACAAAACCAACCAAGAGAAATTGCTTACAAAAGCAACTCCTCTTCACTCTTCAGTCTGCCCCTCGACTGTTGTGACTGTGTTTTTGGAGTGAAATAACTGTAGAGGCTTTCCTCCTGCATCCAATTCACTATTGGCAACTACGTAAGGATTGCTTTGTGCCTCAGTTTGGTAAACCAGACACGTATTAGTATACGTACTTGGCATGCTGGTCGAACTCATTAATGATCTTGCCGTAGTGGTTGAAGTATGTTGTGTGAAAGAAATGCTTTATGTCAATGGCTTATGCAGTGTATATGAACCTATAACAAGTACTAGTTGTAGTTGAATGGAATAGTCATGTACACAACAGACAATTCGTATAGTGCAGTACTGACATCGGCGGACAAAGACTATGTGTCCACTGAAGCACAAGTTTATAACAACTGAGCATACCGAACATGTTCCGAATACAAAGCCAGAAATCCAAAGTAAAGTGCAGTTTTAGAATACATGTTCTCCCAAAGATTATACATGAAATCTCCTACAAGTCATCGTCATCTCTAGACATGTGATCTCTGCCACCACAGTTACTGTCGTCACTGCAATACTGGTTTCCAGTATCATCTTCATCCTCATCTTCATCCTCGCTGCCTTCAAGTATGCCAACTGCTTCCATCTTATGTCTTAGAAGGTCTTCTAAATTAGCTTGAATGACAGTGCCTTCTCCACCATGACTAGCTTCATGCATAACCTGATCACCATCACCCAGTAGGACTTCATGCTCGTTGTTAGAATAGTGATCATCTTGGTGCACTACAAGCTCTATTTCATTCACGTCATACATATCCCTATGTTCAAACTTCTGCACAACCCACCAATCTTTGCCCAAGGAGGTGTCCTGTAGATAAAAAAGCTTCCTTGCCTGTGTCGCGAGAATGAAAGGGTCATCCTTGTACCAGAATTATTTAATGTTGATGGATATGTAATGTTTGTCATCGTCAATGCCTGCAGACTTCGTAGTACCATCTAGATTGTACCTGTCACAGCGTAGAACAACCACTGTCCTATGGCTTTGTATGCGGGAGTTATACATCAACTGAATAACTTCTCTAAGGACACCATAAAATTCCACTAATTGGCCTTCATTTATGATGGCGGTCATGACACCACTGTTCTGTGTATGCAGGGATGTCTTGTGGTCAACAGTGCTATACCTGACTCCATTAATACTAAAAGCTGCACAGACCCGGACTCGGGTATCAGGACCACATGATGGTGCATACAAACCTTCACTGGCCTCTGTTGGTTTCTCTCAACGTAGCTCCTCGATCTGCACACAAACATGAAACCACCGTCACCACTAAGTTGTCGTATAATTCTACCAATGATCGGCCTAACAGAACTAAAATATGCTAATCACGTACATGAGACATAAACCATGCTGGAAACTCTGGTGCTAGCCTACTATCAACATCATCACTTGCCCCTTGTTCCTCTAAAATTTGTCTGTATATTCTGTAGCACATATAAGCATTATTATTGGTAACATTTCATACGTAATATAGGAAATAGCAAATTAGCATATAAAAAATCATACTTACTACACATATTGTCCAACCTCGTTGCAGTTATTAAGCACATACCAAGCTAGCTTATTGATTTTGGCATTATCCTTGATGTCTTTTACCCTAATCTGGCCAATGGGCTTGACACTATGCATGAAAACAGAGGTCTCACTAGGTGTTGGCCCATCATGTGACAAATTGTCATCCCGGTTATATCTTGTTTTAACATCGTCCATGAACCTCTCCCAAAATGCCAACATCTCACTTTCTAAGTAAGCCACCACAACTGATCCTTCAGGCCTAGCCATGTTCCTTAATAAATTCTTCAACGTGCCCAGTTGCCATTCTATTGGGTGCATCCATCCATACTATACGGGCCCTCTAAGAAGTGCCTCATCAGGTAGGTGGACAGCCAAGTGCACCATAACATCGAAAAAGACCGATGCAAAAATCTTCTCAAGCTTGCATAAGATGAGTGGGATGTCCCGTTTCAGCTTTTCCATGACTTTTTTTCCTCCGAGTTCTACTGCACAGTTTTCTAAAGAAGTTTCCAAGTTTTGAAATAGCTTCATATAAATCTTTGGGAACAAAACCTCTTAAGCCTGCAGGTATGGTCCTCTGGAGAAGGACATGTCAAGTATGCGTTTTTAGCTTGCCAACTACCTTGGTTCCATCTGCACTTATGGATTTTGCTAGGTTGGCTGCGTAGCCATCTAAAAACTTGACACCTTTAAGGAACTTGCAAAATTCTACTTCATGTTTTTCTACCATGACATAGTGAGCTTCTAGGAATTTAAGCGAGGTGCCTTGCTGCACACCGTGATATTGAGGCCTTATCTTCATATCATGCAAATCTAGCCTAGCGTTCATTGTATCCTTTGTCATGCCCTCCACTTTCAGCAATGTCCAAAGAATATTTTCACATATGTTCTTCTCAATGTGCATGACATCAAGATTGTGTGGCAGCAACCGGTCCTTCCAATACGGTAGCCCCCACCAAGCAGATTTTTATTATAAATCACTAGATCTTCTCCATGCTTTTGTTTCCTTTTTCCACCATGCTTACCTGGGCAGACATCTTTCACCTTCTCGAGTTCCTCAAGGACCTCCTGTAAGGTGAACTTTTTTGGCGCATCTCGGTCCTCAGTTTTTCCATCAAAATCCAAGCTCTTCCTCCAAGGGTGATCCCTAGGAAGGTAACGACAGTGTCCAAGGTAGCCTAGCTTCTTTCTTAGGCTCCTTGACAATGTATTTTTATCGTAATAAATACATGCATAATAACCTTTTGTAGTTCGGCCTAACAATGTGCTCAATGCCTGGAAAATCGTGTATGCACCAAAGCACGGCAGCGCGCAGAGTGAAGCCTTTCTTATTATCACGATGTAGTACATGAAAAGTGTTGACACCCTTCCATAGTTCTTTTAGTTCTTCTATAAGAGGCTCCAAGAATAGATCAAAATCCTTTCCTGGAGAGGTTGGGCCCGGGATCAGTAGAGACATAAAGCAATTCGATAGGTTCACACATTTTGATGGTGGCAGGTTTAGAGGCGTTACAAGAACAGGCCACATACTATATATCAAGCTAAAGTTGCCAAATGGATTGCAACCATCTATGGCGACGGCAAGCCTCAAGTTCCTTGGATCATCTGCAAAAGTTAGGTGCTTTCTATCAAAGTCCTGACATGCCTCCCTATCTGTTGGATGGCTCATTTCACCGGTATTCTTCTCTCTCTTAGTTGCGTTCCATTCGGCGTTCGCTGTTGTTCGTCGAGCAGCAAAGATCATCTACAACCTCGGTATTAGAGGAAAATGCCTCAAAACCTTATGAGGAACCCGCCTACTACCATCTACATCCTCCCATCTAGACTCTTTGCATTTTGGGCACACTTGCAATTCCTCATGATCACCCCAAAACAACACACAGTTGTTCTTGCACACATGGAAACTTTCATAACCTTGTCCCAATTCTTGAATATATTTGTGGGCCTCCTCACATGATTTTGGTACATTGCTACTAGGGAAGGCATCTGACAGCAACGCCAATAGTGCATCAAAATAGCTATTACTAACTCGATAGTGGGACTTGATATAGAGCATCCTGACAAGGAAGGAGAATCCTGAGAAGGTAGATCTAGAAGAAACTGATTGCTTCAACTCATCCAATACTCTTTCAAACTTTGTGACTCTTGCAGCCCGCTCTTCAGATGTCAACATGTTTTGAACTAAATCATCAAAATCTAGTAATATATTATTGTCATGGTCCTCCTCCTCCTCCTCCGTAATCCAACCATCATGATGAGATCCATGCACATCTGATGGTTCTATAATGTCAGTACCTTCTCCCTCTTTCCCATGATGAATCCATGTGGTGTATGTGGGTGACATTCTATTTATAAGTAAGTCGTCCTTCACCTCCTGCCAAGTTTTAACCACCTGGTTAAGACAATGTGTACACAAGCAAGGGATGTTTTGCTTTGGGTATTTTTGTTTAACCATATCCATGAACTCTTCAACTCCTATGATGAACGTTGGTGAGAATGGTCTCCCATTAGGAATCCAGGATTTGTCCATCTGTTGCAGCAAAAGTATGCAAAGTCCGTTAGAGTTTCGGCCATTGGATGGACTATGGCAAAACTTGCATTAGAACAAAGCATACAGTGTTTGAGAGCACTAATCTGTGTATTTGTTCATATCATACTATGGGACAGTCTGGTTTTCTATTTTTGTGTGACAAAAGCATTGATTTCAATTGAAATTCATACAGAATAGCCTTTCTTTATGTGTTCTTTACTTTATCGTGTACAGAAAATATAGTCCTATAATCACAGAAGAAGGTACTTATACCTTTGTTCTATGAACTGGCACGACTCGGCTGCAAGCCGCCTCTGCCACGGCACACACCTGATCATGCGGACGCTAATGCCGCCATGCTCCATCGAGAGAGCCCCACCACGCCACGAAAAGGACGCCTGAGCCACCACAGCAGACCGAGGATCATCCACCTCCACCGCCGCCGCAAGTCCAGTGGGCATAGATTTGTTTCCACTTGTAGGGGATATATCCAATTTAGGTCAACCTGTAACACAGCGACTCCAAAGAGATGTCAGCACAGCTAGGCGTCTAGCGCAATGGTAAAGATGCTATAATCCTTGGTCTAGATCCCGTGTTCGACTCCCAGGTATCAGACCTTTTTTGAGAAATTAAACCCCGATGGCACACATGGTACAAGTGACACGTAAACCGTCAGGTCCCACAGGTCGGATGGAGATGGAGAAAAGTTACACGTGACATGTAAGCCACCGGGTCCTACAGGGCGGATGAAGAAGGACCGAGCGAAGACTTTTATGATGAATTGCAAGCATCAAGTGACACGCAAGCCATCGGGTCCCACAGGTCAGATGGAGATGGGCCGTCGGGTCTCATAGGTCGGATGGAGATGGGCCGTCGGGTCCCATAGGTACACGTGACACATAAGCCGTCGGGTCCCACAGGCTGGATGCTGAATGGTCCCATAGGTACACGTCGGACGAAAAAAGGACCGAGCGGAGACTTTTATGATGAATTGTAAGCATCACGGATGAGTAACTGCAGGTCTCATAGGTACACGTCAGATGAAGA
Source organism: Miscanthus lutarioriparius (assembly GCA_904845875.1). NCBI lineage: Eukaryota > Viridiplantae > Streptophyta > Magnoliopsida > Poales > Poaceae > Miscanthus > Miscanthus lutarioriparius. The sequence continues at coordinate 114,388,116 of CAJGYO010000002.1, forward strand.
AGGGTCCCACAGGTACACATCGCATGAAGATATGATCGAGCGGAGACTTTTATGATGAATTGCAAACATCATGGATGAGTAACTACAGGTCCCATAGGTACATGTCGGATGGAGAAAGTACCATGTGGAGATCTATGACGAAGGCGTTCATTACAGATCGAATATTGTTCATCACAGATGTGTAATTAGTTCAATGACGAAGCCCTGTTCGTCATAGTTTTAAAGGAGATCATCATAGATGAGTCGCACGAGTGATCTGTGATGAAACCCTATGCTCTTCTATGACGTTTTTTGTGACAATGCCTGATTTCATCATAGAAAGGGAGGGTTGCAGGATCATCACCACTGATCTATGATGAAACGAAAAAATTCACCATAAAAAGAGCTCTTCTATGATGGTTTCAGATTCGTCATTAATATTTTCATCATAGAAGTGGATATTTCTAGTAGTGCTTGAAGCCTGATTTGTAGCCGTGGTCAACCACGCACATGAGACACATGCTTGTTGCACGGTACCTCATGGAAATTAGACCTTCGAGATGGGTTGGATGTTCAATTTGGAAGGTTAATTCCACAGTTCTTCTCCAGTGGCAGTGCGACTGTGGTTTTATTCAGATCAGATGTGCCATCTCGAGTCCCTAGCCGGTCATGAACTCATGATTCACGAGCATTCGAGTTGCGACCAGGTTTCAGCCTACCGTTTGAGACATAAATACCGGAGAGGACCAGTAGAAATTAAAATAGTGAAAATCAGTGAAAATCGACTAGAATTTTGGTCGAGGTTTTCAAATTTTCATGAAATTTTAGCTAAAATTTGAAAAAAAAAATCTGAACAAAATGGAAGTAAAATTATTACCGGTGTTATATTTACCGAAGGTCACCGATAGGAACAAAAATCACCAATTTTCGGTGAAAGTCAGCTAAAATTCTATCGATCTAGGGACAGAGAAGGCTATGAGGCCGCCAGGGCTGGACGTGAGGAGTCGAGGACGGACGCCAGCCCTAGGTAGGCAGTCAAGGATCGAAGGATGTGTGCCTATCGAGAGAAGGGCAGTGTGGGTGAGTTGCATCTTGGCAAGGGGTCAGCGGTGGACATCAAGAGTGCCCTCGCCCCATTGTATTAAGCTAGTGATGAGCCCGCACTGGTGTTTAGCCTTTCGGCTTGTCGACGATTTTGGAGGTATAGTGGTAGAGGTTGTTGGATGACATCCTCTAGGTGGTCTCCGAGGAAATGGCATCAAAGTCATGCTATTGGGATGGAGCTCCTATTCACTGGGATTGAGCTTGCTGTTTCACCAAAGTTGCTCGACGTCAAGCATGCTCTATCTATCTCATCTTGGTTCTCTCCCCTTGATCCATCTATGTATCTCAAGCTTGTGTCTCTCTTTATCAATGACAGCAAGGGTCCACCGGTGGAGATGATAGTAGTGAGAGACGGGGTGAGACAAGGGGATGGTGAGGGTAATAGATATGGAATTTAGAACTGTTTGTGTGACGTGTAGAGAATTGAGTCTTAAACCTTGGGTATATCCTCGTGAATAGGCCCCCACATCATCTCAAGGCGAATTGGGCCGTCACCAAGGGCCCCTATCCTGGCCTTTCGTTCAACCGCTGCAGCTACAAACCAATGAGCGGCGGTGGCATTCAGCGTGTGGTGGTGCCCAAAATGGCTACTGCCATGGCTTCCTGACCCCTCCCATCCTCAGCTATTCTCCAAGCTTGGTGGGGCTCCCATGGTGGCAGACGACATCTTGGTCGGTGGGCCACCAGGTCCATGCTCCTCTACTCTGGATTCGATGGCTACCAACAAGGATCTAGTGCCCCTCCACCCCTAGGCTCGTTGTCCTTCTCCATATGGCTCGTGATGGTGGCACTGCTGCTTCCGCGTGTGCATTCACTGGTGCCTTGGCATGGGATGCTTGTGCGGTGGGGCGGCAGCACCGTCGCTTGGGCTAGGTTCTACACAGGTCCTCCAGTGGGCGCGTGGGTGCTTCATGGTGGTGGCGCTTCCTTTAAGGTTCGGGTCTTCACAGCTTGTGGGGCGGTGACTCCCCTCTTCTTGGGTTCTCGCGCCACTAGTGAGGTAGTGGAACGCCTTGGTTGCGGCCGTTGTTCCCTGCCCATGGTAGTTGCACTGGCCTATGGATCTAGGGCTAGGGTTTGGCTCCTGTGTGGTTATGGGTGGTTTGGACAGGGCCTCTGTATGGTGGTGGTTCCTAAGCGAAAGCCTTGCTCAGCCGCTAGCTAGTGCCAACAGCGATGGCGCCCTTGGAGTCTTGTTCCTCCTTGGAAGCATCGTTGTAGAACTACTACTCTAGTCTCATGCCTTGGTTCTATGTGACCATCTACTGTCACCTCTGTTTGTGGTCCTTGCCGTGTCGCCCGTCCATGTCGGAGCACTCTGTTGTGCCTGTGCGTGTGGTCGTGTGCTTATCATCCAAGTTTGCAATGGTTGGTCCTACCGCAGCGTTGTTTGGGTCTTCCTAGTGGATGCTTTGCCACCGTCATTTAGATTTTGTGGTGGATGCTTTGTCGCTAATGTGTCTCTTGTTGGCATTTCTAAGCGACATCACTAAGATTTGTGTTTCCTAGCGATGCCGCCAAGAAATACCTTGGACTATAGTTCTTAACGATTATAGAAAATATTCATAAGCGCACAGATCTATCATTGTAGCATTTCACCCGGAAGTATTTAGGGTGTCATTATTTATATTTTCCCAAAGGAGGGCACGGTGTAAAGAGTCTAGCATGGATATGAACAAGATTACATACTTGCATTAGTAAACCAATAGTTCATGACAGGGGTAAAAAATGGTATTTCAAGGATAATGGACACACACTTGGGCTAACCTCAAGGATAAAAGGAAATCAAAGAATAAAAGAATGTTTCTAAGAGGAGCAGGCATGTTCTAATATAGCCTTGCAAAGAACAGTTGATGATCATACAAGATATATGATTAGAGCTAGAACTAAGTGTAAGATAGGTCAGGAGGCCACTGAGTACTGGTCTGCCAGCAACCTCATGTAACAATTTAGACTCCTACACCCTACCCGAACATGGGGGATTACAAGGGATGGACATGGCTATCACCACCTACCGCGTACCCCTCAACCGGAGAGTAGGAAATGTATTCACCTGTCCCTATGTACCCGGGCACCACGCCCGATTACACAGAAACTACCCACATCCCCCTGGGGCTCCAACCCTACGGATCGACAAGCATAGGACATGGGCACACCCAAAGGCACAATGAACCGCAACATCAATTTAGCTCTAATCCTACTTATATAAGTTATATGAATGATTAAGCATAAAGTTGCACATATTAAGATCATAACACTCAAACTATATTCTGGTTCATATGTCATGATTATAACATGTAAACTATACTCTAATTCAATAGCACAACTATATTGATAATATGAGAGCAAGACTTTGGAAGAACTCTTCATAGTATTCATACCAAGATGTATCTCTTCTTCCAAGGAGCCAAGCCCTCCTTGATAGCTTTGCTAGCTCACAAAAGACTACTAAAAGTAAAAATACAAGAAGTGGTAGTGAGGTGTGTAGCTCAAAATGATGTGTGTTGAAGGTGAGCACTACCCCCTATTTATACTAGAGTGAGGTCGGTTTCGGCGTTGATATATTAGGAAACCGCCTATGCATGCCGCCATGCAACCGCCGGAGCAACATGGGCCCGAGAGGCGGTGGTGGGGGTGTGGGCACACCCAGGGTGTGGGCGCACCCTAGTTGGCCCCACTGGCCACCGCCTTGCTCAGGTGGGCTGCTGGCTAGGCCTATGTTGCTTCCTTGGTGGTGCTCGGCCCAGATTTGATGATTGGATGGGCCTTTGCTTGGTTCTTTGATGTAGGATCTGCATTACTCTTTCTGGATTGCACATTTTGCTTTGTTTTCCACTTGTATTCAAATGTGTGCCCTGCAAAACATGTTTCTTCCAATACAAGTGGAACTAGGTTAATAGTAAATGTATATGTGCCAAAAGTTTGTTTATTTCTCCTGTTTTGGATATTAATTGGCAGTCGAATATGGTCGTTAAGGACCGCCAACATCTCTCTTGGCAGATGCTTTGCTATTGTTGGTCTCTTCCCTAACGGATGCATTGCTGCCAACATCCTTCGGTCTCCATGGATGTTTTGTTGTCGAGATCGCGTCCCTATGGTGGATGTTTTGCCGTAATGGTCGTTGTTTGGGGCTCCACTCCGGCGGATGCTTTGCCATGTTTGTGGATGTCTATGTTGTCTCCTTCATGTGGATGCTTTGCCACCATGGTTTTAGTTTCTTTGTAGGCAACTATTGCATTGATGTTTTTTATTTTCATAAGCTTAGTCTGTTTGTTGGGTGTTGTGGCTGAGGGTCCTCTCCCCTTCCTTTTTCTTGTTGTTCTAGGTTGCTTTGGGTTGTCAATCACTATCAGTGGGTTATAACATATGCTATGATTCTTTTTAATGAAACACGTGTCAAGGCATCGCCAAGGCATGTTCATGAAAATCTTGGGTATATCCAAATTATAGGCTAGCACCCGTCTAGGGCAACATATTAGTCAAACTTTAACAAACAACACACGTTAATTTAACTTTAAAATTGTTTATCCTAAAGAACTGTGAATCCACTAGAGCAGATACAATAATTGGCTTATAGCCAAGCAAATGCTGATGTGGACGAGAGAAGGGAGGATAGAGAGGAGAGCTTAGCTCTCATGCAAGCAACAAGCTGAGCACGGATGCATAGGCAATGGTGGGTCTACACACTAAATGAATGTGAGGAGGATTAGAAAAGAGAAGGTGGGGCATGGGTAAAACTAATAATAAAAAAGTTTCTTATAAACAAATAAGAAATCACTATTGTATAGCTTGGCTCTTGCAACTTGGCTAATAATAGCCAAACATTTTACTCTATTATTGAACTTGCTCTTATATCATAGGATGGAGGGAGTGTTTTTGTAGGGATGAATTTAAAAAGACGGTCAAAGACTTCTGTAGGATGAATAAAAAAAGACGACCAAAGAACCTCATGTCATTGCATTGTACACTAGTTTTGTTTAGCGCAAGTGCGTCACTTGAGGTTCCCAACACACGGTTGTAACTATGACCCTTCCAACTGGTTAGTTTTCTTACATAACTGATTGAACTCTTCTTTTCTTGCATGTCAGTTTCTTAGGCATTGCTCTACTCTCATCTTTGCAGCTCCGCTCTACCACTGTAGAGTTTGTGAAACAGATGGTACTGTTTGGCACACATCCTCGCTCTAGCTCCAGAAATGAGTTATTTTCATGCAAATAGTCTATTATGCCCCTGATTACGTTTGTTCATTCAAGTAGTACTCAAAAAAACAAATATTTTAGTTAAATAATTCTATCATTCGGATACAAAAGGCCCGTTCAGCTGCTGTAATACAGGCCCAAAGAGACTTGGGGCTGGTACTGCATCGTACGTCCACGAGACCGATTCATCTGATGTCGCCTTCGCCAACGTATGTGACCGGTACCTGCTGCCTACGCCAAGCGTACGGTGGAACGAACCGGAACAGTCACTGATGAATGGGAAGATGGTAATTATCTTTCGACTCCATGTGAAGATACAAAACTCAGAAAACTAGAGTACCAGGTGCTCCAGAAAAAACGTGAAGTTGGCCCTCGGCTCTACATTTTTCTTGGACCTGAGAGTTATCAGAGCTGAGAGTGTTTGACAAAGCAGAGTTGGAGTGGAGCTATAAAAACAGAAGCGGAGCTGTCCCAAACACCCCATTAATCTCTCTTTGCTGATATTAATGTCTACGAATATCTCGGATTAGTTAATCTTTAGTTTTCTTACATGATTGATAGACTGCATCCGATGCTAACTTTAACAAAGAATGAACGTGCAATATATAAGAGTTCCGACCATACTGTCTATTTGTATACCACTGTACTTTTTTTTTTTGGGAAACTACCACTGTACATTTTTTTTTTTTTGGCGAACATGCCTTGACATCTATACTTATGCTCTGTAAACTAACTATTTTTATGGAAGTCTCCCTCTCCCATGTCCCATCCAGCAAGGCGTGTACAGGAATGACGCACATACAAGTGGATCCTCATGGCAAAGGTCATCAAGCTCATCTTCTGGGTACATATAGCCTAAGTCTTGGATCTTGGAGCTATTCAAATGATAGGCTAGCACTCTTTCGAACGAGTTATTTAGAAAGATCTCCTCTTTGTATGGATGAAATCCAAGGAAAGTTGTATGGTATTGGTAGCCCGTTCTACTGCCACCGTCCGGGAGAACATCATCATTATCGGAGTCCCATTCGAACTTCTCCTCCTGCACCATGTCTAGGCTTTCGGGATCTCCGTAAGAGGTGATAGGCTGTAACCTCCAACGCCCATGGCTCTGGTGCTGATACAACCTTTTGTGTTGGAGCTTAGTCACTTGGCGATCGAGCTGCTTCGACACTCACTCTATTTTTTGGCCATTATTCGAATCATCAAGGATCCAAACCTTCACTTGAAAACGCTCATCTATTAATACACTGTACACCCTTTTTTAGATTTTCCTATAGACAGCTTTCTTTCATATATTAGGTCGTACGGGTTTTTGGATGGTTCAAAAGCTACCGGCGCTTGAATCAGTTTGTACTTTCTGCTTAACAATGTTAACCTACAAATTAGAGCAAAAAATCACTGGGGAAGTTAGTAATAATTCATACTAACTGCTACCTTGCATATTTTCTATATATATAAGTACTATATATATGATGATCCGTACGTATATATGGACAGGACAATGGCAGTGTAGTAGAGTATCTCATAATAAAATCAGTCTGGCATTGCACATAGAGTGTTCCTCGCCAATAGACAGCGTAGCGATGTCCAAGAAATGTGTCTGTCCGCATGTCGGCGACAGTCCCCGCGGCTGGTCCTTCCCGAACAAAGGACCTCTCCTCCCACTGCCCCGTTTCAGATGAGAAGACATGGAGGATGCACGGCGACGGCGGCCATTCTAGCTCCTCCACTGCCGCCGGCCATTCTATCTTCTGCTTCTCCGGTCTCCGCTCCACACGGGGGATAGAGTACACCTCGAAATGCGGAGTCATGGTTGGATCGAAGACGAGGTACACGTCCTTATAGAAGACGCGGCGGTACAAGTCGTCGTCCAGGTCCAGCCCCGTGCACCGAGAGCGCGGCGGGCGCGGGGGCAGGCGTGTCCACTGCCGCGTGGCTGGGTTCACCACGCAGTCCCGGAGCAGCACGAAGCCGTTGCAGTGGTCCCGGACCTCGAAGGCGTCCAGGATCTCGGGGCCGTCGCCGGAGAACGTGTAGTGGAGGTCGGCGGAGAACGCAGGCCCCGTGGACGGGCGGCACAGGAAGAGCGACATCCAGCTGATGCTGTTGTCCATGAAGATCCCGGCGACGGAGCGCGGGAGCAGGGGTAGGATGGCGCGCAGCAGGCCGTGGCTGTCCACCGTGGCGCGCCAGGACCGGGAAACGCAGCGGGAGGCGGCGAGCCAGCGTGGCGCCAGGCGGCGGAGGACGTCCGCCAGCACGTCCTAAGGTAGCAACTCCGTCAGGTCCGCATCCATCTTCTTTTTGCTTATAATAAGTTAATAATGTATGTAATCCTGTGTCGACCACACGATCGCTCACTCCATGGACGACGACTATGCAGGAGAACCAGCTCGCTGGTGATCGATCAGATTCGATGGATGGAAGTTGTATGATTTGTTCGTTCTTTTCCCTTGGCGATTGGGCGTCCTCTACCTTTATTTTATATTACACACACACACACACACTCCAAGTATAAGGTGTAGATAGAAGAAAGGCAAAGGCGTCTGGTAGCGGATTGCCGTTAAGGATTCGACTCGGACATGAATTTGAGAATTTCCCACGACTAGAACTAGCCATGTTCAGAACAGAACCCGGCCGTGAGGCGGTGACCCACACCCTGACGCCCACCCGGCGGTGCCGCACCGTGCAGCGTGCAGGATGTGCTGCTTGGCGAAGCCATCCTCTGACTCCTCGATGCAGATGCAGGATGCGAGCTGCAGACCCCTACGGCATGTGCTCCCATCGCACCAACCATTAGATTCGCATTTAGGCCCCGTTTAGTTGCTGGCCGAAGTTGGCGCTGCCGGAAAGAGAGGTCACTGTAGCGCACTGTAGTGTTTTGTTTTTATTTGGTAATAATTGTCCAATCGTTGACTAATTAGGCTCAAAACGTTCGTCTCGCAAAGTACAACCAAACTATGCAATTAGTTTTTGATTTCGTCAACATTTAGTACTCCATACATGTACCGTAAATTTGATGTGACGGAGAATTTTATTTTTGCATAGTGTCAAAGTTAGGAATTTTGTAGAACTAAACATGGCCTTAAAACTGTACACACATGCATCATGCATGTGCTGTTCTGATTGGCGTTTGGCTCCGATCTCACACTGAAACAACTTACTCCCTCCGTATAGGATTTAGAAGTCGTTCTGGAAGATAGCCACGCGTAGCAAAGGAAGTTCGCGGGCGTGAGTTTGGACTGCTTTGCCCTCGTCGCTTCGACTGGCGTTGCCTCGCTAATACTCCAGCAGGCCTCCAGACGCTAATACTCCAGCAACCCAAAAAATGCGTCAGCCAAGGGATTCGAACCCTGGCCACAGGCCTCCAGACGCGGCTGCCTGACCAATCGAGCTACGTATGATTGTTGTCTTGAGAATACCCGTAGTCCTATTTAATAAGGGCAAACATGGAAGAATACCTTCTAATTAATGACTCTTTGGTAAGCACAATCATGTCCTAAATGACTTCTAAATCCTATACGGAGGGAGTACAAGCTAGCGGGGCGCCTGGCTTGGCCATCACGACGCGATCGAGCACCGACAACGATGCCCAGTTATTATCTGTTGGAAGCCCGTGATCAACCGCCACCGCCGGCAGGCTAGGCCATGTTTAGTTCAGCACCGATTCGGCGCCGCCGGAAAAACCGAATATTGTAGCTACACTGTAGCATTTGTTTTTATTTTGTAATAATTGTCCAATTGTTCACTAATTAGGCTCAAAACGTTCGTCTCGCAAAATACAACCAAACTGTGCAATTAGTTTTTGATTTCGTCAACATTTTGTACTCCATGCATGTACCGCAAGTTTGATGTAACGGAAAATCTTCTTTTTGCATAGTGCCAAATTCAGGAATTTGGGGAACTAAACATGCCCTGGTCTAAATGGTGCTGGCGGCGAACGGGACACCTCGCCTGCCTGATCGCTATGCAGGGTTTTCAATTTCAGGATTAGAAATTTTAAATTTTCGACCACCTCCGAAATTACTGGATTTCGCGAATTTCGTTCAAAATTTAGCCAAATGTTTTTAGGGACTTGGACATGAAGTATGCTTCTTCTGAAAATTTTAGATCTAAACAAAACGTTAACATGATTTATTTATGACTACTCATCCATGTTGAGTAGAAGAATATGCAACATAAATAATAGCCTAAGGTTATATATCTACACCAAAGCACATGTACTACTGTAATATGAAATTTCAGGTTTTTCTTTCGGCCACCACCAAAATTACTAAAATCAGAAATGCTATACAACGCACATGTGTTTTAACAATAAAAAACACATGGATTTTTTTATCTCTCTCCCTCTCTCTTTCTCACCGGCCAAGACACGCGAAAGACGCTTACGGTGGCAATGAGAACCAAACCCAACACGACCTTGGCCGGCCGTCGTCAGGCGGCGCACTTCACGCACGCTGAACGCAACAGCCGTGGTGGACGACGCGCGGAGAGCATGGCGCGGCTCTGACAAGTGGACGCGGCGGGCGAGCATGGTGCAGCTCCGACAAGCAGACGCGGCGGGCGAGCATGGTGCAGCTCCGACAAGCAGACGCGGCGGGCGAGCATGGTGCAGCTCCGACAAGCAGACGCGGCGGGCGAGCGGATGTGGCTCCGGCGAGCGGACGCCTAGCAGCCTGGGAGGAGCGTCGAGCGAGGCAAAGGCGGAGGCAAGCAGCTTGGGCACCGGCGGCGGCTACCTGCAGCGACCGCAACCTGCGGTGGTGGCGGCAGCGGATCTGTGATTTGTCCTTCCATAGAAAAAAAATTATTTCCTATGATCTGTGATCTGTGGATCTGTGATCTTGTGACTGTCTGAAGGTAGAAGAAGGCTGGAGGTAGAAGAAGCGTGGAGACTGTTGTATCTTAATCTTATGGTGTAAAAAAATTATGTGTTGGAATTGCATAAAACACATGGTTGTGTAGTAGACAGACTATACTAAAATTTGCGAAATTTCGGCAAAATTTTGAACTCTGGCTATATGTCTCTATGTTTATGTTTGATTCTGACATGATAAACGTAATAATATCAAGTACAGTGTTATAAGTTTTGACATATACACGTGTCAGAACCTTGATTACTATAGCCAATGGATTGAACTACTGGTAACAACACAAGGGCATATGATTGCTAATAAATATACGTTCCAATATAATAGTAGCAAAACTACTGTTAAACTTATGAAGCTATGGGCCTATTTGGATATGTGTTATGCGGCCATGTGGTGCGCTAGAAGAAACCGGCCTCCCCGCGTTCATTATCGCGGTGGATGAATCTTGCGCGGTTAAAAGGATCATCGATACCACAAGACCAACAAAGACGTTTGGTGGGAGTTTTTTTATTCTCGCGGTGGAGTTTCAATCGGTTCCAAACAGGGCCCAAGACTACTGCTGAAATTTTAGAAGCTGATCTCATAGGCAGAGAGAGTAAAACGATTTTTTTAACAAAAAGAAAGTGTTATTTCAGCTGTTTCAACATTTTTATCAAAATATGAATTGTTACAAAATAAACATGTTGCATTGGCTCTTGCTGGAACTAATATTTTGCAGCATAATATGAAAGAAATAGAAAAAGCCATTGCTTTAGGTGAGCGCTCTCCTGATATGCTAAATTTGTCCACCAATCACACTATATTAGAGCAACATATACTGGAAAGTGATGTTGATTTACCTTTGGCACAAAGTGATTGTCATATTTTTCTTTATGGAAAAGAAGACTTATGTGATAGTTTTTTTTATTCATATGCCATAACTAGTGAAGGGAAATGATTCTTTTGTTTTGGAACCATGCACTAAAAATAATTTTTTTCTTCCTATTGCTATTGAAAAAGATGAATTGAAATTGTTGTCTTCTTTGGATATACTCTGAGTTATATTGAAGTTGATACTCTATTGACCTAAATAGTTTAGAGCAGAAATTTCTATGTGTTGAATTGTCATCTTTGTCTAGGACTACGTATCACTTTATTGACAAATACAATTGTAAAGGGGAGTATATGGTACACCGAGTTTACATTTGTTCAAATAAATCTTCTTTTGTTGTGCAACAATAATATGATCAATTAGAGGGCTACAATAGCTATAATCCTATCATGTCGAGTTTTTCTAGTTTTGTTTCAAGGAAACCGACTAAATTTTCAAGGAGGGGAGCACTATTAGCGATTGTTGTTGATATGTTTCGCAACAAAGATCAAATCGGGGATAGTTTGCTGAAAAAAAGGAGTACGATGAGGACATGAAACCTTCGGATTTTGACCATGAAAGTTAAAAATAACGCTCATTCCTATATTTGCATAACGATATAAGTATGAATTTGTTGTTACCAAATTTCATTTCTTTTGAGGCTGCTTTCCCTGAACTCAACATAGATGTGTGTGTGTGTATACTTTTGAGGCCATCTCTATATATAAAGCAAGATCATATAACATAAAATCTACCTAATGAACGTGCAACACTACTGGAATCCTGAATTGCCTTGAGGGCCAAGAATTTTCTTAAGTGACAAAAGGAAACAGCCAAGTGTAGTTTTCTTGGATGGAGCTGTAGACCTCCAAGGAAATGTATATTGTTGAGTTCTAAACCAAACCACCAAGGTAATTGCTTATTTTCTGAGTGCTAGTCCAAACCGCCAAGGTAATTCCATATTTCCTTAAGTGATAGTGTACAAACCACCAATGTAATTGCTCATTTCTTTGGGTGCTATTCAAAACCGTCAAGGTAATTCATATTTCCTTCATGTTATTCGAAACCATCAAGGTAATTTATATTTTATTCAGTGTTATTGGAAACTGCAAAAAGAATTTGTTGGAGCTTTAAAATTTAAATTTTTAAATTTTCCAAATGACCTGAGATAGAGATATAACCTAAACCAAAGTTATAGGATTCGACGAGATCTAAAACTTTTCAGTTCAAAGTTTTTACATTTAAAATCGTTTAGGATCTCAAATATTAATTACAAGATTCAATAAAGTGAATACAAGATCTCAAATATAATTCACTTAGTCCTAAGTTAGTTTAAGGTGTAGAGGTAAGTGCAATTCACTTAAATCCTTAGGTCACAAGTTTGATTCCTAGGAGCATATGAAAAAGGGCTTTCACTAAGTTATTTGTTTTTGCCCTGACCCTTGATTATTTTCTTGTCGCTTCGGCAATTAGGTATGGTCCTAATTTCCTTAGCAGCCAGCCTCCAAGAAAATCATCCTTGAATGCCAAAACTGTTAAGGAAAGCAATTTTCCTTATCATCTATTCTTGACAGAATTTGCTTGATGGATAGTGAAGGATTATTTCCTTAGCGGTTTAGGCATTTGCCTTGGCAACTTTTGACACTCAAGGTAATTCGGAATTCTGATAGCGCAAGGATGTTGCTAAGTATCCTAACGCCTTCATTGAGATTATTATTATCTCGTTGGTCGTCCACCTAGTAGTAGCTATATAAAGTATTTTCTTCCAAAAAAAATGCACCGATTAAATTAATAATGGGTACCCTCATATAACAATTGACTACCGGAATAATAACAGCTCTGCTATAAGTTTATTTATTTATTTGTGCGCGCGCGAGTCCAGGCAACAAATTGCTTGCAAGGCAGGTGAACTGTAGCACAGAGAGCCAAATCGACTCAGGAGTCGTGGCAGGACACAGGGGCCTGGCGGTGGTTGCATACTTGCATGCGACCGTTGAGCTTGAGGTGTGTGTGGCGGCGTGACCAACCTAACCCTCCTCCTCGTTGATTGCATGAATGCAGGGCAGGGCAGAAAACACTGAGCAAGATGTGTGTGTGGCGGCGTGACCAACACCTCGTCGATTGCGTGAATGCACGGCAGGGCAGGACAACACTAAGCTCGAGTTGTGTGTGTCGCCGTGACCAACCTAACCCTCCTCCTCGTAGATTGCATGCATGCACGGTAGGACACACAGGCACCGGTGCTAGCTCGGGCGCACTCAGCACTTTCCTCGATCCACTCCTACCACCTTTGATCCAACTGCGAAGTATAAAAACCGTTTAGAGCTCTACCCTTTGATCTGCAGTGCTCCCCGCCCAACTCCAGTGCAACCAGCCACCAATCATGGATCGCGCCTAGCGCCTTCCCTGTGTGATAGCCGTCGCGACGGCGTTCCATCTCCTCGCCGCCGAGATGCCAATGCGACGGCAGGTTGCAGCATCGGGGACGACGACGTCGAAACTGGCGCTGCCGCCGGCTGGGCATCATCAGCGGCCCGCGGCGGCTAATGACGAAGACGCGGCCGCCAAGGCCGGGAAGCGGCTGCCGTTCGATCGTGGCCGTGCACCACCTGCCTGCAGCGTGCTGGGCGCACCGTCGGCTGCCGTGGATCGAGTCGTCTGGGCCCGGAGCTGGCGAGTTGGGACTGGGAGGCAACGGGAAGGAGCTCGTGCGGGAGCCCGGAGCGCCAGCGGTCGTCTGACGAGTAAGTCGGTCTCTTTGTTCGTCTTGGCATATAGAATGGATCGTCCTATCTTTACAGGCTCACCAGACTAATTACACATTGATTCTGGATTGCTATTTTCATATTGTCTTGTGTTTGGCAATACATCTTGATGTGTTACTCGAACCAAAATATGCACTCTCATAAAAAAATATTTCGGATGAATATCTTTTAGTAATCTAGTTGTTTAATAGTAATAAATATCTTTATAAGTTTGAAGTAGTGTCTCTACACGCCACTTGCATGTTTTTAGTTGACTCCTCTCTCTCTGTATATTATAATAAAGTATCAACAGTACTCAAATTAGTTTGGCTTTGTCATTCTAAGTCCCTAAGCTCGCAGATAGTCCATTTAATTTGGTCTCTAAAGTTTAGAAATCGGAAAGACACGGCCAACAAATTTGACAACTATTAGTGGACCTTTTTTCAGGAGAAACTATCAGTGGACTTTACTTATTATAATATATAATATGGCTCGTTTGCAGGCCCCGGCTTAGAAACCACCGTGTGGTCGACTGTCACGATTTCAGCACTAGGACTGGAAGCCACCACTACAACCACATGTTGTAATGTGTCAACGTGACCCGAGTGCGCTCTAGTGTTCACAGCGGACAACCTCGACCTGATCGCCTTCGCCAACGGGAGAAACAAGCGGTACGTCTTCAAGAGGTATGAGGGCCTGATTCCCATGGCGACGGTGTTGTACTTCGACAACGACTACAAGGATCTTAGCGTCCCGCTAGGGGAACATCCTTGCTCCAAGCCACCAGCTAGATCAGCCTGTAATAACTACAATAAATGGCCCACCGAAAGATAGTATTTTGTATTCTCTATCTACTATTTTCAACCTAGAGTTCTTATTTGCAGTATGTGCGATGGGACTGTATGGAATGCTACATCCTTTTGTGAACTTTGGTTCCCATTATAAAATAAAATTTTGGTTCCATCTTGTTATCATGGCATACCTCTGTTTTATATTCAGTGATTATCAAATATTGAGCACAGGTTCTCAGATTATAGATATATAGTGATTAATTATCAATGGCATGATGAGCAGGTTCAGATCCCGAGGTACATAGGACATGAGAGTAACAAGCAAACAACTACTTGCTGCCAATTTTGGATTAACAACAGGCAGTGAGAAAACGGAAGATCACATATCTACTGAAGAGATTTATATCATTTTTTGGAGCATCAATGAAATAAATTAATCGATGAAATCATACATGCAGTGCAGGCCGCACGCACTGCTGCTGACCTGCAGACAAACCGCCAGCAACTAACTGACTCCCCTGCGTGCATTGCTACATCTTCCGGGCATCTTGTCGAATGGCTTCCCTGCAAGGACATGGCGCCGACGAAGACAGTCGGAGACTTAGAGGAGACGCCCGATCAGAAGACCACTGTGCCATGAGAAAAGGGCAATGCCTAGCTATGCCCCTAACCTCTGCCATTCCTATTTTCTATGCCGCCCTCCACACCACGCGATATATCCTTCATGCTCTGTCTTCACACTGCACCTACATGTCTTCGAATTCCAACATAAAGTGTGCTGCAGCTGCGCGATATATCCTGCATGCTCTGTCTTCACACTGCATCTCCATGTCTTCGAATTCCAACATAAAGCGTGCTGCAGCTGCGCCTTTGCAGAGTGGACAATCCTATAGCAAGAACGAGCTGGCTCCAAATAAAATATCACAGTACTTATTCATTCAAATTTCAAAGCATGTCTGATCCATTACCTCTTCATCTAAAACGATCTATTCCAGCACCAAGCTCTAATACAGATTTCCCTTCATATGAAGGAAGCAAAGACAAGACCTACACAAAAGGACCAGAAGCATATCAAAATGTGTTAGCCCTGAAAGGACCAGTGGACCTAGCATACTTATGTCACAGTTCTTGAATGAGCTGAAATGCTAAATGAAGCATTGCAATAAAAGATAGATGAACTGGACGGAAGCTTGTACCATAGAATAGGGCAGCAAAAATCCACCTTTTCTAAATTGCTAAATCTTTTTCCAACTATGCAGTACAGGCTTGTTCAGCTGCATACACTGAACCTTCACAAGAAAAGGCATGAATTTTTTTTCCATGACATACACATATGCAACGGACGTTTCATGGTGTGTACATATGCCAACCATCATGTCTAAGGTATAAAAATTGACAAAGTAGGCATCAAGATCAACTCACATAAATCACAAATAAGACAATTAATCAAGTATGAATGTTCGCAGTATGAGCAATGGCAACAGAAATCACTGCCATAATAAGATGGGTAAAATAAATCACTGCCATAACAAGCTGAAACAAGCTGGAACATGACCAAATCGAACACGCTGACTTCTGCATTTTTTTCCATATAATTTTTTTCATCTTGAACATAAATCAAAACAATCTGTACTAGTATAACTTATCTATTGTGCTTATGGCTCCCAATAAAGATATGACTTGTGACTGGACCAAGCATCTGATCATACAGTTCACATGTTCACACTGAAGTCCACACTTATTAAGACTGAAAATTCCAACACTGCTGACCAACAACTTCCTGCTTGTCTCTAAGGTATCTCAAGACTTCATCTGTTCCAGTTTAGGCTCAGTTTCATATATCTCAGATTTTGTTGTCAGTAATAACATGACCGGGCTTCTTTTTGTTGGTGATTCAAGGAAATACGAATTCTGTAATTAGGAACCTATAATTTAGAACCTAGCAGAAAATTTGGAAACCTCTAATTCAGTAAGCTAATTCAGCGAAACTAACACTTGCATGTTTAGACTTCCCATGTTCAGGCTTCTATGTATTCCTCTGAGGACTCAAAATGAACAGGACAGGTCTTTCCACAATACATAATCTAGCACTTAGTCGGGTTTTCTAGTTAACAATTCAAAGCAAGCATCAATAGCGCTGCCACCAGAACACACACGCACTAATGCTTTCCCAATTGCACTGCCACCGGAGCACACACTCCAATGTGACACCAGATCAACACACACACACAACACAATGGATGCGAAGAAACGACGCTTACCTAATTGCGTCACCAGAGCACACGCAATTAATCTTGGATCGGGCAAGTTCTGTATCGCAAGGTCCTTCGGAAGTAATAGGCCGAGGCAGAGGGATGGTGGCGAAATACCTGGCTGGATTACGGTGTTCACAGGTGTGGAGGTAACGCTGGTTGTGGACGATGGCAACTGCAGTGGAAGCGAATGGAAAAGTTAACCTTCGGATGCAGAAGCACAAGTCGAGATTCCATGGGTCTGATGGCACTGCTACCGTGACTGATGTATTCTGAATAATCTTGGGGCTTTACCGTTTGCTTTAATGACCATGTATTCCACTTCCACCTCCTACCTCGCCAGTATCTCCACTTAAAGGCCTTGTTTAGATATTGTCGAATTCACCTCAATCTATATGTGTTGAAATGTATTAGAATGGAATTTATTTCAAATTCCACTCCAATCCACCCCAAGACATGTGAATTGATACGAATCCGACTACATCCAAACAAGGCCTAAAGATGTAATTCTAGTTCCACTCCTAATCAAATTATTTAAAGTTTGAATAATTTATTTTTTTTTAAAAAAGTACCAATATTTAGGGCACCAAATAGATATATGTATTATATAAATATATTCTAAGACAAATCTAACCTAAAAAGAATTTTTTTTATTCCTCAACCCGTCTTCCCTCACTCTCCTGGCCTCTCTCCTTCCGTCATTCACTCCCACTCTTCTCGCTTTCACGATACCTTCCTCTGATCTCTCTTCTTCCATCTCCCGGTCTCTCATTGGAGTTGCAAAATCTTCGCTAGCGCTACATCACTTAAGATGTGGTTTGGCTGACCGAACCTAAGCCCATGCACATCGAAATGAATCCATCTGATGGTTGCCATGCAAGATACATATAAGATTATAAGGTATCAAAGAATTAAAAGTTTATCTCAAATTGCAAGGTACTCTAAGTGAATTCTTAACTCCCCAAAACCCCTAATCACGTGAGGATCATACGAAGGTCGTCCCGCGCGACGCACATTCCTGCCTACTGTTGCGTGCCAATAGGCACTACAGAATGTCTCTTAATAGAAGACATTTTGTTAAAGGCGTTTTCTCAAAATGCCTTAATTTCTTGTTGCATAAAGGCACTTCAAAAAATGCCTCTAAAAATATTTTTTAAAAGGCAAAATTAAAAACGCCTCAAATGACTATAGCAATTGGAGGCGTTTTTTGTCAAACGCCTTCAAAGTCCTGTGCTGCTGTGAGTAAAAAACTTGTAGACTCGATTCACTGTGCTACTCCACCGGAAGAAGCAAACGACACTAGAAAACACAAAGGAAAATTATAATACAAAATTTTAATTAGCAAAAGAAAAACCGGAGATTGGGAGGGACAGCCTGCCCACAGCCCACGTAAATTGTTTCTCCAGGCCCACGGGTTGCAAGCTGCCCACGCCGCCGTGTATCTCTCCTGGTCCTGGACACGCAAGCTGCCCACGCTGCAATAGCAGCCACACGGGGAAGGACGGGGTGGGAGGGGCGGCCAGCTCCGGCGACTCCAGCGTGGCCCTCCTGCTTCGGCGCGCGAACGGAGGTGCGGCTGCGACGAGGCGCGCGGCTACGGGGAGACGTCGCAGCGGCGTGGTTGCGCGGAGGTGGTGCGGCGGCGCTGTTGCGGGGAGGCGGTGCGGCGGCGCGGTTGGTGGGAGGCGGTGCGGCTGCGTCGGGCAGCACAGGGAGATCGTTGGAGTTCGTCGGGTTCGTCGTTTCTTCAAGTGCTCCTCCACCAAGCGCTACCTCCATCGTCGTGGCTGCGTCGGGCGGCTGCTTGGCGGGTGCTGACGTCCACACCCGTCGTGGACGACGACGACGACGCCTCTATTGTCCAACCCCGATCCACCTCCTCTGCGCTCCATCGATCTCGATCTACATCGGGACCTCAACTGCCAAGGTCAGCACCTCTTGATTCATGATTTCTCTTCCATGTTGTCATTCCTGATCCCTTGATCCCTCCCTAGAGATGGAATACTAGAAGGATAGATGCGAAGGCAGGGGCGTCGGTGGTTAGGCATGTTATGGAGAGATGTTTGACACGCGTCAGATTGCTCGGGTTCGTCATTGAGATGGGTTTGTGGAGAGATCTGTGCAGGTAACATGTTTGATGAAATTCCACTTAGGTTTGTGTTGCCTTTTTGGTGGTGTTTACTAAACCGACTTGCAGCCTCATGTATACTGCACACTGAAATCGATTTCCATGCATGCAACATTTCCCCATCAGAGCTCAACTTTCCACACTGAAGGCAGGAGCATGATGCTGGGATTCCAATAGAAAATGTTAACATCTTATTGCTTCTCATTATTGGAAACTTATTTGTTCTGTACTCGACAAATGAAGCTTTGTCATGTTTTTCGTGCTCGATTTGTCTATAGGTTCATGTGATTGTGTCTATATACAACTATACATTTCTAAATGTTTTGGCATGTTTGTTATCCAGATTCAATAGTACCATGATGCTATCATCTTAATTGTTTCAGTTGAATAGCCTAGTTTTAGAGTGTAATTTCCCCTTAAAAAATACCTTGTGTCTAGGCGTCTAGGACTGTAAATGTGACCAGTTTCCCCTCAATTTTTTTTGAGAAAACCTATGAGTGACCTCACCTGCTTATTTATTATGTAATAAGCAAGAAACAGTTGGTCACCTTTTTTTGATTGATGTGTAGCATCTTGTGTTTTGAAAGAGAATTCTGAAATGATGGAAATGGATTCGGTCAGCACTTTGAATCTATGGTGCGTTTATGATTATGGAACCGTTGAAATGCTGTGTGTTTTCAGGGAAAGAGCTCTCTAGAGTGACGTAAATACTGAGAGATATGAAGAGGACACTGGAGTGTGCTCTTCAACTTGGACCTAGTGTTTCTAAAGGTTCATTCCCCCTCGCAATATAGCTATCAGAATTCCTATGCCTTGTTTTACGTCATACAAAGTCACCATGGATGCAAGTAGTTCTATCCAATAATGTCTGTAATTTTCTCTCTCTTCTCGATCTATGGCTACCAAGGTTCATGAAAGAGTGTGGCTAAACTGAATTTCAGCGACTTCAAGCATAGTACGATAATAAACGATTACCTTGCTGTTAGTTCCTCCGGTCTACTTTGCTTGGCTGTAGGGCCTTTTTTCTAGACTTTTTTAAGGATCCGAAGAGATGAGTTTAGTATGTAGAAATTTGTGCTTCACCCCATCGCTCTTGGTTGTTTTTTGCGGTCTTCTTGAATTTGCGTGGGTGGTCGTGGTTTTGAAATTAGTACTCCTATTACCCTCTCTATGTGTGTTGCATGTAACTTGTGCTGATCCTACTGCTATTGCTTGGTTTTAGTGAAATTACTTACTCGTGTAGAATTTCACGTAGCTTGATCTGTAATCGGTAACAATTTCATAGCTTTGAAATTACTTACTCGTGTGAAATTACTTACTCTTTTAGGGAGGGCTGAGGCTTCTGGTTCTTTGTTGCTCTTCTGTGGAGCTTGGAGCTGTTGCGGCTTCTCCTGTGTGCATCTACAACATATTGCAAGTGTAAGTTCGACTCTACTTGGTACAGCCTTCTACTAATCTGGTTAACTAAAAAGACCTGGTGTTTTCTCTGACCCTTGAAAGGCCAGCTTACACTTTGCTGCTTGTGTGTGTTACATTTAATTGCCTGTGTGATGTCAGATTATTCTGTTCTTGTGGTCTGGATTAGCCATCGGTTTTGTTGTTAGAATTTAGCTTGAGATGACAGACTATTGATGTAGTCTAGTTTCTGTTCTTATAGTTTTAGAATTTTAGCTGTTAGATAACAGACATGGCGGGAAGGTATCTGCAGGGCATACATGGGTTGATATATGTTTTGCTTTTGCGATTCATGTTATCCTGCATGGTGGTTGAAATGTTAGTTCTGATCTGCCACATTTTCTTCTTCTGTC
The DNA here is from genome assembly GCA_904845875.1 of Miscanthus lutarioriparius. Lineage (NCBI taxonomy): Eukaryota > Viridiplantae > Streptophyta > Magnoliopsida > Poales > Poaceae > Miscanthus > Miscanthus lutarioriparius. The sequence continues at coordinate 114,408,842 of CAJGYO010000002.1, forward strand.
ATCCCTGTCTCTTCTCCCTTGTTTGTATTCATGCTTGAAGAACTGAATGCTTGTCAGGCGTCTGGAGTTTGTATTCATGCCACAATTTATGATTCTTTTTCTTGTGAGAAGTATGACCCGATTGATGTTTTCCCCTCATTTAAACTGAACATAGTTGCCTATGTCTTTGGCTGCACTCAGATAGTACATGTTATTTATCTTGCTGAAGTAGAGTTACTCTGTCATGTCCGGCTCTACTGCATTTATTCAGCTTAGTGTTTTAATAACTTGTTCTAAAGCCTGGTGATACTTATTGGGACAAGTTTATTTGGTTGCAAGCAGTGAATCTGATTCTTACAGTGGATCTGATTCTATACCCAGTTAGCAGATGTTTGGAGATCAGGAAGGATGGCAATGAGGCAAGTGGGGACAGCAGGAAGGATGGCAATGAGGCAACATCTATTCAGTTGGATTTATACTTATACATATGTGTATATAGTTGTGATGTGAACATGTCATCATTTATCTTAAAGGGAGCAGCAAACCTGTGTCATTTAGGACTGAACCTAAACAACAGGACTGAGGATAGTCATTCAGGAACGAGAACCTAACAATTGTACTGATATTTGGAGATGAAAGCTTATGGCTGTACGAGAGATTTTAAAGTTTGGATGCATCCAATTTTAATGTGTGCTCTCATTGTTAATGTGCTAATTTGATATTAGTTGAAAGGGTTGCATGAATACCTTGGTTTTGGAGGCATTTCTAATAACGCCTCCATCGATGTTTGAAGGCAAATTCCTAAGCGCCTCTAAAAAGTATTCTAGACAGTCAGAAAATGCCTTAAAGTTGATATTAAAAGGCATTTTGAAAAAGCACCTCAAAAGACCTTTTACTTCCATGTTTTAGCCTGCATTTTAATAAATGTCTCAAAAGGTCTTTGAAGACGTTTTGACTATTTTTGGAGGCATTTGTTAATGCCTTGTATAACGAGTCATGTTGTAGTGAGGGCTCTTGTGACTCGCATCGGTAACGAGCGGAGCAAGAACAGGAGCAGCTCGCGTTGCCACAGTAGACGAGAGGGCAGGCATTGCAGTCATAGCAGGGCGGGAAGAGGTGGCCATAATAAGAGCAGCCACAGCGTCGTCACCGATGCTAGAAAAAAAAAATGAACCCCATGTCAGGACGCAAGCCTCGATGCCTATACACTCGATCATGTTACGTGTTCTGGAAGCAACAGTACCGGATGTTTGAATAATTCTCGGCTAATTTTGATACTCTCTTATTTTACGGGCCTTATTTGGGCTAGAAAGCCCATTATCATCGTGTCCATAATAAGAAGTTAGAAGCCGGATTTGTGGAGCAATATTTGGGCTGAATTCGAGCCTGAAATTTTGAGGCTTGGCTAGCTGGCTTCACTTGAGTTGTTGTCCGTTTAGCAGTAATGGCTTTGGAGGAAGTTGGAACGACCAGCTCCCGCGCGCGGTCCCTCGGGCGCAGTAGGAATCAAACCTCGCACGGGAGCCAAGGCGGCGCCGGCGGCGTGCAGCGGTGCAGGTGATTCCCAATGAGCGTAACTGCATGCATGCAGGTGCAGTGGATCGCCACTTCCGACCCTTTCTTCTTCCCCTCGAGCTCAACTCAAGGCTCTGCTATTTAACCCCACCACTCCCTGCTCTGTCTTCACCTGCCTCAGCGTCAGCAAACAAACAGCAAGTCTCTGAAACCAAGAGGGTCGATCGAGGCCATGGCGGCACCGGACTGGTCGTCGCTCCCGGCGGACCTCGTCAACCGCGTTGCCGACTGCCTCCTGGCCACCAACGACCTCGACTGCTACGCGGACCTGCGCGCCGTTTGCCACCACTGGCGCTCCGTCACCGCCGACCTCGGGAGCAACCAGCATGACCCCCGCTTCCGTCCCTCCCGGTGGGTCATGCTGGATGAACCTAAGGTCGTCTTCTCCACCATCACCGGCGGTCCCTTCCACTTCGTCAACACGGCCAGCGGCCGCTTCGTCCGTAGGAGCCTGGCGCTCCTCCGCGACCGCGACCGCGACCGTGACTACGTCTTTATCACGAGCACCGCCGGCGGCCTCCTCATTCTAGCGGCCAGGGACCCTCCACACGCCGTGATCGTCGTCAATCCCTTCACCGGCTCCATGATCTGTTTTGCGGCGCAAATGCTAACCGAGCCGTCGGCATTCACTGCCTACGTCGTTGGTTCAACGCCCACTCTCGTGTTGGTTTCCGTCACGTCAAACGAGGTGTACTGGGCGGATCCCCAGAGCGGGTCTTTCTCTGTCGAGAAGCATCGCAACTGTCCTGCAAGCAGGCTGCCTCAGATTGCTGACGCCGTCAATCGTGAATCTGTTCCTGGTGCCAAGAACATCAGCTTTGGTCCGTGGTGGACGACGGCTGCCGTTGTTACGCGGTGGTGGCTGCCGGCGGGGATATGCTGGCGGTCTTGAAGCGGCGCCTTGGCATCGATGGTTTCAAGATTGACGCTGCTGGGAACGTGATGGAGAGGGTCAAGAGCATCGGGAGCCAAGCTCTCTTCCTCGGCGTCAGGTGCCTTGCTGTTAACACCGATTGCTTCCCAACATTTGAGGCCAACTGCGCATACTTACAACTCACTGGCCTACATCAAAGTCAGTTGTACAACATTTGAGTACAAGTTTAGCATTGGAATTTATATATATCGATGAAGAAGAACCAGAGCTGGTCTCATCAGCACCTATGAGCAACATGGGCCCTTTGACATTAACGCAGCTTTTCTGCTACTACACCATGGACATTCCAGGTCATCCGCTAACGTGGGAAATGTGTCTCTCCGACTTCGTCATGCTCGACCGTTGTGACAACTATATTGATTATGTTAATGATAATTCTGATGAGGACTATGGGTATCAACCATACGATGAGCATTATTCAGACTTTGAGTATCACTCAGATGATGATGACTATCCAATCTTGGACGAATATCTTTGAAGCCTTAAATGTGCAGCATTAGCATTGCCTACCTATTCTTCAGTGCCCGCATATTGTTGATTTTTTGTCTATGTGTGCGGACTAAATTATGAATATGTGCCGTCTTTCTATGCTAGAGTGTGCATTCTTTTTAGTCCGTGCAATGTTATGTTCAATTCAGTACGACATATGTATTGCTCCTAGTCCTAGTCAAAACAAATCAACAATATTGGTGTCAGTATAAGCATGCATTTTGGTAACACGGAAGGCTTCCTAACCACTGCTTGCTTACTGGTACTCTTGCTGCTGATGTCACCATCCATTTTCTTCTCTGCCTGCTAGAGAACTTGGTTGACAGCAGGCACTAGGGATGGCAATGCATGTGTAGGTGTCTGTTTGGTAGAGCTCCATCTGATTCTAATTCTCTATGAAAGTTGATTCTCTGATAGAAGTGATTCTGTGGCTGAAAGTGATTCTCTTTAATTCTTTAGCATAAACTCTTAAAATCATGATGGAGAATCACTTCATAGAATCAGGAGAAGCTACTTTTTTCAGCTTTTAGCCTCCTAGTTCATTTTAGAGAATCACTTCACGGAATCAGCAGATAATCACTTTTATCTGAAAAACTGTTTGGCAGAGCTCCTGCTGGATTTAGTAGAGAATCAGCTCTGAGAGCTCTGCCAAACGGGGCCTAGGAAACCTGATTGGGGAAAGCCCTCGTACCGGCCACTTCGCCAGTGTAAACTCTTCCGTCATCTATTCGATTTCCATCCAATAGTTAATTCCTACCTCCGTTTCTAAGAAACACCTAATAAGAGGGACGTTTTCTAAAATACACTGGCGCAGAACAAACGATACCGAAGAGAGTATAATAATCGAGCAACCATAGTGTATAAATTGAGCCGCTGTAGAGAGGCGGCTGTAAATTGAGTCGTCTCTATAGGAAGAAAACCTCCTATTGCTAAAAAACACAATTCTTTAGTAGTGTTGGAGAAATGCTTTTTTGCGAAATATCCTCTCCTCCTAGTTTAAAATTGTAGTTTAAGAGTTTAATTAAAATATTACTTAGCATATAACATAATCGAGTTAAGTTTTTCTTAAAAATATTAAAATCATTTTTTTCATAAATAATATGAGGTTGAATTTAAGCCGCCACTCAAATTCAATCCAAACTAATTATAGTTTACCCAAACCATTAACCTAATTTCTCTCTTCGCTTCTGGATTGTTGTACTTGTGGCCGGATTTGATGTATTTCATGGCTCAAACTTAATGTATATGCATCATTGAGGTCGTGGGCTTGATGTAATCACATTAATAATACTGTTAATTATTACACTACATATTAAAAATTAATATTCTAAAAATGCTCGATGCCAGCTTCTTTCTATCCTAGAGCATCGCCCTTGCAATGTGCCAATTGCCAACCGATGCTTCAATCTTCTCTTTCTTTCCCAAGCATCGTTTTTTTCATACACTATGGCTGCTCGAAGAGCCATGGATCCGGGGAGTGCCAACATTGAGGGAAACGCTCTACCAAGACCAGCGGCTCCTGCTCTGCCACTCGCCGAAGGGTGCTAGGGCTAGGAAGCAACCAAGCGTATTCAAGCCACTGCGGCTGCTACCTGGACGAGCGTAGCAGACGAGAGGGAACAAATGATAGCGAAACCAGCATTGAACGCCTTAGAAGTGAGAATTTTAGGCAACATCGCCCAATGTCGTTCAACAGCGCATTTAGATGAACCTAGCCCATAAATTATACTATAGTTCATCCTGACTTTGTTTTAAGTAAACTTCTCTAACTTAAACTAAGTTTATAGAAAAATATATTAACGTCCATATTATTAAATTAGTTGCATTAAATTTTCTATAAAATATATTGATAGTGCATTTATTCAAACTTGTATATGTTAATATATTTTTCTACTAAAAAACTAGTCAAAGTAAAGTTTGAGTAAAGTAAATTATAATTTGTAATAACAAACAAAAAAATACTTTTCAAGCATGGATAGTGTAGGTCTGCAGCCCAGAAAAACGTACGCTTCCCAGCTGTGGTCGTGCCGTGCTTCAAGCACGCAAATGGCCAAAACAGTGTGCGTAGTATGCCACTCAGGTAACATGTAAAAGTTTCCAGTACCTCGATCTAGGCTAGCTATTCTCCAGGTATCACACGCTTCTCCCAACCTCAGAAAAGACTCCAAGCAGAGCGACACCAATTCAAAGTACAGGCAAATGCTGATGTGCTGAATACAGTACGACCAGCAAAACTACAGACTACTGAGTGTTTCTTCGTATTCCCAAGAACATCAACCAAAAAGGGAAACGGCGATCCAATTTTCTTGCAGCTTTTTCTAAGCTGCTCCAGTGTTGCCATTCTTCAGTTCCATTGCCTCCCTACAAAGTTTGACAGTTAGTGGGAAACTCCAAAACTAGTTAGCAACCAAATAAACAAGGAAGTGCTAGCTACAGCAATCCTTCTACAGTAACTGGAATGAAACATGGGAAGCAATGGACTGGTCTCTTGCCAATATAATTTATCGAGCTCATCACACATAGGGCGCGTTTAGTTCGGCAAAGTTTGCACCTACAAACTTTGCATAGTGCACGATTCTCCACTGTAGCATTTCGTTTGTATTTGTGAATTATTGTCCAAACATTGACTAATTAGGCTCAAAAGATTCGTCTCGCAAAGTTAAAGCAAACTGTGCAATTAGTTTTTAATTTCGTCTACATTTAGTACTCCATGCATATACCGCAAGTTTGATGTGACGGGAAATCTTTTTTTTGCATAGTGCACTTTTGGAGAACTAAACAAGGGCATAGGGTCCAGCTCTAAGCCTTCAGAGAGTGTGTCACAAGCTTTTTCATACTCCTAAGGAATACAATTGAAAATGCATGACCAGTTAAAATATACGAGAGCTTAAAGACATGATGAAATGTCAAATCATGCTACTAGAGCTAGACCCTGGGTTTTTAGTCGCACCTTAAAGAAGTATCAGAGCTTGTCCTTTCCGGTAGTAACCCTTTGACCACTTTGGACACAACATTTTGCATCTAACTGCATCTCCCAAAGCCCTTTTCCCATCACCTGTGCGGAGCCAGCAAAGACTCCTGCTTGAGAACAATCCAGCATCATAATGATCTACCTTCACTGCCTGCAGTAAGTTAAATGTGTCAGTATATCACTGCTGCCACATTCCAGATGTGTTGCATACATTAGCCCAGAGATTCCTCATTTATTTCTTAGGTAAAACTAGGTTAAAACATAAATTGTGGATCAAAGAGTAATTCTCATGCAGAATCTCCTTGAAAATAGACGCAAGAGATCATCCAGAATATCAGTATCACTCAACCTCCTCCTCACGACCTCAACTTAACTCAAAGCATTCCATGACTAACAGTATCAAACCAAAGTCCTATCCAACTAAATTAATTGCTGGTTTCCATATCAAAATATTTCACTAGTCCATACTATTAGACCACGAAATATGGAGGAAAATAAATGCAATCAGTTCAATCATGTTTTGCAAACCTAAGTGTGTTGGAGGTGTGTGACCCCATTTTTTCTTCTTAATATAAAGATACACAACTCTCCTGTGGGCTCAAGAAAAAAAACCATGCTTTGCAAACAAATGCAATTCCTAGAGACATACTTTGGTGCTTGCCATGTATCAGGACATAGGTTACTCAGAAAAAATATGCTGATGATTAACCAATAAATGTTATTTTAGGGATTTGGTTTTTGTAAATGTAGGACTAATACAATTAGGAAAATCAATTTGCAAAAGAGTAGAAAACATACAATTGAATAGCCATCCACTACCATAACACGCACCCATCTTGTTCTACCATCAAAACAAAGTTAATGAATGGATATCATTACTTTCAATCAGCATAAACTTGGCCAATAAGTGTCTCCTGGCTTTCTTAAGAGAGGAATGAACACCTTTACTCCTTTATTTAGGAAAGGACCTGCGAGCATCAGGTTCAAGTCGGGTGCACAGCCTCTCAAATAGAGACTCTACCAACCAAGCTATTGCTTGGTTTGTTTACTCTCAAGCATTATAGGAAGTCAAGTGAATGAACAAGATGATTTGCCACAGTGGCATACCTCTCGTTGCTTTCTTTCCAGTTCCATATGATTGATTATTCCATCAATGCTCCAGTTTGTCACAGTTGGAATTGGGGAAGTGCAAGGAAACAGAATCTCAACATCTTCCCTTGTACCATACACTGCAGCCAACTCTATTGGAAATCTACCATACTGTTGAGAGCATCACAAACAATATATTCAATGTATAAGAAAGTACAAATGGATACTTCCAATAAAAAAAATACTGATTTCAGGATAATTATGCTCCCTGAGAGGCTTAATGAAACAATGTAATACCACAAAATAGATGCCTAATAAAATCACTTGTCCATATTGCGATGGAGTAATTCTTGTCTACCCCAAAACTTCCTTGATCCCAAACCAACAAAATGGGCCAAAGCAGTGCTATAGGTTATAACTATGCATAGATCCAGACCAATAAACTGTGCAGAGCAAGGGGTGGGGACGGGCAAAGTTTCACAAGCTTGTATGTGAAGATAATTGATGACACTTTCACTAGTTTTAACACAGTAGACCATGTGTATCCAGATGTTTGAGGGAAACAGTAGACCCAACTTGTATCGATATAGGTATATATAATTGAATAACGAAACAACGTGCAATACCCTGAACGGCAAGCATCTAAACTGCTACAGAACCAGAGTACTGTAAACTGTGAGCATCTATATCGAACCAGTGCCATGAACCTACTCGTAAAAGGTGAGAAATGTTGAAAGTGCGCCTAAATCAGATCAGTGAGTCAATTGGTGCTCAGATGTTCAAAACTAATGCCTTTTTTCTTTTGGAAGCCAACAGACTTCTACGCCACTTTCAATTTTCCTTCATGAACAGACTTCTAATGAGCATTTTTTTTCAGGAGACAGGAGCTATGTTATATAAATAGTCTTAAAAGGCAGTACGACCAGAACTATTTGAAGTTAAGCAGCTTACAGTGATAGTGTGAACAAGAGAGAAGGCTCACCCAGTCAGTAGTGTTGGGGTTAGCACCAGCCTCCAACAAGCACTTGATAGCTTCAGTTAAGCCTTCCTGCGCAGCCCTTGCCAAAGGATTACCAATGCCATTCACTTCAGCTCCAGCCTACCAGTTTATGTATCAAAGATGAGATGTTTTCTCCATATATAACTTGACAGTTCATAAATATCACACAAGACTCATAGTAGAGAATACTATACCTGAATCAATAGCTTTAGACAAGACAAGGAAGGAGTGTGCAATGCTATGGTCAAAGGTGTTGACAGATTCACTTCCTTGTTGGGCTAGGTAGGAAAATAGTGTAAACTAATCTGTTGCTCTCCCCTGTACGCGCGGCAGGGGCAGACGCCGAAAGGGCCCCCTGCTGCTGCACTGTGGCCGTGGCAGGGGCAGGCGCCGAAAGGCTCCCCTGCAGCACTGTAGCCACAGCAAGGGCAGGCGCCAAAGTCAACCCTGCTGTCATATCTAGTCACTGTAGCAGCATGGCAGCCTGACATGTCTGTGTACTAGGATTAGATGGGTAGAGCTGTATATATAGCTTCCTACTGCAACTCAATAAAGTGAGAGAGTTCAGTTTTGCCATCTCCTCTGCAGAACTTCGGCCAACGTTGGTGCTTGTGTTGTGTGTATGCGCTGTGTTCTTCCTTCCTTCTTCTACCTCTAGCCATAGTGAGCGAGCACGCCGGTGACCGGTCGGCTCACCCGATGACCAGGTCGGCTCACCCGTGCGGGAGATCCCGGGTCCAACAAGTGAGCGACATCACCGAGTTCGTGGATGCCTTCCACGACGGTGAGGAGGTGCGGTTCCGCAGGCTAGACGACATCGTCGGTGGCACAGGGTCCTCAGGCCTGGCAGGTCGGCTGCTCAATGACCTAGAGCTGCTTCTCGTCAGTGTAGAGGAACGACCCACGTTCACGCTGGCAAAGCGCGATGAAAATTGGTGACGGGCGATGCTGGAGGAGATGAAGGTGGTCGAGGAAAATGAGACTTGGGAGCTCATTGATCCACCTCCAGAATGCCGTCCGATGGGCCTAAAGTGGGTGTACAAGGTCAAGCGGGACAAGTGTGGCGCCATTGTGAACCACAAGGCGCACCTCATCGCCCGAGGCTTTGTCCAGCGCGAGGCCATCAACTTCGAGGAAGTCTTTGCGCCGGTAGCGCGCATGGAGTCTATCCGACTGCTGCTGGCTTTGGCAGCAGCGAAGGACTGGCGCATCCATCACTTGGACGTAAAATCGGCCTTCCTCAACGGCGAGCTGGCGGAGACGGTCTTCATCAGGCAACCTTCGGGTTTCGCCGTCAAGGGAGCGAAGCACGGGGTGCTCTAACTGCGCAAGGCGCTCTACGAGCTACGGCAGGCCCCGTGAGCATGGAACGCCAAGCTTGACACCACGCTGGGTGAGCTTAGGTTCACAAGGTGCGCAACCGAGCACGCGCTCTACACGTGGCGACTGGGGAAGGAGGAGCTCGTCGTCGGCGTGTATGTGGACGACTTGATCGTCACCGGCGCGCGTGCGGAGGACATCGACAGCTTCAAGCGCGAGATGTCGGCTCGTTTTTGAATGAGCGATCTCGGCGCGCTCTCCTACTACCTCGGCATCGAGGTGAGACAGGAGAAGGAGGCGCTCACGCTCGGTCAGAGCGTGTACGCCTCGAAGCTGTTGGAGCAGAGCGGCATGGCTGAGTGCAAGCCGTGCGTGACTCCGATGGAGGAGCGGCTGAAGCTGACGAAGGCCAGTACCGCGGTGAAGGTAGATGCAACACTCTACCGAAGCATCATCGGCGGTTTGCGCTACCTAGTCCACATGAGGCCGGACATTGCATTCGCCGTGGGCTACATCAGCCGCTTCATGGAGGATCCCCGAGAGGATCACTGGGCCGTGGTGAAGCAGCTGCTGTGCTACGTCAAGGGGACGGTGAATCAGGGGATCGTCTTCCCCAAGACCGACGGAAGTGGGCTACAGCTCATTGTGTTCAGTGATGCAGACATGGCGGGGGACATCGACGGACGGCGAAGCACCTCTGGCGTGCTCGTTTTCCTCGGGTCGGCTCCAATCTCATGGCTGTCGCTGAAACAGAAGGTGGTGGCGCTGTCCACGTGTGAGGCAGAGTACGTGGCGGCAGCCACAGCGGCATACCAAACTGTGTGGCTACGCCGGCTGCTGGACGAGTTGACCGGTGTGGAAGCTCACCCACTGTCGGTGTTTCAGAACCGGGGGTCCTTAACCGACTAGTGAATTTGTGCTGCGTGCTCCCAATTCCGAATGGTGATGCAAAGAGACACAAGGTTTATACTGGTTCGGGCAAATGGATGCCCTACGTCCAGTCTGAGAAGATGTTCTTGTATTCCTTGCACCGGGGTGCTCGTAGTAGGGGGTTACAAGCTAGGCGAGAGAGGGAGTTCGTCCCAGGTCTCTGTGAGGGGAGGTGATATGAATTATAGAGTGAGGCATGTTGTTCGTGCGAGTATTCGTGACTCTATCCACCGTCCTTGGGGACGGTCCTGGCTGCCTCCTTTTATAGCCGCAAGGAGAAAACCAAGAGTACATAAGAGAGCTACACGTTGAGCAAGGACTATTCGATGATGTATTTACTCCTGGAGCAGCATGGCGTTGTCGTGGGAGTTCCCGTAGATGTCTAATCGGTATGGTCTCCACTGCAAGTAACATGCTGCGCATTTGTTGACTTGGTGGATTGCAGAGGCTCAGCGGCCATCGTAGCCGGTCGTGCCGAGGCCTGTCGTGCCGAGGCCTGCCGTGCCGAGGCCTGAGAAGTGACCAGGTGTAGATGCGAGTCTCAGCGGCCATCAGGCGGAATAGTGCGAGACGTGCGCCTACAGGATACGGTACCTGTATTGTCAGTAAGGGATGGTGGAAAAGGTGATCTGACCGGTGTCCCGTCGCTCCTGTTGCAGCGCACTGCCAATCGTGGCTTACGTAGCGGGTGCAGCTGAGCGCATTAATCGGATGCGACAGCCTGTCAGAGAGACTTTTGAGGCGGAGGCGACTAGGTTGCGGGACAAGCCCGGCCTCGGGCGAGGCGGAGCGTGGCCAATTGGTCCACGGCCCTACAGGGGGGCTCGGGCGGCGGAGTAAGATCAATGACTCCGAGGCCCCGCCGAGGGGCTCGGGCGAGACGGAGTGGTCGGTCCGCTGATTACGAGGCTACAGAACCCGTTCGACTCCCCACGCTTGCGATGTCCTTGTGCGAGAGTTAGGCAGCGGCCACGGTGGTCGGTAACCCCCGCTGCTGTCTTGCCGTCGCGAGATGGCGGTGAGGTTGACGCGACCGGGCGTGTAGTCGGTCACTTACCTCTTGTGCCATCGTCGTCTGCCGGAGTGGTTGGGTGCTTGGATGCGACGTTCGTTCGAAGCGATCCCGGTCGAAGAGGCGATCACGGGCTGGTGCCGAGCCGGCCTCATGCGAATCGGAGAATCGGCACTTCTTCCGAGGCCCCGGCGAGGGGCCTCGACGAGGGGGCTCTCGGCGAAGGCGGTCTCGGCGTCGGAGAATCGTTAATCGCTTCCACTGGGGCTCGGCGATGGGGTCTCAAAGCGAATCGGAGATTTCGGCCGAGACCTCGTTGTTTATTCCGTTGGTTCTTTTTTAGGGTCTAAGCAGTTTTTCGATCTTTGCTTGGGGTACCCCATTTTACGGTATCCGACAGAGGCCCCGAGCCTCGGGCGGGAGTGTGGGATACTCTCCCGAGTTTTTTCGAGACTTTTGTTTCTCGGTGGCTCTTGTTGGGTTTGTTTTATACTCATGATTCTGTGGGTGCGCCTTGTGGCTCTACACGGTGTAGCCCCCGAGGCCTTAGAGGAGTGAGTTTACTCCTTTAGGGGCTTTTTCTTCGTTGAGTAAGGTGCTCTATCGCATTTGCTTGACCCATGAGAGTGAGCTCAGGTCGCTTGTTTGGGGTGCAGGAGGAGCACCCGAGCCTGCCGAGCCCTCGCGTGCGATCCTAGGTCGCTGGGTCTCGGCAAGGTTTGTAGGAAGAGCCCCCGAGCCTCTGCACGGAGCGAGAGGGCGGTCAGGAGTTCTTCTGGCTTTTTGTACGACCCTCGCGCATCCTTTTCGTTCGGAAGGAGGGGTTGTTTGCCGAGCCCTTCGTGTGCGAGCTTAGGCCGCTGGGTCTCGGCAAGGTTGCGGAAGAGCCCCGAGCCTCCTTGCGGAGTGAGAGGGTGATCGGGAGTTCCCCTAGCTTTTTGTACGACCCTCGCGCTTCCTTTTTTGCTCGGAAGGAGGGGTTGTTTGTCGAGCCCTTCGCATGCGAGCCTAGGCACTGGTCTCGGCAAGGTTGCGAGAAGAGAGCCCCGAGCCTCCGCAGCGTGGCGAGAGGCGATCAAGAGTTCCCCCAGCTTTGTGCGACCCTCGCGCTTTCCTTTTCGCTCGGAAGGAGGGGTGGAACATGCCAGCTACCCTCGGTGGGCGCGAAGCGTGACATTTCCGGTGAGCTTTTATCGGGTAAGTCCGAGTGGAGCCCGTGCCCCATTCGATAGGGGTCGGCTAGTGGTCCGAGACGCTCCAAAAAAGTACCGAAGGCTTCTCTAGCGGGTGCTGGGGCCGTTCGATTGGCCCTAGGGGCTCGGTGCCTCCCTCACGTGGGATCCCTTTAGAGAACTCCTGCTGGTCTCGGACACGACTTAGGGCATCCCAAGCAATCGCTTGCACGGCCTCGGCCATGTACGGGCTCGCCCATAGTTGTCCCTGACTCTGTCGTCCTGAGGCGGCTGTCGAGACCATAATGGCCCAGCCTTCGAACCTCTGGACGATAATGGGCTTGGTGCCCTTTTTAAATCGCGTTTTCCGACCCTCGGGGTGTGAGAAGGAGGGTTGTTTGCGAGGCCCTTCCTTCGTGCGAAACCCTAGGCGGCCACTGGTCTCGGCAAGGTTGCGGGGAAGAGCCAAGAGCCCCGAGCCTCCCAGACGTGGCGAGAGGGCGATCGGAGTTCCCCGACTTTTTATACGACCCTCGCGCATCCTTTTCGCTCGGAAGGAGGGTTGTTTGCCGAGCCCTTCACGCGCGAGCCTAAGCCGCTGGGTCTCGGCAAGGTTGTAGGAAGAGCCCCCGAGCCTCCGCACGTAGCGAGTGGGCGATCAGGAGTTCCCCTAGCTTTTTGTACGACCCTCACGCATCCTTTTCGCTCGGAAGGAGGGGTTGTTTGCCGAGCCCTTGGCATGAAAGCCTAGGCCACTGGTCTCGGCAAGGTTGCGGAAGAGCCCCCTGGCTCCGCCGCGTGGCGAGAGGGCGATCAGGAGTTCCCCTGACTTTTTGTACGACCCTCGCGCATCCTTTTCGCTCGGAAGGAGGGGTTGTTTGCCGAGCCCTTCGCGTGCGAGCCTAGGCCGCTGGGTCTCGGCAAGGTTGCAGGAAGAGCCTCCGAGCCTCCGCGCGGAGCGAGAGGGCGATTAGGAGTTCCCCTGGCTTTTTGTACGACCCTCGCGCTTCCTTTTCACTCGGAAGGAGGGGTGGAACATGCTAGGCTACCCTCGGTGGGCGCGAGCGGTGACATTTCCGGTGAGCTTTTATCGGGTAAGTCCGAGTGGAGGCCCGTGCCCCATTCGATAGGGGTCGGCTAGTGGTCTAGAGACGCACTCCAAAAAAGTACTAGAAGGCTTCTCTAGCGGGTGCCAGGGCCGTTCGATTGGCCCTAGGGGCTCGGTGCCTCCCAACGGTGGGATCCCCTTTAGAGAACTCCTGCTGGTCTCGAACACGACTTAGGGCATCCCAAGCAATCGCTTGCCTGGGCCTTGGCCATGTACGGGCTCGCCCATAGTTGTCCCTGACTCTATCGTCCTGAGGCGGCTGTCGAGACCATAAATGGCCTAGCCTTCGAACCTCTGGACCGTAGCGGGCTCGGTGCCCGGTTCCTTAGCTCGGAAGGAATCGGCTGGGGGGTATTTCCCTTCCATCGGCTGACAACGCCTGGCGTGTCTTTTGAGACGGTCTTTTCGGGAGCTACCATTGCTGCGCGATGTGGTGTCAGTGGATGGGACATAACCGTCTGCACGATTAAATGTGGGGAAGGTGGGCGCGTGGGCGGAGAGCTCGGATCTGGATTATATGCGCCGGATCTGAGGGAAACTTCCCTGATTTCGTCGCCCCACGGTTTTGTCTTACCCCTGCATAAATACGTAAAGAGCCTCGCCCCTCCCCTCCTTACCTTGCCTGCATTTGTTTTCGCCGCCTCCAAGCCGTTGCTGAGAGCATAAAGCGCCGGGAGAAGAAGGGCGAGAGAGATCGATTGAAAGAGAGAGAGAGAGAGATTTACCGCCGTAGCAGTGTCCTCCACCGCGCAATGGCTGGCGGTCCTGTCATCCTCCCGGCGGATCCCTAGGAACGGTCTGACATCACCGTGGAAAAGCTGCAGTCGCTGGTGGACGCCGGTCTCCTCCGCCCGATCACTGATCCTGACGAGCCGGAGTGGATTGCTCCGGGGAATGAGTCGGAACCAAGGCCACGTGATGGCTACGTGGTGAGCTTCGTCGTCTTCCACGAGCGAGGCCTCGGCTTGCCGGCGGACTAGTTCATACGGGCGCTCCCGCATTACTACGGCGTGGAGCTCCACAACTTCAGCCCCAACTCCATCGCACAGGCGGCCATCTTCGTCGCCGTTTACGAGGGGTACCTGGGGATCGCTCCCCACTAGGAGTTGTGGCTCCATTTGTTTCGGGCGGTTTTTACCACCAAGTCGGCGAGAGCGAAGGGGGCTCGGAAGGTATTGAGGGTCGGCGGCGCACCCTTCAGTGCGCTAAAGACCGGCAAAGACTTTCTCTACATCCAAATTTCACCGGCATCATCCAACCGTTGTTGGTATGATAACCGGTTCTACCTTCATCACGACAACGGCGGGCTTCCCCTTATACCGGGCGGGTTGTGGAGAGTCGATCGGAGAAGTGGGGTGCACGGCGTCATCAAGCCCGATCGGCCAGTGGAAACCGCTCCCGAGGGCCCCAGGGAAGCTGCGTGATTGCGCCTTCTGGCGGCCGTGGTCGTGGCGGCTTTTCACCGCCGGAGGGTGTTGCGGCCGATGGCTCGGCGGCGGCGCTGCTCGAGATGACCCCGCGATCCGATCGAAGGCATCAAGATGTCCGCCTTTGCCCTCATCGATGAGGAGATCCTCGTCGGGTAAGGGATGCGATGGATGGGAAACCGAAGATTGACGGCTTGATGCCGCTTCCCGATCGCCCGTCGGGGTACATTTCCACAGTAAGTTGGGTGTTGCCGAGGCCTTCACGGCCTTCTTGCTTATTGCTTTTTTCGCCGTTGCCTTATTTTGTCGTTCTGCGCAGGGATAAGGGGCGTCGGAAGCTCCCGCCGCCCGTTCTCGAGGGCGTAACGGCGAAGCCGTGAATAGGGCGTCGCCGAGGAGCGTAAGAAGAAGAAAGACGCCAAGGTGGCAAGGCGCACGAAGAGGATCCTTGAGCGCGAAAAGCTAGACGCACGCCGCCGGCAATAGAGGCTCAACGGTCTCCCGTTGGAGTCGTCTCCCTCATTATCGGTGTTGGGTTCCTCGGGCGACGTTGGCGCGGTCGAGGAAGGGAAGGGTACCCTGGACCACCTCCCCGACGTTAGGGAGGTGGTGACCGGGGTGTCTCTGGTAGACGTCTGTCTCGTTGTCGAGGGCGACACGCCCGAGACGCGTGCTGTCAGCCCGGTGGGCTCGGCGGAGGGGGTGGCGCAAGCGACGCCGGGGATGGCTCAACCGTCTCCGCGGACGGTCGAGGGGGTGCTGGGGTCCGGCGAAGACCAGCCGGTACCGGCGGATACAGAAGCCGTGCCATCGCCACCACCGCCGCCGTTGCAGAGGAGGGACGCTATCCAGAAGCGGTTGTGTCCTCGTTCGCAGTAAGTGTATTTTTTTGCGGAGTTTGTAGTATTTCCTGCTTGCCCCCTGGTCGTATGCTGACCTTTAAGAGCGTCTTCATTTCCAGCCAGAAGCGCCGGGTGGAGGAACCTGCCTTGGCGCCCCGTAAGGCGCTCAAGGTGAGCACCAGCTCCATTGCTCATCGGGTGGCGGAGGCGCAGGCTGCCGTGCAGCATGGCGCGGCGTCGGGCGGGGCCGGCCCGGAGGAGCCGGCTGCTCAAGGAAAGGGCACCGAGGTGGCCACGGGATGAGCGGGGGAGGACGAGTCCATGCCCCATGAGGTCGTGGGTTTTGGGGCGAATGAGGCCGAGGCGTCCACCACTGCTGAGGCCATCGGGGGTGAGGCCAGAGCCCCCAAGCCTTCCGAGGCCAGGGCGGTGGACGCCGCCACCGAGGTAGAGATGGCAGAGGCCAGAGCCCCCGGGTCCATTGAGGCCGAGGCGGTCGGGACAAAGGCGGGGCAGGCTTCGGCACCGCCCCTGGTTCAGACGATCTCGTCTGAGGATTCTTCCCAGGGGAAGGAGGCGGCGGACGACGAGGCAGCTAGCACCGCAGAGCGGCCGGTCCCGACTCCTGCCGAGGGGAGTTCGGTCCTTGTCCGGGTCCAACCCGAACCCCGCGGGTGGGATAGCCCGCGTGTTGTATGGGGAAACCGGGCCGACCCTGAGGGGGAGCCTGTGTTTGCCCTTGAGGACATCGCCGAGGGGGGCGCTGGGACACCCTCGAGCAATACCGTCAACTGGCGGTGCAGTCGATGCAGACAGCGATGTCTGTTATGCAAAGGGACCTGCCCGGTGTTACCCAGGTATGCATTTCTCTTTCTCATGTCGCGTTGTTTTTTCTCCGAGCCCCCTTGCGGCGTTTGACGTATGTCTTTGCCTGTTTCAGGAGCTCGAGACCCTGTCCCTTGGGAAATCGTTGTTCCTACGAAGGGAGAGGGGCGTCTGGGAGCAGCTCCGGCGGCAAAAGGGCCTGCTTGCCGACGCCTAGGAGCTCTTGTCGGTGCGGAGTGCTGAAGTGGAGGACCTCCGCCTTCGCTGTGTCGACCTGAAGGCTGAGGTGGTCATGGCTAAGGAGCAGTCTGCCCCTTTGGTGGTGAAGATCAAGGAGCTGAGGCTCCGGGGGGCGTTGCACATGGGTGTCAAGCGCGCCCTGGCCGTCGTCTCCTCGCACTACGCCGTCAACCTCGAGGCTATCAGCGACGGCTACGTCTTGCCGGAAGATGACGAGGAGGCCGACGCAGAGGTCGCGAAGCTGATGGAGGCGGTGGAGGCGCCTGGCACAGCGCTGGCCAGCATGTTTGAAGAAGAGGTGGTCCCTCCCGTGCTAGCCGTCGATCCCTGAGCTTTGACCTGGGCCAACAGGGGCCATGTAAACGGATTGGTTTATTTGTCACATCGTGACGTTTTGTGGCCGTCGAGGCCCTTTTAAAGTACTTGCGTATGTGTGTTTTTTAACCGCTTTCTTATTCTATTCCCGAGCCTATGCCCCCTGTCTCGTTCTTGGATACCCGCAAAGAACTTCCTCAGAGCCTAAGCCGTCCCTTGGCGAAGGGTGGCGAGGGAGTTGCCGTAGCCCGGGGGCATAGGCTGTTCTCACGACTCGACCAGCCCTTTGGCCTCAGGACACGCTTTTGGTCCTTAGGTTTCTTACGACGGTCCTGCCGGAGCGCGAGAGAGTTTGGCATGGAAATTTTCGAAAGACGGTTAAGAAACGGCGTCCGGGACTTAGGGGGTTCCCCCCTTTTTAGCCCCCGAGGAAGGCTCGGCTCTGCAGAGACAGAGCCGAGTCTCTCTTGTAGCGTTATTATGACGTCGAGCCCCTATCGATAGACCAGCTCTTTGCAAAGAACTTCCTCAGAGCCTAAGCTCTCTCTTGGGCGAAAAGGTGGCGAGGGAGCTGCCGTAGCCCAGAGGCGTAGGCCGTTCTCACGGCTCAGCCGGTCTTTTGCCTTTGAGATGAACTTTTGATCCTTAGGTTCCATACAATCGAGTTGCCTATTAAGGGGGGGCCCTCGAAAGATTGTAACAACTAAAGAACGCTTCTTTATTGTATTCCGAGGAACAATGTAAACAACGTTTGGAAACTTAAGGGTAGAAACGACGTAGCTGTTCTATGTTCCAAGCGTTGGTGAAGATTCGCCCTTCTCGTTGGCCAACTTGTAGGTTCCGGGCTTGATGCTTGGGCGACGATGTAATGGCCCTTCCCATGGCGGGGGTCACTTGTGGCGGCCCTTCATCGCTCTGCCTCGGCCCTCGGCACCACTGTCGCCCACCTTGAGTCTCTGGCTCTCTGATGTGCTTGCGGGCTTGGTAGCGTCGTGGGGCTTCTTGGTATTTGGCCGAGTGTAGCAGGGCAACGTCTCGGGCTTCCTCAAGTTGGTCGAGGGCGTCCTCATGGCGGTCTGGTTGCTTTGCTCGTTGTAGGCCTGTAGTCTCGGGAGCCATACTCCAAGTCGGTGGGAGGATGGCCTCGGCCCCATAGACCAGGAAGAACGGTGTGAATCCCGTGGCTTGGCTCGATGTATTCCTCAGGCTCCAAATGACCGAGGGGAGTTCGGCAAGCCATTTCTTGCTAAACTTTTTCAACCGGTTGTAGATTCTTGGCTTGAGGCCTTGTAGGATCATGCCGTTGGCACGTTCTACTTGGCCGTTTGTCCTAGGGTGTCCTCACGGCCGACCAAACTACACGGATGTGGTGGTTGTCGCAAACGTCCGAGAACTTGTGGTCTGGTGAATTGCGTCCGTTGTCGGTGATGATGGTATTTGGGATTCCGAACACATGGATGATATCCGTAAAGAACAAAGACCGCTTGCTTGCTCGGATTTGATTTGGGTGATTGGACGAGCCTCAATCCATTTGGAGAATTTGTCGATGGCTACTGAGCGGATGGGTATAGCCCCGGGTGCCTTCTCTGAGGCTCAACCATGTCCAAATTTCACACGGCAAATGGCCATGTGATAGGGATGGTTTGGAGGGCTTGGGCCGGGAGGTGCGTCTATCGAGCGTAGTACTGGCATCCTTCGCAGGAGCGTACTAGCCCCGTGGCATCAGCCACTGCTGTTGGCCAGTAGAAACCTTGGCGGAAGGCGTTTCCCACTAGCGCCCGAGGCGTCACAGTGGTGCCCGCAGTTCCCGCATGCAAGTCCCGAGTAGTGATTGGCCAGCCTCGGTGGTGATGCACCGTTGGAGAATACCAGACGGGCTACGCCTATACAACTCGCCGTTGCAGAGGACGTAAGTCTTGGCTCATTGCGCAAGCCATCGGGCCTCGGTCCTATCCGCGGGAAGCTCTCCTCGCACGAGGTGATCAAGAAAAGGGACTCGCCAGTCCGTTCCTCGGTCGGCCTCGGGAGGCTCTGTGTCAATTGCCATGGCCTCGGGCTCGGGCAGCGGGGTCTCGGTGGCAAAGGGGGCCTCGGGCCCTGTGGTGGGCTTGGCCGATGGGCCCTCTACCGTCGCCAAGTCATAGTCGACGGATGGCTTGTGGAGGTCTCTAGCGAAGACGTTCGGGGGGACCGGGGTCCGTGCCGACGCCATCTTTGCCAGTTCGTCCGCGGCCTCGTTGAACTTTCATGCGATGTGATTGAGTTCGAGGCCATCGAACTTGTCCTCTAGGCGGCGTACCATCATGCAGTACGCCTCCATCTTGAGGTCGTGGCAGTTTGATTCTTTCATCACTTGGTTGATGACAAGCTGTGAATCGCCTCGAACGTCGAGACGCCATACCCCAAGTTCAATGGCGATCTGCAGGCCATTGACGAGGGCCTCGTATTCGGCCACATTGTTGGAGGCGGCGAAGTAGAGTCGGATTACATAGCGCATATGGACTCCGAGGGGTGAGATGAAGAGCAGACCCGCGCCTGCCCTGGTCTTCATCAGAGTCCCGTCGAAGTACATGGTCCAATACTCCGCCTGGACATGAATAGGTGGTAGTTGGGTATCGGTCCATTCTGCCACAAAATCGGCCAAGACCTGAGACTTAATGGCTTTTCGGGGTGCGAAAGACAGGGCTTCCCCCATGAGTTCCACGACCCATTTGGAAATCCTTCCCGAGGCCTCCCGGTTATGGATTATCTCTCCCAAGGGGAAAGATGACACCATGGTTACTGGGTGGGACTCGAAGTAGTGACGCAGCTTGCGTCGAGCCAAGATTATGGCATAGATTAGTTTCTAGACGTGGGGGTAGCGCGTCTTAGTATCAGAAAGCACCTCGCTGATGAAGTAGACAGGTCGTTGGGCGGGTAGTGCGTGCCCCTCTTCCTGCCTCTCGACCACTACGGCCGCGCTGACCACTTGGGTCGTTGCGGCGACGTAGAGCAAGAGGGCCTCGTCTTCGATCGGTGGTACCAGAACGGGGGGGTTGGAGAGCAGCGCTTTGAGTTTGGTGAGTGCTTCCTCGGCCTCGGGGGTCCAGGAAAAGCGCTCAGATTTTCTCAAGAGACGGTACAGAGGTAAGCCTTTTTCGCCGAGGCGTGAGATGAAGCGGCTCAGGGCCGCTAGGCATCCCATAACCTTCTATACTCCCTTGAGGTCTCGGATCGGCCCCATATTGGTCACGGCAGAGACCTTCTCCGGGTTGGCCTCGATGTCGCGCTCTGAGACTATGAATCCCAGGAGCATGCCTTGGGGGACCCCGAAGACACACTTTTCGGGGTTGAGCTTGACGCCCTTCTCCCTGAGGCATTTGAAGGCTACCTCTAGGTCATTAACGAGGTCATTGGTCCGCTTGGATTTGACAACGACGTTGTCCACGTAGGCCTCGATGGTTCACCCGATGTGCTCGCCAAAGACCTAGGTCATACACCGCTGGTACGTGGCCCCCAGGTTTCTGAGGCCAAACGGCATAGTCGTATAGCAGTATAGGCCAAATGGGGTGATGAAAGAAGTTGCGAGCTGGTCGGACTCCTTCATTTTGATTTGATGGTAGCCGGAATATGCATCAAGGAAGGACAGGGTCTCGCATCCCGCAGTGGAGTCAACGATTTGATCGATTTGAGGTAATGGAAAAGGGACTTTTGGGCATGCTTTGTTCAGACCGGTGTAGTCCACACACATTCTTCATTTTCCATTTTTCTTCTTAACTAATACAGGATTAGCTAACCACTCCGGATGGGACACTTCCTTGACGAATCCGGCCGCCAAAAGCTTCTGTACCTCCTCGCCAATGGCTCTGCGCTTCTCTTCGTCGAATCGGCGCAGGCGTTGCTTCACTGGTCTGGAGCTGGCCTGGATGTCGAGGGCGTGCTCGGCGACCTCCCTCGGTATGCCTGGCATGTCCGAGGGACTCCACGCGAATATGTCGGCGTTCGCGCGAAGAAAGTCGACGAGCACGGCCCCCTATTTGCTGCCGAGGGTCGCGCTGACCCTCAGCACTCGGTCGTTTGAGCATGTGGGGTCGACCGGGACGAGTTTGACGGCCTCCGTGGGCTCGAACGTCCCGGCACGATGCTTTGAATCAGGCAACTCGCTGCCGAGCTGGTCGAGGTTGGCGATGAGGGCCTCGGACTCCACTATAGCCTCGGCGTACTCGATGCACTCAACGTCGCAGTCGTATGCATGCTCGTACGTGGAGTAAATAGTGATGACACCGTTGGGGCCCGGCATCTTGAGCTTGAGGTAGGTGTAGTTCGGGACCGCCATGAACTTGGCGTAGCACGGCCGTCCCAGGTTGGCGTGATAAGTCCCCTTGAACCCCACCACCTCGAAGGTAAGGGTCTCCTTGCGGTAGTTGGAGGGGGTGCCGAAGTAGACAGGTAAGTCTATGCGCCCGAGCGGTCGCGAGCGCATCCCTGGCATGATGCCGTGGAAGGGCGTGGTGTCGCCTCGGAGTTGTGACCGGTCGAGCCCTAGGAGCTCCAGCGTGTTGGCGTACAGGATGTTGAGGCCGCTGCCTCCGTCCATCAACACCTTGGTGAGTCGGGTGTTCCCGATGATCGGGTCAACGATGAGCGGGTACTGGCCGGGGTTAGGGACATGATCGGGGTGGTCATCCCGATCGAAGGTGATCGCCTCTTGAGACCAATCGAGGTACCGGGGAGTGGCCACCTTAACCGAGAAGACCTCTCGGCGTTCCCTTTTTCGCTGTCGCGCCGTGAGGCACGTCGAGGGCCCACCGAAGATCATGAAGGCATTATGTACCTCAGGGAACCCATCGCCCTTGTTGTTGTCTCCGTCGTCCTGGCCCCTCTTCTTGGCATCGTCGTTGGGGAGCCCAAGCTTGGCGTAGTATCGCCGGAGCATGGTGCACTCCTCGAGGGTGTGCTTTACCGGGCCCTGATGGTATGGGCAGGGTCTTTTAAGCATGTTGTCGAAGAGCCCTGGGCCTCGGGGATTCTTGCGGTCCGCGGCCGCGACGAGCCCAGCCTCGAGAACCTCCTGTTTCCCCTGGCGTCCCTTCTTTTTCTGGGGGGGCGAGACGTCGAGGCCCCGGAGGTCTCGTCCCGCCTCTTCCCCTTGGAGTCGTTGTTGGGGAAGATGGCCCCGACGGCCTCTTCACCAGAGGCGAAGCTAGTGGCGATGTCGAGGAGTGCGGACACCATGGTCGGTACGCTCCAGCCTAATTCTCGGACCAGGTCTCGATAGGTGGTGCCGGAGAGGAATGCCTGGACGATTTCTGAGTCACCGATGCTGGGCAATTCGGTGCATTGCTTGGAGAAACGTCGGATGAAGTCTCGGACAGACTCGTCCGGCCTCTGGCGGCAACTCTTGAGGTCCCAGGAGTTCCCGGGGCGCGCGTAGGTGCCCTGGAAATTCCCGACGAAGACCTTTACCAAGTCGCGCCAGTCGTGGATTTGCATAGGAGGAAGGTGTTCGAGCCAGGCTCGCTCTGAGTCTGATAGGAATAGGGGGAGGTTGCGGATGACGAGCAGGTCATCGTCCGCCCCGCCTAGCTGACAAGCCAGACGGTAGTCGGCCAGCCATAGCTCGGGGTTGGTCTCGCCGCTATACTTTGAGAGATTCGCTGGTTGACGAAACCGGGCCGGGAAGCGGGCGCTGCGGATGGCCTTACTGAAAACTCTAGGGCCAGGCGGCCCGGGAGAAGGACTGCGGTCCTCCCCACTGTCATAGCGACCGCCTCGGTGCACTTGGTAGCCCCGGGCGGCCCCATGGTGGTCATGGCGCCGTCGTCTGCTGTCCACGTGGTGGCCGTTTTGCGCCTCGCGTTGGTCGTCGAGGCGGTCGTGCACCGAGGGGGCCCTGAGGCGGTCGTGCACCGAGGGCTGCTTTGAGGCGTCCCCGCGTCGTCGAGACGCGGAGCTTTCGGCCTGCTGCACCGCGGCAGTCTCGAGAAGGCCCCGGAGTTCACCGTGGACTCGTTGCCCCTCCGTGGTAGAGGGCTCGGGCATCGCTCGGACCAGTATTGCCGCCGCAGCGATGTTCTGGCTAGCACGATTGAAGATAGGGGGTTGCTCGCCCCCCTCATCATCGTTAATGCAGCGGTTGACATCGCGAGCCCCCAGCCGGGCCGTTCCGCCATTGCGCGCGCCCCCGCTGCTCTTGCTCGAGGGTGGCTCGGAGCTGCTGCAGGAGGAGTCGATCTTGCTTGACCTTGGCTTGAAGCTCACGGAGGTGCTCTAGGTCTATGCATCGAAGTTGCTCGGGGGTGGGGACATCTGCCGTCGCTGGTGGGGACCCCGTGCGTGGTGGTGTGGCATTGGCTGCCCTTCCTCCATCGTTGCCCGTGCTCGGCATTCTGAGTCCGATGTGGAAACACTCACGAGTCGGGTCGTAAGCGTCCTCGCCGTCGGAATCGGAGTAGCCGAAGCAGTAGTCGCTCGCGATCATGAAGCGGCGCATCGCCTCAGGTTCGCGAAGCCCGGAGATGTCTGCTCCAACCCACGCCTCGTCCTCCTCCGAGGAGTCAGAGTGGGGGTGGATTGGAGTTGTGACTATGGGGTTATGGGCATGACGTTGATGAATGGAGACAAGGGCGGTGGCGTAGGAGGCGGCGACATTGGTCAGCCCGAAAGGGTACGGGGATGGCGCCGTCGCCAGGCTCGGCTCCGCCAGAGCTGGCTCCTCGGGAGGAGGCGGGACAGAGCTTAATGATGGGGCATCGCTGTGTGCCACCGCCCTTTTCCCCGCCGAGGCTTAAGTTGGGCGGGTCCCGTCAGCAGGACCACAATGCGGCCAGCGGGGTATGGGATTCCGGTGGAGCACAGATCGGCGTTCTGTACTTGCGCGGTGTTAGGGTGGACTCGCCCACGCGGCGTTTGGCGAGCTTGATGGGAGCGGCGGCCCGGGTGCCGTCTGCGCGTGGGCTGCCGGTGCATGACATCGTCGTCGGTTGATGGCGCTCTGGGTGAGAGGAGTACCATGTCGTACTCGTGCCCTAGAGACATGAATTCTAGGCTCCCGAACCGCACGATCGTCCCCGAGCGCAAGCGATCGCATACACGGATCTCGCCATCCGGAATCTGGTGGGATGACTAAGTCGACACGCAGAGGGCCCTACAGCACGCCAATCTGCCGGTGTTTGAACCGGGGTCCTTAACCGACTAGTGAATTTGTGCTTCGCGTGCTCCCAATTCCGGATGGTGATGCAAAGAGACACAAGGTTTATACTGGTTCGGGCAAATGGATGCCCTACGTCCAGTCTGAGAAGATGTTTTTGTATTCCTTGCACCGGGGTGCTCGTAGTAGGGGGTTACAAGCTAGGCGAGAGAGGGAGTTCGTCCCAGGTCTCTGTGAGGGGAGGTGATATGAATTACAGAGTGAGGCGTGTTGTTCGTGCGAGTATTCGTGACTCTATCCGCCATCCTTGGGGACGGTCCTGGCTGCCTCCTTTTATAGCCGCAAGGAGAAAACCAGGAGTACATAAGAGAGCTACACGTGGAGCAAGGACTATTCGATGACGTATTTACTCCTGGAGCAGCATGGCGTTGTCGTGGGAGTTCCCGTAGATGTCTAATCGGTATGGTCTCCACTGCAAGTAACATGCTGCGCATTTATTGACTTGGTGGATTGCAGAGGCTCGGCGGCCATCGTAGCCGGTCGTGCCGAGGCCTGTCGTGCCGAGGCCTGCCGTGCCGAGGCCTGAGAAGTGACCCAGGTGCAGATGCGGGTCTTAGCGGCCATCAGGCGGAATAGTGCGAGACGGCGCCTCTGGGATCTGGTACTGTATTGTCGATGGGGATGGTGGAAAAGGTGATCGACCGGTGTCCCATCGCTCCTGTTGCAGCGCACTACCGATCGTGGCTTACGTGGCGGGTGCAACGAGCGCGTAATCGGATGCGACGACCGCCGGAGAGACTTTTTGAGGCGGAGGCGACGAGGTTGCGGGACAATTCGTCCACGGCCCTACCGGGGGGGGCTCGGGCGAGGCGGAGTAAGATCAATGACTCCGAGGCCCTGTCGAGGGGGCTCGGGCGAGATGGAGTGGTCGGTCCGCTGATTCCGAGGCTACTGAAAAACGCTCGACTCCCCACGTTATGTCGTCCTGGTGCGAGTTAGGCAAAGACAGTGGTCGGTAACCCTCGCTCTGCGCCGTCGCAGATGGCGAGAGGTTGACGCGATCGGCGTGTAGTCGGTCACTTATTTATCTTGTGCCATCGTCGCGTCTGTCGGAGTGGTTGGGCGCTTGGATGCGACGTTCGGTCAGAGCAGTCTGGTCGAAGAGGCGGTCACGGGGCTGGTGCCGAGTCGGCCTCGCGTGAATCGGAGAATCGGCACTTCTTCCGAGGCCCCGGGCGAGGGGCCTCGACGAGGGGGCCTCGGCGAGGCGGTCTCGGGCGAGTCGGAGAATCGTTCGCTTCCACTGGGGCTCGGCGACGGGGTCTCGGGCGAATCGGAGATTTCGGCCGAGACCTCGTTTGTTTATTCCGTTGGTTCTGTTTTTAGGGTCTAAGCAGTTTTTCGATCTTTGCTTGGGGTACCCCATTTTCTGGTATCCGACACCCACCAACACTGATGGTGGACAACTAGCCCGCCATCGCCCTCGTGAAGAATCCGGTTCTCCATGACCGGAGCAAGGAAATCGATGTCAAGTTTCACTTCCTTAGGGACTGTGTCGATGGAGGGCAGATCGTCATCGAGTTCGTCGAAACTAGTCGGCAACTCGCGGACGTCCTCACCAAGCCGCTCGACCATCTTCGGTTCATGGAGCGGAAGAAGATGATCGGCATGGTGGAGGTTCTAGGGTTAGCAGCAGGATTAGGGAAAGAATTGTAAAGTAATATGCTACTCTCCCTATCTGACGCTGCAGGGGGCAGCGCCGAAAGGGCTCCCTATGTTGCAGCTTGTATGGCAGCGGCGGGCAAAGGCGAAAGACTCCCCGCCATATCAGAGCCACAAAGCAGCGCAGCGCAGACGCTAAAGTCAGACCCTATGTGTCACATCTAGTCATTTATGCAGCAACATGGCAGCTTTGGCATGTCTGTAGCAGCATGGCAGCCTGACATGTCGCGAAGAGTTGTATATAGAGCTTCCCACTGCAACTCAATAAAGTGAGAGAGTTCAGTTTTATCATCTCCTCTGCAGAGCTCCGACCAACGCTGCTGCTTGTGCTGTGTGTATACGCTTTGTTCTCCCTCACTTCTTCTACCCCTAGCCATAGTGAGCGAGAACGCCGGTGATCGATCGGCTCCGTGCGGGAGATCCCGGGTCCAACAAACAGAAGGTAAATTAAACAGTATAGAATAGATCACGGAAACCGTTATTTTAGTATAGCTGATATATGCGTTGCCTTTGATTTCTCAGGAACTGTTGTTTTGTGGGGCCACTGCTCACATATGCCCAAGTGGTCACACGTCAACAGCTACGAGGAACTAAGCATGTAAAGGTAGGAAGTAGGAACAAAATTATGGAATGTCAAGCCCCAATGCGTTAACGGTAAAATAAACTCAGCTCATCTATAAATAGATTAAAATAAAAGGATATAACCTTCAGAGTACATCTGCATTGTGGTCCAACAAAATCTTCAGAGTACTATCATGCCCTCCATGAACCGCAAGCTGTAGTGGTGTCATATGGCATGATTTGCCATCAACGTAAGCTCCCCTAGGAAGCAGAAGTTTTGCTATTTCACACCGTCCTGAAGAAACAGAGATGAAAAAGTAAGGTCATAGTAAAGTGGACTGCAGAACTATAACAATAAACCAATCTTCAGCAACAAAATTTCAACAGGTAAAAAAAAGACAAAATTGCTATTTCACTCTTCGCTGAAGAGCATACAGGGAAATCTCGATGGCAATCAACAGTTCATAAGAAATGAAACAATTACTTTTGGACAATCCATCAGTTTCATTGGCTGAACACAAAATAAAGTATGAAACTGATCCTGGTAGAAGATCCAGAAAGGCACAAACAGATACTAAATACAAGGTCCACAAAGACTAACAGCAACAATTCCAGATGTAATAAGCACATGAATTTTAAATGTGAGGGCAGGTAAGTAGGTAACAAAGTTTAATGGGGAAAAATTGAAAGATGGTATACTCCACATAACACATCGCGACATAGCAGTTGGGAACAAAAAGTTTATAAAACCAGGATAGCTTGAGTTTATAGCAACATTAGACACAACAGAAAGCTATAAAATAAGAAGTAGAGAATTTTTTAGCTTGCTTAGTTTTCTCTTGAATATGATGTCATTGTCTGCAGTTGTGTTTGTGTATAGATTCTTCAACTACAGACTCTCCAAAGTAATATCCTATCCTATATATGTTCCATTTATATCCACCACAAAGAGGAAAAAGGTAACAGTAAAGACTGAACAGGAAACCAACACATGTCCTGGGAGAAGAAAGAATAAATGAGTGAAGTTCGTTTGGTGTTTATACCTTTCTCTGCAGCTGTATGAAGAGCAGTGCATCTGTCATGACTCATGACCTCCTAGACTGCCTTCTTGATGGAGATCAGCACCATGATCAAGAAGAAATCTCACGATAGGGAGGTTCCCACTGAACACAGCATGCTGTAGTGGTGTCATGCTCTTACCTGCGAACAAAGGCACACAATTTTGTCAACTGAAGCCAACACAGGATACGTAAATGGATCAAACTTACTAAATTAATCAATCAATTATGCATTAATTATAGGTTTGAAGAGAGCAATTAATGGAGGAGGGATCGGAGAAGAGGAAAGTGGGGATGACTCTGGAGTCTGGACTAAGCTAGTTTGTACCTTTAAAGGTATCACGCTTGTTGATGTCCATCTTGGCCTCCTCGACGAGGTATCGGCAGATTGGTAGCTTGCCCTTCCCACCAGCCGCGGCGTGGAGGGCGTCCATGCCCTTGAAGGTTGTTTGACGTAGCACCGAATTGACCCCCCTCCCGTTGACGTCCAGGCCCCTCGCGATCTCTGCATGAAACGATCGGAAACAGCAGTATAGTGAGAAAATCGGGAAATCATGACAGAAAGCTGTTGATATAACGAACTAAAATCCGAGACACGAGCGCTCGTCTCAATCAAATTCCACGCCGCACGCGCGGCAGGATCCCAAAATCACAAAAAGAATGAGCTTTTTTCCCAGACACCAAAGCAAAAGGGAAGGGGTACACCCCTAGCTAACCAAATCGACCGCGGACGAAAGAAGTCGCGACGAGACGAACGAGGCAGAAAAAGGCGTGTGCTTAGTGCTTACCCTTGAGGCGGCAGACATTGCCGTCGTAGGCCGCGATGAGGAGGGTCGCCTCCGGAGGCCACTGGTCCTGATCATCAGCGCAAAAGAGCAAAGCGGAACGCGTGAGATCAGATCAGAGAGATTTGGGGGGCGGGGACGGGAGGAAGAAGGACGGGGCTCGCTAGGTAGCCCACTGGTGTCGAGGAGGAGCCCGGAGACGTTCGGCAGCGGTAGCCGCTCGTCCATGCTCCGGCGGCAGCGGCGGCGGCGGCGGTGGCACCGGAAGGCACGGGGGCTAGGGTTTAGCGAGGTGGGGGAAGGTTCTGGAGGCGGAATCGCTAGGAGCTGTGGGAGAGGGAGGGGAGGTCGCGGTGGAGCGAGAGCAATTATTGATGACAAGGCGGGAAGAGAAATGAGAGAGGAGAGAGAGTGAGTGATTGGTATAGCCTTCTAGGATCAATGGAGGATCGACACGTGGTCTCGCTCAGTCTTACACGCCAGGCCAGGACCGAGTTTGCTCTTTGACTAGCTTGAATTTTTTTTTTTGACCAGAACAGATTTTGCACATGCAAATTTGCCCATGGTGGTTCTCTGTCTTGTTGCGAGATCAGACCGTTCGGAAGGCTGGCTGCTGCTGCAAAAAATGACTAGCGCCTTGTTTAGTTGGACTCCAAAATCCAAAAAGTTGTTATAGTACTTGTCACATTGAATGTTTGCGGTCCATGCATGGAGTATTAAATATAGACGAAAATAAAAACTAATTGCATAGTTTGGTGGGAAATTGCGAGACGAACGTTTTGAGCCTAATTAGTCCATATTTAAACACTATTTGCCAAATAAAAACGAACGTGCTACAATAACCCCAAAATCCAAATTCTCCCAACTAAACAAGGGCTAGCGCACACTGTTGAGGTAGGCAAGACAGCAGCCAGCAGCTATAGCAGCAAACACTGTTGAAATAGCAGTTCCGGACTTCTGGTAGCAATGTCCCCCTTTTGTTTCCTTACGGTGACGTTTGGATGGTGAGTGGGAAAGGGAAACGGAAATTACGTGGGAAATGGAGGTATGGGTTATGGAAGATTTAAAGCCAATCGGTTGTTTGGGTTAGGGCCAGTTTGGTTGTCGAAATTTTTGACAAAATGACACTGTAGCGTTTTCGTTGTTATTTGATAATTAGTGTTCAATCATAATCTAATTAGACTTAAAAGATTCGTCTCGTGGATTTCGTCTAAACTGTGTAATTAGTTTTATTTTTTATTTATATTTAATGCTTCATACATGCGTCCAAAGATTCAAGCTAACGAGAAATCTTAAAAAATTTGGCATTTTGGGAGGGAACTAAACAGAGCCCTAGCTAATTTTGGGGTTGGGTTTAGTGGGGCCCATGGGCTTTAAAAAAAATAAAAAGGAAATCTTATCCCCACCGCATGGCTGCTGTTGTTCTTGAAGCTCGGGAAGGTGCCATGTCTCATCCTGGCTGCCTCGGCTGGTTTCTCGGCGTCCTCTCCCCGTGGTCCCTGCATCCTGCTCCTGGTCCCCAAGCATCGACGAAGCAGCAGCTCCGACGCGCGCCGCACTGCAGAATCGAGTAAGGGGAGCAGCAGCTCTAACTCGAGATGCCCATGGCAGTTGCGGTCTTGCAGAAGCCAGTGGGGAGCAGTGGCTCTGAGCGGTCCGCGCGCGAGGCCAGCGGTGGCTCCAGCAGCCCGCCGCGCCCCGCCGGCCACCGCGCCTCTCTTGCTTCCCTCTCTCGCTGCCGCGCTTCGTATTTTTCAGCAAGCAGCAGGTCGCGCGTGAGAGCGAAGCTTCGGTGGCCGGTTGCCGGCGCGCAAGCAAGGCGACGACGGCTCCGACTCCGAGGCCCGCGCGCATGGAAGGCAACGGCGGTTCCAGGAGCGCGCGTGCAAGCGAGGCTTGCGGAGCCCTATAACCCAGTATCCAAACGGCACCTATTAGTTTCGTCTGAACTTGTCCAACTAAATTCTATTGAGGGGCACAATGTTGTATATCATTCGAAATTTGGCATATTTTTTTCGTTCAAAAAAATTTTGGCATATTTTTAGAGTTTGGTCATTCCAACAGCCCAACGGTTGGGCATTTTTATATGGAATACCGTCACCAATTTTAAATATGTCACGTGCTCACGTGCTACTTGATCTCCTTGTCTTCTATTTTCCCATCTATATTAGTTTCCAGTTTTCGACTGATTGGAAGTTAAATATGTCAAAGTTCCAAACTCAGTTAATAAAATTGTCATGAGAAGAATGAAGCTGTTACTTGGGCATTTTGATATATTATTAGGTAAATGTCTTCACATTTTTAGTTAAAATATGAGCGTGAACTTAATATATTTGCTTAACCATCGCCGGTTAGCTTTTCCTTATCAAGCTCTCAACAATGTATAGTGGTGCTAGAAAGAGAAACAGGACCCCCGGTCAGGGCAGAGTTAAAAAAGGAGATGAGGGGAGCGAAGTACAATGAATTATCAAAGATATAACTTAATTAATTTTGTTAAATTATATGGTGAAATTTCATGTCCATAAAAGATATTCATTGTACAAAGAGGGTGTTTAGCTCCCCTCGTACCTGTAAGTGCAATCAAGCCCTAAGTGGGTTTTGGTGATGATGTTGATGACATAATTAAAGGACTAATGGTTTCTCTAAGTATTTGACAGCGTATCATTAGTCATGGGTGCAAAGAAACAAAGGACGAGACCTCCCAACTCGAATTGATGGCTTGCAAAGGCTCAAATTGAGTTATAGAACGAGTTGTACTATCAAGGGGATACTAATAGTGTGCTGGATGGAACCAAGTGCTCAAAACACCATCTACATATCAATTAATCCCAGCCACAAAAAGCCAGCCGAGCAAAACTGTTATCTGCTCTGACCTGCGTGGAACCTCCGCGCCCAGTCGCGGAACCTCCGCGTGTATACGCGGGGGCTCCGGGGTCTGTCTGACCAGACCGTTTTGTGAGTGCTCGGGGAGGGTATTTATACCTTTCCCCTTCGCCCCCAACGGTCATCTTCTTCCTCATTTACTCAGACACAAAGTGAAGCTCTCTATCTCTCAGCTTGGTGCTCTCAACTCCCTTGCTCAAATCTTTGTGATTCCTTGAGGGATTTGGCATTAGAGAGTGTGAGAAAGCTCGAGAAGATCCTTCTCCTTCGTTCTTCTGCACTTGGTGAAACCCTAGCCGCTTGGTGTGTTCGTTACTCTTGGAGCTTGGCTCCTAGATGGCTAGCGGACGCCCGGGAGCTCCCAATCCTTTATGGACGAGCACCAGGACGTTTATATTACCCTTTGTGACTTAGTGAAACCCTCTAACCTATTGCACTGGTGATAGGTTGGAGAAGAGGAGCGAGTTGAAAGAGACTCCATAGCCTTTGTGGCTAACCTAAACAACATGAATGTAGACATGCCTTTGTGGTGAGTTGAACCACGAGATAAATCCTCGTGTCTCTTGTGATTGTGCTTGTTGTTGCTATTACTTGTGATTTGAATTCATTTCTAGGGTTTCGTCTCAATTTCCTCCAACAACTAGGTGCAACCACTAGTTTGGATAGGTCAACATACGCCCCAGGAAGGCTGGTATCGAATTTGATCTAATTTTCATTCGTTATATTCCGCTGTAGACCATTTTTATACTCTGATCCCCGGAGGCTCTGTAACACCCTAGTGTTAAGCATTGCATTTGGCACTTGCATTTCATGAGCACAAGCATCATCCATTCATTCATGAACATGAGCATATGAAATTTCATCTCATTCTTTATATGTATCACATGTGATGTTGATTATATACATGCATATGCTTGTGATAATGTGTGACCAATGCAAGAGATGGTTGTGGGGTTACAAAAACACCTTAGATATATCCTGGAGGGTAAATCGAACAATGTTTGTATTCATGATATGGGCCAATTTTGCTTCTAAGTCCTAGTTCACTCAAAATGACATTTTTCATGATGCTAGTTTGACCAAAGTTGAACAGTAGCTTAGATTGTTTGCATGGAAGTGCACCCTTAATAAAAGTTGTAGCTTATCTTATGGGTAACAAACTTTATTTAAGGGTCATGAGCTAATTCAGTGCCTAACATAGTAAAAAATAGCTCCAAAGTAGCAATGAAATGTTGTTTTCAAACTTAGAAAATTTTGCCAAGTCATTAGCTGATTATAGTTTCAAAGTAGCACACTTTAGAGCTTTGCATTTGAAAACCATGATGAATTAGACCAAGCTCATTTAAGCAAACTTAGAGATCTCACATAGCTCTACAACTTTCACTAATACAATTTTCACTAAATCGCCACGGATTAGGAGTTACAGGTGCATGAAGTCGCTCTATCAGTCGGCTCCTTCACCCGTCTGAACTGGTCAGGGCAGCAGCCGTCGTGGACGACCGGCCACAGGCCGTGGCCACCACTTGGCATCCGTACGCCAGCACCAGCCCCGCGCGTCAGGCCGGAGCGGGTAGAAGAAGGCGCCGCGTCGCGCTCGCTCACTCTCTCTGCCTCGCCTCGCTCTCGCTCTCTCTCTCTCTCGCAGCCGAGCAGCGCCATCGCCGCCGAGCTCTGCTGCACTCGAGCGCCATCACCGCCGCACCTCCATCCAATCCATCATGTGCATAGTTTCGCCATGAGCCGCTCTACCTCCCCGACCCACCATTGCCACTGTTCGAGCCCAGGTAAAGCGGCATTTCACGTCGCCGTCGCTGCCATGGCCACGGAGCGCCGCTGAGCTCTAAGCCCACACTGTCTAGCCCTATCCGCTGCTCCTCCTACCTCTTTCTCCCCTGGTCCATCGTCGTCTTAGGTCCTAATAGCTCACGTCGTAGTCGGTTTAACCGCTACCGCCGCCACCGCGTGGGAACGTGCTACCACACCGTGCGTGTCCACCATGGCTGTGAGCTCAAGCTCACCGTGGCCATCCCTGACTAGACCCTGTCGTCCCCCTCTAGCGCGTGTTGCCGCATTGCCATGAACCCTAGCACCATCCCCGAAGACGGAGACCCATCACTGACCGACATCTTATCGGAATGGTGACCTCGCCGTCGCCACGCTTGCACCACCGTGCCGCCATGCACGTGGCCGGAGCACACCGCCGCTTCACCGTGCCCTAGACCTATCCCTAGAGCTTCGCTAGGACTCCCTGATGTTACGTCGCTTACCTAGCCGTGTCATTGCCGGAGACGATGATCCCACCGCCGAGCACCTCCGTCGTGCCGCCATTATCGTCGGCGAGGTAGCTCCGGTGAACCGCTGAGCCAACTAAGGGCACCAGTCGACGTAGGATGTCGAGCAGGTCACGATGGTGAAGACACTACCGCCGGTGAGCTCGCCATCGCCGAGCTCTGGCCGGTCAGCACCGTCCTCTACTCCTGTCTCGCTGACACGTGGGCCCGTTGACCCGCGGGGCCCAGCTGTCAGTTAGGGTTTTGAATTTTGTCTTTATTTATTTTTCTATATTTTGTTGCAAAATTCAAAAATTCATAACTAGAGCTACGAATGTCCAAATTGAGTAAACCAAATTTTGTTGGATTCATCATGAAGTGTACCATTTGATAAAAAAATGAAACCTACTGTTTGGGGTATTTTTCTGGGGGAATTTAATTGAGCTAGATAAGTGCTTTTAAATTTGTTTCTATCTTGTAAAATGCATATCTTGAGCTAGGGAAGTGCAAAAATTGTGATTCCAATTTTTCTGATCTTGTGTTGACATGATCTAGCTAGGAAAAATGCTAAACCTATAGTAGGCATACTTAGAATATGGTCTTCCTATTCAATCTCAAATAATTGCTAGTTTCTAGTGAAAATAAATGGGGTAAAAATACCTCACTTATGATAATGCAAATTTCTACCCAGTGTTCTTATGATGAGATGAAAGTAAGAAAAATAGGAAATCTGTTGTTTGACACTTATCACTAGGCTAAACTATGTTTGATAAAAAAGCCTATGCAACTTGTCATATTTGTGTAGGTTGCTATACTTATCCAAATGGCATGAATTTTGTACAGTAGAATATTGGAGTCATATGTAATCTACTATAATTTTCTCTGAATTTATTCATCATTGTACATATTTATCCTTTAAATCACCTTATTATATAAGGAAATTAATGCATGCACATAAGTAAATTATTTGGGCTTAACCATGATGTTTTCTATAGTTCTTGTGATGCATATGATGTGTTGCTATTGGTAGTTATGCTCAAAATTAATTGGTTATAGGCAGCTAGTTAATTATTGCTTTATAATTTAACTAAACGGCTGCATGAGTAGTTTATGTGGTGTTGACAAATTCATGATGACAATGGTATTTTCTGTGAAACTTGTTAATAACAAAGTTGTAGGTAACTTAATCATCTTTCTTGTACTAAAATTTCATAGATATAGGCTAAATGTTTTAAGAGTTATAGCTGTTGCAAGTATGCTGTCAGATTTACTTATCCTCTGGATAGATCTAAAAGATTGAATTGTTTGACCTAGATACCTACTGAATCACCTTAAGATGATTAAAAGAAAGTTGTAGGCCATTGCATAAGCTTTCCAAAAAGTCCACAACCATATTGTTTGGATGTGTAAAACTCCAGTTATGGTCAAAACAAGTGGCTGCTGTTTTGCAGCCCAGAAAATATTTAAATAGGTGTTTGTTTAATTACTAGAAAGGAGATATGCACCTACTCAGTAAAAGAAGTTAATCTTGTTATCACCCTAATACCTTGCTGTTAAGAACACTTATGACTATGCATTTTATCATATCATATCATCCATGTCATTACCTATGCATCCATGATATCTTATTCGTGCTCATGCATATAGGATCGTCCGAAGGAGTAACCCTACTAGAATTCAAAGAAGAGGCGGAGGATAATCAAGGGACACCCCAAATCGTAGCTCCTGAAGGAGAGGAGCCGGCCACTGACGAACTTCCAGAGTGCCCAGATCATCGACCCACTTCATTTCTAAAAGGCAAGCCCCAGAGTATTCTAAGCCTCCTATATTTTATAAAATATCACTTGAGTCCTTTATATTTGATGCATTAGGTTATAAGAGCTGATTTAGAAACACATGATGCATAGAACTACCTTGTCCAGATATATACTTTAAACCCTGAGTAGGTCCAGGATCGAATATATGCTTAGCCATGCTTAGACCGGTAGAAGTCAAGTGATTTCCTATCACCTACGAGATATAAGTGGATACCGGAGCACGGTTGGCTATATTTGCTATCATGGAAAAGAACCATAGGATAATATAACTAGAGGCCGGGCGGAGTATATGTGTTGGTTGACTCATGTGATTTCGTCTGTGCCGATTAAGGACCGCATCGTTGGAGGCCCTCTTGTCATTTTGAACGCATGCATCTCACTTAGCTGGTCGGATAACTCATTCCAACCGTGAAGCTGAGTAGCTCAACTCAGACCGAGCCTCGTTCTGTCAAAGTGCGCACTCTGGATGGTAGTAAGGATGTGCGGGGAGCCAGACGTGAGCCCAAGGGCAGGCCGAGCCTGAACGTCCTGGCAGCTGGTTGTCCCTGGTTGTGCGGTGCTGATCGAACCCGCAAAAATGTGAACCTGAGTTGTACCAAAGGTGCCCTAAGGCTACCATGGCTGGTAGACCTGGGTTTGTGTTAGGAATACTGCCCAGCTGGTTGCAATCGATTCGAATCATCGTCTCTCCCGGATAGTGAGAAACTTGGCAGAGCCCCTTCATCGTAGTAATTAAACTATGGAATGTGATGGTTATAATGAACATGGAAAATATTACACCGGCTATGGTTACTATTGTATGCTACTAAATGATATACCACATGTCTGGCACAGGTTAGTTGCTAATCTAGATATGAATAGCTATAATCAACTTGGTTACCGAATTACAACATGTATAGCTCAACTAGTGGCTTTTATGCAAAATGTTGTCAAGCTAGCTCTAGTTATAAAGCCTTGCATGATCCTTGGAGTCACTTTATTTTTATTTATGATGGGTAAGTCTAGCTGAGTACCTTCTTGTACTCAAGGTTTATTTCTCACTTGTAGATAACATAGTGTATCATGGATATTGTAAGAACTGCTTCTGTCCCGCCGTGGACAAGGAGTAGGCCTTAGGCAAGGTGCTTCTCATTAACTCCTCTATCATGCTTTTGTGGGTTGTGGTCGTAAACTGGCTTGTATTAAACAATGGTGTGAGATGTTAGTTTTAAAACTACTTTGCTTCCGCTACTACCTTATTTGGAACTTGAGTTGTAATAACTTTAATTGTACTCTGATGTATGGCAATGTATTTGTGAACTCTATGTATCATGTGGCATGTATGTTGAATCATGTACGATCTTGGTTGTATGTTGGCGATGAATCAAGACCCTTCGTGGTACTCGACGGACTACTAGGTTTATATGGACTCAAATATGATAGTACGACCGCTTGCGGGCTGCCATTGTACTTGTGGTCTTATAAATTGGACGGTTCTATTACAGCTGGCATCAGAGCAAGATTTAACATTAATTGCCACATGTGTATTTAAAACAAAGGTTTTTGTTTTTCAAAACCAGTTTTTGGCAACTTATAGCTATATATATTGGTGTTTAAATTTGAAGTTTGAATTTAAAGTGTGCCAGTGATCACTTCCCTTAAGCCCAGTTAAGAATTTCAGGTGGCTAAATAAGTACTAACATGAGGGTTTTTATTTTCGTTGTCCACACGACATGCTATTGTATGAATGTCATTCACTTGAGTGGTAATATATGGATCAAATGCCTCTACGCCCGAGGTAAGATGATGAGTGGTATGACCGCAAGATGTGAGCGTACGGTCTAAGGGGAGAGGTAGCTTTGATACTAAAGTATATATATATGTCTCATATATATACTAAGGTATTTAATTGTGGGTTAGCTTTGATACGGCTGTATATGCATATTTATATGTGTGTATGGGACGTATTTACTTTCGGGTAGCTTTGATACGGAAGTATATATATGGGTATATATATATATGGAAGTATTTAGTATTCAACCTAGAGCCCAGATTTTCATTTCTGTATTTATATAATTATGAGGTTGGGCTTAAATGAAACTCTTGTGCAGGTATGCTAACAACAAAAACGTGTAGCCCGACTAGTTACGTTATTTATGAGAGAATGTACGTATGCCACCATGTATGTCGCTAGAAATTTCAATTTTTCTAAGTTTGTGAGGACGTGTGGAACGTATATGCATCATGATAAATCATTCATTACATACTTACATTGTTCCTCCCCTTATAAGTTTCTTATTCCGTTAAGTAACTCTTTTCTATTATAACGTTGTTCTCACAAAGAGTTGCACTATATTTTGTTGGTACAGATGGCAGCATCAGCTCAAAAAGGCTTATTCACCCTCCCTCTAGGCCACTTGCTAGATCCTTTCAATACCTTGCTCACTATTGTTGATAGGATATATATGAATATATTATAACATGTCGCTGTACATGTATATGTGTGGATGGTGTTTTTCCAAAACTCATGGGTAATCTAAAAGAATTAGGGGGCACTAGTTCATCATGTTCCCCACATACTTACAATGAGCTCACTCTTCAAACACATTCCCCTCCTTCCTCTGCCTCTATCTCCGTCTTTGAATTTGCTTCCTCGTGCCATTTTCTAATGGAGGCCTCCTTCTACTTGATATACTAGTTTTAATCCATGTGTAAGGAATGAGTGGCTATAAGAGAGGATGAATTAGGGCTCCAAAAAATAAAATAACAAATCTTAACCTAATCAAACTACTTTACCCCTAGGCATGGACCACCTCTACAACACCCAAAAATAGGAAACCAAGGTGAGTCCTTAGGGACACCAAACTAAGCAATGTCCTTAGAACACACTAGCAAAGGTCCTTAAAGAAGTTGCAAGAAAATAACCTAGCTAGTGCATCACACTAAGATAAAACCAAGTCTAGCAAAATATTCACACAATGTCTCACCACATACAAAGTACATTTTGATGCATTTGGCACGAAATTCAGTTTTTCCATGTCATGACAATGCTTAGATTCGGCGAATTTAAGGGGGAAAGTGCCCGTTAGGCCTGTATATTGGGAAACGTCATCTATCAAAAAGGATGAGAGGCATGAAACGACAATTGATTTGCGGTTACTTGATAAAGGCACAACATATTTATAAAATATTAGCATTTGCCTTCGATAAGATATGTTTGTCATTTTATATATATATGGTAGGGTGGCTAGTCCCTCCTATTTTGTTTTCAGCAAAAGTTATTTTTTCTCGGTTTGGTCCTGTGGTGATTGCCATGTGTGGCCATGTGGGGTTGGGAAATAGAGCGAAAGGGAGGTAGATATGGAAGCTCAAACTCACTAATAATATACCTATGCGGTAATATAAAGGCGGATATTGTTTGTAGAAAATTTCAACTAAATTTTATACATGTCTAGATCATCATTTAATAAAACTTGGAGGGTACCATGTCACATGCAAATATTGATATAACATAGTAACCAAAGATTTTTTTGTTTCCACTTATCATCTTCTCATTCATTAAAATCGTAGAAGTTCTCCAATCATTTTTAGATGGAGGGGCTGCCTACATATTACTCAATTATTTTTTTAAGTCTCAGTTAGTGTTCAGACCAAGAGTTAGAGGACGACCAATTAATCAACTATATTTTTGTGCAAACACAGGCAAATAGACTTTTCTAGACCACAACCTAATTTTTTTTACTTCAAGTGATAGTAACACTTGTTTGACATTTTTTGGAGTCCAATCAATTCTTTTTTTAGCAATATCAAAGGAAGACACAAACAATATCATGGCTAGAGAAACAAAACCAAATAGTCCACAAAGTTGTGGGTAGCAGGGTCATTTGGCACAGCCCAAGTCCTTAACCGGCAAAGGAAAAGAAATCGAGGAATGCAAACTCTAACACGCACCCCCTTGGTCACTACATGCATCCTTGGTGAGGATGTTGTTTATGCACTAGGGAGTAAGAGGTTCTAGATTCAAGACTAGACGAAGCTATGTTTTTTCATGAAGCAAGTGTCGACTGCTTTGTTGAAGATTCCTGAATATTGCTCACTAGATGAAATGCTACGACTACTAAAGTACACGACAGATTGTACGGTTCACATAGGTAACCTTGTCCAAGTGGAACTAGCCATTACCATAGTTGCCTACGCTCGTTGATGACCCCTTTGACTATTGCTTCCACTTTTGTGGGAGTTGTTTGCATTGTCTTCTTGCTCGACATCTTGAACATCGTTGATCCTTCTGGATGCCACTACCTTTACATAAGGTGCCATCTTTACACTCAAAACTTGACTTCAGAGTTTAAGCTTTTTCAGAGGTGGAACATTTAGTTTTTCTTTGTTTAGTTGGAACCTATATAAGCACTTCTTTTACTCCTAATTTTTTATGGCTTTGGTATCTCATGAGCCAATTTCTGTGGAGTGACGACCTCATTCTTTCTCTCTCTTCTTTTGGCATCGCAATTTGTAGTTTCTTATGCCACATATGCTTTCTAGGTCTATCGCTATTGATGGAGATTAAGAAGAGGGCCTTCAATATGGCACACACGTGTCAAGAACAGAGGGCACAAAATGTCCTCTAAGGATGGAAACAACGCATGGTCCTTCTTACTCTTCCTACACCTGTATATTTTTCATTTAACTTTCATACTTCCCATTAGCAAGTTATTTAGTTTCCTATTTCAAAATTTTAAACTCTCTACTGACATGTCAGAAACTTCTACTAGCTATTTTGCGCGCCTGTCCAAAACTTTGGACTTGAAATTGAACAACTTTGCACTAGTTATCTTTGTGTCATGGGAACAACATCATCTTAGATAAATGGGACACTATTGCTATGTGTAGATGGAAATATCATTTTGAGATGAACTTGGAGTACTCTTAATCCAGGGCCAATTCATAAAAAAGGTATCACCTATTTTTTAGACAATGAAAAAGAATATTTGTCTTCATCCTCACAGATGAGGAATCGATACAACAGAAGAATCATACTCTACCGTTCACGAGGCT
The DNA here is from genome assembly GCA_904845875.1 of Miscanthus lutarioriparius. Classification (NCBI taxonomy): domain Eukaryota; kingdom Viridiplantae; phylum Streptophyta; class Magnoliopsida; order Poales; family Poaceae; genus Miscanthus; species Miscanthus lutarioriparius. The sequence goes on from CAJGYO010000002.1 coordinate 114,449,329, forward strand.
CACACACATGAAAGTTGGAAAACACGATCCTAAAAGGGAAAGACCATCCATGAGAGTCAAAAAGGCAAGTTTCTCCCAGTAGAGAATTAGCTGTCATCACTAATTGTTCAGCGCTAGTGATTTGTGATGCCAATCTGTCCTCGATCTCATGCTTTACTTGTTTTCGCTGAGAGAGCAAAAAAATCTTTATAATTAACAAGAAGACAATTGTGCCACTGCCCACACTGGCTCTCACTAAAATGTCTAATTACCGGCCATGGCCCCCAAGTAGTGATCTTATTTTGGCATGATTTATTGGCATATAAACTGTCACGCTAAGGCCATGCTGAACATGTTTCACTAGGAGCCTTGGCCCTTTGGAGAAGCCGAGACACGTCCTACCCCCTCCAAACTCGTGAAATGAAAAGGTGGACGTGTACTGTGTAGGACACGCTTGTAAGACAAGTGAAAACAAGTAGACAACCAGAACACAACAGCATCTGAGGCTCGTCTTCTCGTACAAAAAGTTGCTTTCTAACATGCAGAAAGGCCCTAAATTCAGGGCAATACAATCCGACTTCATCCATACAAATGAGGAATCAGACAATGCTTATTATTACAAAAGAAGATTCACACTCACTCTAACGTTCACAAGGTTCACAACACACGAAAATTAAAAAATGTGATCCTAATAAATGCAAAAGGCCATCCATGAGAGGCAAAAAAGGCAAGTTTCTCCCGGTAGAGAATTAGCTATCATCACTAATTGTTCGGCGCTAGTGATTTATGGTGCTAATCCGTCCTCGATCTCATGCTTTACTCGTTTTCGCTAAGAGAGCAAAAAAATATCTTTATAATTAACAAGAAGACAATTGTGCCCTTGCCCACACTGGCTCTCACTAAAATGTCTAATTACTGACCACGGCCCCCAAGTAGTGACCTTATTTTGGCATAATTTATTGGCATATAAACCATCACGCTAAGGCCACGTTGAACATGTTTCACTAGGAGCCTTGGCCCTTTGAGAAGCCGAGACACGTCCTACCCCCTCTGAACTCGTGAAATGAAAAGTTTGATGTGTACTGTGTAGGACACGCTTGTAATACAAGCGAAAACAAGTAGACAACCAGAATACAACAGCATCCGTAGCTCGTTTTCTCGTATAAAAGTCTGCTTTCTAACATGCAGAAAGGCCCTAAATTCAGGGCTATAAAATCCGGCTTCATCCTTACAAATGAGGAATCGGATAATGCTTATTACAAAAGAAGATTCACACTCACTCTCACGTTCACAAGGCTCACAAACATGAAGGTTCAAAAACGTGACCCTAAAAGCAAAAGGCCATCCATGAGAGGCAAAAAAAGAGGCAAGTTTCTCCCAGTAGAGAATTAGCTGTCATGATTGATTGTTCGACGCTAGTGATTTGTGATGCCAATCCATCCTCGATCTCATATTTTACTCGTTTTCATTGAGAGAGCAAAAAAATCTTTATAATTAACAAGAAGACAACTGTGCCCTTACCCACACTTGCTCTCACTAAAATGTCTAATTACTGACCACGACCTCCAAGTAGTGATCTTATTTTGGCATGATTTATTGGCATATAAACCGTCACGCCAAGGCCACGCTGAACATGTTTCACTAGGAGCCTTGGCCCTTTGGAGAAGCTGAGACACGTCCTACCCCCTCCGAACTCGTGAAATGAAAAGGTGGATGTGTACTGTGTAGGACGCGCTTGTAAGACAAGCGAAAACAAGTAGACAACCAGAATACAGCAGCATCCGTTCGAGGCTCGTCTTCACGTATGAAAGGCTGCTTTCTAACATGCAGAAAGAGGCCCCTAAATTCAGGGCGATAAAACGTAAAAGCAACCAGAAACAATGTAAAAAGCCTAACAATGGGAAGAGCACACGGTACTACCATGAGTCACGAGAGAGAGCGAGCGCTGGGTAGAAGATCCAAATACGGAGGCTTTCTTGGACGTGGATGCAAATATGCCAATGATGGATGTTTTGGCAGGCACTTAAATGACTCCATCACACCACTACACGCCATTAATAAGCCTGTTCGCTGGATCGTATTTGGCTTATAAGCCATGGCTTATCAGCTAACGAACAGTATTTTTCTCTCACACTAAAGTAGCCAACAATACTTTCAGCCATGGCTTATAAGCCAAACCAGCCCAAACGAACAAGGCAAATGGAGTTTCTACTGAACATAATCAGCACCATCGAACGAATTCGACCCTGCCTGCGGCCTGGCAAGGATGGACGTCGATCTCTCGATCTTGCAGATAGCATGCGTACCGGCCGCCCGCCCGCGCCACAAAACAAAAGACACCGGCCGGACGCCATCTCTAACCCCGCGTGAACCATGCATGGCACTGTGCATGCCTGCATGCAGGATGACGACGACTAGAGTTGACTGATGCCTGCGCTTGCGGCGTCCTCGCTAGCTCTTCAATCGTGCAAGCTGCCAAGCTCTCAATCATGGCGATTGCCAGAAAAATGAGGGTCGATCGATCTGCGCAGGGAAGAAACAAAAAGTACCGATCGATTTCGAAACCAAAGAGTCTCATGTTAATACAGAAGCAAAATTAAATTAAGTTTAGGAATTGAAACAGTACAAAACATGGTCCGATCCATGGGATGTCCAGATTATTGAACGCGAATTACACGACGAACGGTTTCTCCGGGGAATTAAAATGCTACTACAACATGAAAAGATACAACAAAGGAACGACGACGGCAGTAAACAAACTGGCACGCCCTTTTGACGAGCTAGCTGATGCCGCTGTCAATGCTCAATGGAATCTGGCCAGGTCGAGAGTGACATCGTCCTCCGACGGCGTCAGGAACTCCCTGGAGGCCATCTGAACGACGTCGACGTCGTCCGGAACGGCGGCGCCTCCTGCATTGCTCGGCCCGGCACCTGCTGCGTCGCCTCCGCCGCCGTAGGCGGTGCTGGCATGGTGGGCGCCGAACGACGACTGCCACATGATGTTGTCGACGAAGGGGTAGGTGATCAGGTTGGCAGCGGCGTAGGAAGCAGCAGCAGCCTGGTGGTGGTGGTGGCGATCATGCTCCATCATGTGCGTCCCCATCGGAGCCATGAGCTTCATCGTCGGCGCGGCGCCGTAGTAGGTGTTGAGGTCCAGCTGCAGGAACGGCGCCACGGCGTCGGAGTTCATCGCGCCCAGGTTGGCCAACGGCGGCGCGGACGACGACGACGCGCCCAGGTACAGCCCCATCGCAGTCAGCTGGTCGAAGACGCTGCCGAGCGGTGCCGCCGCCGCGGCGGCAGCAGCAGAGGATTGTGGACTGCTGATCACCTCGCCGCCGTACGAGTACGACCCGAGGTTGTTGTAGGACGACGGAGGGGAATCCTCCTCCGGCGGCGGGGTCGGGGCGGCGCCGTCGGCGAGGTCAGGGTACACGCTACGGATGTACTCCTCGAGGATGGACCACTGGCCGGGCGGCACCTGCTGCGCGTTGTTCTTCTTCTTGAGGCGGCGCTTGGCCTTGAGGCTTCGCTTGGTGGCGTTCCAGTGGTTCTTCACGGCGTTCTCCGAGCGCCCCGGGAGGAAAGTGGCAATGGTCGACCAGTGGTTGCCGCAGCGCTTGTGCGCCTTGATCAGCGCCATGTCGTCCTCTTCGGTCCACAAGCTCTTCTGTTAATCGTTGCAAGTCAGAGATCGACCGATCGATCAGTATTAGCGTATGCAGATGCACAGAACAAAACAAGCAAGCGGTGCATATACGGCAGCTCAAAAGATCGAAATAAAGCACAAGGTTAATCGATTTTGCTTTGCAACATCAGAATGCCCATCGGTGCAGTGGTCACGAACTCAGAACATCCATACATCAAAATAACTTGGCACATGCATAACCACAGATAAGAAATTAAAAGATTCTCTCCACGCAATCAATTCGTGGCTTTATTTGATGAAGAATTGCCACAGTTAGTGGCCAGAGTAAAAACACATGCAAAGATGTACTGCTCCCACTAATTTCTTACCGAGTTAATGCCCACTTTCGAATCTAGACCAAAATTTAGCAGGATTTATACGTAGAAATTAAAGGCAAAGGAAATTCCCCTCGCGGATCATGTGGGGAGAGCGAGGGGATATCGTTCCCCCAAACCAGCTGCTACACACTACTGCACACAGATCGAATTCAAGCTTCCAAGCATCAAGATCTGTCCAAGACAAAGATCGAACGAGACGAGGACAGATCGATCGATCGATCGATCCAGGAAAAGAATATGCACCTTGAGGTCGGGGCGCAGGTGGTTGGTCCATCTCTCGCGGCACTGCTTGCCCACCCGGCCGGGGAGCGACTGCGATATCACCGCCCACTTCCGGTCGCCGTGCCTCATCACCATCTCCCTGAGGATTCTGCAAGCCAGCGAGCACGGATCGAGCAAGCGAGCACCCACGCAGCAGCACAAGTTCAGCATCAGCCACGAGCAAACACTTTTTGCATCGAATCGAACCAAAAAGAAGAAAAGAAGCCAAATCAGAAGAACTCAGGAGTCAGGACTCAGGAGCACTCACACGTCCTCCGCCTCGGTCCAGGGCCCCTTGTGCTGGTGCGCCCTGTAGCCGCCGTTGCCGCCGCCCGCTTGTTGGGGCTGCTGCGGCTGCTTCTGCTGAGCCCCACTCCAGGCAGCGCGCAGAGCGCTGGACATGATGCCGCCGTACCCGTCGGATGTCAGGGCTCCTCCGGGCAGAACCATGCCACGCGGCGCCTGCATGCCGAGGCGGCCGACCAGGAGAGAGGCCATGCCGGCGGGCATCGTCATGCCCGCGCCCAGGATCATCTGATGAGCGGCGTTACCTGGGTGCACGCCGCCAGCCGCCACGTCCTGGTGGCCGAAACGCACCGAGCTCCCGGACTCCATTCCCGGCTGACTTGCCTGGTCGAGGCTACGAACAAGGGAATTGCAGAGGCCCCAGCTAGAATTTCTCTGCTGGGGAGAGAAGGGGGGCAGGAGGAAGAAGCAGCAGGGAGAAGAAAGGGCCACGCCGGGCTTGCAAGTGAGGAGTGGGCCTTCCGATCCGGGGTGCACGATATATAGCCGGGCCCGCGCCGCCACTGCCGTCCATCTTCGGCGCATCCAACGGTCAGCGGCCATGCTGCGGGTGACCTTCCAACTCTCCCTTAATATTCGTGCGGAAGAGGACAGGGGAAGTGAGGTGGCTCCTTGTCACCACTCCACAAGTCCACATCACTGAGCCTAGCCTATGCGCGCAACGTGGGAAGCGCAGGAGCAGCGGTATGGGCCCCACCTGTCAGCACTGGTACACATGTCTTGGCCCGGCTGGTTTTTATTACAGTGGATGGATATATAGCTGCAGTATGGATATACAGCCGGTCAATAGCATGGGAGCAGATTTTGTTCATCCTGCTGGTCTTGGACACAGTTTGCACCCCGGAGCAAGGTACTAATGCAGGGATTGTTGATCTGTTGGCTAAGAAAGAAAAAACCCTGCATGGGAAGTATATTTTGATGCATTTGGCGTGAAATCCAGTTTTTTCGATATCACGACAACGCTTAGATTCGGCGAATTTAAAGGAAAAAGTGACCGTTAGGCCTGTATAGGGGGAAACGTCATGTATCGGAACGGATGAGAGGCGTGAAACGACAATTGATTTGTGGTTACTTGAAAAAGCCACAATGTATTTATAAAATATAAGTGTCCGCCTTCGATAAGGTATGTTCGCCATTTTATATAACGTGGGGCGGCTAGTCCCTCCTATTTATTTTAGCAAAAGTTCTTTTTCGTCGGTTTAGTCAGATATGGGAACTATAAGTCACCAATGATATATCCGTGAGGTAATATAGAGGCGGATATTATTTGCAAAAAAAATTGAAATATATTTTATAAATTTCTAAATTACATTTAATAAGACTTAGAGGGCATTATTGTGCAAAGCAAAATATTGATATGATATAGTAAGTAGAACCAAAGATTTTCTGTTCTCAAACCTAATCATCTTTTCATCCATTAAAACGGTAAAAGTTCTCCGATCATTTTTATGGGGGAAAGGAGGCTGCCTAGATATTACTCAAATATTTCCTTTTCAAGTCTCAGTCGGGTTTTATCTGATGGCTATAAGAGAGAAAAACACTACACGGGAAGTATATTTTGATGCATTTGGCGTGACATTCAGTTTTTCCATGCCTTGACAACGCTTAGATTCGGCGGATTTAAAGGAAAAAGTGCCCGTTAAGCCCCTATAAGGGGGAAACGTCATGTATCAGAATGGATGAGAGGCATGAAACGATAATTGATTTGCGGTTACTTGAAAAAGCCACAATATGTATTTATAAACTATTAGTGCCCGCCTTCGATAAGGTATGTTTGCCATTTTATATAATGTGGGGGGTGGCTAGTCCCTCCTATTTGTTTTAGCTAAAGTCCTTTTCCGTTGGTTTAGTCCTGGCGATTGCCATGTGTCCACGTGGGTTTTGAGAACAGGGCCTATGACGTAGACCTTATTTTTGGAAAAATTTGGACACTGGTTTCAAATTTTTTTGAATTTTCTATGAATTTTCTAAGATTAATTCATCTTCTGAAAAAGAAAAAGGGAAGAAAATACTTAGAGCTACCATGTGGCGCTCTCTGATTGGTTGACGGCTCAACGGTCACTGACAGGTAAGGTCCGGAATCTACCATCACTGACAGGTGGGGTCCGGGTCAATGGTCAACGTTGACCGATCAACGGTCAACACAGACCGGGCTTGGTGGGCCAGGTCGCAAGCCAGCCTGGGCCGGGCCGGGCCTGACACGCGTTGGGCGCTCGGCTGGTCATGTAGCGGGCTCAGCTCATGGAGCTGGCCTACGGTGGACCAGGGCGTGGTACACCGTGGACCACTACTGGTCCACAGGGAACTGGGTTCACGCAGTGCCTGTACGCACGGTGCACCGGGTGCACCAACAGGAGAAAAAGGGGGAGAGGGCTCCTATTCCTTTGCTCCTAGGTGCTCGATATGCATGGCTCCAGAGGGCTCACCGACGATGATGTCGCGCGATGGGGCTCTTCCACAGTCTCTAGGGGCTGATCCTATGGCCTCTAGAGGCTCACACGCTCTCTGATGAAGGCGGCGAGGGGCGAAAGATGGCAGCTTGGGGCTCGGTGGTGGCGCTCATGGCGATGGTGGTGTAGATGCTCGTGCGGGCAAGGTTGTTGTGCAGCCCTAGCCTTTGATTTGGCATTAGATGTGTTTAGGGGTAGGCTAAACTAGCGGCGTCGACGACAATTTCAGCGGGGACGGAGTCCGCCCACCATATGGCTTGTGGTGGAGGCATGGTGAGGCACGACTCGACGACCAGCTGCTAGCGAGGGTCCTAGGGGCTAACGAGCACATGGCTAGGTGCGCTAGGACACAACGACGATGATCGGCCCCTCCTCAACTCGCGAGGGGGTCAATATCGGTGGGAACGACCGCAGCACGGTGGTGCCATGGGTGCGCGGTAGCACCGGCATTGCAAACACGATTGGGTGACCTAGGGCCTCTCTACAGTTGCGTTCAGGTGCTAGAGATGTTCTTCGGTGAGGCGGACCTCGCCGTTCTAAGGTCTCTACCGGCCTGGCTTGGCCGGAACGAGGGCTCACCATGGCGGCGGCATTCCAGGGCCCTAGTGGCCTGCTGCTGGTGTCTTCCAAAGACTGCATCATGCGTCTTGGTGTGCGTGCTATGCTTGGTGCTTGCCAAGATCCAGCCGTAGGGCCTCTCAGGTGGAGAGACCATGGTGGCGGCCATGGCGATGTCCACTCAGGTGAACAGAGGGAGGTAGAGCAGCTCACTTGGGGCTCAAGGGGGGAAAGGCTAGCGGTGCAGTTACAAGGCGGGACAGTGGCAAGATGAGGCCATGCAGTGTCGAGCTGCTACACTATTGTAGACGATCGAGGCAGCATCCTCACTCTAGTGGCTCTCGGCAAACTCCGGTGAGCTCGATCTCCTCCTCCTCTCCTCTAGGCTTCCTTCGAGTGTGAGTGGGCTGTGCCACCAAGAGCAGTAGGTGGTCTAGGGTTCGGACAGGCTTGAGGCGGGGGATTTTATAGGCGGCGGCAGCTATGGCGTGGTGGTGGATGAAACTTGGTGCTCAAGGGACACGTGTAAGGGGATCTAGGGGCTAGATCTAGGGTTTAGGGTGCGTTAGGCTCGCATGCATTTCAAATTCGCAAATTGGAGCGATGGCGGTCAAAAGCAGCAAAGGCGGGGCGGTTGCGGCGACGTCATCGTGGCAAAGGCCACAGCGATAGGCGTCATCGCCTCTGCTGCGTCAACGAGGTGAGGGCATGGATCATGATGTGGTAGGCATCTAAGGGATGCATGAGGCGGGAGTAGGGCACGGACGACAAGGATAGAGGGGCTCTCCCTCCGATTCTCGCGCGGCGGAGGTGCTCAGTGGAAAAAGGAAAATAGGGGAGAGGGGAAAGGTGGGGATGACAGGTGGGTTCTTAGGGCCCACCTATTAGCCTCGATGAGAGAGAGGAAGGGAGTGGCTCTGGTCTAGCATGGCGCTTCCTCAACTGGGTGGCATAGCACGCACAGGCGCTTTCGGTTGCCGGTGGCACAACGCGCACAGGCAGGGAGAAGGGGGTGACGTGGGCTGGGTGGGCTGGGTCGCGTAGGGGCACGTGAGGGAGGGGAAGCAAGCCAGCTAGGCTGGCTCAGTCATATCCCTTTCCTATTTCTATTTTCTCCCTATTAACTGATACTTGTATACATGTATGCATGTATACTCTACTAGAGGTGGGTCCACTAGGTTATCCTTGTAGGGCTTCGCCATGCTAGGGTCCTAGCACACTAACACAAGACAACTTGTTCATAGAAGTTGATTACTTATTTTATTAACAAGCATAAGACCTATCGGTGTTTTGTAGACTGACTAGTGAATTTATACGAGTGTCGCGCTACTCTCGGAAGACGATGGTAGGTAGCATACAAAAGACACGAGGATTCTTACAATGGGAGTGCAAGAATGGTGGAAGAGGTAGGAGATGGAGCTAGAGGTAGAAGATGGACTGCCCGAATGAGAGCTTTTAGAGTCTGGAGATGATGCATGGAGGGGTGCCCTGGCTGCCCTTATATAGAGTTTGGGACCAGGCCACATACAAAGGAGGTTCTCTCGACCGAGGAGGTCATAAGCCTGAGGGAGGGAACCTATCTAACTTGTCTTGCAAGTAATGTCATCTTGTGGTGCACCTCCTGGCGTGGCTGTCGTCATGGTCTTGTGCTCATGTCGTGACATGGTGTGTCGTGGTGCTACTGTGCCGGTTGTGGCGGCATTGTAGGCATGGTGGTGGTTCACCAGCTGTCCCGCGCTACGTGGTCTCATCGTGGCCTTCATCATCGCCTCCTGATCTTCTGAGGGCGTCGTACAGTAGTTGGTAGCCGCCCCCAGGTTGATGATCGTCTTGCTGCCTATGGAGTTGGTGGCCACGATCCCGAGCTCTGGGGTCTTGGACCTTGTTGGCTTGGATGGCCTCCTAAGTCAAGGCCACCATCGTGAATCCCATCCCGTGGTGGGTGGAATTGTACATATGTCTCGTCGGTCCGTATTTGGATGGTGAGTCTCCGTACTGGTCGTCACCACTCGGTGGTGTTGTCTTGTCTTCGTTGCATGGCGTAGGGATGGCGTTCGACCAGGCCAAGGTGACTGCTGTCCCCTCGGTCCTTGCGGGGTCAGTATGGCGTGCCTGCTCTTGTCAGAGCAGGCGTGCTTGGCGAGAATCGATCTCTCCCCGTTCCTCCCAGGGGTCATGGCGGGGGAGAGGTCGTGAGTAATTGCGTGGCATGTGGTGAAGGTAGAGGCATGGGGTCATGGCCATCCCCTACCTTAGTGCTTGGCCTAGGTCCATGCAACTTAACTGGGCCTCGATTGTTTTGGGCTTATACTAGCTGGCGTACCGTGGGCCACTCGAGCGGCTAACTAATCAGTGCCTTATGATACCCGAGGTATCATAACCCCGACAAGACCCAATAAGAAGCAACTCACAATTTGAGGTGAATGCACATGCTCAACCATCTAATTGGGTTTACCTAGTGCATCTAGGGTTGGTTTCCCAGTATGTCCACTCACCACGCAAGGTTTTGAAAAAAGTTTATGAAAGTTGGGATTTTTTGCTCTAGGATTTTTAGGGTTGTTACAATCTATCCTAAACCCAACCGTCCACTCTATAGCAACTTGGTTAAGAGAAAACAAAATCCCTATGCATATTGCTTTGTCTTCAGGCTTGTTTCCATTTGCTTCACTTCTCCATGTTGAGCACTTGCATCTTGTGGTCATAATCATCTCCACCATGCTCCTAGCCTTGCTCAACACCAACATGTGGACCCTAGCTCAATCATCTCCAAATGAAAAGCATTAGCCCACTAGTTGCCACTCAATTACCAAAACCAGACTAGGGCTTTCAGACATGGATAATATCGTGGCTAGAAAAAAACAAAACCAGCCCACAAGTCATGAGCAGCATGGTCATTTGGCCAAACCCAAGTCCTTAACTGATGAAGTAAATCGAGGAATGTGAACTCTAACACACATCCTGTCAGATATATATATGGGCCAGAGGTACCTTCACCACCCGTATACCGATCCATGCATGTCTACCGGGCCGAATATGACGAGGGATGAGGCCCATAAAGGCCAAGCGAATCCATCAGCTTGGAGATCAAGTCATTCAGAGCATATACAACGTGCCATCATATCTAGGCAATAGGATAGAATCATTCTGTTGCGCATTCTATGTAACAAACTAGGAAACCCATCTGTTAGCCGATCGGATCTATTGTAACCCTACACCCAGGACTATATATAAGGAGGGGTAAGGTGAAAGGTCCTTGTGTGATTTTGGTAATTGAGTGACAACCCTAGGTGGACTAATTATGTTTATGTGAGATACACAGGTGATTAGTCCACAAGTACATGTGTGTGAGCAACATATGCCGTAAAGGTGAAAATGGTTTGGAGATGTTGCAAAGCTCACACTTGTGATGATGAAGGAGCTTATTGCACATGAGACATGACATTGAGTCATGTGATCAAGGTGGAGAAGATCAAGACAAGACTTGGCTTGATGGACCGGTTGCAAGTGTGAAGGGCAAGTCGGAGGCTTTGGAGCGATGGACTGCGTGGCGGTGAAGCTTGAGCAAGACTTGGCGCTGATGGACGAAGGCAATGGTGAAAAGCAAGTGAAGTCAAGATCAATGAACCAATATGATCACGTGATGATATGATATCATTGTTGATCATGTTGGTGCATGTGTTGCATCGACATTGGAGGAGATGGAATGAAATGCGCAAGGCAAAGGTATAACCTAGGGCATTTAATTTCACCGGTCATAGGTGTGTAGAGAAGTTGATGACCAGGTTTAGGATAGATGGCCGTACTATCAAGAGGGGCAAACTTGTTTGCATATCGGTCATCTAGTGCCACTCGAGTGATCTAACTTTCCATCATCACTAGGATCAAGTGGCGTGGCAAGTTGAGTGACTAATCTTTTAGAAAATGTTTGTGAAAAGCTAACACACATACACATGGTGGTGCACACTTGGTGGTGCTGGCACATTTGCAAAGGAGAAGAAGTTAGAGTTGTTGTGAATCAACTTAGAGGAGACAAAAAGGTTTTTCGATGTACACCAAACTATAGGATGGTACTTGGATTGGAATACTGCTTTGATCCATTATGATTTGGATCAAGTATGCATGTGGGATGTGTAGCCCTTTGAGTAAGCTTTCCAAAATGTCCAAGATCATCGAAATCGAAGTTCGGAGCTAAGAGTTATAGCCGTTTTAGCGCTGAAGGGTCTGTGACCGAACGCTAGCGCGAAAAACGACCGGACGCTAAGGGTCTGCGTCCGGTCAGCACCTGCGAGTCCGGTCACAACGTCCGGTTAGTGTTTTAGCGTGTCTAGAAGCGATCGGATGCTGGGAGAGTCTGGTCAGTGATGACCGAACGCGTCCGGTCGCTGAAAAACGTCGCTGGAACCTCTCTGTAAGTGACCGGACGCTGGGTTCCAGCGTCCGGTCGTTATGACCTACACGTCCGGTCAGTACGCGCTTTGCCTAGTGAAGGGGTAACGGCTATTTTAGCCTTTGAGGCTATAAAAGGAGTGTGTGGCTGGCCTTGGGCTGGTAGCTCAGCACCCTCATGCCTATGTGGTTGGTGTAGGAGTGCTTGGATGCCCTCTAACTCACTTGTGCTTGCAAGAGTGCGAATCGATTACGAGTGAGTGTGATTCTAGTGCGTTGCATTGTGAGATTGCATCGAGTGGCACTAGGTGATCGAGTTGCAAGCCGGTGGTGCTTGTTACTCTTCAAGGTTGCCACCTCCTAGATGGCTTGGTGGTGGTCTCCGTCGAAGCCCGCAAGAAGCTTGTGCGGTGCTCCAGAGAAGAGATTTGTGAGGAGCATTGTGCTCGCCCCGCGGGAGCTGCAAAGAGCAACTCTAGTTGAGCGTGTCATTGAGCTAGCCTCACTTTTGGGGTAGGTTCTTATGGTGCCCGACCTACGGGCTTGGCGGGTGATGCCAATTAGCCACCGAACCTCCAAGTGAGCGGTCGACACAACAGGGACGTAGCGTGTTGGCAAGCACGTGAACCTCGGGAGAAAATCACCATGTCAACCTTGTTCTTCCCATTGGTTTGCAATCCCCTTACACAAGCTTGTGATTACTTTTATATACATTGTGCTTGTGTAGTTGCTCTTATAATTAGTTAGCTTGTGTAGCTCACTAGTTACCTTCTTGCTTGTGTAGCATAGAAGTAGCTCCCTTGCGTAGCTAATTTAGTTTGTGTAACCTTGTTAATCACTTTGCTTAGTTCGTGTAGCTAAGTATTTGCGCTCTCTAATTTGGCATTGGTTGCCTTGTTATTGAGCATTGCTAGTGAGCTTAGTTGGCTTTGTGCTTTTGCTTATTAGCATGTGTAGGAGCTCCCTCATTGCTTGAAATACTAGTGGCATAGGTTTGTGTGACCTTGCTCTTAAAATTGGTTAGGTGAGCTTTAGCTAGCCCGACACCTTTGTTGCTTAATTAGGATCTTTGCAAGGTGCTAGATAACATAGATAGAGGGGTGTAGTCTTGGCTAGACCGATAGTTTTAATTCCGCACTTGTTTCGGTTAGCCGACGTGATTAAGTTTTAGAAATGACTATTAACCCCCCCCCCTCTAGTCGCCATCTCGACCCTACATAAGGGCCTCCCGATCGGGATCCCATCTTCTACATACTAGCGCATATATCATCAAGCGAAAACATATCTTGTTTGCATACCAAAGCATAGAAAATATCATCATCAAAAATTTTAGCAAAGTCACATTTTGTTGCAAGCATAACACCACCCTTCAATTTAATCTCCTCGGCCTTAGAAATAGATGTAGATTAATCCTTTTTAGGTGGGAGAATAGAATTAGCAACTTGCTGATTTTCAGATTGAACATCATTGAAACTAGCAGCGCGTTCTCTATCAGCTTGTACAATTTGAGCAGGGGTCAAAGGTACCAAAGTAATTTTCTTTCCTTTATGCACAAAAGTGTATTTATTACTTCTACCATGGTGTGTAGCATCATTGTCATGTTTCCAAGGATGACCCAATAAGAGTGAACATGCTTGCATAGGTACCACATCACAATCAACAGAATCATCATAAGAACCAATGAAAAATGAAACTCTGCAAGTTTGTGTTACCTTTGCTTTTCCATAATCATTTAGCCACTGAATATGGTATGGACGTGGGTGCGGGCGTGTGGTCAAGCCAAGCTTCTTGACCAAATCAGAACTCACCAAATTATTGGAGCTACCTCCATCAATAATGACACATGCTCGACGGTTGCTGATGACGAAGAAAATCTAGAACAAGTTATGGCGTTGTAGCTTCTCAGGTTGCTGTACTTATGTGTTGAGCACCCGCTATACAATGATGCTCCTATAGGCCACCGTGGCCTCGTCACCAAGGACTTGGCCACCCTCCTCATCTGTATCTTTGTCTTCTTCATCTTCAATGTCAGAGGTGCTGATGTAACCATCTTCTATAGCAATGTATGCCCGCTGACTTGGGCAGTCCTTCTACACATGGCCAATTCCATGGCAGCGGTGACACTGAATGCCCAAAGTGCGTCCCGTCGATGCAACGGATGAGGCACTCTTGGCAAGCACCTACAAAGAATTTTTACCTGAATCTGAAGGTCGTGCAGGAGGTGCCTTAGGTGTAGTAGTAACTCCAGAGGCTGTTGGTCGCTTGCTCGCTGGTGGGGGTGCCCGAAAAGTGGTTGGCTTGGTCAGCCCCGAAGATGGTGCCGAGCATGGCGTGTATGTGGTGCTGACCTTGCTCTTGCTCTGCTGTTCACGCCCCTGCAATCCCTTTTCTGCAAGCATAGCGAACTGAAACAACTGGTTGATAATGTGAAATTCTTTATAATCAACAATGTCCTGAATCTCGTGCCTCAAACCCAAATAAAAATGACAAATGGAATCTTCGTTCCCCTCTACAACACTACAACGCATCAATCCCTTTTGGAGCTCACCATAGTAATCCTGTACATATTTCTCTTCTTGTTCTAAATGCATCAATTTCTTACGCAAGTCTCTATGATTAGAAGGAGGAACAAAACGATCACGCATAGCCATCTTAAGTTCTTCCCACGTACCAGGTAAAGCATTCTGTGCAGCTAGCCCATTCCACCAAATAATGGCAAAGTCCTTAAACTCACTAGTAGCTTGTCGAACTCTATGTTGCTCAGGCACAAGGTGGGCACTAAACTTTTGTTCTACCATCATCTCCTAATCAAGATATCCCTCAGCATCATTATGACCTGAAAAAGATGGTATTGTGAACTTAATCTTAGCATAAGGATCATCGGGCACACGATGATTATTACCTTGATGGTGGTGGACACCACCCATACTGTTGCTTTTTTTCACTGGAGTTTTCTTCTTCTTGGGCGTCTTCTTCCTTTTGGGGCTCTTTTTTTCTTTTGTCCTACCTTCTTCTTCTTCTTCACCTCTGACGGCCCAGCAGTGTCATCTTCTTGCCGTTTCCTACATAGTATAGTGGTTAGCACTAGGTTCAGTACAGAATGCACAAGAAATGCTTTGAGAATGAGTCACTAACCTCTTGTTCTGTGATCTGCCCCCAATTTCTCCATCGGAGTAGACCTTAGCAAATTTGCAAGTCTTGGCAAAGTGGCCGAAGTCACCACACCTTTTGCACTTCACCTTTTTCTTATTCGCTTTCCCTTCAAGACAGCCCCTAATTCTCTGTACTCTTGGTCTGCCTACTGGTCTTCCTATCAAGGGTGGAAATATTGTGAACCCAAGATCCACCACAAGCCACCGTGTTCTGTCTGGAAAAAGGCTCTACTCTTCCTTCATAAGCAACCCTAAATCTTGCTATAGAATAATATTCATGCACATAGTCTTCTATTTTCATTCCCCTATTGGACAATATCCAAGCTAATGCATGCTTGCAGGCCTTGCCTGTGAGCTGCCACTCTATGCATGAACATGAATGATGTTGGAGATCAACTGTGTGTCTCCTCTGATTGTTCCAGTTGTCCAGAAGTGTCACTTCGGCCATGTCTTCATCACTACTTGATACCTTAACCACTTTGAGATTATTGCTGATAGCATTCAACTCCTTCATGACAGTAGGGAGTATACCGTCAAGCATTTTCCTAGCAATCTTCCTCCTCAAAAACCTCTTCTCCATGATGAGCTCTCTCAGGCCATCAACCAATTCGTGCAGCAACAGTCCTTTCATGTGCCTGATCTGAGCATTAAAGCTCTCAGATACATTGTTGGTCAAGTAGTCACATTTACTCTTCTCTAAAAACCCACATATGTACCACAGTCTATTGTGATGCTGCTCTAGGAATTCTATGGCATCTGGTGCAACATCGATCAAATATCTTCTTCATATGCCACTTGAACAGCCCCTCTATGTAGCTTCTTGCTGCTGGGTACAAATGATCAGTGAACACGTCTCCCTGATAGTGTTTCATGAAATTTGAATACAAATGCCTCGTGCATTCTCTGTACTCAGCTTATGGGAACACTGCTCCCACTGCACTTCCTAAACCTTTACAAGCATCTGTACAGATCACTAAGCCTTTAGGTGATCCTATAGCTTTATGCAATTGCTCCATAAACCATTTCCAATTGTCCTCTATCTCTGAGTCAAAAATGGCGTAAGCCAGATGATACAACCAGTTGTGCCCATCTACAGCAGTAGCTGAAGCCAACTGCCCAATGTATTTACCATTTAAGCATGTGGCATCTACCCCTACAAATGGTTTGCAACCTACCAAAAATCCATCTACATAAGGCTTTAAGGCTACAAAAATCCTTTTGAACATCTGCTTCTTATTCCCTTCTACCTCTATTTCTACAATGCTTCCTGGTGAACTAAGCTCCATTTGTGCTTTCCAATTCAACAACAATTGAAAACTTTCCTCATATTTACCATGTATGTGCTGAAGAGCTAGCTTTATACCTGCCCATGCCTTAGAATACTTCAACTTGATGCGGTAATCATCTTCCAGTTTGTCCCTAGCATCCTTGGCACCTTTGTTTGGATTTTTCTTAAGCCATTCTATCAACCTGCTAGCACACCAGTCTTGTGTTGCCATTTTTCCTTCTCTTGGCTTTGTAGGACAGTTATGCTCAGCAGGCAATACTTTTATCTGCAACAAAATTGAATAGAAAAATACATGTTACAAAATGTACCAAAAATAGTTTAGAATACAAAATAAGAATACACAGGTTGTACCTCTATTGTTTTGCCATCATGAATCCTTGACGCATGTATTCTCCATGGGCAGCCCTCAGCTTTGCACTTGGCAATGAACCTGGTCTTGTCAGGTCATCGATCAACAAATTCAAATCCAATGATCACAAACATAGTGCCTCACAGCTTTCCTGAATGCTATGATATCGAAAACAAGGCACCTTTCACAATATTGGGATTGTCTGAACATGAAGGACATTTATCTCCTGAGGATCTCATCATTAACTTCGCCTCAACAGAACACCTCCTTCAAAGCAGAAATATAATCGAATTGTCATCAACTGGTTGTGTTGCAGTGGCATTTGTGGTTGGTTGTGCAGGTGGTACTGAGATATAGATGTGTTCATCATCAACGCCCACGTACTCCTCTTCATTATTAAACATGTCTGGCTCCCTGGTAGGCTCAAAGTCTGGCTCCTTTGTTGTAGTTTTAGTAGGTTCTAGCATGTTTTTTGTGGCTTTAGGAGCCTCTATATTGTGTTTTTTGGGTTCAGGGGCCTCTGGCTTATGTGGTGGATTCACTTGGCTAGGTTGGTCATCATCGAGAGGAATCACACACGAGAGGTTCTAGCTCAAAGATAGTCATCGTGATGAATCTACCGAATTGTCAAATACACCTACCAAGACCTGGCAACACATCTCAACGTTATACATAGAAAACATATCTAGCAAGTGTCTGTCATTCACTAATCGGACATCTTCTCCCAAATTCTTGTCAAAGAACCACAATCTACCACACTGCCGAGATGACCATTGCACCTCTTTGGCTAAAACATTCATCAACAAGTCTACGGTTAAAGCACCTATGTCCACCTCCCACTTAATCAGAAATGCCTTTTTGTATGCTTTCCTACCTAGGGAGTCTATGGTGCTGAAACCTTGAACTTTAATCTCTAGCATGGACAACTCAGGCCTAGCACGAAGAATGGAAATGTAAGGGGGAAATCCCACGGCAAAAATGGGTCCATCCACAACTTCTCTAGTCATACCGATAGAAGATTTTGCGGGAGTTAAGCGATTACCTGGCCTTGTTGCCCACCATGGCCGACGAACTGCTCCCACACGGGTCGCCGGTCGCGAGGAAGCCTACCATCTTGCTCAAGCCACGACCATGGACTCGAATCGATGTGCAGACTTGGAACGCGTCCTGCTGAATCTTGCTCCGTCGCTGCTGAATCCGAGTCCTGCGGAGCCTCCGTCCACGCCTGCACAGCCTGCGCCGCGTTGAGCCGACTCGCCTGCGCCGCTGCCGCCGCCAACTCGCCCGCGCCGCCGCCTTGCGTGGGTTAGGGTTTGGGGACGGGGAGAGACCAAGAGAGGAGACGAGAGAAAGAAAGCGAAGCGAGCAACTTGACTCCCTGTCCAGCTCGTGTAAGTCAGGATGAGGCAGGGGCAATACGGGCCATATGAAAAATGTTGCCGTATACGAACACCTAAAAGGATACTTAATGGCATGAATCACGTTTCACAGGAATTGTAATGGCATATTTACAATATCGCGAATAGCAATGGTATATTTCCAAACTCAAAGAATTACGATGACAGCGTTCGAATTAACCCATCATCTTATACGTCATTTGCCATTCTCGCTGCCAGTTTACTTCAATGAACACTTTTTCTCACTTATGTATACTAGCAGAAGAATTCGACGTGGATAGGGAGATCCTTGAAGAAGCTTATGAGCAGCAGCATAGAGCTGATATTCAGTTAGAATCCAAGGCTTCAATACAGTGACATTTCATAACCAAGATCAGGAGAAGCTCAAGTGCAGTAGCTACTTCCCTTAAATATTATGGCTGACCCTGTGCTCCTATGACATGTGCTAAGTATTGTGCTCCTATGGCATTGGAGATCAGGGCAGCCTCTCAAGCAGATGCCAATTTCCTTAGGGGCTACATCTCATCATTTGCTACTATAACTTTTGTTGTATGCAGTATGCTATGTTGTGCTATCTTGCAGTGTATGTCTTCTTTGTCTTTTGTCCTAAGACTGTTCTATGTAAAATATATGTACTGCTTAGACATCTAACGTGTCAGTATAGGCCTGCCTCGTGTAAGACTAAGTACTATATGAACACTCTTTATGCCTTGTGTAATATATATATGTGCTGTCTCCATATCTCACACCTGATCGCAGTTGTTTTAGAATGCATCGCTGGATTACCTGTAAGCTGAACGGTACAGGCAAATGCCTATCGCGTTTACTGTTCCATTACCTAGATACAAGCATGGCCAGTGCTTTAGCCTCGCAGTCCGCAACGGTGCTGTCCGCCTCGTGCCCAGCAACCCTGCCGACAAAGTACCAGCACTGGATCAAGGACACGAGGTACGGAAACAGAATCAAGGACGAGGAAGGCTATCCCGCATTCGCTCTCATCAACAGATTCAGTGGCGAGGCCATCAAGGCCGTGTTTAGTTCGGCCGATTCGGCGCCGGCCGAATCACGGTAGCGACACTGTAGCTACAGTGCCGTTTTGTTTTTATTTAGTAATAATTGTCCAATTGTTGACTAATTAGGCTCAAAACGTTCGTCTCGCAAAGTACAACCAAACTGTGCAATTAGTTTTTGATTTCATCAACATTTAATACTCCATGCATGTACCGCAAGTTTGATGTGATGGGGAATCTTCTTTTTGCATAGTGCCAAATTCTGTAAAATGAGGGAACTAAACATGGCCCAAGTTCTTCTCCGGTACCAAACCGATACGCATTAACGCTCTCTCATCAACAGACCACCCTGCAGTAAGCAACTATATGTGCACCTTTGTCAGATCTTTATTTGATCATCACACCACACCGCAGGCTTAACTGATCAAGGTTTTCTTTTCTTGCTTGTTTATTATGTTCCAAAGGTCAAGCTCGTGCCGTACAATCCGAACTACGTGGACAAGTCGGTGTTGTGGACGGAGAGCTGTGATGTGGGGCATGGCTTCCGGTGCATCCGCCCGTT
The DNA here is from genome assembly GCA_904845875.1 of Miscanthus lutarioriparius. Lineage (NCBI taxonomy): Eukaryota > Viridiplantae > Streptophyta > Magnoliopsida > Poales > Poaceae > Miscanthus > Miscanthus lutarioriparius. The sequence goes on from CAJGYO010000002.1 coordinate 114,469,053, forward strand.
GGACAGCATCAACCTCAACTTCCACGCCTTCCTGGATGACAAGAACAATGGCACCAATGTCACTCTCAGGCATTGGTCCGAGTGCGACAACCAGTGCCTGAAGACTCTCAGGCATTGGTCCGAGTGTGACAACCAGTGCTGGAAGATTGATTACTGGTGTGTTAACCCTGAGGTTAACCTTCCTGGGGATCTGAACTTAGAAGAAATAGCTATTGATTTTCCAGCTTTGAATGCTGAAAACCAAGCTCCTTTAAAGGAAAAAAGTGAACTGGTTAGACAGTCTTGGGCTCAAGTTGTCTCTACAGGCAACGCCCAAAACAAAGAACCATTGGTTTTGTGAATGGTAATAGATTAGACTTTGTGGGTTTCCAAGAAACTAAGAAGGAATCTTTTAACGACTTTTTTCTTAAGTATGTTAACAAGGGTTTTATCTAACAAGTTCTACCTGCCAATGGTACCGCTGGTGGTATCTTGGCAGGCTTAAATGAGAAGAAGTTTGAGGTAATAGCCTGAAAAAATGGCTCTTTTAGTTTATAGCTGGGATCATTAAAAATTGCCAGGATAATTTTTCTGGAGACTAATAGTGGTATATGGCTCCCCTTATAAGGAGGGTAAAATGGATTTCTTGCTGGAATTAGAGGGGCTCCTAGATAACTGGGATGGCCCAACAGTAATTGGTGGTGACTTTAATATTGTGACTACAGCTAGAGAAAAAAGTAATGGTCTGGTCAACCAGAAATGGGTAAAGTCCAATTTACACCCTCCAACTTTCACCAAAGTCCGGATTTCAACCTCGAACTTCAAAACCGGATAACTTTGGCCCTCCAACTCTTGAAACCGTTCAACTTTCAACATAACTTTTGATATTTTGCGGGTGAACAGTAACTTTTGATATTTTCGGGAGGCGCCTATCAAAAGTTACTGTTCACCCGCAAAACCGCCCAGAAGGTTGAAAGTTGAACGGTTTCAAGAGTTGGAGGGCCAAAGTTATCCGGTTTTGAAGTTCGAGGTTGAAATCCGGACTTTGGTGAAAGTTGGAGGGTGTAAATTGGACTTTACCCACCAGAAATTGGCTGATAACTTTCTGGATTTGATAAATAAATGGGTCTGATTAAACTTAAGAACTCTACTAGATCTTATACTTGGACAAATAATCAAGACCAACCTATTATGGCAGCCTTAGATAATTTTTTTTTGCACAACTACCTTTGAACAGAAGTCCCTCCCTAGCCTTTGTGACTGCTAAGGCTAGAGTGGGCAGTGACCATGTCCCTTTGATCTTGAATCTAGAATCTAGAATTTTTAGATTTGAGAAATCGTGGCTTGAGCAAACAGATTTTAAGAATTTAGTGAAAAAAGTTTGGGAAACTCCCTGTGCCTATGATGACCCTATGGACATTTGGCAGTTTAAGGTTAGATTGATAAGAAAGAAAATTAAGGGTCGGTCTAGAAGAAGATCTTGCTGTTTGCTACATCTGCAGGCAAGATGTGCTCGTCCAGCACACCGGCAAGATGTGCTCCAGATCTTTTGTTCTCTGCTAAACACCATGATCGAGCCTCGTCGCCTAAGTCACCGAAAGTCTGCTGCTCAGTTCTTTGAACCCTGCCAAAAACTCTGTTGTTTCTCTCCTCCTAGATTGACCAGACCACAAGAAGAGCAAGTGATCTCGTTCGTGATTTTGCTGATGGAGGCTCCAGTGATGCGAGGTCACTGAACCGTGGTTTTAGTCCATTCGATGCCTGTCAGCTGCTGGGCCTCAAGCCGTTTCTTCCCGGAGAATGTGCACTCCTGAAAGAGGCGATCAGTTCTTTCTAAGTTCCGATGACATAGCTGACAGAAGTAGTTATTCATCCATCCTCTGAGTTGTAGACTTGCCGCTGTCCAAATTCTCAAGAATCTTAACTAGCAGGTCCTGATAGTTGCCACTGTGTTTTCTAAATCTTGATTCGTGCTGTATATAGACAATTTTGCACATCTTACAATCACACGATGATGACACGATCATAAACTGATGGGCAGTGGAATCGATATCTATTGTATGTTTTCTTTCACAGAAAACAGGATTACTGTCTTATAATTGTTGCTTTTTTTCGAACTGTGCATTTGCTGGGTAGCCCGTGGATGGCTACTATATTAACCATTTATAAACTGTAATTCACTCGTCTGCGCCTCTGAGGGCTCGGCAGACAAAAAAAAAAGGCCCACAAGCCGTGGGCAGTAATGTTGTTTGGCCCAGCCCAATTCGTATTAACTACTAATAAGGAATAAAAACAAGTAGTAATTAAAAAAAATTGAGACCACTAAAAATTGGCGTCGCCCGGATTGGAAGCGGAGACCTTCAGTGTGTTAGACTGACGTGATAACCAACTACACCACGACACCGCACATAATTTCCCATTATTTTGTTCCAATTAGTACTATTAGTTTGGTCCCTACAGTTCGATTGATCGGCGGTGGAAGTTCAACCGTTAAAGAAAGGCCTATGGCTAATTAAATTTCGTTCTTTTTTCTTTTTTTACTGGCAAATATACCCGTGCGTTGCAACGGGAGAAAAAATAGTCAAATATTTATAAAAACAACAACGGTAATATTACATATCTATTTCTATTTTACTATTTCATAAAATTTAAAAACTATAATTTCTGATGCCCATGACATCCATAATAAGTTTGCATTTGCAATAATATATATGGCAATGTCCTACTTCATCGAGTCTATATCGAGTTAAAATACTACCTTGATAAAAAAAAATTCTTCCGTTACAAGCCACAAAACTATTTACATAGTATTCATTTATTGGTAGAGTTAAAATATCAAGTTCCAGCCCTTACCGTGGATTGCACTGGTATATACGTATAACTTGGAGAAATGTCAAATGTTTACTATTTTATATTATGACTAGCAAATATGCCCGTGCGCTGCAACGGGAAAAAAATATTATCAAATTTAATTTCAAATGACGATGTGAATGCTATATATCTATTTATTTTTTATCATTTCTATAAAATTTAAAAGCTATAATTATTTTATGATGACCATGACATCCATATAAGTTAATGCATATAAGTTAATGTTATTAACAATATGACAGCGTCATTAAGCCTGTGTTAAATTAAACTATGACCTTGATAATGTTTTTCTTATTGCAAAGTATAGAAATATTTACTTATAAATATATCATAATATTAATTTTCATATTATTCTACTTGTTTTGGTTGATGTAAGTTTTAATAAGAATAAATTTTATTTCTAACTATTTTAAGTACATCGATCGATAACTTGATAGTGGCAATCTTTTGTTGCTTAGAGAATAGAAAAAGGTCAACGTGTAGTGTTACATTTATTTATTAGTTGTTTTTCACGTTTCTTAGAAAATAAGAAATCACAACCAAGGTGCTTTGAGAAAAAAAAATACAAAATGACAATGGACGTACTGGGAGACGACTGTTTTTGCGAGAAAAGGGAGAAAAGGTACCTATATATACGAAAAAGGATAAAATGACCGTATCGACAGAAAATAAAAGATGTACGAGCGGAACCAGACTGAGGAAACTGAGACGCTTCGTGCGGATGATAAAGACCCGTACCGCTCGCTCCAGTCGAGATGTACACAACCTATATATACTGCACAGTAATATGGCACACACCACTTGCGAGTTACGACTCAACGCCATCGTCTCAGAATCGCCTAGACTCGTAAACTTTCGTCCTCATTTGTTGCTGTTTTTGCGTAGCGCATGCAGCAAGCAGCATGCATGTTGTGCCTTGGCAGGGCCGAGGTATATAGAAAAACAAAAAAAAGAAAAATCACGTAACAAAAAGCCATGAAAGTCCGAAGTAAACGAAAAACACGGACACACGGGCAAGAAAAAAAAGAGAGAAAAGTCACGTACGGACGTGCAACAACGGGTGGCCGAGGCCCGTATTGGTGCTGAACGCGTAATTGGGGCTGAACCAAAATCTAATACCAGAAATTATGCTCTGTGTAGATTTTTTTCTTATTCTTTTCTATCTTGATTAGGATTAGGATTCTTATTCAGGTTACCTAGAATCGGAGGAATGTAATTCGGATTCGGATTAGAATTCCTAGCTATTTACATTACCTTAAAAAGCCCTACACTTCATCATATAAACAAGCACGTCATACAAACAGGAGGGTGGTAATAGATGAAGGAACAGTTTCCACATTCACGGAGTTAGTTAAGGGATGGACGGACAAAAAAAATAGGTGGAGAGAAATTTTGCCTCTTTATTATTAGGTATAGATTACATCGATAGCAAATTGCTCAAAAAAAAAAGGGTGCAAGAGTAGAATATTATAGCCAAGCAAACATATAGCCTGGGCCGAAATTAAACTTGCCTGGTTAAAAAAGCACTTGTGGGCCATGCATGTGGCAAATAAAAGATTATTAGGATGCAGATAAACAAAATAGCCAATGAAAACATTGTCTACAACTCTAACCGGAGCAATTAGCAAAATTATGTACATTGGCTGCACACCCGGGGGATACCAACAAAACAGTCAAAACCAGCCCACATGGCCATCTAACGCGCTACGCTCCAACAATTTCAAGAGAAAAGGGAGGGAGGGGTGGCCGTCGGAGATTCGCCATGATTGGCTGATGGCTTTGCAGAATTGCAGCACTTTGTTCAAGCAAGAAAGATCCCAAATCCAGTCTCATGCTGCGACAACCAATGGTACTTGGCGGTAGGGGTCGGCGATGTACTCTATCACCAATGGTACTCTTCTCGAACTCGAACACGAGAGACTCCTCGTAACCCATCGCCAACAACTCCTCGACGATGTCCAGGATCCGGGCACAGGGGCGGGGCTCCAGCGCAGCGTCAAGGCGGCACACGGCGGCGGGTGCAGCCGAGCACCGGCACACGGGGCAGCTCGGCTTCACCCTCAGCCACCTGTCCACGCACGCGGCGTGGAAACGGTGCCTGCACGGCGCGACCCGCCTCCATGGCCACGCGTTCAGCGCCTCCTCGCCGTCCTGCAGGCAGGCAGGGCAGCAGTCGTCGTCCGGCGCCATGGCCGCCTCCAGCGCCGCGATCGCCGCTGCTGGCGGAGCGTGCAGGGAAGGGGTACTCCTCGTCATCGCCGAACACGATCATGAAGTCATCGTCGTCGTGGTCACCTTGCACCGAGTGGTAATAGTCATCGTCGTCGTCGGACATGAAGTAGTCCTCATCCCCTTGCCCCGGCTGCTGGTGAGGGAAATCGTCATCGTCAGACATGAAGTCGTCAGCTTGGTCTGGTTGCTGCTGGTCGAGGAAATCATCATCCTCGCCGTTCATCTCATCGTCCACCGCCGCACCAAATGTCTCCATTGGTCGAGGAGCGAGCGAGAGTGCGGCCGGCGAACTGAAAGGTCGGGGTTGAAGGGTTGGCCGACTCGGATCCGTTCACGGGGATTTATACAAGATAATGGGCCGGGAGGTGTACGTATGTTTCTCAGTGTCGGGATAGGAAATATGGAATTATGGATCGGAACCAATCCATTGGGTGATTGATTCTAAGCTAATGCACCTGGAGAAGGACTCGGTCTCTTGTCGGGCACCAACGCTAACGCACCGTGGTAGGACTGTTCTTTTTGCCGGGCATAAATTTTGGATTGCTGGCATCAATGCAATATATTGGACATATTATGCTATGGAAAGTAAAAAGCCGGGTTGAAAGAGACGCTTTCCTACAGAGAAAGTAAAATAAGATTTTGTTGTCTAATTTATTTTTTATTTGAATTAGGATTCATATTCCTATTCAGTTTATTTAGGCTCCGAGTGATTTATTTATCCTAACTATCTAGGGTCATATAAGTCTAGACGGAAGAAACTCTCGACTACCGGTAGTTAGGGGAGGTGAACGAAAAAATGGATGGACAAAAAATATGGTCGGAAATTTTGCCTCTTTATTATTAGATATAGATATAGATATAGATATAGATATAGATATAGATATAGATATAGATATAGATATTCATCGTTCTTTTTTTTAGTATTTTAGCTTTATTTTGTATCGCAAAATAAACGTTTATTTGATTGCTATCTATGATATTGTCATGTATATGTTTTATCATGTATGATTACAGACGGCTTAAATGACCTCTTCTATCTAAATCTTAGTTTGCTTCTAGCTACCAGCAGCCATGTCGATCGAAAAGTGTTAGCACAGGATTAAGGACACGAGGTACGAAAACAGAATCAAGGACGAAGTCTATCCAGTATTCGCTCTCATCAACAGGTTCAATGGCGAGGCCACCAAGTGCTCCGAATATAAGAATTAGTGATAGCACTGGATTAGCTGATAAGTTGGCAAATAGAGCTGTATTAAAGCATTCATGTTGCTCACTGTTTATAAGCGACATTATATTGGTTGGTTCTCATGGTTCTGGCAATTTGACCAATGTTATGGAACCAATGATTGTCGTCCAAGGAGAAATATATATACACGCACTTAATAGTTGAAAGACGAAACATGTCTATAGCTAGGCCCTGTTCACTTATGAACTTATCAGTCTGGCTTATTAACCATGGTACAGTGTTTTCTCTCACAACAAAACAACATCAGCCGACTTATTAGCCGCAAACATATCAGCGCCGACACAGCAAGGACGGACATAGCCGTCATGACAACACCAGGTCATACGGTCATGGCCACTGTTCCTATATTGGCAGTGAGGTCATGGAGGCAGTGAGCAGTCTTAACTCTTACACAAACTCTCACACGATTCGTCGCGTTCTATCGTGATGGTGCGACACCCACTCACGCTCTCCCTCTCTTCTTGACCATCTCCGGCGACCTTAGAAAAAAGTTTTGGGGAGGCAGGCAGGCCAAGTGGTGGAGACGGTAGAGACGGCGGTGACGCCGCCGGAGCGGACAGCGAAGGAGGCGGCCGGGCCAGGATGGGACGGGGGCGAAGAATGGCCATGGCGGCAGGAAGGGGGGAGAAGAAGGCCATCGCAGGTGTGATAGGGTTAGGCAGAAAATTATGCACAATCTCTTCCAACTCCCAGAACTTCTTAAAAGCTTCAAATGACAGGGGAAGGTTGAAGGTTGCAATTAAAGGACTCGTTTTAGCAGAAACCAGTGTCATATTTGGTTTCTTGGTGAAGGAGTAGAGTTTTGGGAAGGCTTGTTTGGGGATTTTACCAAGCCAAAGATAATCCCAAAATAAACATGAAGTACCACTTTGGATGGAAATTGAAGCCATACCTTTGAATTTATCCAACAGTTCGAGGACATCCTTCCACCAGAAAGAGCCTTTCCTAATATGGATTGGCAGCTTCCCATTGCTGTAATACTTTTCCCAAACAAGATTGACCCAAGGAATGTCTAGTCTGTTGAAGGGCTTATGCATGTTTTTAACCAGGAAGGCTTCATTCTGTGTTTTGAGGTTCAGAACCCCCACACCTCCCTCTAAGAGCAACTCCAAGAGATTAGCCAAATTTTTTTCCTAAATATCTTGATTTAGCTATTCTCTAAAATAGAACTCTCTCAAAAAAATCAGACTAGTCCAAGAGACTTGGTAAAATTTGCGTTCCTCCATATTCAAAAGCGTGCCATGTCACCGGTCCCGACCCAAAGGCAGAGCATGGCAGCCAGAGAGCAAAGCAAGCAACCTGCTTGCTCCTCCAGAATTGCAGCGTTTGCTTTGCGCTGCTCGCCTGCCTTCGTTCAGGCTGCAGGCATCCTTGCCTGTTGCTTGGTGATGGACAAGCACACCTACAGGCTCTCTCCGGCGGTTCCACAATGGCCGCGTCGGCTGCAGCATACTCGTCGTTGCGGCAGCAATCGCCGCCCGCAGCCAGTCGTCGGTCGTGTAGGACGTAGAGGCGGCGATGCTTGAAGCGGGCATGCCGAGGCACGCCTCCACCGGCGGTGGCGTCCTCCGATCCCAAGCAGCCAGCGAGCAGCATCTCCGACGCGACACCAGAGGACGACGTACGTGCGTGCATGGCCATGTCCCTCATGATGCTGTCTCGGGACTCACGGATGCAATCTAGATCCGGAGGACGACGACGTGCGGGGTGTCCGCGATCACGCGCTGGACGCGGTGCCGGTGTTGCGGTGGATTGGGGACCGGCCAGTGCGCCACTCTGCGGATCGCGGTGAGCATTGGAGATGGGGATAGCGTCTAGCCACCCGAGGGCCTGACTCGAGGATGGGGACGCAGGGCGTGCGTGGGAATCAGGCGCGGGGAGGCGGATAGCGAGCGCCCCCGGCTGGCTTTTTCTAGCGACCGGAAAGAACGGAATAGCTAGCAAGCTAATTTAGAATACCGGATAGAGGATCTGTTGGAGGCTGATTTCTTCTTCAAAAACTCTAAATTAGACTTTAGAACAAGAATAGCAACTCTCTTGGAGTTGCTCTGGTTTTGGTGTTGCGACCAGGGCCAAGGCAGCTTTTGTATTGACTCTATTACTTTCATCTGATCCCCTCCGCAGGCAGGCAGCGCTTTCTGTATTTATCAATTTGCTACCTGATAGTGGCATGGAGGGAAAAGATACTCATATAAAAAGTTGGGAGGGCAGTGAAGACATAGTTTGTCAGTTGGAGCCTTCTAGCTTGTGAAAGGTACAAGGATGTACAAACTAGTCTTCTCTCACATCTGTTGACAATAGACAGGAATTCCTCAATTTTTGGCTTTGTCAGGCCAAGGGGAAGGCCAAGGTAAGTAAATGGCAGCAGTTGAGCATCCAAAAAGTTCTGGCTATATGGTTCAATTTTTCTTGTGAAACCATCATGGACTTCTGGAAATTCACTTTCAACCCAATGGAAGTAGTAAAAGGAGTTAAGTAAGGCCTTGAGGATGAAGAGTTGGTTGCCACGGCCTTCCATACTGATGAGGGTGTCATATGCATATACAACTCCATAAAGCTCCTAGCATCCGCGCGACGAGAGCGATTTGAGTACTGTTTAGCTACTGTTCACCAATCGCCCGCAGCCACGTGGACTTGTGCGTGTGTAGGCATCGGTTTTGCCTCTCCGGATTAATTGAGCCTCTCTTCCTTCACCGCTTTCGCCCTCGCTCTCTCCGTCAAAGTAGTATAAAAAAACCTCAGCCAGCAGCGTGCCTCGCCGCCTCCGTCCATGTTCCTTCCTCTTCCTCTCCCTCTCCCGTAGATGTGACGCTTCCTCTCCCCCAGCGGCGGCGGATGCCGATGCGGCGTCCTTGCTTGACGGATCCTACGCGCATGGACCGCTTCATTCATCGCCTCTTCCTCCCCACCGGCGGTGGCGGCGGCCAGCCTTGACTAGGGTTGCGCGCCGCACCAGGACGGAGAGGCGGCGGCGGCGACAACGTCTGGCGTCCTTGCTTGATGGAGCTCGCGGGCATGGACCGCTTCATTCATCGCTTCTTCCTCTCCACCGGCAAGAGCGGGCGGCCAGCCTTGCCTAGGGTTGCGCGCCACACTAGACGGAGAGGCGGCGCGACAACGGACGACGCTTGGGCCGTCGGCATCCACGAGGCGAGAGCGACGATAAGAGGCCGTCCTCATCCTCATCTCCGCCAGACAAGCATGGGCTCCCAAGTGTACCTCGCCGCCGTCCTAACACTGAGGTTCACGCCCCCTCCTCTTTCATCTCGATCTGTTTTCCAATCTTCATTTGCTTGCTGTTTGGGTAGGTCTTACCTACCTGCATTTGTGTGATTTCCAAGTCCGAGAAGTGCTCCAGGCTGAACATCCCCGTCTCTCTATGTGCCACACCCCTTCATCGCTCCTCTCTCTCAAATTTACCTAGACTGGTTAGTTCTTCATACTAGGGTCCGAGCAGATCATGGTGCGAGCGGAGGATGCACATATAGCCAGTTGTTGTTTATGCAGTTGTAAGTTCAGATGCAAGCCCGATATGGTCAGGAAAAAACCTGGCAACTATGTAAATATGCTACATGATGATTTCGTTTTTTTTTCTGATTCGATGTCCTCTCTTCCAGGCAGCCAGGTCCGTTGGTGCAGCAGCAGCGGTGGCAGTGTCCAAACCAATTCATTTTATTTTTCAGAAAACATTGATCTATGATAGTTAGTTTGCTGCATACCAATTTGACTGGGATTATCTCATACTATGGTTCCGTACTTATTTATGTGTCAATGTATGTACGTGCCATCTTTATATGTACACAAATGCAGCTTATAGCATTTCCCTATTGTTGATTTATGCTAAAAATCACTTTATTTTTACAGTTATATGCCAATGGAGATTTGCAAGATCTTGATTCACAATGGAACCTCATGCTGGGTATGGTCTCCAGTTTTCTTCTTTCAATAATGAGAATGTGAGATTAATAGTGTTTTTAGAATTTCAGGTACTCATCCTGTCATTTCTGTTTGTATTTTTTTTTTATGGTTAGATTAGATGCCAATAGTTTATAGATTCACCAGTAATTTTGTACCAGTACATTCAGAAGTTGCACTTCATTCCCTTAATGCAGAGAGCATTTGGTTTGTTACAGTTTGCCTACTTCTAGATTTGGAGCTGCAAACCTCATTTTATTTTACTTTGTTTCCATGAACCAAACTGTTTTTGTTGTGCTGCCTATTCCCTCCAAATTTGAAGGTCAGTTCTGCCTCTATAAATCTCTATTCTCATTTTGGGCCTTTGTCTACGTAATGCATTTTAGTCGCTGGGCATTTGCCCCTAATTAATGAATGCTTATGTTACTTACGACAACCTATTTAGCAATAGACAATACCTATGTTGTAGACCTGTACATTTTTTTATCAAACAACCAACATTGCTGACTTTGTTCTTTTCTTATGTTTGCTGTGGGACATACAGTAGCGTGGAGTGTTTTAGTGTGACCTCTGCTTCTAATCGCGTGTATAAATATATGTTTTTCTATTCAATGCAGAGCTCATTCCTTCTATTTAATTTAGTATCCTTATCATGATATGCTGAGATTATGGTGTTAGCCTTCCGCAGTGTAGGGGTACCTTTTCTTAGGAAACAGATTCTATATTTTTACATAATAAGTTCCTATAGGACCCTTTTCCGTTTACTATCAGTCTTTTCCTTTGTTCGAAAAATAGATATCCGTACTAGCTACATGTACACCTCAAGACACAAATGCATCCTAAAGTTTCCTAATCTTTGCTATAGCACCCTCTTATCCTTTTGGATTTGATGGCAATGACGATGTTCTTTTCACGGTTTGCAAAAATCGTTACCTGTTTACAATGTGTATAAGATAAGTTGCATCCAAATTGGAGGAAGTGGGGAAGTTGATAGGAAAGTGCAGTTCCTGTTTAGTTTTGTTATGGTCCATTCACTCAACATATATATATTTGTTCCTTCAAATCAAATAAGTGTAGGAACATGCATCATATTTGTGCCATCCAGTGCACCAATGAGAACTCACTGGTCTTGCCTAATTACTGAAGTAAACTTATCACCCATTGACCCATTGTTGGTGTAGTCTAGATTCCAATATGGGGGCTCTACTATACAGAAGATGGTTCTTATAGATGGTTCATTTACATTATATGCCTCCAAATGACAGACTCAACTCAAGAGATCTTATAGCAATCGTATTTTCTGTTCATGTACGGTGGGTCCAGCCCCTGTGAGCCACGTGGTTTGGCCTGCCAAGCTATATTAAGTTTTTTTTTCTTGAATTAATATTACTACTCCTTTGTCATCAAACAAATGACATTTTCTGATTTATTCATGCAGGTATAACACGCTGCACATAGCGCCTAGCATTGCTATGGCTAACTCGGCATAGCTTGCAAGGTTCCCACAGGATCAAATAATGCTACCGATCACTCATAAGCTTCACAGATGATTTGAGACCATCCATTTCTTGCTTTTTCACAATTGACTTCAGGCCATCCATTTCTTGCGTTGGTTTGACTCAATTAGTACGCACTATATGTTAGTTATATAATGCATTAACTGCTATGTATATATTAGTTATATCATGCATCTGTATTTCCCAGTTAGTATGCCTGATACTCCTTGTGGAATAGATTAGCATAGCTGTATTTTCCTCTTGCAGTTTTCCTCACAATCTTAAAAGTTGTACGTACAAGGCAATAGTGAAATAAACTATGCCAAGGTCTATGTGCCGCTGAAGCTCTTATACTCAACACCAAATAGCATGGAACAAATGGATTATCACCGTGACTATGTATAGTATACAGGCGCGGCGGAGCGCGCCTACCTACCTAGTACTACAAAATTGGGAAGCTAGTGGAGCATTGCAAGGAGATCTAGGTCTTTGGCCTTGTTTATAATAGACTGGAGAAGGTCAGCAGCCAAGACAAAACCGTATGGAAGTATTTTCAATTGAGAATGCAATTGTACCATTTTCGTATAACAGATTTTTATATAATCTCAAGCTAATTATTCGTAGAAGAGCACGACGTTTGAACAGTTGAAATATAGATGGTAGACGATGGTGCTATGGAGTACTATATAACATGGGGCTCTAGTAATAGTTGGTAGGCATTATGTACTCCTATGTACTACGATACGACTCGTTAATCTAAAAATACTCCCAAAAACAGGTTTTTCAACATTTACATAATATACAGGTTTTTCAACCTTTGCATAATATATAGGGGGACGTAAAAAAGCTACAACTCCGACAGTTTTCAAAATCTCGCGCCTAAAAAATAGAAGGTAATTTTACATCAGAAATCATAAACTATTTCTAAATTACACTAACTATTTTTATATTTTATTTCTCTCTTGTTCATTTGTACCAAAAACCCTATCCTACTTTTTTTCTTCCCCGAGTCCTTCACCTTACATTGGGGCTACGATACGCGCGCGTAACTTTACGCGTGGGGGTGGTTTTTTTCTAAGTGTCCAAAGATTGGGACATGGGTTTAGAAGTTGTTGGAGATGAGTTTTTTTTCAGTCTTACCAAAATTCTTGAATTAGGAAACTCTTTTGGGTACTTTTGGAGATGCTCTGCCTATCTTATATCTCTTCTCTCTACAAAATTTTATCTCCACTGTCGCATTAAGATTTAGAAAACACTGAAACTCGATGAACCATGATTTATTACCGATTTACACCATGGAAAATTACAGATCGAGGTCGATTTTATTCCAATGCGATCCAATCTGGAAGGATGTCAACCTATTTACTCATGTAGATGATTTAGGAAAACACAGCTGCATTTTATAGCAAGACTAATATCTGTTAGTTCTTGAGATTTGACAGCAAATACACCTTTCCCTTAAAAAGGATCCAAGCCCCATCGTTGGAGTTCATATATATGAATCCCTCCGTATGGTTTTGGCAAAGACCCAAAGTAGTCACAGTTCATATCGACAACCCAAGCCATGGCGATGGAAACCATCTCCCTCCAACTCTTCCTCCTAGTCCTAGGTACATCCGTATCCGTCCTCGCTACACACTGCTCATCATTAACGTCTCCGGCCCCCGCGCAGTCGCCGGCATCCTCTTCGGCGAGCAGCTTCCTCAGGGCATCCTGCGCCGTCACCATGTTCCAGATGCCTGATACAATATCCTGCTCCCGTACGCGGACACCATCCACGGCAACCTCGCAAGGGTGGCCCACGCTGCCAGCGCCTTTGCGGGCGCTCGACAGCGCGATCTTGCCGATGAGCTCGCCCGTCTAAAGCTCCGGGGAACTGGCGCTGGGAGGGTGGCGGATATGACGCTGGCGGACTGCTCTGACGAAGTGTCGGGAAACAGCATGTTCACCAATGAGACGCTGGGCCACATTGACAACCTCGTTGCGCACGTGGGAAGCGAGAAAGATTTTGATTCCCAGCGGATGTTGGCTCAGGGATTGCTTCAATCTGCGGGCTCGGGCATGATGCAGTGCATCGACTGGTTTCATGATGCTGGTGAAGCAGCCGTCTCGTCGCCGGTGGGGAAGGAGGTGATCGATGGGTGCACCACTGTGTCTTCTTACATGAATATTGCCCTCATGCTTGTAAATGCCATAAAGTTCTAGGCCTTAATTATATGGCACTATTATGTCAATTTTCCTATCATCGAAAAATCTTTCGATCATAGAGAGAATTTTGAATGCTGATGTGAGACAAATTCCTTTATATTCTTGATTATTAGTAACTTCTTTGTTCGTTAAAAGATCTGTCACACCCCCAAAATCTCCACTTTTGGGATGTGACTAGAGAACATTAAATTAAACAAATAATTTAATATTTTTCCTTAAAATTTTTGAGTTTTATTTAGTTTGTTGACATTTGAAAGAGTGAAAATATGGTTTATAAAATTTTCTCAAGTTAATGAAATATGTTTTCTCCTATTCATGCTTTTGTATTAATTTTATTGTGTGGAAAATAAGTTTATAAATTCGTTTGGGACACAAATAGATTATGTGGCTTTCAAAAATAAAGCTTCAAAGTTATGTCTCCAAAACTAGTAATAAAAGTAAGTTCAAGTTTAGTATGAAATGTCATTTATTTTTAAATGTATTTAGAAAGTGACAAAAAATGATTCAAAAATAGTTTGTTTCTGCTTTCAAAACTATATTGAAAAAATAATAAAATGGTCATTGCTAGTGTTTTAAAAGGACTTCCAAATAGGTTTTTTAAATGAACTTTTAAACTACAGGTTAAAGATATCTTCAAACATGTTCGCAAATATGAAAATATTTAAAATATGTTTAAAAGTCTGTTTTCAAAAGCAAGGTATAAATTTTTTTAGTTTTCAGACAAATAGTTTTTTTAATCATTTGGAAAGTTGTTAAAATCATGTCTTAAGAAAAGCTTTTTTTCTCTATTTTGGCCTGACTCAGCTTTGCGGACTGCAAGCCAGCAGCACCGCGGCCTTCTCCCGGCCCACCTCCCTCAGCTTGCTCACGGCCAAGCCTCACGCAGCAGCACAGCGCAGCAGCCAGCCCACACGAGCGTCCCCGACCCTATGCCGCAGATGCAGCAGACCCACGCCTCAACGAGATCAGGCCATGACTTGAGTTGATCGATGCCAGTGAGGTTTGTAAACTTCAAACTAAGGGTAGTCACGACTCAAAAACTATAAGATTGTTTCCATACTTGCCAAGTGATAAAGAAACTACACAAATAAATCATATTTCCAAACCTAATGAATGATTTTTTTTTAAATAGATTTAATCCAAACATGCATCTATCTTAAGACTCTTCTTCTCTATTAATACATATATCCAACATGCTCTTGATGCTGCTTCTTCAAAAAAATATCTTCTTTCTCCTACTATCCACCTACCATGGTTCTCGTCTAAACATAGTTTCTTGTATAAAAAATCATTTCCTTCTATCTCTCTTTTTATTTTAATGACACATCATCGTTTTGCTTAATTGACATTCTAATTAATATCCATGTAAACCATCCTAATTTCTGGATTGGAACTGCACCAAGCAAGCAAGAGATGATGGATGGCCGCGAAAGTGAGAAGGGTCGGAATGATTGACCGAAGAATAGTGGTGGGAGTAAGAGATGATGGACCAAGGGATGGAGGAATAAATATCATAGTTTTAAATATCAGGCTATAGTGGAGCTATAGCGACGCTATAACGGCTCACACCAGTTGTTACTACAACACCATTGTACTAAATAGCAGGCTATAGTGGCTGTACATATCTTTTCGCTAAATGATATAGCTCGCTATTTAAAACACTGATAAATATCATAGGCTCCAAGTAATACTCTCTTTACAGCTAAACATAGCGCATTTCTAGTCATTTTTAGATAAAATAAGGGAGAGCGCAGTTCACGCATGCACCACTCACATAACTTCCTCATCTATTGAAATTAGATTCTATTCTCCATGATTAAAGGGCGGACTTTCAGTTTCCTTACATAAAAATATGGCAAGTAATAAATCAAGTGTTTCTATTTAATAAATATTATCTTTTTGTTTCTCGAATCCCATGTATCGAAGGACAAATTTCAAATGCCAGAATGTGCTATACTACAAGACCGAGGAAATAGTTTGGTAGGCATATATTATACTCCTATATACTCTCTCTGTTTTTTGCATGTCACACTAGCTTTGTCCTAAGTCAAACATTACTATTTTGACCAATTATTTTAAAAAATCTTTATAGTTTCAAAACATATGAATTATATATTATGAAAGTATTTCTCATATACTATATAAATGTTTGACTTAGGACAAAGCTAATGCGACATCTAAAAAACGGAGGGAGTACGACAATATGATGCGTTAGCAAACCAACCTAACTATCTTATCTCTACAAAATTTATCTCAATGATCTACTTCCTTCGTTTTGAAATATAAGGAATGGAAGGTTCAAAATTTATATCAAAACATAAGGTATTTTAGGCGCTGAGCATCTCCAAGAGACTCTTTATATCCTTCCTAAATGCTAAAAATAGAGATCTTGGTGAAAAACAACCCTTCAACAACTTCTCTAAATGGTTATCAAATATAGCCTTCTTTTGTTCTGAGTTTTTCGCTAGCCAAAAATAGAAGACAAGAATGGCTCTTTAGATTGCACACAAGATATAGAAAAACTATGGAGAGTGAAAAGATATAGAAAATGATTTTATACTAATGACTCTCCAAATGATAATTTAAAGAGTGGGATTTAGAAAAGCTCTTGGAGATGCTCCTCTCTCCCCTCTATCTTTAGTACTGAACACCTCTTTCCTTCTAAGTACACCATACATTTTCTCTCTATTTCATGGCAGAAAATAATAAATAAATAAAGATTCCTTTTAAACTAGAAAATAAATAACCAAACTACTCACTCCCTTCTATTTAGCGAGGGGTAACACGGCATTTTACCAAACTCCTTATTTTGTGTAAAGATCGTTTTAATTTCTTGTATTTCAGGACAGTCCACAATCGCATTGAGAAAATTTAGAAAGCACTGAAACTCGATGACCCATGATTTACACCATGGCAAATTACAGATCGAGGTCGATTTTATTCCAATGCAATCCAATCTGGAAGAATGCCAACCTATTTACTCCTGTAGGTGATTTAGGGAAACACAGCTGCATTTCATAGCAAGACTTAAATGTTAGTTCAGATTTGACAGCAAATAGAACTTTCTTTTAAAAAGGATCCAAGCTCCATCGTTGGTGACTTGGTGTTCATATATATATTTATATTTATGCTTCCGTACGTATGGTTTGCCAAAAGAGACCCAAAGTAGTCGCAGTTCCTATCGACAACCCAAGCCATGGCGCTGGAAACCATCTCCCTCCAACTCTTCCTCCTAGTCCTAGGTACATCCGTCCTCGCTACACACAGCTCATCATTAACGTCTCCGGCGCCCGCGCAGTCGCCGGCATCCTCTTCGGCGAGCAGCTTCCTCAGGGCATCCTGCGCCGTCACCGATGTTCCAGATGCCTGCTACAATCTCCTCCTCCCGTACGCGGTCACTTTCCACGGCAACCTCGCAAGGGTCGCCCGCGCTGCCAGCGCCTTTGTGGGTGCTCGACAGCGCGATCTTGCCGATGAGCTCGCCCGTCTAAAGCTCCGGGGAACCGGCGCTGGGACGGTGGCGGATATGACGCTGGGAGACTGCTATGACACAGTCTCGGGAAGCAACATGTTTGCCAATGAGACGCTGGGCCACATTGACAACCTCGTTGCGCACGTAGGAAGCAAGAAAGATTTTGACTCCCAGCGGATTTTGGCTCAGGCATGGCTTGAATCTTCGGGCTCGGGCATGATGCAGTGCATCGACTGGTTTCATGATGCTGGTGAAGCAGCCGTCTCGTCGCCGGTGGGGAAGGAGGCGATCGATGGGTGCACCACTGTGTCTTCTTACATGAATATCGCCCTCATGCTTGTAAATGCCATAAAGTTCTAGGCCTTATATGGTCTAGTATGTCAGTTCCCCGCGGGTTCCTGACGGATCATCGTGAACTCTTTCGCTAATACTAGAATTTCGAATACTGCAGTGAGACATAAATCGCATCATTGTGTTGGTAATCAGTAACTTTTTGTTAAAGATCTTTGAAGGAAAAGTTAAATTCAAACTACACTTGTTGAGAAGAGTAACTCAAATACATTTAATTTGGTATTGAACAGTAGGTGACCTGAGAATATTACTATGATCCCGTTGCTTATTTTTAAAAAGTTCTAAGAGTAATACACTTGTTGAAGCTAGAATGCCCCGTGCAAGTTAGATTATTGTTTGGGGGTACCTAGCCCAAAAGCCCCCTCTCTCCTACACGGTTGTTCACATTTTGCTGTGATTTGTTTCTTGGGGGATATTGATGCGATGACATAGTTGAGCAATCGTAGGATGCCCCCCTAACAAAACAAGCATCACGAATTTGGATTTCGCCAAAATTTCCCCTCTTTGGAAGCTTTCCTGATTTTCTGAAATTCGCGAGAAAGGTTTAATGTTTTTCAGTGAATCTGGTTGGGATTGCACTCACATGATCTGAGGTTGAGCTCCAAATTTCAGTTCGTCTCGTCTCGGTTGAAATTGTTCGGTGGTCTTCAGAGCTTAGAGTGTTTAACGACTAGTTTAAAAGAGTCGTTGAGATAACCGTTGGGAGCTCCGGTGGTACCATGGGAGCTCTCTAGCGAGTATGCAACCAGCCCACTAAGCGGCTAGTTTCTTGAGTGGGCTTAAAAATAAACGATGTGGTCGAGCAAGTTGGCTCTCATGGTACCCTCTATTGAGATCCACACACATTGGATCTCAACAAACACATCCACTCACATATGTATAGTAGAGACAACATTTGATTGAGATTGGAGTTGATCTAGTACATTTGCTTTGAGAGTCATCTAGTGGCACTAGTGGTTGTGTTCACACCATGATTCTTGTTACTCTTAGTGGTTACTGCTACCTAGACGGCTTGGAGGTCGGAAGACTCCATGAAAAAGTAAAAAAAAAGACTTCTTGAAAATCTCCTTTGAAGATTATGAGATGCTCCGGAGGAGGGTTTCTGAGGGGCTCTTGTTCCCATCCTCGTCAGAGAGGCGAATAGCAACTTTAGTGGATACAAGATGTCACACCCGATTTTAAGAATAAAATGAGATGCATAAATCTTATGTGCGCCCAGAGATCAGTCGCACACATAAGCTGACAAATTACAAAGTATCATCACATTGTTTATTACATCGTGAATAATAATTCATTACAATAATATCAAGTCTATCATGAAAGCGGAAGAACTAGATAACTACTCTCCAAGAGAGCCTTCAACTCCACAGGGACATCGACTGGTGAACCACAAGTCTAGTAATCCTCAGGGTAGTCCTCATATCCATTGCCATATGTTACCCATCTAGGGTTTTTATCCAAATAATGAAAATAAACAAGCATAAGTACATTTCGTGCTCAATAAGAATAACATGGGTTTATGAAGCTCAGAAGGCTGACACTGGTTTACTGCGGTTTGCATTTTAATAAGTCAAAGTATTAGCACTATATTAGCATTTAAATGTGCTTAAGCCCCAATTAAACCACATGATCATAAACATGTGTAATAGTCATCATTAGAATTATCATCATTAATAACATCATCAAGTGAGCAACTATTCCGTCAGTTTTCCGAGCCGCTCGTGTCCGTGAGCACGGTTGATATACCAGTTTTAAGACTCTGCATAGTTTGTACACTTTCATCGTGAGCCATAATTTACCCTTTCGTCCGAGGTGGCTAATCTCTTAACCCCCTTCCTAGGGAGGTCTGTAGGGTTTACTATAAAGCCTTTCAAAGATTTCCCTAACAAATTAGTAGCCGCTAGGTTTCTCCGGCAAGGGAATATAGAGCCCCCTTCCGAATGACACTTTCCGCACAGGCTATACACATAGGTACAGATGCCGCACTATACTCAGCTCGGCAGGCCCCCTTTTGGGTAACTACTAACAAATTAGGAAAGATCCTGCTATTGAGCTAAAGCCAGAGCCATGTGGCACCCCCGGTTGTACTGTATGTCCCAGCTTTTACCAACAGATAAGTCCTTAGGAAGGGCCAAGGGCATCTTATACAAAAAGCCAATTGCTCTCTCGCCCTATCGTCCAGTTGCTAAGAGCAAGTTTTACCATTCGTTCCATAAAACCATTAATCATCATTCAGATCATGTATAGTTAATTTGAGCGCTAGCAGCTACCCATATGCAGGTATAACCCATCGGTAATCAAGGTAAAGGTAACAATAACTAGGAGATCCTTACGGGTATCAAATTAGACACATGCACATGACTAAATAATTAAATGGTGAATAGGACAAGGAGACCCCATTCTATACTTGCCTTGCTCAAAGTTTTCCTGCTGGTCCTGGTCATCAAAATAGTACTCCTGATCACCCACAAATTGCTCACCGTCTATATTCGATCAACACATCAACATACAAGCATCCACGAGCAATCATGCATAGCAACAAAGACTACAGATTAGAACAGTACACCAAAAGAGATAAAACAAGATAAAAGGTTTATAAAACGAATCTACGTCTCACTGTGAACATACAGACATGAAGATCACGAAAATCGAAGCTCAAACGTGAAAGTTATAAGTTAAACAAGATTTTCTATAGTAGTTTAATAGATTAAATCTAACCACGAATTCTAAAAGTTGAAAACATGATTAACAGTGTAATTAACATGTAGATTACTTAATTACGAACCTAACGCAACTTGAACGGATTAAAACGGGTGAAATACGATGAAAATGGCTCTGGATGGCAAAACCGTAGATAACGCGAACTATTTTCGTAATAAAATAAATCAAAATTCGTCATTTTGAATCTGACGAGGACTATGCGCAGAAATAAGAAGAAACCGAGGGTCTCTTTAACAAATTAGCCACGCGAAGGGGTATTGACGAATCTGGTCCATCGGATCTACTATGGATGGCTCAGATTAGATCGGCGAGAGAGAGGGGAAGGGTGGCCGGCCGTAACAGGGCTCCGGCGGCGGCGCAGCCATGGCCGGCGGCGAAACCTTGCCGGCGCGCATGAAATGAGGCCTTATAGGCCACGGTTTGACGAACCGAGGGTACAGGTACAAATAGGAGGGCCATACAAGCTCGCCTAGGGCTTTAATGCTGCCGGAGAAAGGACCAGCGCGGTGGCAGCCATGGCCAGCGGCGAGGAGAGCTCGCCGGCACGGTGAAACTGGCCCTAGAGGCCACGATTCGTCTCGAAATTAGCACGGGATGAAAGAGGGGGAAATGAGGATTCTCATCGCAGATTAAACGAGGACGGAGGCGAATCAGAGACGGTGAGCGGCTAGGAATGGCGGACGGCGCCTCCCTGCGAAGTTCGGCGAGGGTTAACGGGGTCCAGAGAGCGGTAGATAGCAAGTAGAGGGTCTAGAAATGTTCTTAACCTCGTAATGAAGAGCGTTAATGAACCGGAGATGGCGCAGAGGCTCCCAACGGCGGAAGCGACGTCGGCGACTGCGAGCTAGATTTGCCGGTGGCGCTGTGAGCTCTGGGCAAGGCGGCTGCTCGTAGATGGGAAAGGAAGGGCAAAGGGGGGGCGACGGCTCTTATAGGCGCTCTGGGGAAGCTCCCAACTCTGCGAAATCCAAGGGCGAGGGCGCGAGGCGCGGGATGAACCCGGATGGACTTCCGTCCCGCTCGGTGCTCATCCAGTTGAGGACTTGAGGCCGGCGCGAGGTAGGAGGAAGCGCCGACAGGTGGGCCCCGCGCGTCAGCGAGACAAAGGGAGAAAGAGAGGGAGGGAGCTGGGGCGCAGCTTGGGCTGCAGCCGCTCGGCTGGGCCGGCCCAAGAGGGTGGCGCGCGGGCCTGCGGGAAGAGGAAAGGATGGAGGTAGGCCGGGCTGGGGTGGCTGGGCCACCAGGCCGAAAAGAGAGGGGAGGGATAGGAAAATCCCTTTGCCTTTTTATTTTCAGAAGTGATTTTCCAAAACCATTTTCAAAAGATTTTGAATTCCTTTTCAGTTTTGGTCAAAACCAATCATCACAAAAATGAAAATGCAGCAGCATGAATGCATCAACATGTATCTATCCTTATATTTGATTTTAATTTCATAAAAAATATTATTTCTCTATGTTGAATGCACACATAATAGCATAAATAAATCAATTTCGCCTATTTTGAAATGATGCAAAATTTATGGTGTTACACAAGAATTGTTGGTATACCTCATGATTGACCGGTTAATACACGTGCGCTCATGTTGGAGCAGACCTTGAGGGATCGTTGACCTTGTAGAGGAGAGGTGATCTTTGGACACACCTCAACGTAGAGTAGGTGACCAGCAAGTCACAAAACCATGCGGATAATTCTTTGTGTCATCCTCTATTTGTGGTTTTCCCACTCTACACTTTGCTCTTTACTTGTGTTATACAATTGCTTGTGTAGTTGCCTAGATCTAGTGTTGTAGCTAGTTGTTTTGCTCTTTCTCACTAGACTTGTGTAGGAGTGCTCTTGCTTAGGCCTACTGGACTAGGTTATTGTAGTTGTTATTTAGGGCCCCCTTGTTACTAATACTTGTGTGTCTTTGTAGTTTTTAAATAGGCTATTCAACCCCCCTCTAGCCATCAAACCGTCATTTCAATGGGGCCTATGTGTCAACATTTAGAGAGGAGAAGAGAGGAGAGGGATGACAGGTTGGACCAGGTAGGTCGGCTTTCCGTTGGTTGGGCTACGGGCTCTTTCTCCTTTCATATTTTCATCTTTTCTATACAAAAGCCCACACATATACAAATGTATACTCACATATAAACTTACTTATCTACACTACTACAAAAATCCTTTTAGGAGACAATTTATTTTATTTACATTGGCGGACATATTGGCCCTGTTCGCTTGTCTTATAATCCGTACTTTTTAGCTTGTTTTTTCAGTCGGAACAGTGCTTTTCTCTCACAACAAATCAGTCGGAACAGTGTTTCGCCTTATTTTTTCAGCGAAGCGAACGGGGCCATTGTTCTACTGTCTCCATAAATGATCTACGGGTCTCCACCGCCCCCATCGTGCCAAGATCCACCACCCTGCACCTCTCCTTCGTTGATGTGGTGTCTCTGGTGAAGAAGGAGAAAGAGGTGTTTGCTCCATATCCGTTTGCTCGTCTTATGGGTCCGTCTTGAAGCAGAAGCAGGAGGAGGATCTGGTGCAAGATGCAGTGGTGGCCATCTTGAGGCACAAAGGTGGAGACGCGAGGACATGGATACGCATCATGGTGAGTGGAGGAAGAGGTGTCCTTAGTGACAGCAGCAGGTGGCTGGGGCGCGCATCGACGGGAGAGGATTTGGTGCAGCGATGATGGATTCGGCACAACAGCGGTGGGCGGCCGCACTAGCCGTGCCCAGGGGCTGTTTTTTTTTTTGTTATTTTTGTATTTATAGAGGTGGGCATCCACCTGTTGCCTCCGATTAACAATGGCCTCTAACGTGAGGCGGGTGATCAACCCATCTCCGAAAAACAGTTTTGCCCGTCTATTAATGTGTATAGTAGTAGTGCTATGTACATAAATATATGTATATAAATAAGTAGGGTTTTAAGAAAAATAGATCTAGCTAAAAACAATTAAAAGATGCAAGGAAATGCAAATCCCTTAGGATATATATACTATGTGCAAAGCATGACCTAGGGCCAGTTCATAATTAAATTAGGTTTAATTATGAGTTCTACCTCACTAACCTCCGTGTATATCTACATGTCACAT
Source organism: Miscanthus lutarioriparius (assembly GCA_904845875.1). NCBI lineage: Eukaryota > Viridiplantae > Streptophyta > Magnoliopsida > Poales > Poaceae > Miscanthus > Miscanthus lutarioriparius. The sequence goes on from CAJGYO010000002.1 coordinate 114,492,618, forward strand.
CACCACACAAGTCCTTTTTAGACAAAATTTTAAAAAGTTAGAATTTTTGGATAAGGGGTTTTGGTCGTTTGTTGCAGGCATCAACCAAGCCAATACAAGGGTCTCATACAAGGCTTGTAAGGAGAAATTAGGAGCGCTCAAGAGGATTACGCTAGACCTTATGTTGCACTAGATTATTGTATTGGGCAAGAATCAAAGAGTCCTAGAGGGAGAAATATGGTTGTGAGAGGGCGACAATCACTTGTATCCTTTTGGAGTTGTGTTTATAGAATTTGCAGTCGATTTTGCAAAAAAAAATCCTAATCTCTTATTGTGGTTGCTTCAACATCATCATCTAGGGCTTTCTACGAGATTCATCTACGTTGTTATTGATATTGTGCAAGCTTGTATCGTACTCGCATTATCCTTTCAAACATATGAAGGCTGCTACGCATAATTAGAGTATCATATTCTAATACATTCATTATGCCTACATGTGTGTTTCTTATGTTAACATATAGTTATGCTTTACCACATCTGATGATGATGATTTAAGTAGTTTGAGTATGTTTGTGAAAATTGTTCATAGTATGAAATGCATGTAACCCTAGCTAACTAACCAAATAACCTGAAAAGTTTGTTTAATCAACTTCTAGTAATGGAACTTATGCAAATTCTCAAAGGGATAGGTCTTTGTAAAACCAAGAATGAATGAATTGTTGATTGATACTATGTTGGGGGTTGTTTATTTAATCATTTTTACTTAAGCACTTAATAGGCCCCGTTCGCTTGGAGAAATTTGGAGGAATCTGGATGAATTTGGATGAATCTAGAGGAATTTGTGAGAGGAAAACACTGTTCCAGATGAAAAAAGAAGCGGATTAAGCAGGGTTTAAAGGCACGCGAACGGGGCCATAATGTGGAAACATGGAATTTATGTGTGGGACATGTATTTTAGTTTTGGACAAAGGAAAGCTGAAATTTTGGTTTGCTTCAAAATACAACCTCAAATTTGAAGAAAACTCTGAAAATCCAACACTTGATTTTCCTAGAATAAGTAGTAACCATCAATGTTTACAGCTCTATTTGAATAAATGTTATGTAACACTTCACAAGCTTTTGAAACCAAAGTTGTAGAATGGACTTGTAACTTAAGTTTGGCGGAGGTCTTATTGAAAAATAAACATGTTTTGGTCAGGTTCTATGCACCTAAAGTTAGAATGAAATCATCGTCTTTCAACAGTCGTATTCTTCAAAGTCGGAAAACAGACTGACAGTAACCCATTGACACTAACTTTTCTTCAAGTTTTACGGGTAAACCATGCCAATTCATGAACTAGAAGTTAAAGACTATTCGTTGAACTCAACATAAAAGGTGAACATGATCAAGTTTAAACACGTTTTGAGTACAAAAATTGAGAACAATCTTGGCCAAATAACACTAAATTGGGATATGGTGTTTCATGCTGAAACAATTTATTTTCCCAAACTTGAGCCCCTGCATCTATTAACCTATGAATTTTGATCACCATATATGGTTAAAGCCCTTTGTACCCTCTACAAATCTTAGTTAAACCTATCAATGTGATTTCACATAAAGTTTGAAAAAAAAATCAAAGAACAGAGGGGGTTCAGACTTCAGACTGGAGCATGAACACTAGAACTTTGAAGTTCAATCTGGAAACCAGTATAGTTTACCAAGGTTCATCGATCTTGATATTTTTGGACCTTTGGTCAGTCAACCTTAGTGTCTATAAGACCTGTAGCTCTACATACCAGCTTCAAACTTCAGTAAGCCAACTAGCCAAGGGAGGTTGGCAACACACATTCATCCCTGACAGATTTAGATACCAAACATCGTATTGCCATGATCGACACCTAGACAGATAAATACTACTTGATACAAGAAGAACACCTACAACTCGAACCAGCTAATCAAGAACACATCCCCATGTATGTGCACCGTCACAGACCAGGTGTGAACTCCACACCTGTCCCTGGCAGCCAGCTTTGCCCCTGTCCCTGGCAGCCAGCTTTGCCCGTCCAAGAAACTCGCAACTGTGAAGTTGGCTGCTTCAGCCACGGTGATGGCATGGAATCCTGGCCAGTTTACCCTGCCCTTCACATCGGAGCCAGGTCCAGAGTTATTGTACTCGCCGTAGTGCAGAGTATCAAGACCCATAGAACCGTTCCAAGGCAGGTAGCCCCGGCGGTCAACCACGGAGTCGATGAAGCACTCGATGAAGACGACACGGGAGTAGGGCTTCCAGGGGCGGCCGAGGTACGTCTCCACAGCCTTCTCGCGTAGAAGTGGCTCATCAGTGATGTTGCAGAGCTGGAATACAAATCCAGAAGCATTGCTCGCCTGGTAGCGTCCTTGTGCTGTTATGACGTTCTGCTGGCCTGGGTGAGGAATGCGCGCTACCAGCAAGCAGCTCTGGAAGACAGCAGTCGCGTCTCCAAAGATGAAGTCCACCGTGCCTGAGATCTTGCAGGCATGGTAGAACTGGTAGTTGTCCTGAGCGTAAAGCGTGTCTTGGTGGGCTTCCAAAGACACTCTGTACACCACAGACCAAGCCGAGCGGGACCGAAGTGCCAGCGCTTGTTGCTTCACAGAGCCAGCCGTGTTCTGGATGGTCAAGTCGTGCGCTATGAAGCCAGGGCCATCCACACCTATACACATGGAAAATTGTTAATTAGTACTAGTGAGGATTGATGAAATTATACTTATAGGAGATCCAACAAAAAAGTAACCTAGCTCGCTCATAACTTTTTTCGAACCAGGATACCCCCATTTCCATTAACATGGAAATCAATACAGTTACATAGTTTAGAGCAGCGAAAGACAGAGATACTGAAGCACCTGTTTCAGGTGAGAACCAACACTTCTAACAGAGAGGAGAACTACAAGCCTAATCCATTACCATCCCAGCAAACAACAGCATCTGAAAAGAATAATGTAGGAAATAATATTCTATATGTAAGTATATTGTGATTATAAGGCAATAATATATACTCCTAATAACACCTCTGTTCATAATATATAGTACTACTAGAAAGCAGTACGTGGAGTGCTGCCATTGTGAAATCAGTTTCAGTGAAGTCGGATACAACGTGGCTGATAAGCAAAATTGGCAGTTACACATAGTGAAACACTATTGATAAGTGGGCAGCAGAAAAGTTACTACAATCCTTTTTCGACTGGAGTAATCAGAAAGGGCAATGTGTCTGTGTAGGGTATGATATGTAATTAAGCAAAGTAACCTGGAATTACAATGACTTTTAGGCTTCTAACTGTGACAATAACGTGCTTCCGAAACCAAATGGACAGGACATAATCTTCTTCATACGCTGCACATAAATGAATATATGACAGAAAATGTGTTACGTCTACGTATTACTAAATGGTTGACAGTTCTGTTGCTTCGCATTAAGGTATATGTATTCTTTCATAGTAACTAATATTTGCCAATGAACATAGAAAAGTGCTAAGGAACACAAAAATCTCATGTAGTATGTAAATCAAATTAAGAAAGGAATACAAGCATGGCTCAGCAACGAGACTTTCCTTAAATAGACGATCGGAGATGTATGACAGAGTAGAGATTTATGAAAATTAGTAGCTGTAATGATTAAAATTAGTAGAATGAGAATGTCTTCAAATCAGTCTTATCCTCTTTTATGAAAATGATTAAAATTAGTAGCTGTAACAGTCTCGCAAATGCCAGGGGGAAACTAAGGTAACAGTGTAAATCATATATAAACTGCAACGGTTTCATCTATCAAACGCAAGAGGCAAGGTAACCAAAAGGGAAGCATGTGTAGTGTGTATACCAGCAGGTTGAGCAGATAAGCACCATGGCACAAACTGCCTAGAAGGTAAATGGAATTAAGTGGGATAAATAATCATGATGTGGTATGGAAGCTTCATCAAGTAATTAATTAATGCCAATTATAAACATTCATTGAATTAGTTCTGACATAAGAGCTTGAAATTATGCAATGGAATTTGAGAATGCCAAGTACATGGTTTCATGAAGAGAAAATAGGTAATTCATATGGAAGAAAGATTCCCAGAAAATAAAGTACCTTATTTTGCTAATTGATTAAGTTTTGTTTATTTCAGTTAAAAATAAGCTGTAGAAACTCTTTAAAGTTTCATGCTTACAGACTGAGGACATTTTTTTTAATGCAACTGACATCACCGTTGTAATTTTGAGCCCAGAGCCTATACTTGCTTGTGCTTTGTGGCAAATAGGTTACAAAGTATACCTGAAAGTTTTAGCTCAATGAATGACATAAGGTTAAGTAAGAATGATAGATTACCACCTGATCTTGGGAGTGCAGTGACAATTGCTATCTTGCTGTAATGTATGACCTGTATTGTTTTTTATTACTCACAAAAACACTCTCCTATGGTGCATAAAGTGATGATCTCAAGTAGCCAGATTTTGTCATGAGCAAAGAAGAAAATGTAGATGGATAAGCAATTGCCTCACTTTGGTTATCTTCAGGAATACAACAAAAGGGATTTTTTTATACTCATGCACACCAAATAGATTCTGAAAACTTGACATTATATGTAAATTTGATAATGATATTAATCTACAAGGCCGAAACTAAACGAAATTAGCCCATCAAAAGGAATATAGAATTAGCATATTTTGTTTGTAGGTTGAGCAAGTATTTATCTTTGTTTTACTCTGTAACATTCACTGTATAGGTATGGGAGAATCTCTGGGCCTATGTGTCAACTTGCATTTGATTGTGCTTATCGTTCAAAAGTATCTAGTAGCATATCTCTGAAGGTGTGAAGTGTAGTGCAATGGAACACATATGCCTGCACTGACTAACAGCCATCAGCACCATTGCATCGCTTAGGCAGGGCAGAAGGTTTCGTGCAAAGGAAAATAAATGCACATGAAAAAAGCGATGATCACTCACTAAAAAAGGAGACTATCATATGCTAGAAATGGAACCAACACTGACCATTTTAATATAAACCTCCAAAAGAGGTGTCAGCAAATGGCGCTTGTGGGACTGAAATTCTGTGAATCAGATAGAACCTGTGATGTTGCTCTCAGGTTGCATTTTTAGTGTTTTTATAGTTCGGTGGTGAAACAGTGATGGTGGAAGAAAATTGTGCTGTGCATATGGATAAAAGATTTGATTCACGCATTGATATATCAAAGTAGGATCAGCATTTTGTTAGTTATCTCATGTACTTCCTCTGGCCAGAATCAAACTTTGCTTTGGACAGCAATGAGGCCCTAAAGACACAACTTTGACTATTAATTTGTTTGATGACATATATCTATAAAAAACACAAAGATATGGAAATAGAAGTGACGGATTGTTGATTGATCCATCAATGTGCAATCTCAAATAGTAAACAGAGTGCTGTTTTTATCTAGGCAACACATCTCACAAAAGCTTGAAAATGCTCAAGATTAAAAAGGCCAGGGAGGGACCTGTACCAGAACTTCTCCATATTGGTGAGGAAGGAATCGATGAGGGCAACTCAGCATGAGTATGTGGATGCTAGATGGGTATGCCGAGGTGATTGCTGCGACATCTTGAATGCCTTGAGGAGGTCTGAATGAGGCCCGTTTGTCCTCGGTGCAAGAGTTAGGGGCTTAGTGAGGCTTTAAGCGGCTTCGGGCCATTCTCATTGCTGATCGTGGCATGCGGCCATTGTCGGGGCATGCGCTATGAGTTGATTTTTTGCCACATCGGGAGAAGGAAGAGGTAGCGGAGTGCCGAGCCCGCTTTTGCGCGAGCGGAGACGGAGGGTTTTGGGGGGTTCCTGGCCTCCTCATGGAGGCTTGAGGTCGAATTGAGAGGGCGGAGACCTGAGGCGGACGGAGGTAAAACCGAGGCCCGCGGTAAAATGAATCGCCCCGAGGATCGGCCGAGGCCTGCTGGTGATGGGGCCTCTCGCGAAGTTTCGGAGAATCGGCCGAAACGTGATGAGGCTCACAGGATCGCCGAGGCTCATGCTTTGGGGTGGGGATCTTGGGTACCCTTCTCAGGTATCCGGCAAATAAAAGATTTGTTGATATATCAAAGTAGGATCTCTTCCTCCGCCAGCTTCAATGAGGCCCTAAAGACACAACTTGACTCATTTGATGACATATATCTATAAAAACACAAAGATATGGAAATAGAAGGTTGATTGTTCATCAATGAATCTCAAATAGTAAACAGAGTATTTTATCTAGGCAACACATCTCACAAAAAGCTTGAAAATGCTCAAGATTAAAAATAAGGAGGGACCTGTACCAGAACTTCTCCATTTCGATGAGGGGCAACTCGGCATGAGTATGTGGATGCTAGATGGGTATGCGAGGTGATTGCTGCGACATCTTCGAATGCTTCCTGAATGAGGCCTCGTTTGGCTTCACGGCTTTCAGGAGCTGTTTATAAATAAAAGGCTCCACCGATAAAGCCCCTAAAAAACGTGCTCCAGAAAGAGCTGTTTTTCATGGACGCTGAAGTATTTTAAGAAAAACTATATGTGGCTTGAAAACGATTTATCAAAACGGCTGCCAGCGAGTCTTGGGGAAGGCTTCATGAATGAAGTTCGTCCTGAGTCTTGAGGGAGGCATTTCGTCGAGCAGTTGCTGGCCGTCGTCCATGTCGACGGCTCCTCCAACTGTTGGGGCGCCGGCCGGTGTGCTCTGCGGCGCAACCGACGAACCAATTGCTGGGGCGCCGGCCGGTGTTTTGGTCCAGGATAAGTTCCACTAAACAAGGGAATGGCCGCATCAGGTTGCTAACTTGCTATGGACGCCCGCCTGTTTGTCAGCAACCAGTGAACCCAAGGACAGAGCCAGAACCAAATTCGCAAGGCAGTAGCGGCCGGCAGGTGATGTCGCAGCCGTTGCTATCCCTTACCCCCTGGGCCGTTTGGGCCGTCACACACTCAAACCTTGATACCGGCCCAGACAGCCACGATCGAGGCAATGGAACAGGAGAAACAACACAAACTAGTACTACTGCTAGCTACGCTTCTTCTGTAGTATACGTACGGAGTATACACACGATGCAAGCACGTCCTCATTACATTACCATTATGAGTCTGTGACTACTAATTAATCACATGCATGCGTTTGTAAGCACGACATACGAAGCTAGTAGTAGCTAGATAGTAGAACACATACAAGATTATCCGCCTTACCGACGGTGGCGGTCTCTGTCATGGCGTAGCCGTCATCGATCGCACGGCTGCCAGTGACGACCGTCACGCCGATGCCGTCGCCGAGCCGACCGTCACGTTCCACAGGTCCTCGGGAACGCGAACGATCTCGTCGTACACTATCGAAGCATGAGCAAACTGTTGTCGTTCAGTTCGTCTGCTGCGGGCGACACAGATGAAGGAGGCAGGGCAAGAGATAATAACTAAACTGAAGCAAACTTAAGAGCGGAACAAAACTTGAATCGAGCGATCGAACAAGCAAATGGGCGAGCGCGGCCTGAAGCTGGGCGGGCTCCGTCGTCCGTATGCGTCGGTGGCTGCACGCACGCGGCAACGCCCAGGGCGTCTGCGTGAGGTCCAGCTTCATGGTAGGGAACAGCACGGCGGTGCACGGACGCCGAGATGGTGTCGCCGTTGGAGGAGCATGGCAGCACGACGCGCGCGGCGCGCTAGGAAGTTGGACCCCCGAGATAGTGGTGACGTCGGAGGAAAACGGCCGGCAACCTCTACGAGCTCGGACACTCTGCCTCCTACCCTCCAGGACGGCTACGGCGTGCGGCTGCGGCAGGACCCCAAAGGGCCGCCTCCTCTTGGTCGATGCGTTGCCCCTCGCTGCATTTGCCTCGGGGGCTGGTGGACTAGCTAGCAACGGCGTGGATGGCGACGCCGTCGAGCTCTAGCTGTAGCTGTGCTCCCATATATGTGCTGTGAGGGCGGCGCAAGACATGGCAGCACGAGCTCCAGCAACCAGCATGCGTGCTCGGCGGTCATCTCTGATCTCTCTCTTCCTCTATGCGCGTGAGGGGACACCAACCCATGCAGGGTGCCGCTGGAGCCGATTCACCACAAACCGCGGGGCTAGGCTATGGTTCATGGCTGCGTGCAGCCATTTTCACACCGTGATGCATGAAATTGACGGAATGGCAATGAAGGGAAGTAAAAATGTAAATGAATGGCAATGAAGGGAAGACATGTTTTTGAATGGCAACCAAGGAATTGTTATTTGAGTGGCAATGAACGAATTTTCTCATGCAATTCCTAGCTACATTACCTGGATTTCCGCGAGGAAGACGACTGCCAGCATGAGGAAGAAGAAGAATTCCTCGAGCCTCGTCATGGTGGATTGCTAGCTGTTTGTGTTCTGCTCTACACAGTGTACCGTCTACTACAACTAGTACTAGCATATATGTAACGCGGTCGATCACATGGTGCGTTGCACAGAAGTCCCAAAGTTGGCCAAGCAACTGAGCAAGAATAGCAAGGGTAAACAGCTAAAAATGTTGGAAATTTGGAATATTCTCCCATATTAGGGCCACACTGCCACACCCTTGTGCTATTAAAAAACAAAAGATCGAAGTGCAGAGATATGAGCCGAGAGGAAGAATATAAAAGAGAAAAAAGGAAAATGGAGGGGGTAACGCCGTTTACGATGATGTAGGGAGTACGGGTATATATAGAGAGTATCAAAATTCAAATAGAAGCATGGTCCTAAAATTCTTATCTTACTCTAGTCTAGAACTAGAAGTGGCAAGCGCGCGGCATGCATGTTGCTTCCTCGGTTCCTCCCCATCTCTCTTCTAGAGTTTTGCATATTTGTGTAAACTTATTTTGAACGTAGTCGAAAAGTTTGCTTAAATGTAAAAAATTTCCCACTGACTTGAAAGCTAGGTAGACATAAGCTTTATACATAGGCTCGGTTTGGCACAGCTCCATCATCGGTTCCTGGAACTCCTCAAATACTGCTCTTTACTAAGGTTTGGTATAGGATGGAGCTGAAAATAGCATCCGTGAAACCCCATCGTGCACGGATGTCAAATTTGCCCCTAATCTGCGCAAAGAAGGGCATGCGGGTTGTCGGGGCGCGGCCGCCAAGGTGCACAGCCCACCGCCAGGCTAAGGCACGTGGGCCAACAGGACGCGTAGCCACTGGGTCGTGGTCACTAGGGAGGGAAGCATGGGCTGCCAAAGGTAGGGCCTGCTATGTTGCGGATGTCGGGAGAAAGAGGATGAGGGAGGTGCTGGGAGAAAAAAGAAAGAGAGAAGGAAAAAAGTGAGAGAATTAGGAGAGGGAGTAAGGGCATTATAGATAGTATAGCATTTCCATCTACTATGAGGAGTTGTTTTGTCAAACAATTTACCAAAACAGCCTCAACTCCACTAGGAGAGCTGTTTGTGGAGCTAAGTCACAAAAAAGAGCTGTTTTTGGAGCTGAAAAAAAAAACGGCTCCAGCAGTGAAGTGGAGATGTGTCAAACGGCCCAACAACACCTTAGATGTTGAATGTTTTTTAATGTATGAAGTCATTTCATAGAGGCTTCAAAGATAGCTAAATACGAAAGTATTTTGCTATCAACTTAAAAGTTGGGGTGCTAAAAGTTTTCTACATATAGTTGAAGTTTTTTGTATGTACCTTAAAATTTGGGCTGTTGAAACTTTGTACTCATACTGTGTATATTGGTTTTGAATCCATGGATCAAGTTATTTCAACCCGATTTGAAAGTTTGGTTAACTTTTGAATTTTATGCTTTTAACATATATAAAAGCTAAGTGGCAAATGCTTTTGTACTTGTGGTTTGAAAATTTTTAAGATATAAATGTAAAGTTATGGCAAACCTTTTGAATTGATTTCAAAGTTTTCATATATTTCTAGAGTTTTCTAAATGGTTTGATATGTCAACTGATTTGAAAGTCATTACAAGTATAGTCTCAACACACGCATATACTAGCAGTAGTCTCCAAAAACGAGTGTTCCAAAGAGGCATCAAGATTATAAAATTACCATGCACACAATCGCAAGCAGCACCCCCTTTTTCTTACATGTCCCCACATATCTTCTCTCTCCCCTTCTCTCAGCATGTCATTTTCACCATTCACCCCCCCCCCCGTACGTCTTTTCTCTTTCAGCCCTGCGCTCTCCTGGGTATTTTTCGTTAGCATTTCCAAAACCTTGCACTGATATTTTGTGCTTATACCAAAAGAGACATTCAACCAAGACTACAAAGCTATTAGCCTCACAAATGTAGCCTACCGTCTTATTGCAAAATCTTTGGCAAACTGAATTATTAAAGAAGAGTTGCCTAATTACAGACATCACTCACAATATGCTTTCATTCAAGGTAGGAGAATTAATGTTAATATCATAATTTTCTAGGAAAGTGTGTTCTTTTAATCAGCATGTTTTTATGTTAAAATTAGATTTGGACAAAACTTTTGATAGAATTAAATGATATTTTGTGATTCAAGCTCCTCGAGAAAAGGGGTTTCATGATCATTTTATAAATTTAATCCGTGCACAAATATCTTTTAGTTTCTTTTCTATCAATATTAATGGGCAAACCTATAGAAAATTTTCTGCAACACAGCGAATCAGACAAGGTTGTCCACTATTGTCATACCTTTTTGTCCTTGCAACAGGCTATGGACAATGCAGATCTTTCAAGTGTTATGCTAGACTCAGGTCGTCTGCCAATTCATTCCATCCTCATTGATGATCTTAGCGTGTGTTTAGTTTCGGACCATGTAGGATGGGTTGGACCTATCCCAGTTTTAAGAGTTGGATTGGACCCATCTCATATTTGATTTGAGGGATGGAGCTGTACATTTTTTTTTTGGTGGGAGGGATTGAGTGGATTGGGATAGATGATATTTTAACACTCTTAGTTGCTATTATCTATGGGACCCAGCTGTCATCATGGGCCCTGCAATGTCAATCACTCTTCCACCTTCTTCTCCCTCCCTTTGAGCAAAGCCATATGCCCTACCCCGTTGCCTAGAGCTGCCCCGCCTCAACGTTGCCCACACCGACACGCGCCGCGCCGCCCCACGGCAGTGGTCCACGCGGCCCCATGCCGGCAGCCCACACAGCTCCTCCCTCAATTAAAATTAACTGACTTCTTTTACTTATTAAAACTAAAATACAAAATCAAGAATCGTCGTAAGACCGAAGATGCATGTTTGTTCTCCTCAAATGTTCCTGGTGCTGAGCCGTGGCTAAGGCATAGTCGCTCAAGACAGGCTTACCGCGCTGGGAACATTTGAGGAGAACGAACATGCATCTTCGGTCTTATGACGATTTTTTATTTTGTGTTTTAATTTTAATTGTATTCTAATAAGTAAAAGAAGTCAGTTAATTCATTAAGGCTTGTATCAATTGTCAATTATGAGTAGAAGGTTCCATCGAAACAATTATTATTTGTTTCAAGTTTTTTAGGCTCTTTCTTAATCTTCAAAAAGAAATCAATTCCATAATGGTAAGACGGAAAAAATAAAAAAATAAAAAGGAAGTGTGAAAAAAATGACAAGAGGATATCTTGTGTTCTTTCCAATGATTCTCGTAAAGAAACGGTGGATCAGTTTGTCAGGACCTGCTGGAGCTTTGTCGGTCTTTTTGTGCCAAGTTTGTTGGGACCTTTTCAAGTGCTTGAACACTTCAAATCCCAGCTCAATGTGCCATTTTTTATGGAAACTATTATCCTGATGTGTGAAGTATTTGGACTGTGAGAAACAACCTCATTTTCAAAGGAGAGGCTGCTTCCAGAGATAGTTGCAGGCTTTATATCTACAAAGAAGTCTTCGGCTTGGTTATTCTCCTCGTGAAATAGGGGCACATTCCTTGTATTTCTTCATGTCTACAGCAGCCTTATGTTCTTCATGTCTACCGAAGCTCTTGAGGGATAAGTGATCTGCCTTATTTTTCTTTATTTCCTTCTTTGTCTCTTGAGGGCTTTCTGTTTTTCTTCCTTGTCTCTTTGGTCTTGTATTTGTTTGTTTTGTTTTAATTATTAATGCATTTCAGTAGGGACTGGCCCCCTCTTGGTCCCTCCTGATCCCTTATCCCTTAAAAAAAACAATGCAGCGTCATAGCAGCACGTCCGGTGTGTCTTCACGTAATACGATTTCTTTCACCGCCTCCCACTCCCAGACGTGAATGTAGTCAAGGAGAACATGCACCGTTGGCGCCCCTTTGATGTCACGTATCCTTCGTCTTGTATCGTTGATCTCGCCCCTCTCCCTTGGGCTACGTCGTTGATCGACGGCTGGTGGCCGGACGGGTGCCCGACTGCCCGTGACTTCCCGCAGGGTTTGTGCTGCTGGTTTCTTGCCTAAAAGAAACGGTAGTATGAATTTCCATCGTCAAGCGACACACAGTCTGTTGCTCTCTTGGATCCGAGCAGTGCCCCTGAAAGGTTGCAGTCGCCAACGATTCTGCTATGAATATGGTTTGTAACGATTTTGCTCTGAATATGGTGTCTTTTGGTCCAGTAGATACCTGTGGTGTGCTTGGTCGGTCCGCTTGTTAGAGTATTGGTCACCAATTCGTCTTGTGTGTAATACTACCTCCGTTCTGTTTTGTAAGACGGCATAGTCTCCTAAATAACACTTTGATCATTCATTTATTCTATATTATATTATTTATGTTTATAAAATTATGATTATTGGATAGTACGATTGTTTATGAATCTAACCATATCAAGTTTGTATTATACAGTTCCCCGCAAAAAAAAAGTTTGTATTATACAAAGTAGTAGTTAAAATTATTAGTCAAATTATTGGTCAATTTTTTTAAAGTTTAAATCTTAATATACATGTACACTTTATAAAAAGGATCGGAGGTAATAATACTCTAGCATCTTTTAGGTGATCTCTGCTGCTTACCACGGTAACCCAGCCTTTGCCATACGGCTTTTTTTACTTGATTTCCTCCTAAACACGCGCTACGTCACGGTTGCAAAAAATAAAATTCTGTGGAAATCGAACTGCAATCCTGTTTCTAATTCAATATTACATCCAAACAGCCCCAAAATGAAAAGACTCCCCCATTCCTGGTTCAATTCTGAGAACCAGACGGTGCCCAAGTAGTTTCGGAAATCTGAACTGATAAGCAGATCTGAAGTGCCGAACAGCAGAAAGCAAGTCAAACCCAGATGGCTCGAGAACTCGTCCTTCTCAAATCAGCGAACAAACTCGACAAATGCAGCTTCGGTTTATTAATCAATCCAGAGAACAAAACAATGAAAGCATATGCTGAAGCCAGAGGTAACCGCACAGCGCACAAGCCCAATCGCAGTCTGTCGTATCACAGCTCCTAGTCAACCGTTAACAGCAATTGCAGCTTTCCCTTTTAGGCCATGTTTAGTTTCCAAAAATTTTCACCGTCACATCGAATCTTGCGGCACATGCACGGAATACTAAATGTAGACAAAAAAAAACTAATTGCACAGTTGGATGAGAAATCACGAGACGAAACTTTCGAACCTAATTAGTCCATAATTAGACACTAATTGCCAAATACAAACGAAAGTGCTACAGTAGCCAAACCCAAAAAAAACACCATCTAAACGCGCCCTTAGAATGAATACAGTATACAAGTATAACAGTAACACACTTTGAACAACCAAGACAGCACAAACTAACAAACAAACAAATTGTAAAACATGAAACTATGCTGTAATTCCCCTCAATAATCTGATTACAGAAATCTAACAGAGCCCATATTATACACACAAAAGAATCAATACACAGCGTCCGACCATGGTTCCATTAGCAAGGTACTACAAATACTTCGCGGTGTATCTCTGTTCTTCAAGGATGTCCAAGCAACCAATCATTGGATGCTGCATGGTATTTCTAACTTTGTATATAGAACACACAAGAATAAAGTACGAAGTTGCAATACGTCACACTTTCCCAGCTGTGACTCCAACTACAACGCTGCTGACCTGTGTGAAGAGCAAAACGAAGTTAATCAAACGATGGTTCAGTCAACAATGCAAAATATGCAACTCAGTAGGTCAAAAAGAGCTTACAAGTTTTCCCTTGTCATCAACTGTCATAGGGTTCTCAACAACAACAGTTACATTTTGAGGTTGAGATTTAGGCTGCAGGATGTAAACAAAAAGGTGATAAATCACTCCACATTTCAAGAATGACTAGTTAAACCATCGAATTTCATTGATAAGGACTTACAGCAGAAGTAGATGAGCCACTATATGAAGACTCATTTGATGTTGGCCTCACAGATGGAGTGGGTGCCACAGTATTTACCTGAGATTCAGAACATAGGTCAGTAAACTCTGCATAATACACTGATTGCATTTGCATGGCAAGTAGGCAAAGAATGAGACTTTGACATACTCCAGTAGTCGTGACATAATTGCATATGGCACATTTTACTGAAGGTGCGCCATATGGATACATCAAAGTTGTCCGGCACTGGCCGCAGTTCACATGAGCTATATTATTCACTGCGCAAAAGAGAAATTGCCCATCATAAGGGATAACCACACAAATTGACATGCAACCTAAGCTCCATGCCCAACTAATTTTTTTTTGAAAGAAAAGTGGCAGGAGCTCTGCCTTGCATTAAAGGAAAGAAGGAAAACACAGTTTTGCCTCAATGGCAGAAACGCCTCAGCAGGCTACAAAACATCCCCAGCCATTTAAAAAAGGACAAGCCGCCAAAAAACAGAACAAGATACACATAGAGGCCCACAATTTACAGGTTTGAAAAAGCACACTGCCATTGTTCAATGTTCTCTTGCCCACCTAAATGGAGCATCTTTTGCCTGGTTTATAGGTCATGCTAGAACAAGTTACCAGGAAGAAACATGTGTGCCACATGTCCAGATTACCATGTGAAGATATCATAACTTAATTTAGTACAATAATATATTTACATAAAGCTATGGCATTGTGCATAGATTTTACTCAGTTTCAATGTGAGTGACAATGGTCAAACAAAGTAATTCCTTGTTAACCCATCTATGTAAAGAGATGATGAATGTCTGAAAGTAGTTATGTAAAAAGCTCAGAGAGGGAAGGATAGGGGAAAAAATCAATAGTACCTGGTCTAACAAGATTGACTGTGTTGCAACATGAACACCTTACAGTGTCTGCACTGCATGTGTACATCAGCAAAGTTCGACAACCACCACATATAAGCTGAGCCATCTCCAGTCCTGAAATAATCAAGTTAAAAGAAAATCAAACTAGTGTGTGAAGGACTATGAACCAACTATAAATCTCATAATGGTATTCAGAAGACCCTTGTAATTTTTTTCTTTTCATGCAAAGCAGGGGGAAAAAACTCCATTGGAAACAGAGAAGATAAGACATATTAAGTCATATTGTAGGATTTGCCTCATTGCAAAACAAATAGTGAACACGATGCATGGTGGTAATATGACTGGAACATAGAGGTGAGCACATAAACAAATTGCGAACAAAAAGGGACAGAAGGAAAGGATACAGAATCTGTAGCTTGATAGAAAGATAGAGCTTGTTACCAAAGCTGCGAGGGATTAGCTTCTAATGTACATAAACACAGATGATGTAGTTTTTTTTAACTACAACACATTCTAAGGCAGCGATAGAAACAAACTGGTGAAAGCAATTTAAAATGCCATGACCTGTGAGCTAACATGCTTATTTTTGTGATGATCATATGGGCTCACCAAATTTTTAGGATGCTATTGGGAAAACTACAGAAGAGGGCAGAAGAGATGGCAAGTGGAACACTATAGATAACACATGTTCTTAAGAATAACAGAGGCTTGAAATGTAGTGAAAACCTCTGACGGTGGATAAACTAACAATTTTGGATTCCTATTTGTGCTTTGATGCTAGGATCACAGAATACATGCAATCGGATGAACACGCATACAGAAAAGTACCCACTGTGGTGTACCAGCATCAGTCAAACACTTAGAAGCACAGAAACCAGTACCCAGTACCTAAATGCAAGTTATACAGAGCAGACCGCGACAGGAGAATTGTCAGTGACCTGACGGTGTAAACTTAAAAACTGGTTTGTCCATTATTTTAGCAACGTTCCAACTTCTCTGTTTTCGAACCAGAAGGCCACAGCAAGAGAAAACCAAGTGTAAGTGCAACCTAATCAGAGTATTAGACTAGCATGAATCCTAGATGATACCCAGATGTTAAACAAAGAGATGCATACAGTAAAACTAGGTATGGTCAAGCTTGAACTTTAGTAACAACCGGCTTTTCCAAACAAACTGAACAGCACGTATGCAGAAAGGATAAAGTTACTTGTGACATGTAAATTATTGTCCAATCCATTTTTCATGTGTGTTGGTAAACAGACTCACAATACCAGCCAAATGCCACGAAACTCTGTAGTCTATTACTATCAAAACATTATTATTATGAGGGTACATAATGTGAAACTCAAATGTTCGTTTCTCTTGTACCCGTAGCTAATTTGCTGTGCCGTAGCACGATTGGCTGCACAGGTTAAAATCAGGGGCGATTATTGCCGCGTCCCAGTCCCAGAGGAGCAAGCAGTCGGAAAGGGAAACCAAGCATCCAGTACGTACCTGGTGGCGGCACGGTGGTGATGGCCTGGCAAACCGCGCAGCAGACACTGGACGCGCCTCGCGGGTAGAGCAGAACGGTCCGGCAAGCATGGCACACGATCTGGCTCTGCATACCTGGAATCGAAGGAGGAGGAAAAAAAGAGCACGCACGGAATGAGCACCCAATCGCAACCAGATCGTAATCAACGAAGCAACCCGACCATCGGATGAGTCGAGCGACAGCGACAAAAGCAATCCGACCATCGGATGAGTCGAGCGACGACCACCGGCCACCGGGGCCCAGCACTGAATTCGATTGGGGACGACAGCGCGATCGTTCGATCACCCACCCAACGCGTACCTACCATTAGCAGCCAAACGCATGCCAGCTATCCTCGCACGGATACGAGCTCGATTGGGACCCCGCCAGGCGTGAGAAGAAGGGGAGGACGAGGCGACTCACCGGCGTGGGACGCGCGAGGCTGTCCCAACGTCTGCGCCTCCGGTGGCTCCGGGAAGAGGTCGATGCGGGAGGAAGGCGGGGAGGGACGCGGCGTCGCTTCTCGGGTTGGAGATGATTTCGAATTGGATTTGTCTGGGATTGGGAGAGGAAGATGACTAGAGGAGGGAGGGGACGAGACGATTCGGTGGCGCTCTGCGTTTGTCAGGAAGGCAGCACAACGGAAAATTTGTTACCGGCTTTACCAATTTATCACGCGCTGACGCGCACGCGGTTCGGATGGGGCCGCGGGGACGCCTCTTCGCCTCGTTCTCGCTGCCTTTTCCTCCGCGCGTGAAGGCTACCAGCCGACCAGACCAGGGGGTCGCTAGATTTAGCAATATGGATAAACCACGAGTTTTAAAACGAAGCAATAAACCACGCGCCTCTTTGAATTTTCGGCTTGTTTTCCAGACCCTTCCTTCGATGCTGTGGGTTCAAAGATGAGATCGTTCCGTATGGCAATAGCAAGGTCCTAAAGTTATCTTAACTCAATTTTTTTTATGTTTCATCGAATCTAGAGAAAAAGAGTATAAATATTTATGATATCAAATGTGTTATAAAACCGTATTTTATAATGTATCTATTGGTATTAATTTGATGTCATAAATCTTGGTATTGTTTTCTATAGATTCGGTCAAATCTAAAAATAATTGTCTTAAGACAACTATAAAAATTAATTTGAAGGAAGGAGTTGCAGCAGTGGAGCGACTGGAGTGCATGGAAAATGAGGATAAGGCTCTAATTTTATAGGTACGGGGTTATGCTGGTTTTGCATAAAATGAGTATATATGAGATAAAACGGTAGAAAATTTGCGTGACATGACATAGGGTTAAAGAAAACAAAGAATAGAGTAATATCTTCATGTACATGTAGCTTGGACTTGATATCTAAGATTAGAAAACTACACCTGAATTTTGGACCAGAATATGTTAAGCCGGTTGATTAGAAAGGGAAAAAAACAAAGGAGGCGGCTTCGTCTGTGGAGCCTTTTTTAAGGCTATTTTTTATCTAACCGCAACTAGAAAAAGATAAGGTGCCCGTAAAAACCATTTATGTAATATAGTAATAATTAAATATAGAAAAAATATAATAAGCACCTAAATGGATAGGTAGATTTCACCATAAGAAACTTATGACTATGTTACTTTCATGAGCTATTTTCAGTTCGCAGCCTGATGCACACAGGAAACCAACTGAGCTATTTTGATTTTGCTACTTACTAATGCATAGCAACACAGTTTCAGAAAGAAAATGCAAGAGCAACACGGAGAGACTATGTATTTGGTTAAGAACCTATGTAGAAAAGTTGCCTAGTCAAGTGCTGCAATCAAACGGCCCAGAGGCCCGTTCGTTTCGCTGAAAAAAGAAGCAAAAACACTGTTTTGGCTGATTTATTGTGAGAAAAAAACACCGTTCCAGCTGAAAAAAGAAGTTAAAGAAACCGGATTATAAGAGAAGCGAACAGGGCCAAAGTAAAAAGGGACAGACTAGTGTTAATTAGGTGCAAAACTATATGTCTATATATATTACATAAATGAAGACGGACCTTTCGTACAAGCCTTGTACGTAATCACTGACGGTGTGGGGTTCTACCGTTCTACGGTTCTAGCATTCTAGAATACGTTGGAGAAAAGTCAAGACCTATCTTATTTAATTTAATAATTATCCACTCCGTTCGTATAGCTGACACACATACCAGACCAGCGTTGACATATATAGGAGTGGTACTAATAATAGGTTTAGTCATAGCCTTAAGGAGCAAGTAAAAGATGGGTCCTTTGTGTTACAATATATATCAATTATTATCAACCAAAACAAAAGAAAAACGTAAAGAAAAACGACCAAAACGACCAAACGGTAGACAGGATTCCAATTTAATCCGATCCGAATATACCTTTGACCTTGCCTCTTTGCCGCCACGAAATGCCGTTGTTCTGCGGCCGGTTAGCAAAGTGAGCATGCGAATATGTTGCCGTAGAAATATCTTGCCATGAATCTGTTAGAAAAAAAAAGATTGCTTAGGAATGTACTCGAGTTCAAGTTTGAACTATTTTCTACTGATCATCTTATTGAGAATTCCAAATATCCAAATCCACAAGTATGCCTAATACTCTCTCGGTCTCTCCGTACTTTGGCTTTGTCGCAATCAAACTTTTTTAATCAAGTTTGAGATAAATACAATAACATTTAGAACATTAAGGACACGTTTGGTAGAGATTTAGATTCTCTCACAAACGTCTCAAATTCGGCTTTTTCTTAGAAACTTTTTTGGTGAATCACAATTGCTTTCTCAAATCTTTCGGGTTGTTGGCCGGCATCTGATTTGTAGAGGGTGAAAACCATTGTTTTGTATAAAAAATCATAAAAATAAAAGTTTCACAAAAATGGTAATTCTTTTATGGGCAATGAACTATTCAAAAAAGCAACTTAATTGGTCTCTCTTTGAAGAGGGACTACAAAAATTTCCACATTAGAGAGGAGGTAGGGAAAGGAAGAATCAGAATAAGGAGAAACTGTCCTGGAGGTGATTTTGATCTCTAGTATAAAAAAAGAATCACTAGAGACGTTTCGAATCAATATTGTCTTTGACTGATTGGTAGAGTTTGTAGTGATTCTATAAAGAATCAGAATTGATTCTCATATTCAAACGGACCAAATTTGTTTCATTAGATTCTTATGATAATCAACTTGTAGATATCAATATATATATTCTTATAAAAATATGGTTGAAGTTAGTTAAATTCAATTTAAAACGAAACTAAAGTGAGCTATATAATTTAAAATACATACAGTTTCTAAACATGTTGGGCGTTCAACTCGTGTCTCGTCTAGGATAAAGTTATGCCTGGGATTCAATACAAAAGAGGGATTAAGAGGAATCGGTCACGGATTCAAGGATCACGATCGCGCAATGCTCCCATCCGAATCCCGGAATCCGACCGTCTCACGAATCTCAAGGCGAGGTGTTCGACCACCTCTCCACTATCTCACGTTTCTCCCTTTCCTTTGGGTTTTCCACTCTCCCCGCGGGGACACCGAGCGCTCACCGCCGCCTTCGAGCTCGGACCGGATACACGCATGCCAATGGCCGTGTCCGCTGTTGCCGCCTCCCATCTCGTTCCCTCTTTCCCAGCCCGTAGTCGCCGGAGACGCGCCGCGCCCCGCGCCGCGGCAGGCGGGCTAACGGCGCGCGCACGGCGGCTGCGCTGCGAGTTCGTCGCCGGCGGTGGGAACGGGGCGCTCTCCGGAGAGGACGACCCTCGCCTCGTCGACCGCGTAAGAATATCTCCTCGTACTTCTCAATTGCTCCCCTTGCTTCTGGTTCTCTGTTGGTGCCATTTCGTCGAACGAGTGAGGCGCAGTCGCGGGAACGGCTCTGTGTCGTATTCGCGCCGACGCATGAGGTCCAAAAACTCAGAGTGCGGCGCGGCGGTGTGGAACAGTAAGGGCACGGTGTTTGCTGCGGTGGAGTATTGTTAGTGTTCAGTGTTCTTATCCCTTGAGTTGTCACTGCATTGCATCTAGCACACGGTGTGCGAAGTGGCATTGCTCCAGCCGCAGTGAACTTCTGTTGCTACGCTTGTAAATAGGAACGAAAGGCATCACAGTGCTACGCTTATAGCGCTGCGCTTGTATATCAAATGAAGCGCATTGGAAAATTAACAAGCTTGACCCCTACTGCATGCATCAGGGGCGGACTTGTCTTACTGTTAAGCATTTGGTTTCTATCCTAGTAATCTATCGGATTAGTTGGTCCTGTTGTTATGCCATTGACCAATTGAACTAAAAATAATTATGAGATATGAACTTCAAAAGTTTCAAATAGAGACAAACATGTATGAACGTCCTCAGTGTGATTGGGAGAAGCATTCTGTTGTACTACACACCATTTATTTAATAAACTACTACAGAGGAATTTAATCCCTCAAGTCGATGCAAGGACTTCTGTGAACTGCAGCAGTCCAGGTGAAACAAAAAGCCATGTTTGCATATTAGTACAATATATATCTATGATCTTATCTGACATGTAAGAGGAAGGAGAGGTGATAGAGCAGTGTGCTATGCCTCATTTTTTGTGAGAAAAAAAGTAGGAAGGGTTTGGATTTTCATGATGAGATGAGTCCCACATTGGAGTAGGAGAAGCTAAATTAAATCCATATCAACATCGTGACCACCAATTTTTTGCTCGAGTCTGTTCTGCTGCTATGTACTCAAAATGCACAAAATCAATTGCTGTACTATTGCTAGTCACAGACATACTGGAGCTGTGATGACATAATGTGGATCAAGTGAGATGCTGCAACCCATAGGTTTTGATCTGATCAGGAACATTAGTAGCCTTTATCATAAATAAGGCAACTCTTTACTTCGATCCACTTAAGTTGAAAAGTTGACAATACTGCAGTCAGATATACTTGCATTGGTGTCATTCGGTTTAATTTTGTTTGGATGTTTGTTCCTGCTTTTCTTGAGCACTGCTATCTTGAATTGGAAATCTTCACCTTTTTTTTAATGCATGACTTATCTTTGTGAAATAGTATTGTACCTTTTGAATAATGATGTGTTACATTGTTGGCTTGTTGCTTTGGTTTGTCATTAAGAGATATTTATTCACAATTTCATCTGCAGCAAAAAGCTCTTGATGCAGCTATGAATGACATAAACAGCTCTTTTGGAAAAGGAAGTGTTACAAGATTAGGCAGTGCTGGTGGTGCTTTTGTGTATGTTTGTAGTTTCTTGATTCCTTCACTGAAAAGCTCATTAGCGATCACATTTGTTCTGTATTTCTATTATACTGATTATTACTGTCTCCAACCCAGTGAGACATTCCCAAGTGGTTGTCTAACACTAGATTTTGCTCTGGGTGGTGGCCTTCCAAAAGGAAGAGTAGTGGAGGTAATTTCTTATTTTTATGCTTTCTGCACTAATACAGCTAGTGTAGTTCATTCTTTCTTTGATCTAAGCGCATTCAGGTCAAACCATGATTTGTACAAAACACTGTAGTGGTCTTACCTGTATTTTGGATTTTGATCTCCTATCTTTAAATGATTTCATTTGTAAAACCTTGCAGGTATATGGTCCAGAAAGCAGTGGAAAGACTACCCTAGCTTTGCATGCAATTGCTGAAGTACAGGTTTGTGATATTATAGTAATGACTACTTTTTATGATCTAGCATTAAACAATTATTATGGCAATAAAAGTTGTTCAATATCCAATATGCAGAAGCTCGGAGGAAATGCCATGCTTGTCGATGCAGAGCATGCTTTTGATCCAGCTTATTCAAAAGCTCTTGGGGTAGATATTGAAAATCTGATTGTCTGCCAGCCTGACAACGGAGAGATGGCACTAGAAAGTAATCCATTTCACACATATAGGGCTCAATGCTTCTTTACATGATATTGATCCTCCCTCTACTTTAGTATTACTCTACAGCTTTTATCTAGTAATTAGTAAAGGACTCATATAGTCATATTCATTCATACTTTTTAGTTTTTGTCTCAATTCACATATTGTTCCACTGAGGTTTGATATCCATCCTCTAGGATCCTATATCTAAATTTAACACATGAGAATCCTGCAGAGATGGTTCGATAGCGCAATAATTTCTTTTTTCTAAATAAGCCTCTTTTGATTGAGTTTTGTATAAACTTTCTTTTGGCAGATGTCTGTCATGGAAGTTTACTTTGTCATTTTGAGATGGTACAAAACTGTTACTTGCAGCCTCCACCCTAAAAAATAGTGCAATTCTAGGTTTGGACTAAGTCAAATTTTCTTAAGTTCGACTAAGTTTATAGAAAGTAGTATGAACATTTATTTTCCAAATAGGTTTACTATGAAAATATATTCCATGGTTAATCTAATGATACTTACTCGGTACCATACATATTAGTATTTTTTGTATATATTTAGTCAAACTTGAGATTGATTGACTTAGGAAAAAGCTAGAATTGAACTCTTTTTGGGATGGAGAGTGTAGATTTTTAAAAAAAAACTACAAATTTAGTGATTATAATCTGATATGCATACATATTAATATTTATTTTCTAGGCTGGGATATGTCCAGTGATCTGGACATGCTTTTGTATTTTCACAAATAATTTACTATTTTGTACTCATTTACAAATCTACTTGTAGTGTTGAAATTTTGCCAGCAATAGGTATTTCTTCTCAAATAAAATGATACCACATGCTGGATTTTGAGAAGTATAAGCCTCTACATGGCTGTGTTGTTTTATTTTGTTTGTGGGCTTGTATGTCAGTTCAATTTTCTTCCTTAACCTTGAATATCACTATATATTTAGATCTTTGTTTACATGAAAAATTGCTCATATATTCTTACTGTGTATCAGTTGCGGACCGTATGTGCAGATCTGGAGCAATAGATCTTATCTGTATCGATTCGGTGTCAGCACTCACTCCACGTGCAGAAATTGAAGTATTCTTCCTTCTCCCATTTTTCTTTTGCGCTAATTCTGTATGAAATGCTGCATTGGCCATGTAATTTATCTGTTTTTCAGGGTGAGATAGGGATGCAACAGATGGGTCTACAAGCTCGTCTGATGAGTCAAGCATTGAGAAAGATGTCAGGGAATGCCTCAAAGGCTGGCTGTACTCTTATGTTCTTGAATCAAATAAGATACAAGGTCTAGTACTGAAACAGTTATATTGACTCCCAGCTAATTGCTTATTTCCATTTTATTAATTCGTTTGATGGATTTGGTATTCAACAGATTGGAGTGTTCTATGGAAATCCTGAAGTCACTAGTGGAGGGATAGCCTTGAAATTCTTTGCATCTGTCCGCCTCGAGATACGGCCCATTGGGAAGATAAAATCTGTGAGATCAATAAAATAAATTTCATCTATCCTGAAAGTTGAGGTGGGAATGATTGTTATGCTTGTTTTTCTTTTTCTAAGCCCAAAGGAGATGAAGATGTTGGTGTGAAGGTTCGTGTCAGAGTGCAAAAGAGTAAAGTATGTCCAAATTTTGTGCAGTTCTTGCTCTCTATGATTGACACTTCTACAGTAGACATGATATCATTTTTCCCTCTTCTTTACAAGGTATCTAGGCCCTATAAGCAAGCTGAATTTGAAATCATTTTTGGGGAGGGTGCTAGTAAATTGGTAAGTTTATAATTTTTTAGCCTTTTGTCATTGTATCATCCACTAAACAAAATATTGGACAGGGGTGCGTTCTTGATTGTGCTGAGCTGATGGATGTAGTTGCAAAGAAGGGTTCATGGTACAGCTACAAAGATATAAGGTATGCCGGGAGCTTTAGAAGGGTTTAGTCTTTGGTGAATAATTGAGGTTTAAAAGATATATTTCTTATGAGAGCTATCTTTACATGTCATTTGGTTTTGAAAGCAATATTACTTTGGCAATCTTTCTTAGTTCCGTTTCATGTATTTTTTTCACATATTTGGGCTAATTATGAGCCCCTTGGAAAGGCCTTGTTATGTGGCTGCTAGGGTTTGGGGGAGTTGAGGGAGCGGCGGCGACTGGTGTGCTACAGTACCCACGGTTTCACAGAAGTCGTGGTACTGTTCACTCACAGGGTTGTGATGGCTGGGGCTGCGAGGGAGAGAGGAGGCCGGCCGGGGGCCTTGCCCACGGCCGAGCAAGAGGGAAGGTTTTTTCCTTCTTAATTCTTGCTTGATTAGATTGATACATCTCCTCTCCTTATATAGAGGTTTACTGGACTCCCAAGCAAGGCTAGCCTTGACCCTTAAGCAAGCGACCCTTATCTCTAATTAACCCTAACACTAGCGGGCTATACCGCTAGCCCAGGCCCAATAGGCTCATGACGTACTCTAACACTACACCCCACCTGGACATGCAGCTCGTCCTCGAGCTGCAACCTAACCAACTTATAACGCTGACTCGACTCCTAACACCTAAAAACAGGCCTTTTACATCTTGACTTATTTTATTATTCTCAACCTGAAATGGACTGAGACTCTTTATTTTTAACTCCTGAACATAAGGTGGACACCATCCGCACGCTAAACCTGCACGTGTACAGCCTCGTGGATCCCATGGACACCATCTAGACGAAAGGGGTGCATGTGTATGGCCACCTGGAAGTGGTCGCAGCAGCGACCAGCGGAGGCGCCCTCGCGGCGGCCAGTGGCGGAATGTGACGGCGCTACGCGGTGTGCTCTCGCTGGTGACCCCACGCCTTCTCCCCGCCAGACGGCTGCTGGTCTGCACCGCACAGAGAAGAGCGGAGGGCTTTCGATGGAGAACGAGTCCGCCCGCGGGGAAAATAGCATGCCCGCCGCCCGTGGGGGAAACCGCATGCCCGAGATCCCCGACGCAGCGGACAAGATCGAGGTCCTCCGGGCTGAATCAGCTGCAGATCGCGCATCTCCTGCACCCGCCGACGTGCTAGGAGGCCGCGTGTAGCAGCCTGTAGCCGCACCGCAGCCGACACTTGGCGGGTAAGCATCTTCCCCGCCGACGCCGTCGCGATGTCCATCGGCTGCTCGATCTGCTGCAACTTCTTGCCCGTGACTGGGATCTGCTAGGCGCCGGTTATGGAGACGGCTGTCATCCCATAGCCTGGCCAGCCGTAGGGGAACACTAGCGGCATGGTGGTGATGGTGGTCGCCAATTGTCGGGCTTCCAAAGCATCCAGGCGCGCCGAGAGAGACGCCTGCTGCGCCGAGAGACGCCAGCTGCTGGTGAATGTCGGCCAGCACCTTGGTGAAGGGATCCGGCAGAGGCTCATCGGAACCTGGAATCTCTAATACCAGATTGTTATGTGGCTGCTAGGATTGAGAGGGAGAGAGCTGAGGGAGAGGCGGCGACGGGCGGGCTACAGTAAGCGGGTACTGTTCACGGCCATAATTGTGGCGGCTGGGGCTGCGAGGGAGGCCGGAGGCCGGTCATGGGCCTTGCGCACGGCCGAGCAAGAGAGAAGGGATTTCCTTCATAATTCTTGCTCGATTAGATTAATACATCTTCTCTCCTTATATAGAGATGTTTACTTGACTCCCAAGCAAGGCTTACTTGACCCTTAAGCAAGCGACCCTTATCTCTAATTAACCCTAACACTAACAGGCCTCAATATGGGTCCTTGTCTTTTAATACCGTTCTTTTTTTTTGTGCTTACAATATATATAATAAGATAACTCTAAGATCTGAGCCTTCTTCATATGTAGTTTTCCAAGTTAAGGAAATCAATTTTAAAAATTAAATGCAGATGTGAGTTTTTTTTCTCCTTTGCGGGACAAAAGTAGTGACCTTCTGTTGTCAATCTGTCCTTATTTAAACAACGAATTATTACTTATATTACTTCGATTCAAACTAGGGAGTTACTTTGTCCTTGTCAGTATCATTTTGCTTTACTTGTTGCCCTCCTTGGTTAGGTACTTAGGTTGGTAGGAGATCGGTGTTACAGTGCAATTATCTTCATGTTTTGGTCAAAAGATTATCTCCATGTATTGATGTAGCTTTGATATGTGCTTTTTTTTGCTTGAACAATTGCTCAGATTGGGCCAAGGCAGAGAAAAGGCACTGCAATATCTCCGGGAGAGCCCAACCATCTGCGATGAGATAGAAAAGGTTTGCTGGATTAACTGCCTTTTCTGCATGAGCCTGCTACAGTTGACAAGATTCAAATCCATTTTTCGCTGCTTCAAAGCTTCAAACTAGAGGGTTACATTCACGTCAAAAAAACTAGAGGCTTACATCTATATTTTTTTTATGTGATCTAATGCTACAATCTCTTTCAAGCATATATTTATCTTTTACCGGCTTGTCATAAAAATATGTTATAAATTAATGTCATGATCTGTTATGTGTCAGGCATGCCACAGATTTTTATCAGGACTTCTTGGATTCAACACTAGAGCCAAGTTCACTTTTATTGTTTCCTTGATATCAATATAATTACATATAGGAAAAATAATTTATAGAGATAAATTATCTGATGAACCGTGAGTTTTCTTTCTATATATACTTGTGGGCAGTGTCTTTGTACATATCCTATTCCTTAGACATGCTTGATGAACATGCAGGTGGTTCGCGCTATGATACCAGAAGGATCCAGACATATGAGCCTGCTAGCTTTCGGGCAGACATCATCAACTGAAGATGAACAAGTGTATGATGAGCAATAATGGCACACGAGGTTCCAAAGATGAACACCCGTGCAGCCGTCAAGCCCCACAATTCTGGGCTTGTCTTAGAGATAACAGGAAAGATCAGAGGTAATCAACCAATATGCAGTCGTGTGGGCGCTTTTGGAGGGGAGTTTGACTGATGTGTTGTACGCGTGCCACCACTGAGAATGATTTAATTTGTGTGGGTATTTAGTGTAATGACAAAGGAACTGATATTTCCAGTTAATGAAGCTAATCTTTATTTGCACATCTTGGGGCGAGTTGTGAAAGTTAAGTTTGGTGTCAGCCTGTCTTGATAATGGTACTATGAGATCTGTGGAGGGCAGATTTGTAATATTACAATGAGCTGTAAATTCTTCCCTAACAAGTGCTGGGTGTGCTGCTGATGCGCGTAAATGGGTTCAAATGACTGAACCTTGCAGGTAAGTAGGTAACCTGGGTCGTCGAACTTTGTGCTGGGTGTGCTGCTGATGTGCGTAAATGGGTTGTGGCCCAGCCTAAAGGGTGGGCTCGGCCAGCTATGGCCACCTGTGACGCAGTTGCGGACCTTCGTACGATTCTGCCCTGGCTTTTGCGATTAGGTTGACTGTGCAGATACTTCTCAAAAGAAATACAACATTAGGTAGGTTATTAAACCGTATCATGTGCAGTTCGCTGTTTCCTTACACATATAAACAACTTTACATATATAGATGAATAACTACTAGTACATTACAAACAAGTTCTTTCCTCAGCGGCTCAGACTCAGATACGGCGCAGAGATGCCAGTCGCCTCTCCAGATCGTCAACTTCAGCAGAGGATTCGGGTGGTGCCGCCACGTTCCTTGCAGGAGCTGGAGCATTACTGCAGAAACCACAATTTGCTCAGAAAGCAAAGGCAACATGCAGAGACAGGGGGCAGACGGCAGACCTAAATTTAAATGGCATGG
This sequence comes from Miscanthus lutarioriparius, assembly GCA_904845875.1. Taxonomy (NCBI): domain Eukaryota; kingdom Viridiplantae; phylum Streptophyta; class Magnoliopsida; order Poales; family Poaceae; genus Miscanthus; species Miscanthus lutarioriparius. Next base: position 114,520,672 of record CAJGYO010000002.1, read on the forward strand.
TTATCAGTTGAAAAATCATTTGCATACCGTGCGTGACCGTTATCGACTTTCTTGTTAGTTGCTCCGATGCGCCCTTTAGGAGCCGAAGAAAGCTACATTTTGCCGAAAGCAAACGGTAAGTCAGAATCAAGACTCACTCAGTATCTGCACAACAGACAACTGCCATGTGTTGAAAGCATACCTGAGAAGCCACATCGACGCCAATCTCGTCAAGGACCTGCATACCATGGATGAAATTTCCATGATCTGGTGGAAATCAAAGCAGAACTCCTTACAAGGTGGTATTCTGAGAAGTTTAGGTTACCTGGTTTGTAAGCTCTTCTGTTTCCTCCTCTGCCTCATCTTTGTCAAGTGTTTCATCAATGGCATCCGACATCATCTCAAGCTGCATGGAAACAGCCATTTCGATGTGAGACAGCTATAAGCCTACAACAACATTCTTTTGATACAACAGTCCTAGACTGATATTGAACTCTGATCCCTCAGAAAAGATTAACATCTTGCTATCACATTTCATAGTTTAGCACACTAGCAAGCTGCAAATATTGTAAATGACATGAAGAAGACAATACTTTTAGGATGCTAAGAGGTTCTGCGAGCATGTGGATGGTAACTGTTCTACGTAAGGGATACAAGCTTCAAAACTTGAAATGTGTGAGACATATCAGTCAAGACTCAGGATCGAAACCCAATACACAGTGTTCGACTTCAATACGTCTTATAATGCATTTACAGTGCTCTAATTGATTCATGTCTATAGCAACTAAGCTAGTAACTAAGTGGGCCATGCATGAATTATATGACAAGTTCCAGCTTTGAACTTTGAAGTAAAATAAACAAGCCAGCACAGTGACAATGTGATTACCGTCATGTCCAACTGTGTTGATTGTTTCTGGAATTCTTTCATGACTTTTATCTGTTTCGCCGGTTCCATTTGCTGAAATGTGCAGTGAAATATAAGAAGTCACTTAGAAGATAGTCCAAAAAGTGTTCACGAGCACAATTTTGTTAAGAGGATGTGTTGATACCGAATAACAGCTAACATGGCTGTCTTCCATCTTACCTTATTCATTGCTGCCATAGCTTTGCTTGCACCTTTCATTCCAGCAGAGATTGAAGTGCCGGCATACATTGCCTGAATAAAGAATGGATGCATTAATCAAAAGTTAGTCTTGTCCACGATCAGAACAGAAATCCAAAAAATTCAAACAGGAAGGTGGCCATGCCTGTGTGTGAGTAGCTACTCCACGAATCTGTGCCCGTGTGCCTTGCAAATTGAGGATTTGTTGCCTCAGCCTGACAAGTTGCCGAGCTAATATTTTGGTTGCGGCCTTGAGAAATCCAGATCATCTATCATCAGAACACAGGACGAAGAGAATTGGGGACTACGGATCTCCCTCGACCTCTTAATAGACTCACCTCATTTCCAGTCTTGGCAGTCTTCTTTATCTCTGCGACCAGCTTTTTCTCCTGCATAATTACAACTATGAAATTACCAACACCAGATAATACAATTTGCACATAGATAGATCGGATGGCCACCGGCTGGGCCCATAAGTTGCCATGCCACGCTGTGGCTTCTACTTCTAGTAAGGTAAGTCATAGAAGTGAATTAACAATAACCAAATATCAAAGGCAGCTCCATGTACCCTCTAAACAGATAAACGAATTTGCTACAGTAGGGGAAGTTAAGAAATAAACTAATAACAAACAGTGGCCAAAGACAGCTACATGTATCACACTCCTCTAGACCAGAGAGATTTGTTTTGCACTCACACCTCGCACCACATGAGGAGGCTACTAGCTAGGGGCACAAGGATGTTAGGATTCTGCTTCTAGATTGTGGCTAGAACTTGGTAACCATTGTATTATGTCAGACCACTGATATCAACAAGAACACAGGATACTGTACTAAAAACTGCATCTTCAAATAACAGACAATGGTAGATTGGTAGATTTAACATAACCACTTCATGCCTCCACTCAAACTGTAGTAATATTAAAATGTTTCAAACAGCATATTGCATACCTCCATTTGCAGGGAACCAATCTCTCGCTCAACTCCTAAAATATGTAAAATAGGGAGTTGATGTCAGAAAATTAGCACACGGTTGCGAATTATGTAACCTAATTCGAAACTGAAGGGCTGCTGTAATCTAATTTCTGAACTTTTTAACAAGAGAAACTGTCAAATATCCACTGATTTACTAAATTTATGATATTTTGCTGATCTGATTCAATATAACAAAGATCCAGTACCAAGTGTGGTAGCAATTGCTGGATTTTTAAGCATCACTGCAGAGCAATATGAAATAAAGGCTAAAAGGGCTGCTACCTAAGCGCCATTCTTTAAAATTGAAGAGCTACTGTAATTTGGTATTCCAAATCTGTAACAATAGACGTTATGAAATATCCACCTATATCAACATGTGCTAATCTGATCCAATATAACACAGCTATAATAACAAATGTGTCAGCAATTCCTGAAATTTTCCACAATGCCTGGGTAGCAATGCAAACTAATATGCTGCTAACAGTAAATCATCAGCAGTGGCAAACAATTGATCAGCAGTGCTCAGTTGCTCACCCCGTGTGGCGACCCCCATCTCACGTTTGCTGGTCCGGAGAGCCTCTGCAAGTGGCAAACAAACAGCAATTCATTAGAACAGCAGTGCGTTCAGCACACGAAGCTTGTGATCCGCATTTTCCCCCAACGAATCTGCGGAGAACCCGCAACGCGTAACGGAGCGCCTGACTCCTCCCTCCCTCCCACAGAAACGCGCACAAGTTATCCTAAAACCCTAACCCCAACCAGGCCGCCTCCCTCCCGGTCCGCGGAGGCAGAAATCCACGGAGAACCGCGCCTCCGGAGTCCGGACAGCAGAAACGGCACTTCCACGCCCCGAATAATCGAAGCTAAGCAGCAGAGAGCACCAAACAGAACGGCGGAGAAAATTCCCCAAACTTCTCGCGGATCCCCCAACGCCCGCCCGCGAGAAAGGAAATCCAAGAGTCAAGAGTGAGTAACCGCACCTTTGGGGTCGACCTTCTTCTTGAAGATGTTCATGGCTGCCGGATCGCTCGGAGCACGAACCGCTCGCGAACGGGGAGGTGGAGGAGTAGACCGCCCTCAGTGTGCTCACTCCCCGCCGCAGATTTGGTCGCAGGAGAGCGCGGGGGTGCGGCGCGTGCTGTGTTCGTGCGCGTGAGAGACTGAGAGGGGTGGGGGAGGACGGCGCCGCGCGAGCCGAGGCCGAGCCCAACGGGTAGTGTCAGTGAGCCGCCGACCCAGCCCAGCTTTTAGGTCACTCCAGGCTTTAGTAGCCGTTGCGGACGGAAAAACAACGCGCGACGCTACGCGCACCTGGACCCGTACACGCTTCAGGCATGGAGCGTGGGGTCCACGGATAGTGGGACCCTAATGTCAGTGGGGAGAGACCCGCCGGCATCGCCTTGGGATTGGACGGCACCACTTCTCCCTGCTTTCCTTTTGTCTTTGTTGGAATAGTTTATTTATTTATTATTTATATACAGTTGATTTCCTGCCTTTTTAGTTTTTATGGCCATTGGTATTGGTATGCGGGGGATTATTTCGTTGATCATGCCACCAATTTATATTTCCTTATTTTCTAAATACAAACATGGAATTAGTAAATTTCTTAGTTATTTATGTCTGTTTTCAAAATGCATATCCTTTCTTTAAATTGACTAATGAGGAATGAGGGGGACAAAACCTCAAGGGGATTCTTTGCATACTTCATCCTCTCCCTGACCAGTGGCGGACCCAGTGGGTAGCCTGGATAGGCCCAGGACTACCCATAAATTTGGCCTAAAATTCTATTACTACTCTTGAGAAACTGGCCCAAATGCTCTCCTTCGTCTCAGCCCAGGCCGAAGACACCGCAAATCCACGAGCTCTTCAAAATAATAACGCGCCTGAGAGGGATCGAACCGGGGGACCTCCTGCCTCGGGCTGCAGCGCACTTACCAGTCCAGCTACGAAAGTTTGTTGGATAGGCAATACCCGCAACCCTATTTAATAAAGGAAAACATGAAAAATACCCCTTAATTAATCACTCCTTGTATGCTAAATCATGTCCTAAACGACTTTCTTTACCAGTATGGAGGGAGTATTTATGTAAGTTTCCAACCTTTTAAATGTATTATCATAATTTGGTTAATTTATAGCTAAGTTTGCCGAACTTTTGTTTGGATTTTATAGTATTGCACATAAATTTTTTTTACTAGGACTACCCTGGTGTCAGATCCTGGGTCCGCCACTGTCCCTGACTAAAACCTCCGACGCCATGTGCCACTCACGTGATGAAACAATCCACGCTAGCATGCTACATTAGCATCTAGACACGGGTGGATGCGAGTTAGACCTAGATTGCCATAGTAAACCGAATTTAGGGTGACGAAACTGCGATTTCAGAGTGTCGACGTTAGGTGAGAATTCTAGAAAAGTTTAAAGAATGCTATTGAAGATTTACACATTCCCAAATGAAGTTATACTTCATCACGTACGTATAATAGAGTATGCGGCCATGGCTAGCAAGATCTCATCGAGAATCCTAATAAGGTCTTGATTGTTTTAGATTTTTCATTTGGATTATGGTGGAAGACAACTTTTGAAATTGGCTTATGAGAAGCAAAAACTATATCTATATTAAGCCAACATAGGTTTACCCCACAAAAAAAAACAGAAGGTTTGAAGGTGTTTTATCTTGGTCTGTGTGAGATGATGTTCTGTGGAGTATTGCATGTTTTCAAAAGTTAAAATGAAAGACAGCTCTTTAAGATTTTCAAAAGCTGGCATTTACGGCAGCCAACAAAAATCCTTGCTTTTGAAAAGCAAAAATGCTTAAACAAACATGAGTTTATTTTATGGCACGGGTTTAAGCACTAACAGCGAAATATGGTGGATCTTACTTGATCAAGTTTATTTTATGGCACGGGTTTAAGCACTAACAAACATGAGAACCAATGAAGTGATTGTTATTCTATCTGCCATGAAATATGGTGGATCTTACCTGATCAAGTTTATACATAAGAGTATTAACATCTATCAAAGCAAAGAGGTAATATATGAAACTACATTTCATATATAATGCATCTAGCGGCGATGCCAATTTGATGACGAAAATATTATTTTCTATTTATATAAATTTGATCAAATCGGATACCTCAAAATCCGTTATTTTAGGACAAATAGAATACTACCTTCGTCTTAAGCCAGTTTCACGAGAGTTTCATGGAGTTTCATAAAAGTTTTATGGGCATTAAAAGTATAAATAAAGAGAGATGAAAAACGTTTCATAGGAATAGAACTTGTTTACACTGTTTTTCAATACCTTGAAGTCTTGGAAACTGAGCAACCAGAGTCTTGAAAACAGAACTATGAAGCTCCAGACTGCCCTTAATAACTTGACATTTAAGATTCAAAATTTCTCACAAAGATGCAATTACAGCAGTCAAACACTCATTGGGCTTATGTACATTATTATTGACCTACTCATGTCCCACTACTAATCTCCACAACCCTTGAAATTGGAACAACCTCTAATTTATAGGGCATCTTCTATGGCCATTTCACAAGTCTTTTATTATTGGCAAAATTTGCTCCAAGACAATGAAAATGACCTCCCTTTGTTGGTGGATATTGAAAATGGAGCGATTTGTTGGTGGATATTTTTGTTATTGTCAAATTTGCTCATGGCCACTGCGTCCAATAAAAAATTCATTTCTTGATTAGAGGAAAGAAAACAATAGTGAAATGCCCTTTTTACCCTAGCTCTTTCTTCCTCCCCATCCCCATCTCCATCTCCATCTCCATCTCCATCTCTGCCTCCACCTCCACTTCCATCATCCGTGGTGCCACCGGCCAGGTTGCCTCCCATCGTGCTGTGTGTGGCGAACACGGTGGTCGGCTCGTGCGACGCGGCCGCCGCTGTCCCTTCTCCGTTATGATTTGTTGAATAGTCCACGTAGGTTCCAAGCCTAAGTTGATTTTTTAGCCCAAACTAATTTGGGTTTGGCCCATTCTCGAAGCCCTAACTCGCAGTTAAATTTGCTAACCAAGGCGACAATCAAACTAGCAGTGATTTCTTCTTTTTCTTTTTTGAGAAACTGCAGTGAAATTTGCTAACCGCAGCAAAGACAATCAGACCGGTATGAAGCTTATCACTCCAATTGACGGCCGAAACTTCACAAGCCCAAAATTGGACTGAACTTAAATGCATCCTAAGGAAAACAAATTAGCACACCAATTCCCAAATTCCACGAGCCCAGAATTGGCCTAGAGTTTAAAGGCAGACCAGTCCAAACTCAGGTTGGAGCTTGGGAGACAAAAAGCTTTCTATTGAGTTGAGTTTAAAGGCATCTCCATACTAAGATCAGAGATACGGAAACAAATTAACTTTTGTGTTGGTTGGGGTGCGCCAGTCCCTGCCAGCGGTGCAACGGGCGACGCTTGAGGGCCCAAGTGGCTGTCCACGGTGGTTGACCCTTTCCCATAGATAATAAAAAATAAATTTGATATCAAAGTGGGCCACATAGCCCATATATCAGATATTAAACTGATAAAAACAGATACTTGATCTTAGCCAAAAGACCGAGAAAGGTATGAACTTCCACGGTGCCGTGCCCCTTCTTTTGTAGATCTCTCCCTCGGCGCTCAGCTCTCGGTAGCCGATGTGGTGCTAAAAGTTTGCGTCTTATTCCAACAAACGCACGCAACGGCTGCGGCCTGCGGCGGGGTCGTCGGTGGTGGCCTGGGCGATGAAAGTGAAACTGGGCCGCGTCCTATGATCGGGCTTCGCATCGCGGCCGGCCCATCGCTTGAACAGGACTGTTGACTCGTACTCATTTGGAGGCCCAAAACAGCGTCCGCCAAGAGCATCGAGTCCGGCCAGCAGCAACAGCTTCTGCCGCAGCTCCACCAGCGCCTGTCCGATGGGTGCCAAGGTGAATAATCTTCCGTTATTCCTTTCGTTTTTTTTTAAAAAAAATGTAATGCTAAACCTATGGCTTTATTGAACTTGCAAGGAGAGATGATCTCCCCCCATTTCTCCTTTTTTTTTTCCAAAGATTTGCCATCCTATACGTCGTACCTACGACGCATGTTTTTCTTGCAGAACAAAATGTTCATGGAAGCACTTTTGTTCACAGGTTTGCTAGTAGCGATAGGAGGTGGCTGCGGCCTAGCAGTGCAATCTCTTTTTGTCTTCGTCCTCACTATGGTGTGCATACTCAAGGGCACGAAAGGCCAAGAAATTGAAAGCTCTATTCTTCTTCAGGCAAAACCGAGGGTTACAACAGCTCGTTGATAGAGTGATTGCCGGAAGGAGGACCTTCAGCTTGGCTGTGCTCGCTAAGGCAACAGACCATTTCGACGAGGCCCTATTAAGACATTTACTCTCTTTTTTTCGGCTTACCCCATATTCGGCTTGTTCGGTTTTTTTTCAGTCAGAATAATGTTTTTCTCTCACAACAATTCAGTTGGAACAGTGTTTTTCAGCCAGTTTCAGCCAAAATTCTGCCAGCCAAACAGGTCGTGTGTGTTGTTCTCATCTACTCACTCCGTTTGCAAAATAAAGCAATTATGGTCTTCGTGCCCGTTCTAGTTGTTCAAGTTTGACCAAGTTTACAGTTAATAGTATTCACATTTATGTCTCTAAATTAGTATACTATGAAAGTATATTTCATAACGAATCTAATGATATTTGTTTTGTATCATAAATGTTATTATTTTTTAGTATAAATTCGGTCCAACTTAAAAGCATTTGATTTCTCGAAATGCGAGAATTGCATTCTTTTGTGGACGGAGGTAGTACAATCTACAATTACCCTTATTCCTATACTACGCTTATTGATCCCTGAGCGAGCCACATCATCGGCTTTTCCTGCACGTCCGATTCCGCATCAACGGCAGCAGATGAGCACCTCCGGAACCTTCCACTCCCTTCCCGGCCCTGCAGCCCCAGCGCTTCTAGGGCGGCACTGCAGCTCCTGCAAGCGCCGCGCGTGAGGCAGACCCGACACTCCTCTTCTTCTTCGCTATCTCCCTCACGCCTCCCTCAGCCTCCACTGGGCCACTGGCGTCCCGGCACCGCTCCCCGCCAAGGGCACGCTGCCCGGCGTCATTCGCCCCTCCCCCGCCTCCCCTCGATGTTGCAACGCTACCGGCGCCACCGGGTAGCCGCTCTGCCCTCGTCGGCTCGGATTCGCGCCGTCCTCTACCTCTGCCAGCGTCATGCATTCCACCCTTCCCTCTTTTCCGCGCTGGCGGCCCGACACTGTGTCATGCCAGCACGGGAGCGCCGCCGCGGCCAAACCCTAGCGGCGCAGCCCTGCTGCCGGTGTGTGCGAGGCCTCTGGCCACCGCAGATCAAGGTACTGGCGTATTATTTCTACTACAGTGATATATGGGCCAGAGCCCATTCCAACGATCTTGATCTTGAAACCCATTTCTTCTTACAAATATAGTTTGCTAGCTCGTTTGACGCCATACCGGCACTTGAATAGTTGTTGGCTCGCTGCCTAGCTAATGACTGAACCTCGGGCGAGCGGCGAGACTGGCACGACCCCGGCGACCTCGGCATCACTACTGCTAACGATGTCCGGCACACCATCAATACGATTTACCCAACCCGTGCTGCTACCTGATCTGTGATCTCGCTTCAATGAGCATTGATGTCTATGCTACAATACCAGAAGCCAAGAGCCTAACATTTGGAGTCGTGCATCTAGCAACAATAATGTTAGCGGCTTATATTAGTGCGCTAACTAGTTCGGCAGGCTGGTTGAATAAGCCAAAATACTGTTCCGACTGTATTGTTGTGAGAGAAAAATACTGTTCTGTCTGAAAGACACTGTTCAGATGAACAGTGCCCCGCTGAGTGGCCCAGCCAGCCGAATAAGCCAGCCGAACAAGGATATACTCCTACTTACATCCAAGGATCGCTCATGAGGACACCTAGCCAAGACAAGGAGCCGCTAGGCGCTAGCAGTACAAGGCCAGCTCCTTGTCAGCGGCGCGCGGAACCAACGGGACCTGCCCCGCGACAACAGCAATACAGGACACGCATTCTCGTTGGTTGGGTGTGTGATCTATGATGTATGGTCGTGTTGTACACTTGTATATTCAGCGCACACAAAAGCATATATGCTGTGTGTATATATTTACGATGATGATGATGCATGATACGGTGTTCATCGGATCTCTTGTGACTGTCTCACGCGGACGCGGTCCCCACAACAGGAGGAGGCACAGGCATGTCCAAGTGCAGAGACCGCCGCCGCCGCTATTTCAGTACTCACCGCCGAAAGCAAAGTGGCCGGAGCCGGACGAGACGAGCGAGCGCACCTCTCGCTCACTCCGTTAATTAGTCTGTCACCCACACCGCCACACGCAGGTTTAGCCCACGGCTCAGTCATACATCCACAGATTTGCAGGAGGGTTACTAGCTAGTGCTTCGAATCTCTATCTTTTTTACTTCACGTCGGCTCCGTTCGCTTCGCTGAAAAAAGAAGTTAAAATACTATTCCAGCTGATTTGTTGTAAGAGAAAAACGTTGTTCCGTCTAAAAAAAGAAGCAAAAAAGCCGGATTATAATAGAAGCGAACAGGGCAATTGTATGATAGCATCAAATTTGTGTTTTGTCACCAGGAGGCCGTTTGTATCGTTTCATTTTGGAGGAACTAGAATTTACTTAAGATATTTGGCTTGGAATTTAACGTTCCACAATTTTTTAAAGTTCACGTATAAGCTTATCTCAAATTCATAGGATGGAAGATAAAAATTAATTCTATAGATTATCATGCTATGTTTCTACTCTCTAACTTCATGCTCTTTAACTCGATTCCCTATAGTAGAAATACAACATATAAGTATCTCCGTTGTATGACTAACAATAATATATAAATATGTTCCGTATAGAACAATATTAGCTGAATTAATTTATTCCTAAATTATAATTAATAAAAATAAATTCAATTCTAATGATTCAAATGGGCTCTCATAGTTTTTTTTCCATTTCATAGTTATAGTTTCGAGCACTTGTAGGGGATCGTGATGCCTAAGAGGAGGGTGAATTAGGTAACTTAAAAATCTGATTCTAAACTATGACCTTTTTTTTTAACCTTAACAAACCCTATGTAAAAGATAAACTATCTAAATGTACAACTACGGTTTTGCTAGTGTATTGCTATCTCTATCGCAAAAGTAGTAATGCAAACAACGTAAATGCGGAAGCTAAAGAGTAAGGTAGAGATATGCAAACTCCCATCGATGACTCCGGTATTTTTACCGAGGTATCGAGAAGCGCGTAAGCTTCCCACTAGTCCTCGTTGGAGCCCCTCGCAAGGAATACCTTGTTAGGGCCAAGCTCCCGGTCAGGTAACTCCGTGGATAGTTCCGGGCTTTCCCCATGCGCAAGTGGGTCTCTAGTGTGGCTTCTGGCAAGCCTCTCCCGGACCGCTCCTTGCCGTCTTCACTATCAAGCTTCCGGCCGAACCGCCACTGGCCTTGTTCCCTTCGGTACACGGTGACGGCCACACCACAAACGCGGTTGATGTGATCTCGTAAGACTACAAGCCCCTCCGATATACAATAATGGTGCGCGCAAGCACCGGGTAGTAAGAGGTATGCAAACCTCACTAAACACTAGGCCTAAACCTAGAGCAAGCGCATAAGCGGTGATCTAATAAACCTAAGCACTTCGCAAAACACCTACGCTAATTACCTAATGAATCACTAAGCACTATACAAGTGTAGATCACTAAAATAGTGTATCAACACCCTAGATATATTTCCTCAGCTCCACACTTCACAAATGGTCGGTTGGGGGGTCTATTTATAAGCCCCACTGAGAAAGTAGCTGTTCAGGACGACATCCCGCTTTTCTGCTACTGACCAGATGCTGCTTTCATCCCAACCGTTAGAGCCGCGATCAACTGATCGGACGCTGATGGCGTCTGGTCACATGCCACCGGACGCGTCCGATCGCAATTTCGCCGCTCTAGAACCTCTCTGTATCCGGTCGATTAGCTGCCAGCGTCCGGTCAGTGCTGAGTGTGTTGCCGGAATGATGAACAGTGCCATCGGTGCGTCCGGTTACTTTTAGTCCTCAGTGTCCGGTCGATGCTGCTGATGCCTTCTGTTGCCGATCCTCTTGATCGGAACGTCCGGTCGCTGTGCCGCCAGCGTCCGGTCAGTGCGTCCGGTCATCTCTGTGAGCTCGTTTCTTCGCGATCTTACGTCCGGCTTAGTTCTCATCTTCATGCTTGGACTTTGCTTGATATCTTGGGTCTTCTCTTGTGCTTCTAGGGTCTTGCTTATGGTGTTGATCATCGGATCATCACGTCTCCTTTGTCCAAGTCACGTCTTTCACCCTATTGGACTACAAAACAATCACTTGCAAATTCATTAGTCAAATTTGATTGTGTTGGTCATCAAACACTAAAATCCAAAGTAAATGGACTTAGGGTCCATTTTCCTTACAATCTCTCCATTTTTGTGATTGATGACAACACGACCAAAACAAGCAAATAATAAAAAAATTTGGAATTTAAAAACTATTTACTTGCTAGGATGCAATGCAAAGGGCAATGTTATATGATGCTAAAAGATACCAATTGTAAGACTAAAAGATACCAATTAAAGATACCAATTGTAAAGCTAAAAGATACCACATGTAAATATCTTTGAAAACTTATCTTGCCCTTGCAAACGTCCCCATGTGGCATTATGGATTTAAGCCTTACTTTTTGGTCCTACAAATTTTCCCCATTGCATAGACTAATCCATAATTCACTATCCTCCCTTTCTCAGACCATTACTACTTGTAAATTATTATGATATTTCTTTTAGTCCTATAAATTAATGCTTGCTTTTGGTCCACTAAATTCTCCCCATTTGAAATCAAACACTGAAAAGGAAGATATTAGTAGCACAAGGGAGGGTCAAACTTTGTGGTCCTTTGTATGTGGAGTGGAATAGGTCACAAAATTTGACTCGCACATTATATAGACTAAGCTCCCCCAAAATATATGCATACATATGATGGAGAATGAAGTTTATGCATAATTGGCAAATTAATGCTCAAGGAAGTTTAATCTATATAATGCATGGAGAAAGCATATAAATACCAAAGTGAAATCAACATGATGATATCGGTTTAGAAATACCACATATGGAAACCAATTTGATTTCTACCACTTGCAATAGGTGGTGGATATTTAAAGTATGATGCTTAACTCCGGGGACTCCATTTTCCTTGCAATGAGGCTACTACACACATGATAAGCTTGAAAAAAGGTGTTAGTCTCAAAGCATCCAACTTGTAGAGTAACCTCTCCCTAAATTTGTGCACACAAGTATGGAATAATTGTAGGAGACATGCACATTGATTTTAGAATAAAAAAATACCACTTGAAGGATAACATCACATGAATGTGAGAATCATTTTTGAAGGTGATATTTGGGAGAAATAATCTACAATTTGGACTTTGGCACATATTAGATGAACAATTGTAAAACAAGCTACGTGACGTGCTCCTAAATAATTTAAACCATGTAGGTTTGCTCCAAGGGTTAAGAATAAAACCGAGCAAGCCTACCATAAGATATATCTAGTGTATGCAAGACAAAAGATTAAACATGCAAATACAAACCTAGGCATGAAAAGAAACTAGATGCTAAAAGATACCACTTGTAGGAACTTAAATCTAGTTACCTAACATGAGAAGGGAAATTTGGGTCCATAGTATTCACTAACCCACTTGGCAATTAACATGATCCAATGTGATGCACTCTATGAAATGCACCCATACTTTGTCAAGTCTCTAAATTCCCCGATGTCCATTGGACTTCTCACTTCTCTTTCGGGATTCAAACCTTCTTGGTGCTCTTCATATTTGAAATGATCTCTTTTGGCATCCAAAAGCATTTGCCCCCATTGTTGGCTTGCTTATTCACCTTGATGGTCACCACCTTGTCATTTTTCTTCTTCTTTAACAAGTATGGTGTAGAGGCCTTCTTATCCACCTTGTTGGTGTAGGTGTTGGAGAGCTTGCTTGTTTGCTTTTTGTTTTTCTCTTTATTCTTAGCTCCTCCCCTATTGTTCACCTTGCACTCATAGGACTTGTGGCCTTCCTTGTGGCACACGTAGCAAACCACGGTTTGTCCTTCATCAAGCTTCTTCACTCCCTTAACGGTGTTATCTTGATGAAGTTGGGCTTGCTGCGTGTTACCTTTCACTTGAGTCAAGTCCTTGGTGGGGCGAGCCACTTCTTGTTTGAGTTGCTCATTCTTCATTGCAACCTCTTGTGTGCATGTATCTACAACAACTTTCTCAACACAAACTTGGTTGCACAAGAGTGAGTCTAAACTTAAATCATTGTAAGAAGTAGAGACATCATTTTTAGGCATGTCAAAAATTGAACCTTTCTTTTTAGGTGCCTTGGTGTGGGTAGAACCGATGGCTTCAAGATTAGCAACTTTATTTGTTAGCTCATCACAATGTTTGCACATAGTTTCCATTTTAGCAAGCAAACTTTTATAAGCATCTTGTGATCTAACTAACTTTTTTTTAAATTTTTTATTTTTCTTTACAAGTTGCTCATCATTGATTGTGCATGCATTTGTTGTTGCACTAGCCTCAAGTTGCTTAATTTTAGTAGATAGTTCAACATTGATATTGGCAAATAACTCATATTATTCAAGGAAGGTTTTATATGCTTCTTGTGAACTATCTAGCTTTTCTTGTAATATTTTTCGCTTCTTTTGTTGACTAGTGCAAACTTTAGTATAGTTAAGATTTTATTGCACAAGTTCATTAAGAGAAGGCATTTCATCATCACTATCACTCTCACTAGAGGATGAGCTTTTGTTATCTCGTGCCATAAGGCACATACGAGAAGAGCTTGATGATGAGTGCTTGTGGCCTTGCCTCTTGTGATGGTGTTCTTCTTCACTTGAAGAATCATCCCATGACCTTATTGATGTGAGGGCTTTGTCCTTGCACGCCTTCTTCTTTGTCATGGGTGTGGGCTTGTTTGGATAAACTTCCACAAAGTGCCCCAACTCGCCGCATCCATATCATCCTCTCTTTCTTTGCCCATTTCTTTGATTGGTGAAGATAAAATCTTGAATTTGGATGGGCACACCCCTGACATTGAGCCTTTGGATCATCTTCTCCACCTTGTTGATAAGTTTGATTGATTCTTCATCAAGGTTGGAGGTGGAGGAGGAGGATTGATCATCATCACTTGAATCTTCATCATCATCATCATCCTCCTCCTCCTCCTCCTCATCCTCTTCTTCATCTTCACTTGAGGAGCTTGACCTTGAGCTTGTCTCAACTCGCTTGCTCTTCATCTTCTTTTTCTCACTACATGCAAGAGCTTTGCCTTTGCTTGATGAAGAGGCTTCTTCTTGACCCATCTTGCATGACATTTCAAATGCCACTATCTTACCAATGACTATGGCTAGGATCATGGTGCTCAAGTCCTCCATGTTGTGAAGGATGGTGATGATGCTTGCATATTTCTTTTGTGGTAGCACGGAGATGATCTTCCTCACGATGTCCACATTATCTAGCTTTGTTAATCCTATTGAATGGAGCTCATTGATAATTAGATTCAAACAAGAATACATATCACGAACAAGCTCATCATCATTCATTTCAAAGAAATCATAATTTTGTTTAGCTAGACAATGTTTTTGTTCAAGGACATTAGTTGTGCCGTCATGGAGCTCTTGGAGTTTTAACCAAATTTTATGTGCCGTATTTAAAGTAAATACTTGGTTAAACACATCCATGCTAAAAGATTCAAATAAGTAATTTTTAGCTCTAGCATTGAAATGCATTTCTTTTTCTTCACTCTTTGTGGGTTTATCGGGATTCTTAATGGGTCTCATCCCATCACGAGTGACTCTCCAAATACCCAAATCTACTGCCTCAAGATGACACGCCATTCTAGCTTTATAGTAGGAGAAGTTAGTGCCGTCAAAGTGCGGAGGTATAGAGGTATCCATCACAACCACTCTAAATAGCGTCGACTCAACGGCGGTTAAGCCAAAGGTCCAAATTGAGCCAACTAGCTCCGATACCACTTGTAGGAGACCGTGACGCCTAAGAGGGGGGATGAATTAGGCAACTTAAAAATCCAATTCTAAACTATGGCCTTATCGGTGCAGAATATGATCAACTAGTAAATATTTGTAGTTTTGTCGTACATTGTGATCGGAGGTGGCCTAGCACTCAATGACACAGGGTTTATACTGGTTCAGGCAACGTGCCCTACATCCAGTTTGGGTCGATTAGTGACTTTATTCCTGAGCCCAGGTGCTCGAAGTTTGCAGTGGGGTTACAAACAAGAAGGAGAAAGATGGGGTGTACAAGAGGTCCGGTCGGCTCCGGTCGGAAGGGCCAAGAGCGACAGGAGCTACGCTATGAGCTAAGTGTTCAAGCGTGTGCTTGGGATACGAACCCAGCGGTTCTATGGTTGCGAGCTATTGAACTCAATCGATGTTGGTTTACTCGAAAGGACTAAAGAAAACTCTCCTTTGTTGGAGGGAGCGCATCCCCTTTTATAGATAAAAGAGATGGCTTTACAAGTGAGAGGATGAGGGTACGTATGCTACTGGGCTCTGTCGCTCATGTCGGCAGATACAAGATAATGGTAGGTGCCTACAACATTGTTGGTCGTCACTGTAGAGTGTCAGATGCACGCGGGAGGTTGCGTTGCCTTCTTCAGAAATGGCAGATGTCGGTCCTACAAAACACCGTTGATGCCTAGAGGCATGTGAGGAGTTTCACCATGTTCACCTGGTACGGTAAATCCCGGCACCCACAACACTATCGATGCCTAGAGGCATGTGGGGGGGCCTTACCGTATAGGAGTTAACGACGCCTACAATACTGTAGAAGGAAATGTCGGCGCCTACAATACTGTTCATGTCAGGGTGGTTGTAGAGTACTGTACAGGGTATGGTCCCTGGTATCATGGTTTGACTCTGTGCACCCTAGCTTGCTTTTTCCGTTCGTCGCCTAGTTCCTTCCGAGCGGGCGTTCCTGGTCGGATGGCCCCAATCGGTCCTGGTCGCGCCAGTCGGAGAAGAGTGGTGAGCAGGGTTTCTGTGAACCTCGGTCGAAGACGCGGGGTCGGAGTCAAAAGTAGTGCTTTGGGTCAGCCTTCCGATCGGAGAGGCCGTCCGGAGGCGGCTGGAGTCCAAAGCGATCGATCCGGTCAGAGAGGTGGGCCGAAGTAGTCGACGAGCGGGCGCTGTTCCTCTTCGGCTAAACCTTCCGGTCGGTGACTGGACCGCTCTTTCGGCCTGTTGTTTTAGATCCTTGGGCCGACCCATGAGTTGTGTGCTGCCCGCTTGGGCCGAGCCTTGACGTGGAAGCCGGTCCCCGAGGGACCCCGGGTTTATGAACCCGACAGGAGCCCCCGAGCCCCCAGGCGATTCGGGTGGAATCGTCTGGGGGATTTTATTTTTGACGGCAGGTGCGTGCGAGCGCACCCATGGGTGTAGCCCTGAGCCCCCGGGCGGTTCGGGCAGAACCATCTGGGGGGTTTTCTGTGTTGCCGGCGATTGCGCGCGAGCGCACCCGCCGGTGTAGCCCCCGAGCCCCCGGGCGGTTCGGGCAGAACCGTCTGGGGGGTGTTCGGTAGCGAGCATGTGTGCGCGTGTTTAGTTGGGACGGAGTTTTTGACCAAGGCGTCGTTGTGTAGTCGAGGTGTTTTTTGATAGATTTGAGACAAAAAACTCACTGATCCTGGCGTTGGTGCGTGCCATGGGATCAGGTGAGGAAGTTAGTTTGGATGAGACGAAGCTCACTAATCCTGGCGTCGATGCGGGTTGTGGGATCAGGTGAGGAAGTTAGTTTGGATGGGGCAGAGCTCTCTGATCCTGGCGTCGATGCGCGCCGTGGGATCGGGTGAGTCGGAGCCATGGGGCGAGATTGGGGTCGCAGACCCAAGTGTTTGGAGCACAGTCAGAAGCGTAGCCGGATGGGACGAGATCAGGGTCGCAGACCCTAGTGTTGTCCTTGGAGCATAGTCAGAAGCGTAGCCGAATGGGGCAAGATCGGGGTCACAAACCTAGGTGTCCTCGGAGCGTAGTCGGAAGCATAGCCGGATGGGGCGAGATCAAGGTTGCAAACCCAGGTGTCCTTGGAGCATAGTCAGAAGCGTAGCCGGATGGGGCAAGATCGGGGTCATAGACCCAGGTGTCCTTGGAGCGTAGTCGGAAGCATAGCCGGATGGGGTGAGATCAGGGTCGCAGACCCAAGCTTTTTGTGTCTTGAGCCCCTGAGCCTTGCTGGGCCTTAGTAGGGGTCGGTGTGAGTTATGTGCGTTTACCCCATCCTTTGTTCATCAGAACTAGAGGGGCTGAGTTTTGTCACTTGTCTCGATCGCTCGGGCTTGAGTGACGCGCTCGGTGAGTTCGCTAACGGGTATGATCAAGTGGAATCCGGGTCCGTCATTCATGACGGGGTTGGCATAGCCCTCTTGTGACATTCCACTACTCCTTTACCTGCAACCCGGCAGATGCCTGGGTCATTCCAGAGACCGCCCCGGGTGGCCTAACGACCTCCCCTCGATGGAGATTATGTGGGCTTGGCAAGAGGTTTAGGATCGAACGAGAAGGTCGAGATGACCCAGTCTGCCAGATCGGGCAAGGGCCGCATGGGGCTCATCTATGTTTTTCTCCCCTGGCTCTATTGGCTACTCATGTCGAATGAGGCAACCGCCGCTTCGTGACGCAACACGGAGCGTTGTGATGCATTTTGCTGCACGTGCGATGCTTAGTTCCTGAGCCCCCGGGCGGTTCAGGGCCCGAATCGTCCGAGAGGCATGGGCGTATGGAATGAATGCACATATGGATGTATGAAATGCTTATAAGGAAATAGAGGGAGGTTGGTATTGTTCACCTTGATGACTTGAGTGATGGGGTTCAGAGAGCTTCAGTCAGGAATGTCCGACCGGGACCCGTGCTCGTCGTTTGTGACAGAGTTGGCATGGCCTACATGGGGCATCCCTTCGCTTCCTTCCTGTGTCTCGGTGTGTCTTCCTGAGCTATTCGATCGACTTGGGAAGCCCGATGGTCTCTCCCTGCGGAGATCCCATTTTGGATTTTCCAAGTCCCGCCTGGGGATGCGGAGAGCTACCCGCGTGCGGTGGTGACGCTTCGATTTTCATGCCCGGCCGTGCGATAGTGGTGGGCCATACCCAGGCCGTGTCTTGCCTCACCGGTGGTGCTCCATCGGTCAGTGTGCGTCCCATCGTTTCCCATCGTCATTGAATGGAGGAAGGGAGAGAGTTTTTCGCTCTGATCTTTTGCCCCTCTTTGGCTACCGCATTTCTTCCTTAAATAGGGGGAGGGAGAGGGCTCTCCATCGTAGTCCTTTTCCTGTTCGCCAACTATTGTTTCTCCTTCTTCTTCCTTCTCACGGAGAGTGCCTGTATGCCGTGGTGGTTCCTAAGTGAGAGAGGGGTTGAGCGAGGGGGAGGACTTACAGATCCTTTTGTGGATCTAGAGCGTGATGTCGAGCTAGAGGTTGCCTGGGCGGTGCTGGATTCATCTGCGAGGCCTTCTTCGGGATGGAGCCGTGTGTGGACTTTCTTCGGTGGATCTTCGCCAGGCGAGCCTTGTCGGAGGGGAAGTTGCTCAGGATCATGACGGTGGAGGGTTCTGTGCCTGCAGCTGCTCAGGTTGGCTAGTTCATAAAGTTTGATGAGATCTCTTCCAGCCATGGCGGCCATACTTCGGTGGTGGCGTCCCTATCCAGGAGCTGCCTCGACTGCATGAGAAGGTTCGTAGCCCCATGCTCCTCTGCTGAGCATCTATGGGTGCGGCGCCCTTGAGGCACCCGTTGCGCTCACTGAAGTTGAGGGAGCAGAACCGGGTGGGTCCCTTGAGGTACCCGTTGTGCTCGCCAAAGTCGAGTGAGCGGAACCGGGCGGGGCCCCTGTAGCGGGGGCTATGTCTGGCGGTGTGCGCCGTTTTTCTTCGGCATCATGCAATGTCGTCGAGCGGCCATAGTAGTATTTGGGATGGAAGTAGTTAGGAAAAAATGTAATGGTTGTGGGTGAGCCCTCATGTGAACATCTTTTGAGTCAATGGATTACATCAGTTCTGTTCTTTGTGATAGAACCACTATCACTTCCTCATTTTTATCCTGGCATAACTTTTGTTTTTATCCTTTCTTTTTCGTACCTGCCCGTTTGTTCATAGGCTGCAACTTTGGGAGCCCGGGGAGTGGCCCACGTGGCTCGGCTGCTCGTGACCATAGGAAAAGGCGGGGTGCGTTCGGTTGGGAGTGAGAACAGAGTCATGTAGGGCAATCAAAGGAACGGAACG
This sequence comes from Miscanthus lutarioriparius, assembly GCA_904845875.1. Classification (NCBI taxonomy): domain Eukaryota; kingdom Viridiplantae; phylum Streptophyta; class Magnoliopsida; order Poales; family Poaceae; genus Miscanthus; species Miscanthus lutarioriparius. Next base: position 114,540,047 of record CAJGYO010000002.1, read on the forward strand.
TGCTTCCGTTTGGGGATGGCGTTTGTTTACCTTGTGATAGTAAAAGAGAGAGGGAATATTCAGTATTATACCCTTATGGAGCCCCCGAGCGACCCGGGCTAAAAGTGTTCGGGCTAGGGTGCTTTTACAGGGGCAAGTTTGACTAAGAAATCGGTAAGACCAATTTTTAGGGGAAAAATGACGTAGCTGTTCAATGTTCCAAGTGTTGGTGAGAATGTTGTCTTTGTTGTTCTCTAGTCGGTAGGTGCCCGGTCGGATTACTTCGGTCATTGTATAGGGTCCTTCCCACAGTGGAGAGAGTTTGTGTTTTTCCTTCGTTGATTGGGTCCTCCGAAGTACGAGATCGCCGACTTCAAGTATCCTCCCTCTGATTTTCCTTTCCTGGTACCTACGGAGGGTTTGTTGGTAGCGGGCGGAGCGGATGATGGTCATCTCACGGGCCTCTTCGAGCAGGTCGACCACGTCTTGCTGGGCCTCCACGGCCCAGTCGTGGTCAAAGGCCTTGACCCTTGGGGCGCCGTGGTCAAGGTCAGAGGGCAGCACTGCCTCAGCTCCGTAGGCCAGGAAGAAGGGTGTGAACCCTGTGGATCAGTTTGGAGTCGTTCTTAGGCTCCATAGGATCGCTAGGACCTCTACAACCCATCGTCCGGCGTATTTGTTGAGTCAGTTGAAGATGCGTGACTTAAGTCCCTGGATGACCATGCCATTGGCACGTTCGACCTGACCGTTAGTTCATGGATGTCCGACCAAAGCCCAGTCGATCCTGATGCCGTATCCATTGCTGAAGTCTAGGAACTTCTTTCTGGTGAAGTTGGTCCCGTGGTCAGTGATGATATAGTTAGGAACACCGAACCAGTAGATGATGTCGAGGAAGAACTTGACTGCCTCCTCCGAGCGGATGTTGGTGATGGGCTTGGCCTCTATCCACTTGGTGAACTTATCGATTGCTACGAGTAGGTGAGTGAAACCGCCTGGGCCCTTCTTGAGTGGTCCCACCATGTTGAGGCCCCAGACCGCGAATGGCTAGGTGATGGGAATGGTTTGGAGCTCCTATGCCGGCAAATGGGTTTGCCGAGAATAGAACTGGCATCCTTCACACTTGCGGACGACCTCCTCTGCATCTTGTAGCGCGGTGGGCCAATAAAAACCTTAGCGAAAGGCTTTTCCGACCAGTGACCATGGGGCCGCATGATGTCCACAAATCCCAGCATGGACCTTGAGGAGGAGCTGCCTCCCCTGGTTGGTGGGGATAAACTTCATGAGTACCCCTGACGGACTCCGTTTGTAGAGCTCGTCACCGAGCGCAATGAAGGTCTTAGTGCGTCGAGCAATCCATCGGGCTTCGGTCCTTTCAGGCGGGAGAACCTCCTCGAGGAGGTGGGCAAGTAGCGGTACTCGCCAGTCGGTTTGATCGAGTGCCAATATGGCAACATTTATGGGTGACGTCGTCATAGAGGTACTGGGACCGAAGCCCCCGAGAGCTAGCTTGGCGTGGGGGTCGGAGCCCCCGAGCGCCGTCTGGGGGTTGGGGTTGGAGCCCCCGAGTGCCGGTTGGGCGTCGAGGTGTTTCTGGATCGGACTTTCTGGGATGCAGGTGGACGGCTTGTGGATGTCATTGATGAAGACCCCGCTTGGGGATGGATCCCGTCTAGCAACCAATTTTGTAAGGAAATCTGCAGCATCGTTGTCCCTTCGAGGGACATGATGTTGTTCGATCCCCTAGAATTTGTCCTCGAGCTTGCGCACCTCTTGATAGTATGCTGTCATGAGGGGGCTTTTGCAGGAGAACTCCTTCATGACCTGATCCACGACCAGTTCTGAGTCGCCGCGAACGTAGAGTCGCGTAGCACCGAGCTCGATGGCAATGCATAGTCCGTTGATAAGGGCCTCGTATTTCGCGGCATTGTTTGAGGCTAAAAATGAAGTCGAATAGCATAGCGGAGCCTACTCCCGTCCGGGGAGATCAGAACCACTCTAGCCCCCAAGCCAGGCGCCATTACGGACCTGTCAAAGTACATTGTTCAGTACTCATGGGTGACGTCCGGGGTCGGTAGCTGGACCTCCGTCCATTCGGCAACAAAATCCATGAGAGCCTGAGACTTAATAGCGGTGCGAGGGGTATATCTGATGTCATGGCCCATGAGTTCGAGCACCCACTTGGAGATTCATCCCGCGGCATCGCGGTTGCGGATGATATCTCCGAGTGGGTATGAAGTGACGACCACAACTTCGTGGTCGGTGAAGTAGTGTGGGAGCTTCCTGGTCACCATTAGCATGGCGTATAGGAGTTTCTGCACCTGGGGGTACCGGACCTTTGGGTCGGTGAGTACCTCCCCGACGAAGTATACGAGTCGCTAAACTTTGAGCTGGTGTCCTGGTTCCTCCCTTTCGACGATCAGGGCGGCACTCACGACATGGTTGCTTGCCGTGACGTACAGGAGGAGGGGTTCTCCCCATTCGGGAGCGATAAGGATTAAGGCTGACATCAGGGATGCTTTGAGGCTTTCTAGAGCCTGCTGGGCTTCCTCAGTCCAAACGAAGGCGTCTGTCTTTTTGAGGAGCTTGTAGAGCGGCATCCCCCGTTTATCGAGCCAGGAGATGAAGCGGCTTAGGGCAGCCAGATAGCCGGTGAGCCTTTGTACGCCCTTGACGTTGCGTATGGGGCCCATGTTGGAAATGGCCGTGATCTTTTTGGGGTTGGCCTCGATGCCACGCTCGGACACGATTTATCCAAGCAGCTTCCCCTTCGGAACCCCAAAAACACATTTTTGGGATTCAGCTTGATGTTGAACCTTCGCAGGTTCACGAATGTTGTGGCCAAGTTTGCGATTAGGTCGCGAGCTTGAGCCATTTTGACCACGATGTCATCAACGTAGACGGCAATCGTTGGTTTCGATCGCTCGGCCCGATCAGGCTGATCGAGCGGGTCGATTTGGTCGGTGAAGCAGTGCTGCATGCACCTTTGGTAGGTGGCGCCAGCATTCTTTAGGCCAAAAGGCATGGTCATGTAGCAGTATGAACTATATGGTGTGATGAACGAGGTTGCGAGCTGATCGGATTCTTTCATTGCAATCTGGTGATAGCCTGAGTAGGCATCTAGAAAGGAGAGAATCTTGCAACCCGAGGTGGAGTCGACTATCTGGTCTATGCATGGCAAAGGAAAGTGATCCTTTGGACATGCTTTGTTGAGGCTAGTATAATCAACGCATATTCTCCACTTCCCGGTCTTCTTTTTAACAAGAACGAGATTGGCAAGCCAGTCAAAGTGGAATATCTCTCTGATGAACCTGGCTGCCAGGAGTTTAGCGATCTCCTCGCCTATGGCCCTATGTCTCTCATCGTCAAAGCAACGTAGGCACTGCTTGGTGGGCTTCAAGCCCAGGATGAGGTGCAGAGCGTGCTCGGCAACCTCCCGCACTATGCCCGGCATGTCAAAAGGCTGCCATGCGAAGGCATCATGATTGGCGCACAGGAAGTCAATGAGCTCGCATTCCTATTTGGTCGAGAGCTGGGCCCCGATCCGTAGCATTTTGGTTGGGTCGGCGGGGTTGATACCTACCGCCTTGGTTTCCTCGAGCGGGCAGAAGGCCATCAAGGAAGTCGGTTTGTTACAGTCTAGGACGGCTGGGGTTGACGACCATAGTGGCGAGCTCATAGTGCTCGGGGTCGCACGTGAAGGCGTGCGAGAAGGTGCTACTCACGGTGGTGACGCCGTTTGGTCCCGGCATCTTCAGCTTGAGATAGGTGTAGTTGGGGATTGCCATGAATCTTGCATAGCATGGCCGCCCCAAGATGGCGTGGTAGGACCCTGGAAAGTCTACCACCTCGAAGGTGAGGACCTCCGAGCGGAAGTTGGACCGGCCGCTGAACGTGATGGGCAGATCGATCTGTCCTTGCGGGTACGCCTGCGCTCCTGGGATTACCCCATGGAAGGGGGAGCCTGCCGGGTGGAGCTCTGATCGGGGGATGCGCATGGCATCGAGGGTGTCGACGTATAGGATGTTGAGGCCGTTGCCTCTGTCCATCAACACTTTGGTGAGGCGCTTCTTGTGGACGATGGGGTCGACAACAAGTGGGTAGCGTCCTGGCCTTGCGACGTGGGAGGGATGGTCCCTCTGATCGAAGGTGATCGGAGATTCTGACCAGCTGAGGAAGGAGGGGACGGTCGTCTCGGCGGCGCATGCCTCCCTGTAGCGCACCTTGTGCTGGCATTTTGTCCAGATGGCGTCAGACCCACCGAAGATCATGATGCACTCCTCAGGTTCGGGGAAGTCGTCTCTATCCTTGCCTGCCACGCCTCCTTTCTTGGCCACCACCTCTTTGCCATCTCCCTCCTTTGGCCTGCCGGCCTGTCAGAGGAAAGGTTTGAGAAGCTCGCAATCCTTGAAGAGGTGCTTGACGGAGTATGCATGGTTGGTGCACGGACTATCCATGAGCTTGTTGAAGTGGTCAGGCATCCCCTATTGGGGCTGCTTGCCTTTGCGATCAGCCACGGCGACCATCATGGTATTGTCCGATCGGTGCTGATCCTTTTTGTTCTTTTTGCCCCTCTATGTGGAGGGGCCCTCGTCTTAGTCCGCACGCTTGACCTTGACTTTGTCCCGGCCTCCGCTAAAGACCACTCTGACCACCTCCTCGCTAGAGGCATGGTTAGTGGTGACATCGAGCAGGTCATGGGTGGTACGGGGCTTTAGGCAGCCAAGCTTGTGGATCAGGGACTCGTAGTTCATCCCGGAGAGGAACGTGCTGATGACGTCTGTGTCGACGACATCAGGGAGGGAGTTGCATCGTTGGGAGAACCTACGGATGTAATCCCGCAGGGACTCACTGGGCTCCTACTGGCAGCTCTTGAGGTCCCAGGAGTTTTCAGGGCAGACATACGTCCCCTGGAAATTTTCGATGAAGACCCTCTTGAGGTCTGCCTAGTCGCGGATGCTGTCGTGCGAGAGGAATTCAAGCCATGCCCGAACATGCTCCCCCACGCAAATGGAAAGATACTGAATAATGAAATAGTCATCATCCACTCCTCTGGCCCGGCAGGAGAGCCGGAAGTCTTCGAGCCAAATGCTTGGGTTTGTCTCCCCGGAGTATTTGGTGATGTTGGTGGGCGGTCGGAAACGCCATGGGAATGGTGCTCTTTGGATGCGTTGGCCGAAGGCCCGTGGTCCCGGGCCCTTAGGGCAGGGACTTCGGTCGTCCGGTCGGTGACCGCGTCTAGGGCGTGTTTCGCTGCTCCCCTCGAAGGTTCGTCCGGGACCTGTGTTACCTGCTCCTACCGCCGCCCGGCGGGCGTCATCATCGTGGCAGACCTGATGCCGGTAGCTGACAATGCTGCAAGCATCCTGGTGCGAACTAGTCCATTCATGCACCGACGATCGGTGAGGGGCAGGCGCTAGGTCGGACCATGATGCGGCCACCGCCCTTGGGCCGCACCTGGTGGCTGTAGCGGTGAGCGGATGGAGCGATCCATCTGGCGCGTCCCCGTTCCCCTGGTGGGGAGGGAGGGCGCGTGTTGGAGTCACAATGCGGAGCTTTCTGCCTGTTGAATGGAGGCGGCTTCTACCAGAACCTAGAGGTTTCGGTAGACCTCCCGCTCCTAGGGGTCGATGGGCTCGGGAACGCCGCGCAGAAGCATCGCCGCAGCGGCAATGTTCTGGCTGGCCCGAGCGAACTGTGGGGAATCGTTCCCCTCATTCACGATGTCGTGTTGGACCTAGTGGGCGTGGCCCCGGGCGCCACCCGCTGGGTGATGTGCATGCGGCGCAACATGCTGCACCGAATGCACTGGCGCATGCGGCGGCTGGTTCTGCCGCCGTTGTCATAATTCCTTGCCGTGCGCTCGTGCAGACACGAGGGCCCCCGCGCGCGGGTCCGGAGGGGTGTGAGTCTACGCAGACTCCACAACCACCGGTGGCTGTCCCAAAGCGTCTGCCATAGTGCACTCCCAGGACGGACAGTGGCGGGGTGCCACGTCGCCGATGCTGGAACCGTCGCTCTCGCCGTCGTCATCCGGGAGTTCATGGAAAACGGCAGGAGCGTAGCCTGCCGTTCCCACGGATTCGGTTGTGAGGGGGATGGCGCCAGCATCCTTTGAAGCCCCAAGAGTACGCATCCACGGAGGACACGAGGCCGTAGGGGAATAGATCGTACGGTGTTTGTGGCATGGGCGATACAGTCCTTCTGGGTGATCGGTGGGGGATAGTAGATGAAGAGTAAATAACAGTACGCATATTACTTATAGTGGGGTTTGAGCAGAGAGTTTGCTCAGAAAGAAGCACAGATGCCGCGTCGTCGAAGTCGTGCATCCCGAAGTTGATGGAGGGCGCCCCTCCGACGGGTGCCGGGATGTGAGCCTCCTTGCGGAGGTGTAGTTCACCGAGCCTGTCGGCGACGAAGTCCAGGCTTCCAGAGAGGAAGGCCTGGGATGGCTCGAAGACGGTCGGGACCTGCATCCCAGCCGGTGAGAGCACGGGAAACTCCAGCGAGCCAAAATGAATAGTATCACCCGAGCCCGCCACGGCGAGGGTGGCGGAAAAAGTGGGCCATCCGATGACCAAAAAGTGTTGAACGTACAACGTCTTCCCCACGGACGGCGCCAACTATCGGTGCAGAATGTGACCAACTAGTAAATATTTTGTAACACCCCAGGTGTTTGGCTTCCACATTTGCACTACATTTCATGAACATGAGCATCATGCATCCATTCGTGAACTTATATCACATGAAACATGATTCGAAACATTGCAACATGTTGTATATTTCATGTGTATTGTTTCTTTTATGAAATGTAAAGTGTGCAACACTTAAGTGCAACATGTGCCACTCACTTAGTGAAACAAGGTTAGTTAGTACTATGCAACACACTCATGAAACATATGAAACATGGCCTTGAAACAAAAGTAACACTTCTCTTGTTCTTCCATGTTTCAATGCCTGTGATGCTTGGTTCTTGTGTGACCAATGTATGGTGTGGCTAATTATTCTCCTAAGAACCTTAGTTATACTTAGGATATCATTTGGAACATTGTTCATGTTGATCATTTTGCCTAATTAGGTTTCCAAGTCATGGTTGACCAATTTGGACCCCTAGAGCTCCTGTGTTTGACTGTTTAAAAAGTGTAGCTTAGGATGTTTGCATGTCTGAGCAACCTAAAGCAAAGTTGTAGAGAATTATATAAGGAACAAAAGTTATTTGATGACCATCTCATGAAAATGTGCACAACATGCTCAAAAAGGACCCACAATTCAGATTTGAAGGTGGATTCAACACTTGGAAAATTTGCTAAGTCCTAACTGCCATTTCAGTTTGATTGAGCCCACTTTGGCTTGATACAACTCGTGATCCGTTGAGAGTTAGCTGTTGATTTTTAAATCAAAGTTGTAGCCCTACTATAGCTCTACAACTTTCATGTTCATTGTTTCCTCTAACTCGTCTCGGTTTAGAAGCTAATCACGATCGAACTTAGCCTGTTAGTCGGTGAATGGAGTACTGAATCAGCGTTTCAGTCATGCTACAGTGTTCACTGATTTAGAAAACAGCCGACGCGTGGTGACACCCATTGCCGGCCGTCTGACCGCATGGCCACGCGCCGCGGACGCCCTGGCGAGGCCAGCCACGACGTGCACACTCCCACGCGCCTACCCGACCAGTTCGCAAGCTCAATTTTCATTTCCATCGCCTCCACTGCAAGCAGCGACCGAGCTCAGCGCCCCGCCATTGCTGCCGAGCGAGCTTCGCCGTCGCCGAGCTCGCACACCACCGCAAAAACGCGAACTCCGTCTTCACCATAGCTCCGTCGTGTCCTCCTCTACCTTCTCCACCTCCTAGCTGCGCTGTTCGTGCTTTGGTAAGGTCACAATGACCATTCTAGCCGTCACCGCCATGGGCGTGACCTCGCCGGAGTCGAGGCCGCCGTGGCTGGGGTAGCTAGGAATCTTCCTGTCCCCTTTTCTTTGCCGTGTTAGCACCGTGGCGACCTCATGTAGCTCACACCGTGCTCGGTTGAGCCGGCCATGGTTTGCCGTCGTCGGCAGCTCGCACCAGAGCTCTGCCGTGCCGCCATCACCGGCGACGAGCCACCTCCGCTAGGTCGTAGGTCGCGCCACTAGCACCAATCGACTCACCGCATCACGTAGATCACGTAGGTGTCCTCGGTGTCGCCGGAGGAGTCGTCGTCGGCGAGTTCCACCATCGCCGCGCCGTTGAAGCTGCCTCCCCTGTTTTCATCTCGCTGACCGGTGGGGTCGGCTGACCCTCGGGTCCCACACGGCAGTGGCTGTAGTTCATAGGGATAGTTCAAAAATTCTAGTTTTTGTGCTGTTTTGTAAATTTCGTAACACCAAATTGGTAGATCCAAATTGGGTGGTTCCAATTTTGTTAGACTCATAGTGAAGTGTAGTATTTAGGAAAAATATGATATGAGCACTTGTAGTGAGTTTATGGAAGAATTAAATTGAAACTTTAAATGTATTTTTGAATGCATGCAAACTTATTTAAATCATATCTTGAGTTTCTGTGATCCAAAAATTATGAAATTTTGTGGGTAAGCTAGTCTTGTATAGTAGAAGCTCTGGTTAAAATTTGAGAGTCATTGCAGGTGTAGTTTTTGAGTTATAGATTTTCCTTTTATCATTGGTAGATACTTGTGTGAATTTTTATAAATTCGCTAGGAATCCTATGGCCATGAAACTTGGTAGGTAGTATCTTAGTACCTTAAGGATGCTAGGAAAAATATGAAATCTGTTGCTTGACACTTTTCACTAAGGTTTCCTAATTATGCCATTTTAAGCCATTTTGCCTTACCATTTTTGTGTAGGTTGTTATACTTACTCAAATGGTGTGAAATTTTTATGGTAGTCTACTTAGGGCATGTAGTGTCTACTATAATTTTTGTAGAATTAATGGTGTAGTTTTCATATATGTTTACAATTTCCTCTAATTAATTAAATAAATTAAGAAATGTATTAAAAGAAATGTTTTGGGGATGAACACCCTACTTTATGGTGTTCTTGTGATATGTGTGATATGTCAGTAAGGTTGGTTTTGTCCAATCATGTGTTTATATCATAAGTTAATAATTATTTGTTTGCATTATGTCCCTCTAGACAGATCTGGGGACTTTAGAAAGTTTCCCATGATATTTTGATTTGCTGTGAATAGGATGAATACAAAAGTTGTAGATAATTTATATATCTAGCAGCTGTCAAAATTTGAGGGAATTTGGCCTAGTAGTTTAGAAACTATAGCTGTTTAAAGTTAGGTTCTAGTTTTGCTTACTCTCTGCCTTGTGAGGACAGAGTTCTGTTGATTTATGAATTAGACTTGATAAAGTGCTAGATCATGCTTTGAGGTCTAAAAATGAATTGTAGACAATTTCATAAGCTTTCCATATTGTCTTGTTGCATGTCGTTTGGAATTATAAATCTCCAGTTATGGCTAGTTTACTGCACCGCTACATAGTCTTCATTTTGCTGAAATACAAATGCTTGAGTGTATGTTGTTGCAATGTTCTCGTTGATTGTTTAGGGGTTAGCCTAACTTGAGAATATGCTTAGGTGCAGGTGCTAGGTCATTAACTAAAGATGAACAATTATACATTAGGTTGTATAAACTTGGTAAGTAAAGTGATTTGAATAGGGCTTAAGTTGGAATATGCAAACTACAGCGAACATGTGCATTCCTCGAGCATCCCTGACATTCGTTCATGTGCATCCATGATATTTATCTTGCGCATTCATGCAATAGGTGTGCCAGAGGAAGTGACGTTGCTGGAGTTTGAGGGAGCCAACCAGGAGGAGGAACCCGAGGTGCAGGAAGCCGACGAAGTAGTCGCCGCAGAGGAATTGCCCGAGTGCCCTGACCACCAGCCTTCCTCGTTCCTGAAAGGCAGGCCCCGGAGCATATTAAGCCTCCCATGTTTTTACAAATACATTGAGTATCTTTTATTGTTGATGATGCATTAAGTATAGGAATTGGTTAGAACCAATTGCTACATTATATATCCTTCCTTGTCCAGATATCGCACTGGAATCCTATTTAAGTTCAGGAATGGGTTAAATGCTTAGCCATGCTTAGTGCGGTAGAAGTCAGGTGATTTCCTGTCACCTACGAGCTTTAGGATGAGGTGGATCACGGTTGGCTATATTTGCTATCGTGGAAAAGAACCATGTGAATAATGAATTAAGACCGGGCGGAGTCTTGTGTAGGTTTGAACATAGTGACTCCGTCTGAGTCGTTTAAGGACTGATACGCTGTACGTCCTCATGTCATGTTGAACGCAGCCTAACACTTAGCTGGCCGGATAAGCCGTTCTGACCGCGAAGCTTAGTTGCTCGACTCAGGCCGGGGACACGAGCAATGGCGGCATTCTGGAGGTAGTAAGGATGTGCGGAGGGCCATTGGCATAAGTCCAAGGCGGGTTAGAGTCCCGAACAACCTTGGTAGAGTGGTTCTCTGAGAATGTCGATCCGATCGGACTCGCGACTCCTGAATCGTAACAAAGGTGACTTGTTTGCGACTCCGACGGGAGAAGCAGGGTTTGTGTTTAGGAATATCCCTCTAGCTGGTTAGGAATCGATTCGAATTGCCGTCTCTCCCGGATAGTGAGAACTTGACTGAGCAGCGGCAACGTAGATTCAATTAATTTAATGATATGGTTAAATGGATGATGATGATAAGGTTGCCACAATGGATACCTGATATGGTTATTAATGTTTGCACCCTAATAAAATGATTGCTTAGTACAGGTGCTAATATAGTTGACAGGTTAATGGCTAAAAAGTCACTGCTAGTTCAGGCTAAGAGTTGATCATTATTACTTATGCTTTTCTGCAAAAAGAAAGTGTCAGCCAGATCCACTACATTAAGCTATGCATAATCCTTGGTGTCATTTATTTTGGTTTTCGATGGGTAAGTCTAGCTGAGTACATTCCCGTACTCAGGGTTTATTTCCCTCTTGTTGCAGATGACCTTCTATATCAGGGATTCTGTAAGTATTGTCTCCACCCGACGGGTGATGAAGACTAGATCATGGGCATGATCTTTGTTCTCTTATCTGAATGCTTTTGCAGGCTGTGATCAGCGAACCAGTATGTGTATTTGAACTCGGGTGTGTAAGTTAAACTATTTGCTTCCGCATGTTTTACAAGACTTGTTTTGTAATAATGATGACTCTGTGATGATGTAATCTATTTGCGAACGTCTGCAAATGTTGTAACGTACGATATGTTATGTTGAATTACTGTGATCTTGGTTGTATGCAAGTTGGTTTGAAATCCTTCGAGATTTCAGTTGACTACCGGGTTTATATGGGCTCAAGTTCGAGAATTTGATCGTTTCGGCGATTGTTTTTGTACTTGTGCTCTTATAAATTGGTCGGTTATGTGACATATTTGTAGTTTTGCCGTACGTTGTGATCGGAGGTGGCCTAGCACTCAATGACACAGGGTTTATACTGGTTCAAGCAACGTGCCCTACGTCCAGTTTGGGTCGGTCAGTGACTTTATTCCTGAGCCTAGGTGCTCGAAGTTTGCAGTGGGGTTACAAACGAGAAGGAGAAAGATGGGGTGTACAAGAGGTCCAGTCGACTCCAATCGAAAGGGCCAAGAGCGACAGGAGCTACGCTATGAGCTAAGTGTTCAAGCATGTGCTTGGGATACGAACCCGACGGTTCTATGGTTGCGAGCTGATGAACTCGATCGATGTTGGTTTACTCGAAAGGACTAAAGAAAACTCTCTTTTGTTGGAGAGAGCGCATCCCCTTTTATAGATAAAAGGGATGGCTTTACAAGTGAGAGGATGAGGGTACATATGCTACTGGGCTCTGTCGCCCATGCCGGCGGGTACAAGATAATGGTAAGCGCCTACAACACTATTGGTCGTCACTGTAGAGTGTCAGATGCAATCAGGAGGTCGCGTTGCCTTCTTTAGAAATGGCAGATGTCAGTACATGCAAAACACTGTTGATGCCTAGAGGCATGTGAGGAGTTTCACCACGTTCACCTGGTACGGTAAATCCCAGCGCCCACAACACTATCGATGCCCAGAGGCATGTGGGAGGCCTTACCGTATGGGAGTTAGCGGTGCCTACAATACTGTAGAAGGAAATGTCGGCGCCTACAATACTATTCATGTTAGGGTGGTTGTAGAGTACTATATAGGGTATGGTCCCTGGTATCATGGTTTGACTCTATGCGCCCTGGCTTGCTTTTTCCGTTCGTCGCCTGGTTCCTTCTGAGCGGGCGTTCCTGGTCGGATGGCCCTAGTCGGTCCTGGTCGCGCCAGTCGGAGAAGAGTGGTGAGCAGGGTTTCTGTGATCCCCGGTCGGAGACGCAGGGTCAGAGTCAGAAGTAGTGCTTTGGGCCAGCCTTCCGATCAGAGAGGCCATCCGGAGGTGGTTGGAGTCCGAAGCGAGCGCTCCAGTCGGAGAGGTGGGTCGAAGTAGTTGACAAGCGGGCGCTGTTCCTCTTCGGCCAGACCTTCTGGTCGGTGACTGGACCGCTCTTTTTGGCCTGTTGTTTTAGATCCTTAGGCCGGCCCATGAGTTGTGTGCTACCCGCTTGGGCCAAGCCTTGGCGTGGAAGCCAGTCTCCGAGGGACCCCGGGTTTATGAACCCGACAGGCCTCTTTTTTCAACCTTAGCAAAACCTATGCAAAAGATAAACTATCTAAATGCGCAACTACGGTTTTGCTAGTCTGTTGCTATCTCTACCAAAAAAGGAGTAATGCAAACAACGTAAATGCAGAAGCTAAAGAGTAAGGTAGAGATATGCAAACTCCCATCGACGACTCTGGTATTTTTACCGAGGTATCGAGAAGCGTGCAAGCTTCCCCCTTGTCCTCGTTGGAGCCCCTCGCAAGGAATCCCTTGCAAGGGCCAAGCTCTCAGTTAGGTAACTCCGTGGATAGTTTTGGGCCTTCCCCACGCGCAAGTGGGTCTCCAGTGTGCCTTCCGAAAAGCCTCACCCGGTCCACTCTCCGCCGTCTTTACTATCAAGCTTCCGGCCGAACCGCCGTGGGCCTTGTTCCCTTCGGTACACGGTGGCGGCCACACCACAAACGCGGTTTGTGTGATCTCGCAAGACTACAAGCCCCTTCGATGTACAACAATGGTGCGCGCAAGCACCGGGTAGTAAGAGGTATGCAAACCTCACTAAACACTAGGCCTAAACCTAGAGCAAGCACATAAGCAGTGGTCTAATCAACCTAAGCACTTCGCAAAGCACCTACGCTAATCACCTAATGAATCACTAAGCACTATGCAAGTGAAGATCACTAAAATGGTGTATCAACACCCTAGATATGTTTCCTCAACTCCACACTTTCCAAATGGCCGGTTGGTGGTCTATTTATAAGCCCCACTGAGAAAGTAGCCGTTGGGGATGAAATCCTGCTTTTCTTCTACTGACCGGACGCTGGTTTCATCCTGACCGGACGCGTCTGGTCGTCCTGACTTTTAGAGCCACAATCAACTGATCGAACGTTGAAGGCGTTTGGTCACATGCCACCGCACATGTCCGGTCGTAATTTTGCTGCTCTAGAACCTCTCTGTACTCGATCGGACATTGTAGTTCATGCGTCCGGTCAGTGCTGAGTGTGTTGCTGGGATGATGAACGGTGCCATCGGTGCGTCTAGTCACTTTTAGTCCTTAGTGTCCGGTCGCTGTGCCGCCAGCGTCCGATCAGTGCGTCTGGTCACCTCTGAGAGCTTGTTTCTTCCTGATCTTGCGTCCGACTTAGTTTCTATCTTCGTGCTTGGACTTTGCTTGTTATCTTGGGTCTTCTCTTGTGCTTCTAGGGTCTTGCTTATGGTGTTGATCATCGGATCATCACGTCGCCTTCGTCCAAGTCACGTCTTGCACCCTATTGGACTACAAAACAATCACTTGCAAATTCATTAGTCCAATTTAGTTGTGTTGGTCATCAAACACCAAAATACAAAGTAAATAGGCCTAGGGTTCATTTTCCTTACAACATTTAATTATCTAATAGTGTGGACTTGTGCGATGATAAGTCTGTGAGTTAGTGTTTTTATTTTTTTGAGTGGAATGAGTTAGTATTTGCTAAACATGTTAAGGCAAACAATGGTTCAAGTACTGTTGGGGGTGTATCATATGTTGCTGGCCTCCACTATCATGTTTAGGGCCCAATTACAAAGCCTAAGGATTACAAAATAATGTTTAGGCACTATCCTAGATCTTCACATCAGTGACGATTCAAAAAAACCCTTCATTGCCGAATTTTGAACCGGCACAACCAAACCGACAGTGATGGGGGTACACGTCACTGTCGATTCTAAAAAACCGACACTGATGTGGTTTTTAGAAAATAAAAAATGGGCTAAAAAATAGGGATTTTTTTTATTGTCGGCAGAGACCCCACTAGACAGCCACATAGTCGTGCGTCGCAAGTCACGCGATTTTTTGCACGAAAAACACGTGCTTCGTGACCACTGGTGCTCGAACCCCCGACCTCATGCTTCATGTGTTCGTTCCCTAACTACTACACTTGTAAGATGCTTGTGTCCAAATTTGATATCCGTTCTAGCCATTTTATGTTCATCTGATTTTAAAATAAGTATTTAGGACCCTAAATGATTTCAAATGAAAAAGTTGTCAACTACAAAGTTTTATAACTTTTCGAGATCAACAACTTTGGTTTTGGTCATTTCTCCATCCGAGGTCATTTGAAGAATTTGAATTTCAAATGTGAGAAAATTCAACTCTAATTTTCCTTACATAGATTATTTCAAATGAAAAAGTTGTCAACTACAAAGTTGCATAATTTTTCAAGATCTACAACTTATGTTTTGGCCGTTTCTCCATCTAAGGTCGTTTGAATAATTGAAATTTTAAATTTGAGAAATCAAACGTAATTTTTGGTAGATAGATGATTTCAAATAAAAATATTGTCAACTACAAAGTTGCATAACTTTTCGAGATTTACAACTTTTGTTTTGGTTGTTTCTCCATCCGAGATCTTTAAATATCACCACACACTCACTTATGACTATGGAACATGTGGCCTTGGTTGGTGTTAACTTCTGTGAAATCTTACGAATCAAGTAGAGGGATATCATAATGACTTTAAATAAAAAAGTTGTGAACTACGAAGTTGCACAACTTCTTTAGATGTACAACTTTTGTTTTGGGTGCTTCTCCATTCAAGATCTTTAACTACCACTGCACACTCACTTATGACTTTGAAGCATATGGATTCCTTTGGTATTAACTCTATAAAAACTTGTGGTGTATATTTGTACATCCAAACGATCTCAAATAAAAAAAAGTTTGAACTAAAAAGTTCTAGATTTCATCAAGTGCTACAACTTTGATATAAAGTTCGTCTTCATCGGACATCATATGAGAAAGTTATGAAGTTTTTCATGCAGCCTATCACTGCCGATTCAAAAAGCCAACAGTGATGACTGTCGATTCTTGGCTAAAACCGACACTAATACCATCATTGTCGGTTTTAGCCAAGAACCGACAGTGATGACCCAATATCAGTATCAGTTGGTCTTATCACTGTCGGTTTTAGCCAAAAACCGACAGTGATGTGCCAAGAGGCACTATCACTGTTGGTTTCTTAAAAAAGGTAGTGATGGAGCCGACAGTGAATGTCAGATCTGTAGTAGTGAGGGATCCATTTGTAGCCGCTAGTGGCGTTTCTATAAATACAAACCCTAGCTTGGTGCATAACGAGAACCTCCTCTCCCACCTACCCTATAAAAGGGGGAAGAGGGGGAGATAGAGATGGGCTTTTTCCCTGTTCACCCGTTTGTGATCTCTCCCTTTTCTCATTCGCCCTTTCATTTTAATGGCTAAACCAACAAATACCCCTTAAACAGTGTTTGTATCATGGCAAACAAGTTTAGAAGAGATGATCGTGATAATGTCATTTATCAATGTTTGTTTAGTTTTCCTTATTTTTGTGTTTCCATCTTCAAATGTAATGGATCTGAGTTTTTGTCCTAAGTGAAACTATTCTAAATTTAACTAAGATTATGGAGATGAGTATTAACATTTACAACATCAAATATGTAAATTTTTAAAAATTCTCTTTCCATGGTTTGACTTAGAACTAAATTTAATCAAATGAACGCTAGCAACAAGGTAGTATATGTTTGGATTTGACACGGTGGAATTTACTCACATGGTTTGAATCTCCTAAGTCGTGGTTTTGGTGCTGCCGGGTAAATGTTGACAATCCGTATGGTTTTCACCCTGAGAGGCTGCAATATGGCGGGCCATTACAGTTTCTACAGTTACCTTTATGTTGTCTCATCCCGGGCATGGGAACCATTGGGATGCTCTTGTGATTACCAGTGCTGACCCTCCAGTCCATACCAAGATCATGATGCGACCGATGCGAATAGCTGAGCTTCTCTCATAATTAGTGATCTGCATGCATACAACATACATGAAGAACGATGGCACACACATACATCATATATGAAGAATGGCGGCATACGCATATACAACATACATGAAGAACTACGGCGTACTTACCATCACAAGGTAGTTCGCAGCACCCGCCTTTGCCATATCACCCTCTGTTCAGAGCTTGAAAGGACCTTGATGTCGCCTAGAGGGGGGGGGGTGAATAGGCTTGTTTAAAATAAACTCGCAGTAGAAATTAAATTCTAGGTGCAGCACTGCCTCACTAAAATGCGGCACTGCCGCGCCTGCAGACAAGATCGAACTACAATTCAAAAACTACCCAAGGAAAAGTACATCGAGCAAATTACTAATGTTCCTAGGGTAGTGTAGAGCCTATTCCACCACCTAGATGTTGGCAAAAGTGCACGAGCAAGTAGATCTGGACCAAACCCTAGAATCACCATAAATACAAGTATAGCAATGCAAATCACAAGAATACAAGTGAGACACTGCCTCACCCAACCTCCAGGCCGCGGGCTCTGCTTCGCCAAACCCTTGGGTTTGTGCTCTGTCTCGCCCGACCCCTCAGGTGCGGGCTCCGTCTCGCCCGATAGGGTCCCATATCACCGCCAACCACTCTAGGTCCAGGCGTATGGGCCTGGGTCAAAACTCTGACACCAAGGAAGAGACCAACATGCCTCAATGTAACCCATGGCCATGACAGGCCATATCTGAGGGTTCACATCAAGAACAGTGTTGGGCATGCCGATGCTGTTCTGCCTAATCCTCGTTCGAATGATGATAGGCGCGTCAGTTCACCATGACATTCGCTGGGATAGAATGGAACGCCATGACCGATAGACGACACCTGCACACGGCACCAGTGACGAACAGGGCCACGGCGTGGAGTTGTCCCTATTGACATCTACAGGATCGACATGACCCGCATGAATGAGAAGGACCCGACGATCTTGAAGGCCTTCTTCTCTCTCTCGTTCTTCCTTTTTCCTCCACTGTAACTCATGCTTTCCCTTGGCCTATAAAAGAGAAAGCAGGGCATCCCATGAAGAAGGACCAATCGATCGACCCATCGAAAGCCGATCAGATCCAGATCCACACAAAACATGACACGAACACATGGCTGAGCAGCGCTCGAGCTCTTAGCACCCATTAATTTCTTTCACCAGAGACTTGGGATCCTCTCCCTCTCTCACCTGTTTGTAACCCTAATTACAAACTTTAAATGCTAGTAACACGAGCAGCAGCGACGAACTGGACGTAAGGAGTTTCTGCCCAAACCAGTATAAACCTCGTGTCCTCTAAGCACACCATCCGAGCTAGACACGCAATACTAGAAATTTACTCATCGATGGTAACTCAAAACACTAACAGTTGGTGCGCCAGGTAGGGGTCTTTTGCGCGTATCGACGTCCACACCAGATCTCGGATGGCTAGTCATGGTGTCAGCTGGGTCCCGGGCGTGCACGTACGCTTAGGGAACCTGGACTTCATTGCCACAACGGAGGAGGAGTTGGCGCAGGCTCCTGCTGCCGCCCAACTTCTCCACTCCACCAACCTCGATGCGATCGCCGAGGTGCTTGAGGAGCTACAGCTGCACGCACCGGAGGCCCGCTCCCCCAGGAGCGACCAGCTCCTCGGCTTCGACTATGGGAGGTTATAGTGCTAGCTCGGTGCCTTCCTAAGACTCCGACTGTCCTAGGAGGACATGGGCCGCCTCACCTTCTCGTTCGCCAACATCATGACATAGCTTGCTAGAGGAGAGCCGCTCTCCCTGAAATACCTAATCCGGAGCAGCCCAACAGCGCTCCCATTCAGTCTGCGTAACGCCACAGAAACCATTGTCCGCCTTGTGGTGCAGCGTACGCCCCCATCCACTATGGATGGCGAATATGTTGCGGATGATTGAATATGTCATGGAATCTTTCCACGACCTCCTCATAGGAGAATCAGAGTCACCCTCTGAAAGTGCATCTAGCCCTTCAGTGGGTTTTGGATGATTGAATGACAACGTGATTAAAGGTCTAACCCATTTGCTAAGTGTAGACAGGTAATAGGTTATCTCACAGGTACTTAATGAAAGCCAAAATGATGTGTTGTTGTATAAACAATCTAGTTCAAGCACAAGACAACAATGCAAATAGAATTCATGCAAAGGCTTGTTTATTGTGGGATTTCCATGTACTATGTAAAAGCAAGCTTGTGAGAATTAATTAATGAGACATAAGGGTTTGCATATGGAATGGTCTCATATTTGAAGCTTGCTAAAATTGAAATGAAAAAGATAACAATACATGAATGAATGATTCAACACAAGATGTGACTTGATGGCTTGAGATGGTGAAGATAGCAAGGATAGGCTTCGAGGTGCTAAGCAAGGCTGAAGGGCAAGCGATGGCTTGACAGCCGAAGAACCTAGCTAGGGTGAAGAAGGAAGTACTTGCATTTAGTTGAGGTACTAATCAAGCTATGATGGCCATGTTTATGTGAAGGATCAAATCACTGTTGGAGTGTTTGATGGAAGTGACTTGATACATTTGGGATTATTCAAATACGATGAATGGAATCAAGTCACGTGCTCAAGATGGCTATGCTCTAGTGAAAAAGATCAATATCAACATGTTGGCACCCTCACTTAATGAAGATTGGAATACATGGCTTAGGTTCAAAAAGAGCAACTCAAAAGGTTTAAATCCGTTATACTTTTAAATTTGAGTAAATAGGAATGCCATACTATTAAGAGGGATACATCATGTTGATAGATAATGTTTCATAAGTGCTCAATCCAACCCATGTGAGATTTGAATGTTTGAGAGACAAAAGAGCTAACTGACTTGTTGCTGGTCTGGTCATACCGGACGTGTTCGGTATTCATACCGGATGTGTCCGGTATTTGCCCAGTAACTGTAAAAGTGTTGTTCTCGGGTTGGTTCGTCGGGAGTTCCAACGGTCGGAAGTTCCGGCAATGGTCGGGAGTTTCGATGACTCGCAATTTAAATAATTTGGAGTGTTCACTGTGGTGGCCATACCAGACATGTCCGGTATGGATGACCAGAGGCCAACGACTAATTTTCAAATGCCGTGAGGGTCAGGAATTCCGACATAAGTCAGGAGTTCCGACGGTCGAAAGTTCCGACATACGTCGGGAGTCCCGACACCTCACACACTTTAACTCAGTTCTGATGTTTTCAAATGTGCTGGGGATCAGGAGTTCCAACGGTAGGAAGTTCTGTCATTCATCGGGAGTTTCGACGCCTCACAAATTCACTGTAACTTGGTTACCGTTGGTGCAGTGTAAGTCATATCGGACGTGTCCGGTATGCATACCGGACGTGTCTGGTATTGCAACGGCTATAAAACGGCTAGTTTTTTCAAGGGGGCTATAAATACCCCCAAGCCTCCAACTTTGGAGGCTGCTGATTCTGCTGACATACATACACGTTTTTGAGCCTTGCCAACTCTCCCAACCCTCTCTTAGTGAGTGATTGATCAAACTTGCCAAATCAATCTGTGGGTTAAGAGAGAATTTGAAAAAGAGAGCAAGCCACCACTTGAGCACTTGTGCATATTGTCAATCTCGTGATTCACATTTGTTACTCTTGGACTCTTCGGTCCTAGACGGCTAGGTGTCGCCGGAGAGCAACCGAGAGATTGTGGTTGCTTCGGAAGTTTGTAACGGTCGATTCCGCCGCCTCGGAATCATTTAGTGGAAAGAGGAAAAGGAGTTGGAAAAGACTTCGGCTAGAGTGACCTTCGTGGTATCCTCTAGGGCTGACCTTCGCTGGGTCGCCCGCAGCCCCCTCAACGGAGAGTAGGACTCAAACGAGTCCAAACTTCGGTAAAACAAATATCCTATCTCAATTCGCATTTCATTTGATATTTGTGTAGCTCCAGCTCTTGTGCAGGTTCTCTGTGTATACTAGTAGGTACCTGCAATTTGGTTTGAAGATAGAAATCGAAAGGAGCAAGTTCGGGGCTGATCTGCAGAAACCGTGCATACCGGACACGTCCGGTATTAGAGCTCTATGCTGAAAATATTTATTTACAGTTCTAACTTTGTGTTGCAGGGTTGTAGCTTCTAGAAACATTCTTTATACCTCATATACTCTGTGACTAAATTGTGAGGGGTGGTACTACTCTTTATTTGGAGTTTCTATTTTGGAAACTCTCTTTACTAATCGTTTCCGCATTTAAAGGTGTTAATTTTTAGAAACACCTATTCACCCCCTCTAGGCGACATCTTAGGTCCTTTCAATTGGTATCGGAGCGAGGTTCTCACCTAAAGCTTCACCGCTGTGAGAAAAGGATGTCGACGCCTATCGAGTTAGAGCCGGTGCTTCTCCAAAATGATGGTTCAAACTTTCTACCTTGGTCAATTCATGTACTCAATGCTTTTAAAGATATTAGTCCTCTTGTTGAGCATATTATGTTTGCAAGCATATCTCTTCCTATAGTTGATTGGAGCAACTACAAGAATTTATCAAAAGAGGAAGAGATATGTGTGCAACTCAATGCTCAAGCTATTAATATCATTTTGAGTACATTGAGTGCAGAGGTTCAAGATGAGGCAATATTTAATGGACAACCACCTCCGGAGAGTGCTCATCTCATTTGGACCAAACTCGTTGAGTTATATGGAGAATCCAAATGCGATGATGCACTTGAGGTCGAGTCAATGGAAAGTATGTCCATTGTGTCTTCATGCAGTGAAGAAGCCTCACAAGACCTCAAGAGTGTCGAGCCATAGCAAGAAGTCCAAGCAACGCATGATATGTTGTCTGCCTGCACATACCGGACGTGTCCGGTATGCATACCGTCCGGTATGGATGTGGCAGCAGGACAGCAAGTTGTCTGTGATGATGAGGCTCAAGCCCGGTGGCGACCAAGTGATGAGTCAACCTCAGTATCTCATGATACTCATCACTTGTGTCTCATGGCCAAGAAAAGCAAGAAGAAGGCTAGCAAGAGAGATCAAGCCAAGGAGATAGCACGAGTAGATGATCAAGAAGAGAGTGATATTAAAATTGAAGATAGCTACACTCTTGATCATCTAAGCAACAAAGACAAGCTCATTCTCATGAAGCTAGTTGAGAAGAATGATGAGCTAGAGGAAGAGAATGAGAAACAAGAGCAATCACTTCAAAATCAAGAAAAGTTTCTCATCTCTAAATTGCAAGAACTAAAGGCTCTAAGTGAAAGGTATGAAAAATTGTCAATTGAGCATGCTTTAGTTACTGACTCCTCTTCTAATGTTTCACAACTAGAGAAGGAAAACGTTGAGCTCAAGGCAAGGCTAGATGAACTATCAAGTAAGTATAATGTGCTACAAGTAAACTATGTTCATCTAAAGTGCTCTCATGATGAAGTAGTAGAATCAAGCATCATGCTTGAGGTGGCTCATGAGGTTGTGATCACATCGGTAAAATTTTCTCAACCTCTCACACATTCACTCACTAGTACACCATCTCAATTAAAAATTTCTTGTACTAATGAGTGTGCTTCTCAAGCAAGTCAATCTTGGATTGAGCGAAATCTTATAGAAAACATAGAGCTCAAAGAAGAGGTGAAAATATTAAAGAAAGATGTGATTCGGTTGAAGGGTGAGGAGAAAGCACAACCTTCTCAAGATAACCGTGATTACATGGTGAAGAAGCTTGAGAAGGGTTCAAACCTTGCTTCCTCCAAAACTCAACAAAGGAATCACATCTCAAGCAAGGCCAACACAACCAAGAGCAAGAAACATGGAAAAAGAATGTGCTATGGTTGTGGATTATATGGACATGAGTGGGCTATGTGTCCACACAAGAGTTGGGCCAACAAGGTTGAAGCCGCCACTCAAAAGGCTTCAAATAAGGAGGCCAAGCAAGTGAAGAGTGATGGACAAAGCGCTTATCTCATGAGCAAGAAATTGGGCACCCTACCAAGAAATGCCCAATATATCAAGAGTCAAGTAAGGTAGCCCAAGTTGCAACAAGAAGATGCTATGGATGCAATGAGATGGGCCACAAGGTTGATAGATGTCCATACAAGCAAAACAAGCATAAAGCAAACAAAGGCCGCATATGCTATGCTTGTAAGAGAAAGGGGCATTTAAGCTATGAATGCCCAAATGGTAACGCTCCTAAGCCAAACACATTTATTTATAATGATATGCTTAGGAAGACCACAAATGGAGTTAACACTAGCAAGGTGATGAGTTCATCACAAACTAGTGCTAAAGCCATTTGGGTGCCTAAGCACTTGTTGACTAACCCAAAAGGACCCAACAAGAGTTGGGTACCAAAGTGTGCTTAGATTAATGATGTAGGTACTTGGTGATGAGATGAAGGCTTCGGGGTGGTTGAGCAAGCAATTTGACAATATTCACTCAATCTATCAACCAGTTTTTATCATAATTCCTTATATGGTTGACCCGAAGATAAGTTAATGAATATATCATGTATTTGATCCTCACCATTGATAACAAGTACCTAAACCTTATAGGATAGCCACTTTGTTTACATTATGCTCAATAACTCACAAATAGGCATGTTTGTGAAATATTAAAAGTAGCTAATTATCTTTACTTGATAGTTATCATGTTTGCCATATGATTTTAATAATTCTCTAATAAGAGCAATTTATTTGTTGAGATGCAAGTATCAAATAAATAATGGAGATAAATGAAGAATCGCAAGCAGTGAATTAATTGGTTCTGTCCTGCACCTATCGGACGTGTCCGGTATGGCCAGGGACAGAAACTAAGTGTTCTATTCTGTGTATTCCAGACGTGTCCGGTATACAACCGGACGTGTCCGGTATTGCATGGACCAGAGCACTAATTGTATTGCAACTGAGTATTTGATCCATACATTCTCATATATCCTTAACTTACTCAGAAGATTGTGATTTATTAAATCTAAGTGGATTGTGAGCATCTTCCGAACTCAATTTTAAATATGGCAATTTTATTTGATTTATGGTCAAAATAGAAAATTGGCTCCTGATTTCTTAATAGAATAAAAGTGCTTGTTGAAAGTTATTCAAATTACTTGAAGCACTTATTTAGGGGGAGCTAAGATTCTATATTTGCACCATTGTGGACTAACAAATTTATCTAGCACTCTTTGTAGTCCTTTGGATGAAAAATGAATTCGTATCTAGCATGTTTATTTGGCAATCAAGGTCAACATAATGATCATCATGCCATGTATCTTCTTAGTGGTATTATTGTGGGCTCAAGGCAAAGGTATGTTTTTACATATATGCATTATAAGTGCATCTAAGGCCCTTTATATGTTAGAATGAGCATTTGTGTGACATAGGAGAGATGTTTTTCAAAAACCATTAAAAAGCATGAGTAGGAAGTGTGAATTTGAAAAACTATTTCAATCTTGGTCTTTATGACCTAGCCTTGTTATGTGATGATTATAGCTCTTCTTGATTGTTTGATCGGCTAATCACACATGACATGGCTCTCTTAAGTCCACAATCTACTTTGTCTCACTTTATCTCTCTCAAGCAAGCAAATTATTGATTATGCCATATATTTGGAAAAGAGAAAATCAATTGATGGCATTGGATAAGAAAAGTGATAGTACTCGGTTTGGATCAAGATCATATACCTTTTTGGACTGAGAAACAACAGAGAAAGGGGATTGGAAGAGAGAAATCACCATTTGGAATAATTTGAGCCAGCCCGCGTATACCGGACGTGTCCGGTATGCTACCGGACGTGTCCGGTATGAGCGGGACTATAAAAACCGAGCGTACCCCTTCGGCCCAGACAAGTTTGTCTCGTTCCATCCAACCCAGCCGTCGTCTTCTTCCTCACCTAGGGCGACCGAGGATTTCACCAACAAAAGAGAGAGAGGGAGATCGCATTGGAGAAGAAGGCTTGCATCAAGATTGAAGGCCCGGGGATCTGATTTCACATCGCCTTCTCATCTCTTCTCCAAAGGTACCCTAATCGTAGACCTCGTCCGATCTACATGGTCAATGCATGATTTTAAAATTTCTCCCGTCAATATGCTGCATTGGTGATATAGAAGCAATGCCCAAAGTTTGGAGTTGATCCGTGTTGGTTTGAATCGCGGAACCCTAGTTAGGGTTGCTGGGCGCCCATATCAGACGTGTCCGGTATGCTACCGGACATGTCCGATATGGCTCAGCAGAGCAGACCCTCTGCTCCCTTTTTGATTCAATCCAAGCTTAGAATTGTTTGTTAGACTTAGCTTCTTTTGTATCTACGTTTTGCAAACCTATTGACAGTTGTGTGTCAAAGATGGATGTAAAACCATGGATCAAAGATTCTATGTCTAATCACAATTCAAGATTAAATTTTGGGCATGTATCTAAAATCTCTTGAAAATCTTTGGATACAGGACATCAGCCATGAGTGGACGACAGGAGCCTAGGTCCAAGCACAGGCATGATCCCGCACTTGAAAAGTACAAGAAAGCAAGACAGGAGATGCATCCTGGATTCCAGCTGAGCAGCAGGAGGCCTACCAGAGCTGCCTCTAGTGCAACACCTCAATATGTAGAGGGGTCAGGGAGCTCTTCTTCTGACACTGACACTGATGAGTTCAGAGTAGAGTCTAGAGAAGAAAGAAAGAGGAAGAGCACTGACAGAGGATCAGATGGTGATAGCTTAGATGAGGAGCAGGAGATTGAGGAGGAGGAGCCAGTTCCTCCAGTTCAGCACTAGCCTAGTCAGGGTATGCATTATGGTCTCCTTGAGACACGTCTGCCCAATGTGCCCTCCTATGTTTCCAGGATTGACTACAGGGGAAAGGGTATGACCAGGAAAGCTAGAGATGAGCGAAGGGTAGATCCGAGAGGCTTACCTAAGGTTCAGTATGATCACCGCTTCTAGATAGCCTTTCACTTGGATTACTACTCTAGTGTGATTCTCACCAGGAACCCAGTTATTGCCAGGTCTCGGTGGATTGACTGGCAGTACGTTAGAGAGTTGCAGAAGGCCTCAGTTGATCATGCCATTGCTATTTGCCAGCGCATTGGGGTTTATGAGATCATGGAGTTCTAGCATGACTTGTATACCGAGGTAGTAGCTCAGTTTTATGCTACCCTGTTCGTTAAGGAGGATGACAGGCGGATGCACTGGATGCTCGAGGGCCAGTGGTACAGTGTGGACTATGATGTGTTTGCTGCTCACCTTGGCTTCTCAGAGGATGACCTATAGAGGGATAGGATCCACACTGAGCAGGTGTTACCCCCTGAGCAGCTTGCCTATATGTATCCACCAGGAGGTGAGAAGGGAGCAGTGGGGAAGGTTCAGGGTCTTCACCCTACTTATAGATACCTGGATAGGATGTTCAGGAAGACTATTGACTGCAAGGGTGGAGACAAGGGCAACATTGCAGATTACTCTAGGAACCTGCTCCACAGGATGGCACCTGATGCTCGTCCCTTCAGCGTGTTTGACTTCATATGGTCAGAGATCAGGAGTGTGGGAGAGAGGCCCCTCAAGGGCTATGGATTTGCTCCCTATATCATGTATTTGATTGAGCAGGTGACAGGGCACACATTCGAGTTTGACAAGACTCACAAGGCCCTAAAGATTGTTGTAGATCTGCCTGAGACAGGGTTACCTCCAGCAGGACCAGGAGGAGCAGCAGCAGCACCAGAGGTAGATGCACCTGGGAGTGGTGCACCAGCAGGAGCTTCACCTTCACCACATGCTCCTTCACGTTCTACTTCACGCCGTGGCAGTCCTCCCTCGCCTATCCACAAGCTTTTTAGCTCCATATTTGGGATGTGCAGAGACATCCAGACCAGGCAGCAGAAGGAGAGGGAGGCTAGGAGGAAGGATACCCGGACCTTGAAGCAAATTGCTTCTAGGCTTGAGCTTGATCCTCCTAGATCTCCTTTATCAGATGAGGCAACTAGTGAGCCTGAGACTGAGGAGCAGCAGTAGGCCAGATATGATAGAGAGTATGTTGAGTTCATTCAGCGACAGCAGTAGCAGCAGGCACCACAGCACCTGGACACTCTACCACTACAGGCTCGTATGCCTACTCACTCTCAGCCACGTCCCAGCACTGCAGACGACTATGCTTTAGACTGGTGGAGTGACCTCACACGTGGTGGCGGCTACTACAGGTCTAGTGGCTATGACCCATCTGGCGCAGGTGGTTCTCGTCCAGCTGGTGTTACACGTTCAGATGACGAAGATGCTGGGAGAGATGATGATGATGATGCTGAGTGATGCTAGAGATCAGATACAGCTTGTAGCCCCTTTTGTCCTTAGTTTGTCATTGTTGGACCTTTGTGGTGATAGATGACAAAGGGGGAGAGAGACTGATTAAAGCTTCATGATATTTGTTTCATTTGACTTATCTTTCTTTGTACCTGATGATATGTACTGCAGGCTGTAGTTTTGTTTTGTTTTTGAGCTTCATTGATATATCTTGGATTTGAGATAGATTGTATCTTGTGAGAGATGAGACTCACTTATGCTTTATCCATGTATCTCTTGAGACATGATCTTAATATAAATTTTAGTGGTTTTGCGGACTTGAGAAAATGTGTAATGAGTGCTATGTGTGACATACATGTGTTGTATTTACTTTCATAAGGACTATGCATGCTAGAATGAAAATATTTGATGTGATGCCTTTATATTTATTCTTGTGTGATATATCTTGTCATATGCATCACAATTTTACTTTGTCACACACACATGCACCCCACGGATGCAATGATTTAGGGGGAGTCTCCTATATGTTTTAGCATGTGCAATTGACATTTGAGGTCATCTTATGAATTCTAATCATAAGCACATATTAAGGGGGAGCCTCTCACAAATTATTGAGCCCAAAAGCTTAAATGTTTATATTCTTTTGTAAGCTTTAATCAAGTTGTCATCAATCACCAAAAAGGGGGAGATTGAAAGTGCATCTAGCCCTTCAGTGGGTTTTGGATGATTGAATGACAACGTGATTAAAGGTCTAACCCGTTTGCTAAGTGTGGACAGGTAATAGGTTATCTCACAGGTACTTAATGAAAGCCAAAATGATGTGTTGTTGTATAAACAATCTAGTTCAAGCACAAGACAATAATGCAAATGGAATTCATGCAAAGGCTTGTTTATTGTAGGATTTCTATGTACTATGTAAAAGCAAGCTTGTGAGAATTAATTAATAAGACATAAGGGTTTGCATATGGAATGGTCTCATATTTGAAGCTTGCTAAAATTGAAATGAAAAAGATAACAATACATGAATGAATGATTTAACACAAGATGTGACTTGATGGCTTGAGATGGTGAAGATAGCAAGGATAGGCTTCGAGGTGCTAAGCAAGGCTGAAGGGCAAGCGATGGCTTGACAGCCGAAGAACCTAGCTAGGGTGAAGAAGGAAGTACTTGCATTTAGTTGAGGTACTAATCAAGCTATGATGGCCATGTTTATGTGAAGGATCAAATCACTGTTGGAGTGTTTGATGGAAGTGACTTGATACATTTGGGATTATTCAAATATGATGAATGAAATCAAGTCACATGCTCAAGATGGCTATGATCTAGTGAAAAAGATCAATATCAACATGTTGGCACCCTCACTTAATGAAGATTGGAATACACGGCTTCGGTTCAAAAAGAGCAACTCAAAAGGTTTAAATTCGTTATACTTTTAAATTTGAGTAAATAGGAATGCCGTACTATTAAGAGGGATACATCATGTTGATAGATAATGTTTCATAAGTGCTCAAGCCAACCCATGTGAGATTTGAATGTTTGAGAGACAAAAGAGCTAACTGACTTGTTGCTGGTCTGGCCATACCGGACGTGTCCGGTATTCATACCGGATTTGTCCGGTATTTGCCCAGTAACTGTAAAAGTGTTGTTCTTGGGTTGGTTCATCGAGAGTTCCGACGCAAGTCAGGAGTTCCAACGGTCGGAAGTTCTGGCAATGGTCGAGAGTTCCGACGACTCGCAATTTAAATAATTTGGAGTGTTCACTGTGGTGGTCATACCGGACGTGTCCGGTATGGATGACCAGAGGCCAACGACTAATTTTCAAATGCCATGAGGGTCAGGAGTTTCGACATAAGTCGGGAGTTCCTACAGTCGGAAGTTCCGACATACGTCGGGAGTCCCGACACCTCACACACTTTAACTCAGTTCCGATGTTTTCAAATGTGCTGAGGATCGGGAGTTCCGACGTAAGTCGGGAGTTCCAACGGTAGGAAGTTCCGTCATTCATCGGGAGTTCTGACGCCTCACAAATTCACTGTAACTTGGTTACCGTTGGTGCAGTGTAAGTCATACCGGACGTGTCTGGTATGCATACCGGATGTGTCTAGTATTGCAACGGCTATAAAATGACTAGTTTTTCTAAGGGGGCTATAAATACCCCCAAGCCTTCACCTTTGGAGGCTGCTGATTCTGCTGACATACATACACGTTTTTGAGCCTTGCCAACTCTCCCAACCCTCTCTTAGTGAGTGATTGATCAAACTTGCCAAATCAATCTGTGGGTTAAGAGAGAATTTGAAAAAGAGAGCAAGCCACCACTTGAGCACTTGTGCATATTGTCAATCTCGTGATTCGCATTTGTTACTCTTGGACTCTTCGGTCCTAGACGGCTAGGCATCGTCGGAGAGCAACCGAGAGATTGTGGTTGCTTCGAAAGTTTGTAACAGTCGATTCTGCCGCCTCGGAATCATTTAGTGGAAAGAGGAAAAGGAGTTGGAAAAGACTCCAGCTAGAGTGACCTTCGTGGTATCCTCTAGGGCTGACCTTCGCTGGGTCGCCTGTAGCCCCCTCAACGGAGAGTAGGACTCAAACGAGTCCGAACTTCGGTAAAACAAATATTGTGTCTCAATTCGCATTTCATTTGATATTTGTGTTGCTCCAGCTCTTGTGCAGGTTCTCTGTGTATACTAGTAGGTACCTGTAATTTGGTTTGAAGATAGAAATCGAAAGGAGCAAGTTTGGGGCTGATCTGCAGAAACCGTGCATACCGGACACGTCCGGTATTCATACCGGACACGTCCGGTATTAGAGCTCTGTGCTGAAAATATTTATTCACAGTTCTAACTTTGTGTTGCAGGGTTGTAGCTTCTAGAAACATTCTTTATACTTCGTATACTCTGTGACTAACTTGTGAGGGGTGGTACTACTCTTTATTTGGAGTTTCCATTTTGGAAACTCTCTTTACTAATCATTTCCACATTTAAAGGTGTTAATTTTCAGAAACGCCTATTTACCCCCCTCTAGGCGGCATCTTAGGTCCTTTCACCCTCCAGCTCTGACTTCAGCAGGGGGAGCCATCACCCCTCTCGTGAATGTGTCATGGAAGGTACCCTCGAGGGACACGTTGAAAGCATCCACAAGGGAGAGGCTACCCCAACAAATGACTTCGATGATGAGGTCTAGAGGGATGTAGGGGCCCCACCTCGCCTGTAGGTGGAGCAGTGGAAGGCCCGGCACCAAGAGCTCGAGGAAGCATGACTCTAGCTTGAGCAAGAACGCATAGAGCTCAAGCAAGAGATTGAGCGCCATGGAGACAGTGGGCGTGCACGCGCCGTGGCTCGTGACATGAACCGGAGGATCATTGAGGACGATGAAGCCCTCCCACACTTCACCCGGGCAAGCTAGAACATCGCCGCCGTAGCGGCCTTGCTCCGGCGGCTTTTGGGGCCCATGATGCCCGAGGATCATCGGGCCCATCACGAGATTCGCAGGCTACTCGAGCATGGGGCAGCGCAGCAGGCCGAGAGCTCGCTGCCTTGACAACATGAGCTCGACGCTAGCTAGCACACGCCCTCAGAGCAACTCAACAAGGATGTATCAGTCCACCAGGCGTGACAAGGCAGCGAGTCACGTGCCGCGGTCTCGGTGCATGAGCGTCTCGGCCGCCACCGTGACGCTCGTGACACCCTCGACGACCGCAGGTGCACCCATGGAGATGTGAGGAAAGGGGCTAGCCGTGGCTACCACCCTCGTCGTGGTAGACACTATGACAGTGGCAAGGACAGAAGCCCAAGCCCTGACTTGCCGAGCCCTCAGGCCTTTGGCTGACACATCCTCAATGTTGTCTTCCCATCGTGGTACCGATCGCCAACCAACATCCCCAAATACTCTAGGGAAACAAACCCCAGACTGTGGCTTGAGGATTATCGGCTTGCTTACCAAGCCAGTGAAGTAGATAATGACAATTTCATTATCCGCAACTTTCCATTGTTCCTGGCCGATTCGGCGCGAACGTGGTTGGAACACCTTCTGCCTAATTGAATCCAAAGTTGGGCGGACCTAAAAGAGATCTTCGTGGGAAACTTCCAGGGCACATATGCACGTCCTGGAACCCCATGGGACCTTGAAAACTGCTAATAAAAGTCCGGGGAAACTCTTCATGGGTACATCTGGTGCTTCTCCCGGCAGTGCAATGAGCTACACAACGTCGCTGACGCTGATGTCATAGGAGCCTTCCTGTCTAGGACCACATGTGAGTCCTTGGTTCATGAGCTAGGATGTAAGGGCTCACAAACCACCAAGGAGCTCCTCGACATCGCCACGATCCATGCCTTGGGTGAGGAGGCTATAACACCCTAGGTGTTTGGCTTCCACAATTGCACTTGCATTTCATAAACATGAGCATCATTCATCCATTTATGAGTTCATATTGCATGAAACATGCTCTTGAAACATTGTA
Source organism: Miscanthus lutarioriparius (assembly GCA_904845875.1). NCBI lineage: Eukaryota > Viridiplantae > Streptophyta > Magnoliopsida > Poales > Poaceae > Miscanthus > Miscanthus lutarioriparius. The sequence continues at coordinate 114,571,101 of CAJGYO010000002.1, forward strand.
ACATATGGTCATATATCATGTATGTTTGTTTATGAAATGAATAGGGTGCAACACTCAAGTGCAACATATACAACACACTTTAGTGAAACATGGTTAGTTAGTACTATGCAACAAGATCATGAAACATGTGAAACATGACTATGAAACAATTGTAACATTTCATGTGTTTTTCATTGTGTCAGTACATAACTTGCTTGATTCTTGTGTGACCAATGTATGGTGTGGCTAAATATCCTTCTAAGAACCTTAGTCATACTTAGAATGTCATTAGGAACAATGTTCATGTTGATCATTTTGCCTAATTAGGTTTCCAAGTCATGGTTGACCAAATGGGACCCCTAGAGCTCCTGTGTTTGACTGTTTAAAAAGTGTAGCTTAGGATGTTTGCATGTCTGAGCAACCTAAAGCAAAGTTGTAGAGAATTATATGTGGAACAAAAGTTCTTTTATGGCCATCTCATGAAAATGTGCAGAACATGCTCAAAATTGGATTACAACACGAAAGTTACCCTTATTCCAGAGACAAAATTTTTCTAAGTGCTAACTCAAAAAAAGCAGCCATGAACTCGACTTTGACATGATTTTACTCTCCATCCTTTGCGAATTAGACTTTGGTCTCTAAATGAGTTTTGTAGCTGGCACATAGGTCTCCAACTTTTGTTTAGGGAGTTTGCGCTAATGATCAAAGGATTCAGAAATCCATCGGCTCCAAATGGCGCTGTCAGTCGGCTTCATCAGGCCTGATGGCCGTTCTGACCAGACTGGTCATGGCGAACCATGGCCAGGAGGTTGTCGCCGCGTGGCCGCCACGCGCTTGACTTGGCCTGACCGCACCGCGCGCTGGCCGGCTTGAAGTGGACGACGCCCTGCTGCCTCTCCACTCAACCGCGCGCGCTCTGCCATCATTCACTCCTTCGTTGCCTTCCCCATTCACAGCCGAAGCACAGCAGCACACCGCCGACGCCATCGGCCCGCCGAGCTCGCTCGAGCTCGCCGCGGCACCACAGCCACCACCGTCCCGCCCAAAGCTCTGCAAGCACCCCACGAACCGAGCCGCCACTCTCTCTGAACCAGACAAGCTCTAGGTAAGCGGCATTGCCGAACCGCGCACCACCGTGACATGGCCACCATGGTCGCCGCCGGTGATCTCACGCGTTACGCTGACCGCTTCACTTGTAGCGATGGCGGTAGCATAGGCAGTCCGCATTGGTCACTGGAAGCTTACGCGCGCCTTGTCCGGTCACCGAATGCCGAGGTTCGTCGGAGCGCCACCGTGCGCCATGGCCGAACCACCGTGCGCCGTGGCCGACGTCCCTGGAGTCCGCTAGAGCTTAGTGTTAGTAGGTAAACCGACGCGGGAGGTCATGGCGAGCACGGAGGTACCCTCCTCGTCGCCGGTAAGGTCGCCGCCGGCGAGCTACGTCGTCTTCCACGCCGTCGCAGCCGTGTCCTCTGTTTCTGTGTCTATGACACGCGGGCCCAGCTGACCGGTGGACCCCAGTTGTCAGCGACTAAGTATTAGAAAGATAGTTCAAAAATGCAGTTTTGAATGCTGATTTGATATTTTTGTATCTCCTATTTTGTAGATCCAAATTGGGTGGTTCCAATTTTGTTAGATTCACAGTTAGATCTAGTATTTAAGAAAAATATGTCTTGAGCACATTATGTAGAAATTTTGGATGAATTAAATAGGAACTTGAAAAGTGTTTTTGAATGCATGCAAACTTGTTTAAATCATATCTTGAGTTTCTGTGATCCAAAAATTATGAAATTTTGTGGGTAAGCTAGTCTTGTATAGTAGAAGTTATGGTTAAAATTTGAGAGTCATTGCATGTGTAGTTTTTGAGGTATAGATTTTCCTTTTATCACTGGTAGATACTTGGGTGAATTTTTGTAAATTATCTATGAATCCAATGACCATGAAATTTGTTGGAGAGTGTCCTAGTACATTAAGGATGCTAGGAAAAATATGAAATCTGTTGCTTGACACTTTTCACTAAGGTTTCCTAATTATGCCATTTTAAGCCATTCTGCCTTACCATTTTGTGTAGGTTGTTATACTTACTCAAATGGTGTGAAATTTTATGGTAGTCTACTTAGAGCATGTAGTGTCTACCGTAATTTTTGTAGAATTAATGGGGTAGTTTTCATATATGTTTACTATTTCCCCTAATTAATTAAATAAATTAAGAAAGGTATTAAAAGAAATATTTTGGTGATGGACACCCTACTTTATGGTGTTCTTGTGATATGTGTGATATGTTAGTAAAATTGGTTTTGTCCAATTAAGTGTTTATATCATAAGTTAATAATTATTTGTTTGCATTATGTCCCTCGGGACAGATCTGGGAACTTTGGAAAGTTCCCCATGATAATTTGGTTTTCTATGATTGTGATGAATACAAAAGTTGTAGATAATTTATGTATCTAGCTCCTGTCAAAATTTTAGGGCATTTGGCCCAGTAGTTTAGAAACTACAGCTGTTTAAAGTTAGGTTCCAGTTTTGCTTATTCTCTGCCTTGTGAGGACAGGGTTTTGTTGATTCATGAATTCGACTTGGTAAAGTGTCGAATCATGCTTTGAGGTCTAAAAATTAATTGTAGACAATTTCATAAGCTTTCCAGATTATCTTGTTGCATGTCATTTGGAATTATAAATCTCCAGGTATCGCTAGTTTACTGTACCGCTACATAGTCTTCATTTTGCTGAAATACAAATGCTTGAGTGTATGTTGTTGCAATGTAATCGTTGATTGTTTAGGGGTTAGCCTAACTTGAGAATATGCTTAGGTGCAGGTGCTAGGTCATTAACTGAAGATGAGCAATTATACATTAGGTTGTATAAACTTGGTAAGTAAAGTGATTTGAATAGGGCTTAAGTTGGAATATGCAAACTACAAATGAACATGTGCATTCCCCGAGCATCCCTGACATTCGTTCATGTGCATCCATGATATTTATCTTGCACATTCATGCAATAGGTGTGTCGGAGGGAGTGACGTTGCTGGAGTTCGAGGGAGCCAACCAGGAGGAGGAACCCGAGGTGCGGGAAGCCGCCGACGAAGCGATCGCCATGGAGGATTTGCCCGAGTGCCTCGACCACCAGCCTTCCTCGTTCCTAAAAGGCAAGCCCCGGAGCATATTAAGCCTCCCATGTTTTTACAAATACTTTGAGTACCTTTTATTGTTGATGATGCATTAAGTATAGGAATTGGTTGGAACCAATTGCTGCATTATATATCTTTCCTTGTCCAGATATCGCACTGGAATCCTATTTAAGTTCAGAACGGGTTAAATGCTTAGCCATGCTTAGTGCGGTAGAAGTCGGTGATTTCGCCACCGCGAGCTGTAGGATGAGGTGGATCACGGTTGGCTATATTTGCTATCGTGGAAAAGAACCATGTGATTAATGAATTAAGACCGGACGGAGTCTTGTGTAGTTTTGAACATAGTGACTCCGTCTGAGTCGTTTAAGGACCGATACGCTGTACGTCCTCATGTCATGTTGAACGTAGCCTAACACTTAGCTGGCCGGATAAGTCGTTCCGACCGCGAAGCCTAGTAGCTCGACTCAGGCCGAGGACGCGAGCGGCGGCGGCGTGCATTCTCGAGGTAGTAAGGATGTGCGGAGAGCCATTGGCATAAGTCCAAGGTGGGTTAGAGTCCCGAACAACCTTGGCGAGTGGTTCTCTGAGAATGTCAATCTGATCGGACTCATGACTCTGAATCGTACCAAAGGTGACTTGTTTGCGACTCGATGGGAGAAGCAGGGGTTTGTGTTTAGGAATACCCTCCACCGGATAGGAATCGATTCGAATCGCCGCCTCTCCGGATAGTGAGAACTTGACCGAAAGCGGCGGACAACGTAGATTCAATTAATTTAACGATATGGTTAAATGGATGATGATGATAAGGTTGCCACAATGAATACCGATATGGTTATTAATGTTTGCACCCTAATAAAATGATTGCTTAGTACAAAAAGCTAATATAGTTGACATGTTAATGGCTAAAAAGTCACCGCTAGTCTAGGCTAAGATTTGATCATTATTACTTATGCTTTTCTCGCAAAAAAGAAAGTGTCACCCGGATCCACTACATTAAGCTATGCATAATCCTTGGTGTCATTTATTTTGGTTTCACGGGGTAAGTCTAGTTGAGTACATTCTCGTACTCGTGGTTTATTCCCTCTTGTTGCGTATGACCTTCTATATCGTGGATTCTCGTAAGTATTGTCTCCACCCGTCGGGTGATGAAGACTAGATCATGGGCATGATCTCTGTTCTCTTATCTGAATGCTTTTGCGGGTCGTGATCAGCAAACCAGTATGTGTATTTGAACTCGAGTGTGTGAGTTAAACTATTTGCTTCCGCATGTTTTACAAGACTTGTTTTGTAATAACGATGACTCTGTGATGATGTAATCTATTTGCGAACGTCTGCGAAATGTTGTAACGTACGATATGTTATGTTGAATTACTGTGATCTTGGTTGTATGCAAGTTGGTTTGAAATCCTTCGAGATTTCAGTTGACTACCGGGTTTATATGGGCTCAAGTTCGAGAATTTGATCGTTTCGGCGATTGTTTTTGTACTTGTGCTCTTATAAATTGGTCGGTTCTGTGACAGCTGGCATCAGAGCTAGATTCAACATTAAACATGTCTTACGGCTATTTAAAACAAAAGCTTTTGTTGTAAAAATGGTTTTCCAACTTATAGTTATATATAAGTGTTCAAAAATCAAAAAAAAATTTATGGTATACTGGTGATCACATCCTTTATAGCCCACTTAAGGACTTCTAGGTGGCTTATATATAATTACTAACTTGGGGAAATTGATTGTTTCTATTTCGTCGTCCATGCGGCGTGATATTGCATGGATGCCATTCGTTTGAATGGTAATGTATGGATCAATTGCCTCTACGCTAAGGTAAGAGTGAGTTGTGAGAGCATGACCGTCCAACCGTCGGTCTAGGAGAGAGCTAGTTGTAGTTACTGGATTATTTACATGTTGCATACATGTATATATGAAGGTACTTAATTGTGGGTACATTTGTCGGGTAGTTTGGATATCGAAGTATATATATTGGGGGATGTATATATGGAGAGTATCTTAATTACTGCTTGTGTAATTAGCATTATATCTTGTTGGGTTGGGCTGCAATGAAGTTTCTGCAGGTACGCTAACAACGCACCGTGTAGATCGACTAGTTACCGCTAATTGAGAGAACGTATGTATGCCACCGTATATTCCGCTAAAGCTTAAATTTTAATAGGTTTGTGAGGACGTACGGAACACGCATGCATCACATTCACTCATGTCATTCATATTGCATTACCCCTCCCTTATAATTGCTTATCCCAAGTTTAAAGTGCAATCTCTCAGCAAAATAATCCTCTCACGTGAATTGCATCCCCTTTTGATACAGATGGCCGCGCCCGTGTTTCCTACTGGTAGCAGCACCTTTCTAGACCAGTTCGGTACTCCCACTTTGCTCTGTAGGGTGCTCAGTTCAGTTGGGTACCCGGAGGCACCCAGCTACACGTGTAGGCAGGCGGTACCATTGGGAGATGTACCATGGTACGTCGTGACCTTCATCGTGCTGCAAAACCCCACAAGACCGTTGTGGCATGGGTGGAGCATTGAGACTGATGGGCAAAGCCCATGGGAAGCCACTCAGGTTGCTGCCCTTGATGTGCTGATGGATATAGCACAGAGCTTCGGGGATGATTTAGTGGGTGGACCTGCTTCATCCATTCCCCGAGTGTCTCCTACTGAGGCTGAGTGGACTCAGGACGTTGGTCAGGCCTTGGTTCGAGGCCGTGGTGAACAGGTGCAGAGTGACAACGCTGGAATGAGTGCTATGATGGCAGTCCTGAAGCTTTGTCGAGTTAGGCAAAACACCCTTTCTAGTGTGCTTGATGAAGCCGGCAAGGCAATGGAAGCTCAGCACAAGTTCAGGTTGCGTGCCCGTAAGTATTGTCGTAAGGCGAATGCATGTGGGAGAGCTCAGCGAGAAGTTGATGAGATTCGTGGGATTGCAAATTATCGTCTGCAACAGTGGGGTCAAACCGCACGCGAGAGAGACGAGCTTCATGACTAGCTGATGAACCTCACTATTGAGAGAGATGAGGCTGCACAAGAGTTGGATCGTGTGACACATCATCGGGATGCAGCTTTAGAGTTAGCAGAAGAAAGACGTCAGGGTTGGATTTTGGCCAACCACAACGCCTTTCAAAGGGAGCAAGCACTGCAAGGACAGCTTGAAGAGCTTGAGGTTGAGCACCATCAACTGCACAACCGTCTGTTTCCTATTCCTCACCCCATACCAAGGTATCCAAATGTGGGTGGACCTCAAGTGATTGAGGCCGATGAGGAAGAAGAGGACGTGCAGATGGTTGACAATGTAGCTGAGCTGGAAGAAGAAGAAGAGGAAGACCCAGAAGAAGTCCAAGGTGTCTCTGATGTGGACAGCGATCACTTCGACACGTAGTTCGTTAGCAAGTCTCGCTAGTATAAGCTTTTGCAGTCATTGATGTAATGGACTTAAGTACGATGACTGATGTGGGATGTACTCTTTTAATTCGAACTCGGCATGTAATGTACTTTAATTCGCTCCCTTTGGGACGCGTATCGTAATGGTTAAGTTTAAAACTTGTCATGTTGGAATGCACTGCGTATGGCGCTAGTAATCTACTTGATGATGTGGTGATTGGAGAATGAATTATTGCCTCTGTTATTGTATGAAGTTTTCATTCTCGTCAGTAAATTCAGTTTGGCACAATTACATTGTTCCTCTCCAATATGCTGACATCATCAATAATTACTGGTTGCGCATTGTGCAGATGCCTCGTACTCGTTCCGCCGGTGCGGGTGATGATGATGATGATCTTCCACCGCCACCACCACCCACACCAACAGAATTGATAGCAATGCTTGCGGAAGGACAACGCACTATGGCTGAGGCCCTCCATACGATTGCGAATCGGGATGGTCGTGGTCCACGCCAAGGACCAGAACCAAATCAATATAGTGATTTCAAGGATTTCCTCGACACAAAACCCCCGATCTTCAAGGAGGCTGAGGAGCCTCTACAAGCTGATGAGTGGTTGAATACTCTCGAGCAGAAGTTCCGTCTGCTCCGCTTGACTGAGGTGCGGAAGACTGAGTACGCATCTCACCAACTGCATGGGCCAGCTGGCATTTGGTGGAGTCATCATCGGTCCACTATGCCCGCTAATGCCCAAATCACCTGGGATCAGTTCAAGTCTGCTTTCAGGGAAAATTATATTCCTCCTAGTCTCATGGCGATCAAGCATACAGAGTTCATGAAGCTGATTCAGGGGAACAAGAGCTTGAATGAATACCTACAGGCTTTCAATAACCTTGCAAGGTATGCTACTGAGTTTGTTGACACTGATGCCAAAAAGATCGCAAGTTTCAAGCGGGGACTTAGCCCCAAACTTATGAAGACCATGGGAAATTGCAAGTGTGCTCATTTTAATGAGTTTGTGAGTGATGCTTTATCGCAAGAGAACAACAATGCTGTGTATGCTGCTTCAAAAAGTCGTAAGAGAGCCTATGAGGCGGGTGCCTCACAATCCAAGGCTCCCGTCACACAGAGGGCTCCATTCCGTCCTCCAGCGTCAGCCGCTAAGTTTCGCCCACCGCAGAAGAAGAATCCCGCCAAGACTGGGTTTCGTAAGGCATTTACAGTTGCTCTTCCCAAGGGCACTACCAGTTAGGGCAGTTCCAGGGCTCCTCCAAGCAACATGCCGTGCTGGAACTGCAACAAGATAGGCCACTGGGCAAGGGAATGCCCTTACCCTAAGAAGAATAACTACCAAGGTGGTCGTCAGGGGCAGGTGAACCACACTAATATTACTGAGATTCCTTCAGGAGAGGTAGTGACTGCTGGTAAGTTTCTGATCGATCAACACCCCGCAGTTGTACTATTTGATTCAGGTGCTTCGCATTCCTTTATTAGTCCAGCATTTGCATCCAAGTTTATGCAGAAAACATATACTGTTGAGGGTGAGGGTTATTGTATTAGGGCTGCCAGTGGTGTTATCCCAACCAAGCTGGTAGTTGGGGACGTACAATTTGAGATAGAGGGGCGAAGTTATCAGGTGGATCTGGTAGTGTTACCGGGGCTGGGTATCGATGTGATATTGGGAATGAATTGGATGAGCAGGCACGGGGTGCTTATTGATACATCGACTAGAGTAGTCATGCTCAGAGATCCCAGTAATCAGGAAGGTTTTCTAGTGCAACTACCCAGGGACATCAATCTTTCTTGTGCGGCTAATGCGGTGCAAGCAAAGGCTATTGCAGATATCCCTGTAGTGTGTGACTTTCTGGATGTTTTCCTGATGATTTGCCTGGATTACCCCTGAATCGGGAAGTGGAGTTCAAGATAGAGTTGCTTCCTGGCACAGCTCCTATCTCTAGAAGGCCATATAGAATGCCTCCCAATGAACTAGCTGAACTTAAGACCCAGTTGAATGAACTTCTAAAGAAAGGCCTTATCCGTCCTAGTTCATCTCTGTGGGGGTGCCCAGCTATCTTTGTGAAGAAGAAGGATCAATCCCTACGCATGTGTGTAGATTATAGACCCTTGAATGCAGTTACAATCAAGAATAAGTACCCTCTGCCACGTATAGATATCTTATTTGATTAGTTATCCAAAGCAAAAGTCTTTTCCAAGATTGATTTGAGATCTGGGTATCATCAAATCAAGATTTGGCCCGAGGATATTCCAAAAACCGCATTCTCTACAAGATACGGTCTGTATGAGTATCTTGTTATGTCTTTTGGATTGACTAATGCCCCCGCACATTTTATGTATCTGATGAATTCAGTGTTTATGCCTGAGTTGGACAAATTTGTGGTGGTGTTTATAGATGATATCCTGGTCTATTCTGAGAATGAAGAAGATCATGTTGAACATTTGCGGGTGGTTCTCACTAGATTGTGAGAACACCAGCTGTATGCAAAGTTCAGCAAATGTGAATTCTGGCTTCGTGAGGTACCTTTTCTTGGACACATGTTGTCCGATGGTGGAATTATGGTTGATCCCACCAAGGTGCAAGAAGTATTGAACTGGAAGGCTCCCATCTCGGTGCATGAGGTTCGGAGTTTTCTGGGGTTGGCTGGCTATTATCATCGCTTCATCCCAGATTTCTCTAAAATAACCAAGCCTATGACTCGATTGCTGCAAAAAGACATGAAGTTTGTCTGGACTTCCGAGTGTGATACGGCTTTCCATACCCTGCGAACTCTTCTAACTTCGGCTCCGGTTTTGGCACAACCGGATATCGAGAAACCTTTTGATGTGTTCTGTGATGCATCAGGTATTGGGTTAGGAGGTGTTCTTATGCAAGAGGGTAGAGTCATTGCTTATACCTCTCGCCAACTTCGGAAGCATGAAGTGAATTATCCAACGCATGACTTAGAACTCACTGCAGTTGTTCATGCCTTGAAGGCCTGGAGACATTATTTACTTGGCAATGTGTGCAACATCTACACTGATCATAAAAGTCTCAAGTACATCTTCACTCAACCTGAGTTGAATATGCGTTAGAGAAGATGGCTCGAGTTGATCAAGGATTATAGCCTCCAAGTGCACTATCACCCTGGCAAGGCAAATGTCGTAGCGGATGCCTTAAGCAGGAAGTCTCATTGCCACTCTTTGATTGAAAGTGATGTCCATTTGTCGAAGCTCCTTCATCATGCAGTCCTTCACAACATCATCATGCTGGCCGGTACTGTACTCTCTGAGTCGAATTATCGAGCTACGAGAAAGATGGATGCAGTGTGCATTTCACATCAAGCGCAAGATGAAAGAGCAAGAAACCAAACATTTTCGAGTTGATGAGGAAGGCGTGTTATGGTTCAAGGATAGGTTGGTAGTTCCGAAGGATAGAGAGCTTAGAAATAAAATCATATCCGAAGCTCATTCCTCTAAATTATCTATTCATCCTGGTAGTAGCAAAATGTATCATGATTTGAAGCCTCGATTTTGGTGGACCAAAATGAAGAAAGAGATCGCCGCTTATGTGGCTAGGTGTGACACTTGTTGTCGAGTCAAGTCAAGGCACATGCACATGAAAGGCTTGGATTACTTTAGCCACTCTTGATTCCGGGTTGGAAATGGGAGGAGATAAGTATGGATTTTATTGTTGGACTCCCTACTACTCAGAGGAACTTTAACTCTATTTGGGTGATTGTAGACCATCTGACCAAATCAGCACACTTCATTCCTGTCCGTATAGACTTTCGTCCAACCGACTATGCGGAGTTGTACTTTAACCAGATAGTCCGACTTCATGGGATCCCTCGTACTATTGTCTCGGATAGAGGACCACAGTTCACCGCTCGCTTTTGGGAGCACTTACACTGATTATTAGGAACTAAGCTAGTAAGAAGTTCTGCCTATCATCCGCAAACCAATGGGCAAACTGAACGAGTGAATCAAATCTTAGAAGATATGTTGAGAGCATGTGTCATCTCCGCTAAGGGCTCATGGGAAAAATGGTTACCCCTAGCTGAATTCTCGTACAATAACAGTTATCAAGAGAGTATAAAGATGGCACCGTTTGAAGCTTTGTATGGTCGGAAGTGTAGAACCCCATTGAACTGGGTAGAAGCCGGTGAAAGGAGATATTATGGAATTGATTTTGTTCAAGAAGCCAAAGAACAAGTCCGTACTATCCAAACTCACATGGCCGCCGCTCAAGCTAGGCAGAAAAGTTATGCTGATCGACGTAGAAAACCTATTGAGTTCGAAGTTGGAGACTTTGTTTATCTGAAGGTCTCACCTATGAAAAGTGTCCAACGCTTCGGTGTGAAGCGAAAGCTTGCGCCGAGATATGTTGGTCCATTTGAAATCATTGGACAAAGTGGTAAGGTGGCGTATAAGATTCAATTACCTCCGGAGATGAGTGCTATCTTCAATGTCTTTCATGTATCCCAATTGAAGAAATGTCTTCGCGTCCCTGAAGAGAGAGTTCCATTGGGGGATATCGAGTTAAAATCTGATTTGACCAGTGAAGAAAAGCCGGTTCGAGTGATTGACACTCATGAACGAGTGACTCAGAGTCGGGTGGTCAAGTTCTACAAAGTCATGTGGAGTAATCAGGGTAGTGAACGCGATGCAACGTGGAAAAGGGAAGATTATTTGAGGGATGGTTATAAGGAATTCTATCAACAATGGTACGCTTTTCAAATCTCGGGATGAGATTTTTATAAGGGGGGAGGGCTGTAACACCCCAGGTGTTTGGCTTCCACAATTGCACTTGCATTTCATAAACATGAGCATCATTCATCCATTTATGAGTTCATATTGCATGAAACATGCTCTTGAAACATTGTAACATATGGTCATATATCATGTATGTTTGTTTATGAAATGAATAGGGTGCAACACTCAAGTGCAACATATACAACACACTTTAGTGAAACATGGTTAGTTAGTACTATGCAACAAGATCATGAAACATGTGAAACATGACTATGAAACAATTGTAACATTTCATGTGTTTTTCATTGTGTCAGTACATAACTTGCTTGATTCTTGTGTGACCAATGTATGGTGTGGCTAAATATCCTTCTAAGAACCTTAGTCATACTTAGAATGTCATTAGGAACAATGTTCATGTTGATCATTTTGCCTAATTAGGTTTCCAAGTCATGGTTGACCAAATGGGACCCCTAGAGCTCCTGTGTTTGACTGTTTAAAAAGTGTAGCTTAGGATGTTTGCATGTCTGAGCAACCTAAAGCAAAGTTGTAGAGAATTATATGTGGAACAAAAGTTCTTTTATGGCCATCTCATGAAAATGTGCAGAACATGCTCAAAATTGGATTACAACACGAAAGTTACCCCTTATTCCAGAGACAAAATTTTTCTAAGTGCTAACTCTGAAAAACAGTTTCATGAACTCGACTTTGACATGATTTTACTCTCCATCCTTTGCGAATTAGACTTTGGTCTCTAAATGAGTTTTGTAGCTGGCACATAGGTCTCCAACTTTTGTTTAGGGAGTTTGCGCTAATGATCAAAGGATTCGGAAATCCATCGGCTCCAAATGGCGCTGTCAGTCGGCTTCATCAGGCCTGATGGCCGTTCTGACCAGACCGGTCATGGCCGACCGTGGCCAGGAGGTTGCCGCCGCGTGGCCGCCACGCACTTGACTTGGCCTGACCGCGCCGCACGCTGGCCGGCTTGAAGTGGACGACGCCTTGCTGCCTCTCCACTCAACCGCGCGCGCTCTGCCATCATTCACTCCTCCGTTGCCTTCCCCATTCACAGCCGAAGCACAGCAACACACCACCGACGCCATCGGCCCGCCGAGCTCGCTCGAGCTCGCCGCGGCACCACAGCCACCACCGTCCCGCCCAAAGCTCTACGAGCACCCCACGAACCGAGCCGCCACTCTCTCTAAACCAGACAAGCTCTAGGTAAGCGGCATTGCCGAACCGCGCACCACCGTGACATGGCCACCATGGTCGCCGCCGGTGATCTCACGCGGCCACGCCTGACCGCTTCACTGTAGCCAGTAGCGGTAGCATAGGCAGGTCCGCATTGGTCACTGGAAGCTTACGCGCGCCTTGTCCGGTCACCGAATGCCGAGGTTCGTCGGAGCGCCACCGTGCGCCATGGCCGAACCACCGTGCGCCGTGGCCGACGTCCCTGGAGTCCGCTAGAGCTTAGTGTTAGTAGGTAAACCGACGCGGGAGGTCATGGCGAGCACGGAGGTACCCTCCTCGTCGCCGGTAAGGTCGCCGCCGGCGAGCTACGCCGTCTTCCACGCCGTCGCAGCCGTGTCCTCTGTTTCTGTGTCTATGACACGCGGGCCCAGCTGACCGGTGGACCCCAGTTGTCAGCGACTAAGTATTAGAAAGATAGTTCAAAAATGCAGTTTTGAATGCTGATTTGATATTTTTGTATCTCCTATTTTGTAGATCCAAATTGGGTGGTTCCAATTTTGTTAGATTCACAGTTAGATCTAGTATTTAAGAAAAATATGTCTTGAGCACATTATGTAGAAATTTTGGATGAATTAAATAGGAACTTGAAAAGTGTTTTTGAATGCATGCAAACTTGTTTAAATCATATCTTGAGTTTCTGTGATCCAAAAATTATGAAATTTTGTGGGTAAGCTAGTCTTGTATAGTAGAAGTTATGGTTAAAATTTGAGAGTCATTGCATGTGTAGTTTTTGAGGTATAGATTTTCCTTTTATCACTGGTAGATACTTGGGTGAATTTTTGTAAATTATCTATGAATCCAATGACCATGAAATTTGTTGGAGAGTGTCCTAGTACATTAAGGATGCTAGGAAAAATATGAAATCTGTTGCTTGACACTTTTCACTAAGGTTTCCTAATTATGCCATTTTAAGCCATTCTGCCTTACCATTTTTGTGTAGGTTGTTATACTTACTCAAATGGTGTGAAATTTTTATGGTAGTCTACTTAGAGCATGTAGTGTCTACCGTAATTTTTGTAGAATTAATGGGGTAGTTTTCATATATGTTTACTATTTCCCCTAATTAATTAAATAAATTAAGAAAGGTATTAAAAGAAATATTTTGGTGATGGACACCCTACTTTATGGTGTTCTTGTGATATGTGTGATATGTTAGTAAAATTGGTTTTGTCCAATTAAGTGTTTATATCATAAGTTAATAATTATTTGTTTGCATTATGTCCCTCGGGACAGATCTGGGAACTTTGGAAAGTTCCCCATGATAATTTGGTTTTCTATGATTGTGATGAATACAAAAGTTGTAGATAATTTATGTATCTAGCTCCTGTCAAAATTTTAGGGCATTTGGCCCAGTAGTTTAGAAACTACAGCTGTTTAAAGTTAGGTTCCAGTTTTGCTTATTCTCTGCCTTGTGAGGACAGGGTTTTGTTGATTCATGAATTCGACTTGGTAAAGTGTCGAATCATGCTTTGAGGTCTAAAAATTAATTGTAGACAATTTCATAAGCTTTCCAGATTATCTTGTTGCATGTCATTTGGAATTATAAATCTCCAGGTATCGCTAGTTTACTGTACCGCTACATAGTCTTCATTTTGCTGAAATACAAATGCTTGAGTGTATGTTGTTGCAATGTAATCGTTGATTGTTTAGGGGTTAGCCTAACTTGAGAATATGCTTAGGTGCAGGTGCTAGGTCATTAACTGAAGATGAGCAATTATACATTAGGTTGTATAAACTTGGTAAGTAAAGTGATTTGAATAGGGCTTAAGTTGGAATATGCAAACTACAGCGAACATGTGCATTCCCCGAGCATCCCTGACATTCGTTCATGTGCATCCATGATATTTATCTTGCACATTCATGCAATAGGTGTGTCGGAGGGAGTGACGTTGCTGGAGTTCGAGGGAGCCAACCAGGAGGAGGAACCCGAGGTGCAGGAAGCCGACGAAGCAGTCGCCGCGGAGGATTTGCCCGAGTGCCCTGACCACCAGCCTTCCTCGTTCCTAAAAGGCAAGCCCCGGAGCATATTAAGCCTCCCATGTTTTTACAAATACTTTGAGTACCTTTTATTGTTGATGATGCATTAAGTATAGGAATTGGTTGGAACCAATTGCTGCATTATATATCTTTCCTTGTCCAGATATCGCACTGGAATCCTATTTAAGTTCAGGAACGGGTTAAATGCTTAGCCATGCTTAGTGCGGTAGAAGTCAGGTGATTTCCTGTCACCTGCGAGCTGTAGGATGAGGTGGATCACGGTTGGCTATATTTGCTATCGTGGAAAAGAACCATGTGATTAATGAATTAAGACCGGACGGAGTCTTGTGTAGTTTTGAACATAGTGACTCCGTCTGAGTCGTTTAAGGACCGATACGCTGTACGTCCTCATGTCATGTTGAACGTAGCCTAACACTTAGCTGGCCGGATAAGTCGTTCCGACCGCGAAGCCTAGTAGCTCGACTCAGGCCGAGGACGCGAGCAGTGGCGGCATTCTGGAGGTAGTAAGGATGTGCGGAGAGCCATTGGCATAAGTCCAAGGTGGGTTAGAGTCCCGAACAACCTTGGCAGAGTGGTTCTCTGAGAATGTCAATCTGATCGGACTCGCGACTCCTGAATCGTACCAAAGGTGACTTGTTTGCGACTCCGATGGGAGAAGCAGGGTTTGTGTTTAGGAATACCCCTCCAGCTGGATAGGAATCGATTCGAATCGCCGTCTCTCCCGGATAGTGAGAACTTGACTGAGCAGCGGCAACGTAGATTCAATTAATTTAACGATATGGTTAAATGGATGATGATGATAAGGTTGCCACAATGAATACCTGATATGGTTATTAATGTTTGCACCCTAATAAAATGATTGCTTAGTACAGGTGCTAATATAGTTGACATGTTAATGGCTAAAAAGTCACTGCTAGTCTAGGCTAAGATTTGATCATTATTACTTATGCTTTTCTGCAAAAAGAAAGTGTCAGCCAGATCCACTACATTAAGCTATGCATAATCCTTGGTGTCATTTATTTTGGTTTCTGGCGGGTAAGTCTAGTTGAGTACATTCTCGTACTCAGGGTTTATTCCCTCTTGTTGCAGATGACCTTCTATATCAGGGATTCTGTAAGTATTGTCTCCACCCGGCGGGTGATGAAGACTAGATCATGGGCATGATCTCTGTTCTCTTATCTGAATGCTTTTGCGGGCTGTGATCAGCAAACCAGTATGTGTATTTGAACTCGAGTGTGTGAGTTAAACTATTTGCTTCCGCATGTTTTACAAGACTTGTTTTGTAATAACGATGACTCTGTGATGATGTAATCTATTTGCGAACGTCTGCGAAATGTTGTAACGTACGATATGTTATGTTGAATTACTGTGATCTTGGTTGTATGCAAGTTGGTTTGAAATCCTTCCGAGATTTCAGTTGACTACCGGGTTTATATGGGCTCAAGTTCGAGAATTTGATCGTTTCGGCGATTGTTTTTGTACTTGTGCTCTTATAAATTGGTCGGTTCTGTGACAGCTGGCATCAGAGCTAGATTCAACATTAAACATGTCTTACGGCTATTTAAAACAAAAGCTTTTGTTGTAAAAATGGTTTTCCAACTTATAGTTATATATAAGTGTTCAAAAATCAAAAAAAAATTTATGGTGTACTGGTGATCACATCCTTTATAGCCCACTTAAGGACTTCTAGGTGGCTTATATATAATTACTAACTTGGGGAAATTGATTGTTTCTATTTCGTCGTCCATGCGGCGTGATATTGCATGGATGCCATTCGTTTGAATGGTAATGTATGGATCAATTGCCTCTACGCTAAGGTAAGAGTGAGTTGTGAGAGCATGACCGTCCAACCGTCGGTCTAGGAGAGAGCTAGTTGTAGTTACTGGATTATTTACATGTTGCATACATGTATATATGAAGGTACTTAATTGTGGGTACATTTGTCGGGTAGTTTGGATATCGAAGTATATATATTGGGGGATGTATATATGGAGAGTATCTTAATTACTGCTTGTGTAATTAGCATTATATCTTGTTGGGTTGGGCTGCAATGAAGTTTCTGCAGGTACGCTAACAACGCACCGTGTAGATCGACTAGTTACCGCTAATTGAGAGAACGTATGTATGCCACCGTATATTCCGCTAAAGCTTAAATTTTAATAGGTTTGTGAGGACGTACGGAACACGCATGCATCACATTCACTCATGTCATTCATATTGCATTACCCCTCCCTTATAATTGCTTATCCCAAGTTTAAAGTGCAATCTCTCAGCAAAATAATCCTCTCACGTGAATTGCATCCCTTTTGATACTGATGGTGGCGCTACCGTGTTTCCCTCTTGGTAGCAACACCTTTCTAGACCAGATTCGGTACTCCCACTTTGCTCAGTAGGGTGCTCGGTTCAGTTTGGTACCCGGAGGCACCAGCCACACGTGTGGCAAAGCGGTACCATTGGGAGATGTACCATGGTACGTCGTGACCTTCATCGTCTTTGCAAAACCCCACAAGACCGTTGTGGCATGGGTGGAGCATTGAGACCGATGGGCAAAGCCCATGGGAAGCCACTCAGTTGTGCCCTTGATGTCTTGATGGATATAGCATGAGAGCTTGAGGGATGATTTAGTGGGTGGACCTGCTTCATCCATTCCCCGAGTGTCTCCCATCGAGGCCGAGTGGACTCAGACGCGTTGGTCGCCTTGGTTCGAGGCCGTGGTGAATAGTGCGAGTGACAACGCTGGAATGAGTGCTATGATGGCGATCCCGAAGCTTTGTCGAGTTAGGCAAAACACCCTTTCTAGTGTGCTTGATGAAGCCGGCAAGGCAATGGAAGCTCAAAGACAAGTTCAAAGTTGCGTGCCCGTAAGTATTGTCGTAAGGCGAATGCATGTGGAGAGCTCAATTGAGAAGTTGATGAGATTCGTGGGATTGCAAATTATCGTCTGCAACAATGGGGTCAAACCAAGACGAGAGAGAGACGAGCTTCATGACTAGTGATGAACCTCACTATTGAGAGAGATGAGGCTGCACAAGAGTTGGATCGTGTGACACATCATCGGGATGCGCCTTTTAGAGTTAGCGTAAGAAAGACGTCGGGGTTGGATTTTGGCCAACCACAACGCCTTTCAAAGGGAGCAAGCACTCGCAAGGACAGCTTGAAGAGCTTGAGGTTGAGCACCATCAATCGCACAACCGTCTCTGCTTCCTATTCCTCACCCCATACCAAGGTATCCAAATGTGGGTGGACCTCAAGTGATTGAGGCCGATGAGGAAGAAGAGGACGTGCGATGATGGTTGACAATGTAGCCGAAATGGAAGAAGAAGAAGAGAAGACCCGTAAGAAGTCCAAGGTGTCTCGATGTGGACAAATGATCACTTCGACACGTAGTTCGTTAGCAAGTCTCGCTAGTATAAGCTTTTGCGATCATTGATGTAATGGACTTAAGTACGATGGACCGATGTGGGATGTACTCTTTTAATTCAACTCGGCATGTAATGTACTTTAATTCGCTCCCTTTGGGACGCGTGTCGTAATGGTTAAGTTTAAAACTTGTCATGTTGGAATGCACTTTGCGTATGGGCGCTAGTAATCTACTTGATGATGTGGTGATTGGAGAATGAATTATTGCCTCTGTTATTGTATGAAGTTTTCATTCTCGTCAAGAATTCAGTTTGGCACAATTACATTGTTCCTCTCCAATATCTTGACATCATCAATAATTCTTGGTTGCGCATTGTGCGAGATGCCTCGATACTCGTTCGTGGTGCGGGTGATGATGATGATGATCTTCCACCGCCACCACCACCCACACCAATGTAAATTGATAGCAATGCTTGCGGAAGGACAACGCACTATGGCTGAGGCCCTCCATACGATTGCGAATCGGGATGGTCGTGGTCCACGCCAAGGACCAGAACCAAATCAATATAGTGATTTCAAGGATTTCCTCGACACAAAACCCCCGATCTTCAAGGAGGCCGAGGAGCCTCTACAAGTCGATGAGTGGTTGAATACTCTCGGCGAAGTTCCGTCGCCCCGCTTGACCGAGTCTGCGGAAGACTGAGTACGCATCTCACCAATCGCATGGGCCACCGGCATTTGGTGGAGTCATCATCGGTCCACTATGCCCGCTAATGCCCAAATCACCTGGGATCAGTTCAAGTCTGCTTTCAGGGAAAATTATATTCCTCCTAGTCTCATGGCGATCAAGCATACAGAGTTCATGAAGCTGATTCAGGGGAACAAGAGCTTGAATGAATACCTACAGGCTTTCAATAACCTTGCAAGGTATGCTCCGAGTTTGTTGACACCGATGCCAAAAAGATCATAAGTTTCAAGCGGGGACTTAGCCCCAAACTTATGAAGACCATGGGAAATTGCAAGTGTGCTCATTTTAATGAGTTTGTGAGTGATGCTTTATCGCAAGAGAACAACAATGTCGTGTATGTTGCTTCAAAAAGTCGTAAAGAGAGCCTATGAGGCGGGTGCCTCACAATCCAAGGCTCCCGTCACACGAGGGCTCCATTCCGTCCTCCAAATACGGCCCGCTAAGTTTCGCCCACCATCAGGAAGAAGAATCCCGCCAAGACCGGGTTTAAGTAAAGGCATTTACTGATTGCTCTTCCCAAGGGCACTACCAGATTAGGGCAGTTCCTGTGGCTCCTCCAAGCAACATGCCGTCTTTGGGCTGCAACAAGATAGGCCATCGGGCAAGGGAATGCCCTTACCCTAAGAAGAATAACTACCAAGGTGGTCGTCAAAGGCGGTGAACCACACTAATATTACTGAGATTCCTTCAGAAGAGGTAGTGACTCACCGGTAAGTTTCGATCGATCAACACCCATGCTTGTACTATTTGATTCAGGTGCTTCGCATTCCTTTATTAGTCCAAAGATTTGCATCCAAGTTTATGCGAGAAAACATATCTTCGTTGAGGGTGAGGGTTATTGTATTAGGGCTGCCGGTGGTGTTATCCCAACCAAGCCGGGTAGTTGGGGACGATACAATTTGAGATAGAGGGGCGAAGTTATCGTGGATCTCGTAGTGTTACCGGGCCGGGTATCGATGTGATATTGGGAATGAATTGGATGAGCAGCACGGGTGCTTATTGATACATCGACTAGAGTAGTCATGCTCGAGATCCCATGTCGTGAAGGTTTTCTAGTGCAACTACCAGGGACATCAATCTTTCTTGTGCGGCTAATGCGGTGCAAGCAAAGGCTATTGCGTATATCCCCAGTAGTGTGTGACTTTCTGGATGTTTTCCGATGATTTGCCGGATTACCCTCAATCGGGAAGTGGAGTTCAAGATAGAGTTGCTTCCCAGCACGGCTCCTATCTCTAGAAGGCCATATAGAATGCCTCCCAATGAACTAGCTGAACTTAAGACCCGCTTGAATGAACTTCTAAAGAAAGGCCTTATCCGTCCTAGTTCATCTCTGTGGGGGTGCCCAGCTATCTTTGTGAAGAAGAAGGATCAATCCCTACGCATGTGTGTAGATTATAGACCCTTGAATGCGAGTTACAATCAAGAATAAGTACCCTCTGCCACGTATAGATATCTTATTTGATTAGTTATCCAAAGCAAAAGTCTTTTCCAAGATTGATTTGAGATCTGGGTATCATCAAATCAAGATTTGGCCCGAGGATATTCAAAAACGCATTCTCTACAAGATACTGGTCTCATGATGAGTATCTTGTTATGTCTTTTGGATTGACTAATGCCCCGCACATTTTATGTATCCGATGAATTCAAAGTTTATGCCTCGAGTTGGACAAATTTGTGGTGGTGTTTATAGATGATATCCTGGTCTATTCTCGAGAATGAAGAAGATCATGTTGAACATTTGCGGGTGGTTCTCACTAGATTGTGAGAACACCAAATTGTATGCAAAGTTCAAAGAAATGTGAATTCGGCTTCGTGAGGTACCTTTTCTTGGACACATGTTGTCCGATGGTGGAATTATGGTTGATCCCACCAAGGTGCAAGAAGTATTGAACTGGAAGGCTCCCATCTCGGTGCATGAGGTTCGGAGTTTTTACGGGGTTGGTGGCTATTATCATCGCTTCATCCTGTTTTTCTAAAATAACCAAGCCTATGACTCGATTGTCGCAAAAAGACATGAAGTTTGTCCGGACTTCCGAGTGTGATACTGACTTTCCATACCTGCGAACTCTTCTAACTTCGCTCCGGGTTTGGCACAACCGGATATCGAGAAACCTTTTGATGTGTTCTGTGATGCATCGTATTGGGTTAGGAGGTGTTCTTATGCAAGAGGGTAGAGTCATTGCTTATACCTCTCGCCAACTTCGGAAGCATGAAGTGAATTATCCAACGCATGACTTAGAACTCACTGCAGTTGTTCATGCCTTGAAGGCCTGGAGACATTATTTACTTGGCAATGTGTGCAACATCTACACTGATCATAAAAGTCTCAAGTACATCTTCACTCAACCTGAGTTGAATATGCGTTAGAGAAGATGGCTCGAGTTGATCAAGGATTATAGCCTCCAAGTGCACTATCACCCTGGCAAGGCAAATGTCGTAGCGGATGCCTTAAGCAGGAAGTCTCATTGCCACTCTTTGATTGAAAGTGATGTCCATTTGTCGAAGCTCCTTCATCATGCAGTCCTTCACAACATCACTGTCAGTTGTACTCTACAGAGTCGAATTATCGAGCTACAGAAGATGGATGCAGGTCTGTTTCACATCAAGCGCAAGATGAAAGAGCAAGAAACCAAACATTTTCGAGTTGATGAGGAAGGCGTGTTATGGTTCAAGGATAGGTTGGTAGTTCCGAAGGATAGAGAGCTTAGAAATAAAATCATATCCGAAGCTCATTCCTCTAAATTATCTATTCATCCTGGTAGTAGCAAAATGTATCATGATTTGAAGCCTCGATTTTGGTGGACCAAAATGAAGAAAGAGATCGCCGCTTATGTGGCTAGGTGTGACACTTGTTGTCGAGTCAAGGCTGTGCACATGAAAGCTGGATTACTTTAGCCACTCTTGATTCCAGGTTGGAAATGGGAGGAGATAAGTATGGATTTTATTGTTGGACTCCCTACTACTCAGAGGAACTTTAACTCTATTTGGGTGATTGTAGACCATCTGACCAAATCAGCACACTTCATTCCTGTCCGTATAGACTTTCGTCCAACCGACTATGCGGAGTTGTACTTTAACCAGATAGTCCGACTTCATGGGATCCCTCGTACTATTGTCTCGGATAGAGGACCACAGTTCACCGCTCGCTTTTGGGAGCACTTACACTGATTATTAGGAACTAAGCTAGTAAGAAGTTCTGCCTATCATCCGCAAACCAATGGGCAAACTGAACGAGTGAATCAAATCTTAGAAGATATGTTGAGAGCATGTGTCATCTCCGCTAAGGGCTCATGGGAAAAATGGTTACCCCTAGCTGAATTCTCGTACAATAACAGTTATCAAGAGAGTATAAAGATGGCACCGTTTGAAGCTTTGTATGGTCGGAAGTGTAGAACCCCATTGAACTGGGTAGAAGCCGGTGAAAGGAGATATTATGGAATTGATTTTGTTCAAGAAGCCAAAGAACAAGTCCGTACTATCCAAACTCACATGGCCGCCGCTCAAGCTAGGCAGAAAAGTTATGCTGATCGACGTAGAAAACCTATTGAGTTCGAAGTTGGAGACTTTGTTTATCTGAAGGTCTCACCTATGAAAAGTGTCCAACGCTTCGGTGTGAAGCGAAAGCTTGCGCCGAGATATGTTGGTCCATTTGAAATCATTGGACAAAGTGGTAAGGTGGCGTTATAAGATTCAATTACCTCCGGAGATGAGTGCTATCTTCAATGTCTTTCATGTATCCCAATTGAAGAAATGTCTTCGCGTCCCTGAAGAGAGAGTTCCATTGGGGGATATCGAGTTAAAATCTGATTTGACCAGTGAAGAAAAGCCGGTTCGAGTGATTGACACTCATGAACGAGTGACTCAGAGTCGGGTGGTCAAGTTCTACAAAGTCATGTGGAGTAATCAGGGTAGTGAACGCGATGCAACGTGGAAAAGGGAAGATTATTTGAGGGATGGTTATAAGGAATTCTATCAACAATGGTACGCTTTTCAAATCTCGGGATGAGATTTTTATAAGGGGGGAGGGCTGTAACACCCCAGGTGTTTGGCTTCCACAATTGCACTTGCATTTCATAAACATGAGCATCATTCATCCATTTATGAGTTCATATTGCATGAAACATGCTCTTGAAACATTGTAACATATGGTCATATATCATGTATGTTTGTTTATGAAATGAATAGGGTGCAACACTCAAGTGCAACATATACAACACACTTTAGTGAAACATGGTTAGTTAGTACTATGCAACAAGATCATGAAACATGTGAAACATGACTATGAAACAATTGTAACATTTCATGTGTTTTTCATTGTGTCAGTACATAACTTGCTTGATTCTTGTGTGACCAATGTATGGTGTGGCTAAATATCCTTCTAAGAACCTTAGTCATACTTAGAATGTCATTAGGAACAATGTTCATGTTGATCATTTTGCCTAATTAGGTTTCCAAGTCATGGTTGACCAAATGGGACCCCTAGAGCTCCTGTGTTTGACTGTTTAAAAAGTGTAGCTTAGGATGTTTGCATGTCTGAGCAACCTAAAGCAAAGTTGTAGAGAATTATATGTGGAACAAAAGTTCTTTTATGGCCATCTCATGAAAATGTGCAGAACATGCTCAAAATTGGATTACAACACGAAAGTTACCCTTATTCCGAGACAAAATTTTTCTAAGTGCTAACTCAAAAAACAGTTTCATGAACTCGACTTTGACATGATTTTACTCTCCATCCTTTGCGAATTAGACTTTGGTCTCTAAATGAGTTTTGTAGCTGGCACATAGGTCTCCAACTTTTGTTTAGGAGTTTGCGCTAATGATCAAAGGATTCGAAATCCATCGGCTCCAAATGGCGCTGTCGTGGCCGGCTTCATCGGGCCCGGATGGCCGTTCGACCAGACCGGTCATGGCCGACCGTGGCGAGAGAGGTTGCCGCCAGCGTGGCCGCCACGCACTTGACTTGGCTCGACCACGCCAAGCGCCGCTGGCGGCTTGAAGTGGACGACGCCTTGCCGCCTCTCCACTCAACCGCGCGCTCTGCCATCATTCACTCCTCCGTTGCCTTCCCCATTCACACCGAAGCACAAAGAACACACCACCGACGCCATCGGCCCGCCGAGCTTCGCTCGAGCTCGCCAGCAAGCACCACAGCCCACCACCGTCCCCGCCTAAAGCTCTACGAGCACCCCACGAACCGAGCCGCCACTCTCTCTAAACCGCACAAGCTCTAGGTAAGCGGCATTGCCGAACCACGCACCACCGTGACATGGCCACCATGGTCGCCGCCCGGTGATCTCACGCGGCCACGCCGACCGCTTCATCAGTAGCCGATGGCGGTAGCATAGGCAGGTCCGCATTGGTCACCGGAAGCTTACGCGCGCTTGTCCGGTCACCGAATGCCGAGGTTCGTCGGAGCGCCACCGCGGCGCCATGGCTTTTCAACCACCGTGCGCCGTGGCCGACGTCCCCGAGTCCGCTAGAGCTTAGTGTTAGTAGGTAAACCGACGCGGAGGTCATGGCGAGCACGGAGGTACCCTCCTCGTCGCCCGGTAAGGTCGCCGCCGGGCGAAGCTCGTCGTCTTCCACGCCGTCCGCAGCCGTGTCCTCTCTTTTCGTGTCTATGACACGCGGGCCCAAATTGACCGGTGGACCCCAGGCTTCGTCGACTAAGTATTAGAAAGATAGTTCAAAAATGCAGTTTTGAATGCTGATTTGATATTTTGTATCTCCTATTTTGTAGATCCAAATTGGGTGGTTCCAATTTTGTTAGATTCACAGTTAGATCTAGTATTTAAGAAAAATATGTCTTGAGCACATTATGTAGAAATTTTGGATGAATTAAATAGGAACTTGAAAAGTGTTTTTTGAATGCATGCAAACTTGTTTAAATCATATCTTGAGTTTCTGTGATCCAAAAATTATGAAATTTTGTGGGTAAGCTAGTCTTGTATAGTAGAAGTTATGGTTAAAATTTGAGAGTCATTGCATGTGTAGTTTTTGAGGTATAGATTTTCCTTTTATCACTGGTAGATACTTGGGTGAATTTTTGTAAATTATCTATGAATCCAATGACCATGAAATTTGTTGGAGTGTCCTAGTACATTAAGGATGCTAGGAAAAATATGAAATCTGTTGCTTGACACTTTTCACTAAGGTTTCCTAATTATGCCATTTTAAGCCATTCTGCCTTACCATTTTTGTGTAGGTTGTTATACTTACTCAAATGGTGTGAAATTTTTATGGTAGTCTACTTAGAGCATGTAGTGTCTACCGTAATTTTTATAGAATTAATGGGGCAGTTTTCATATATGTTTACTATTTCCCCTAATTAATTAAATAAATTAAGAAAGGTATTAAAAGAAATATTTTGGTGATGGACACCCTACTTTATGGTGTTCTTGTGATATGTGTGATATGTTAGTAAAATTGGTTTTATCCAATTAAGTGTTTATATCATAAGTTAATAATTATTTGTTTGCATTATGTCCCTCGGGACAGATCTGGGAACTTTGGAAAGTTCCCCATGATAATTTGGTTTTCTATGATTGTGATGAATACAAAAGTTGTAGATAATTTATGTATCTAGCTCCTGTCAAAATTTTAGGGCATTTGGCCCAGTAGTTTAGAAACTACAGCTGTTTAAAGTTAGGTTCCAGTTTTGCTTATTCTCTGCCTTGTGAGGACAGGGTTTTGTTGATTCATGAATTCGACTTGGTAAAGTGTCGAATCATGCTTTGAGGTCTAAAAATTAATTGTAGACAATTTCATAAGCTTTCTAGATTATCTTGTTGCATGTCATTTGGAATTATAAATCTCCAGGTATCGCTAGTTTACTGTACCGCTACATAGTCTTCATTTTGCTGAAATACAAATGCTTGAGTGTATGTTGTTGCAATGTAATCGTTGATTGTTTAGGGTTAGCCTAACTTGAGAATATGCTTAGGTGCAGGTGCTAGGTCATTAACTGAAGATGAGCAATTATACATTAGGTTGTATAAACTTGGTAAGTAAAGTGATTTGAATAGGGCTTAAGTTGGAATATGCAAACTACAATGAACATGTGCATTCCCGAGCATCCCCGACATTCGTTCATGTGCATCCATGATATTTATCTTGCGCATTCATGCAATAGGTGTGTCGGAGGGAGTGACATTGCTGGAGTTCGAGGGAGCCAACCAGGAGGAGGAACCCGAGGTGCGTGGAAGCCGACGGCAAGCGATCGCCATGGAGGATTTGCCCGAGTGCCACGACCACCACCTTCCTCGTTCTGAAAAGGCAAGCCCCGAGCATATTAAGCCTCCCATGTTTTTACAAATACTTTGAGTACCTTTTATTGTTGATGATGCATTAAGTATAGGAATTGGTTGGAACCAATTGCTGCATTATATATCTTTCCTTGTCCGGATATCGCACCGAATCCTATTTAAGTTCAGAACAGGTTAAATGCTTAGCCATGCTTAGTGCGGTAGAAGTCAGGTGATTTCCTGTCACCTGCGAGCTGTAGGATGAGGTGGATCACGGTTGGCTATATTTGCTATCGTGGAAAAGAACCATGTGATTAATGAATTAAGACCGGACGGAGTCTTGTGTAGGTTTGAACATAGTGACTCCGTCTCGAAGTCGCTTTAAGGACCGATCTGTTGTCGTCCTCATGTCATGTTGAACGTAGCCTAACACTTAGCTGGCCGGATAAGTCGTTCCGACCATGAAGCCTAGTAGCTCGACTCGTGCCAAGGACGCGAGAGCGAAGGCGGCATTCTCGAGGTAGTAAGGATGTGCGGAGAGCCATTGGCATAAGTCCAAGGTGGGTTAGAGTCTCGAACAACCTTGGCGAGTGGTTCTCTCGAGAATGTCGATCTAATCGGACTCGCGACTCTGAATCGTACCAAAAGGTGACTTGTTTGCGACTCCGGCAGGAGAAGCGGGGTTTGTGTTTAGGAATACCCTCCAAATTGGATAGGAATCGATTCAATCGTCGTCTCTCCCGGATAGTGAGAACTTGACCGAGCAAGCAATGACAACGTAGATTCAATTAATTTAACGATATGGTTAAATGGATGATGATGATAAGGTTGCCACAATGAATACCGATATGGTTATTAATGTTTGCACCTAATAAAATGATTGCTTAGTACAAAAGCTAATATAGTTGACATGTTAATGGCTAAAAAGTCACTGCTAGTCTAGGCTAAGATTTGATCATTATTACTTATGCTTTTCTGCAAAAAGAAAGTGTCAGCCAGATCCACTACATTAAGCTATGCATAATCCTTGGTGTCATTTATTTTGGTTTCTGGCGGGTAAGTCTAGTTGAGTACATTCTCGTACTCAGGGTTTATTCCCTCTTGTTGCAGATGACCTTCTATATCAGGGATTCTGTAAGTATTGTCTCCACCCGACGGGTGATGAAGACTAGATCATGGGCATGATCTCTGTTCTCTTATCTGAATGCTTTTGCGGGCTGTGATCAGCAAACCAGTATGTGTATTTGAACTCGAGTGTGTGAGTTAAACTATTTGCTTCCGCATGTTTTACAAGACTTGTTTTGTAATAACGATGACTCTGTGATGATGTAATCTATTTGTGAACGTCTGTGAAATGTTGTAACGTACGATATGTTATGTTGAATTATTGTGATCTTGGTTGTATGCAAGTTGGTTTGAAATCCTTCGAGATTTCAGTTGACTACCGGGTTTATATGGGCTCAAGTTCGAGAATTTGGTCGTTTCGGCGATTGTTTTTGTAGTTGTGCTCTTATAAATTGGTCGGTTCTGTGACAGAGGCAGTCGGGGTGGTTTATGACCGCCTCAAAGGCAAGGCAAAGCGAGACAAGGACGCTGGTGAAGGCGCCTCCAACTGTCCCAACAAGAAGAAGAACAAGCAGTGACACGAGGGCTCGCTCGTGGCCACCGCCAACCACAAGGGGGTCAGAAGCCAGTCGAGGGTACCCCAAACCACTCCGAGAAGCTGCTCGAAGGGCCATGCCCGAACCTTGCTTTCCCCGTTGAGGACCTATACAAGGACTACGTCCTCTTGAAGTGGTTCTTGTCTAGAGGCTCCAACAAGGGGGAGCATAGGAAGGAGCCTAACTAGATGAAGCGCATGACGTCACCCTCCTCTGTTCGCCAAGTACCAGCAAGCGTTGCGTTGGTATCACAGCCAGCTAGTGCGGTGTCATGCCTTCAATGTTGGGGACTAGGTGCTTCGCCTCGTCCAGAGCAACAAGAATTGCCACAAGCTCTCTCCACCGTGGGAGGGACCGTACGTCATCATGGAGGTGCTCTGACCAGGCACCTACAAGCTTAAGACCATCTACTACGAAGTCTTCGTCAGCGCCTTGAACATCGAACATCTACGTCACTTTTAACCTTAATATACGCACACTTTCTCTTATTAGCTTCGCTATCAACTCCCCGATCTTTAAGTGACGCCCAACCCCAGCAACGGCAAGGGGTCGGGCCTCACTCGGGGGCTAATAAGAGCATATCTATCTGGTAGACATTCTCTATGCCTAACCCTCTCTCATGTTAAGACCTAGAAGCGAAGGTCGCGGAAACAAATGCTGAGTAAAACTGGTCGGACTGCAAGTAAACTATGCCCCAGCGGCTATGACGCTTTTGCTCACCAGTGTGATCAGAGTTTGTTCATCCGCACCTCGAGCTTTATGGCCTTAACAACAGAAAGAGTCAGAATGCGTCTCAGAGTATATCCACTTGGCAAACATTCTCTATGCCCTACCCTCTCTCACGTTAAGATCTAGGAGCAAGGGTCATGGAAACGAACGCTGAGTAAAACTGGTCGGACTACAAGAAACCTATGCCCCAGCGGCTACGATGTTTTTGCTCACTAGCGTGATCAGAGTTTGTTCACCTGCACCTCGAGATTTATAGCCTTAATGATGGAAAGGGTCAGAACACATTAACATTTTTATACAAAAAGGGGAGAATGGCTAAAAATATGTTTGGCCATAACAAAATTTATGAGCTTGTTCACTTGTTATGAGTTTGTCG
Organism: Miscanthus lutarioriparius; assembly: GCA_904845875.1. NCBI lineage: Eukaryota > Viridiplantae > Streptophyta > Magnoliopsida > Poales > Poaceae > Miscanthus > Miscanthus lutarioriparius. Next base: position 114,599,704 of record CAJGYO010000002.1, read on the forward strand.
CCTGGCTTATCTACCTAACTAAAATTCTTGGGGAGGACGATCTCATCCTCTATCTCCATAGGAAAGTCCTATGCTAGCAGGTCACCCAAGTCGGTCGGATGGCTTGGGCCGCTGTCGAGAGATGGGTAAGGAGCAGTAGGATGCCCCATGTGGGTTATGCCCACTCTGTCATGAATAACGGACCCGGATTCTACTCAGACATATCGAGTAAGAGCTCTCTGAACCCGTCACTTGAGCCATCAAGGTAAGTCCTATGCCAGTGGGTCACCCAAGTCGATCGGATGGCTCGGGCCGCTACCAAGAGACGGGCCATCTTTAAGTGACACTAGACCCTAGCAACGGCAAGGGGTCGGGCCATACTCGAGGGCTGGCAAGAGTGTCTATTCGGTAGACATTCTCTATGCCCGACCCTTCCTCATGCTAAAATCTAGAGGCAAGGTGTGCGGAAACAAACGCTAAGTAAAACTGGTCAGACCGTAAAAAAACCTATGCCCCAGTGGCTATGGCATCTTTGCTCACCAGCATGATCAGAGTTTTTGTCCCCGCACCCTGAGCTTTATCCTCTGCCTTCCTAGGAAGGGTTTGGAGGGGCCCACCAGTGGAATCTCCATCGAGGAAGAGGACAGCAGGTCACCCAAGTTGATCGAATAGCTTGAGCCATTGCCGAGAGACAGGTCATCTTTAAGTGACACCTGACCCTAGCAACAGCAAGGGGTAGGGCCTCACTAAGGGACTAGTAAGAGTGTCTATTTGGTAGACATTCTCTATGCCCGACCCTTCCTCATGCTAAAACCTAGAGGCAAGGTGTGCGAAAACAAACGCTGAGTAAAACTAGTCGAACCGTAAGAAATCTACGCCCCAGCGGCTACGACATCTTTGCTCACCAGCATGATCAGAGTTTTTGTCCCCGTACCTCAAGCTTTAGCCTCCGCCTTCCCAGGAAGGGTTTGGAGGGGCCCACAGGTGGAATCTTCATTGAGGAGATGCCAGCAGGTCACCTAAGTCGATCAGATGGCTCGGGCCGCTGCCGAGAGATAGGTAAGGAGCAGCAGAATGCCCCATGTGGGTTAGGCCGACTCCATCACAAATGATGGACCCGGATTCCACTCGAACATATCCGGTAAGAGCTCCTCGAACCCATCACTTGAAGCCATCGAGGTAACTTTACCAACCCCCACTTTACTTTTCCAGTGCATGAGCATTCATTCATCCATTCTCATACATCCAAGCATCGCATATGCAATTATTGCATCACAACGCTTCGCGTTGCGTCACGAAGCGGTAGTCGTCTCATTCGATATGAGCGGCGACCGACCGAGGATCAAAGGCCAGCCCACGAAGGGCTCGAGGCCACCTCGTGTCAAATAGAGCTAGGGGAGAAAATACAGATGAGCCCTAGTGGCCTTCGCCTGACCCGCTCAGAAGCGGATAGGGTCATCTCAACCTTCTCGTTCGATCCTAACCTCGAACCATGCCCACAGAATCTCCATCGAGGGGAGTCCAACGGGCCACCTGAGTTGGTCTTCAAAATGACTCGAGCATCTACCGGGAGGAGGGTTAACGAGCAGTGGAATGCCACATGAGGTCTATGCTGACCCCATCACGAACGACGGACCCAGATTCTACTCGGACATACCCGTTAGCGAGCTCGCCGAGCACGACACTCGAGCCATCGAGGCAAGTGTCGTTAGCTCAACCCCTCCAGTTGTAGAAATCACGGATGGGGTGATGCATAAAACATGGCCAACCCCTACCGAGCCCAACTGGCTCAGAGGCTCGAGCCACCTAACCCCAACTCAGGAATCCGACCGACCGAGGTTCGAAGGCTAGCCCACGAAGGGCTCGAAGCTGCATCACGTCAAACAAAGCTAGGGGAGAAAGCACAGATGAGCCCCAGTGTCCATTGTTCAACTGCTTAGAAGCGGATAGGGTCATCTCGACCTTCTCATTCGATCCTAACCTCGAGCCAAACCCACAGAATCTCCATCGAGGGGAGGCCAGCGGGCCACCTAAGTCAGTCTTCGGAATGACTCGGGAATCTACCGGGAGGTGGGTTAACGAGCAGTGGAATGCCACATGAGGGCTATGCCAACCCTGTCATAAATGATGGACCCGGATTCCACTTGGACATGCCCATTAGCGAGCTCATTGAGCGCGTCACTCGAGCCATCGAGGCAAGTGACGTTAGCTCAACCCCTCCTGTTGCAGAAACCGCGGATGGGTGGCGATCACAAAGATGAGCCGACCCTTGACCGGACCCCCGCTATGCACGGGGGCTCGAGGAAAGTTGGACTCGCAAGGAGACCGAATGCGCGATCATAGAACGATGGCTCAGATCCTAGGGAGGGGATACATACGAAAAACTAAGGATAACATTTCTAAAACAAGAGACGCTTTCTCCTACTAGTCTCGCTATCATCTCTCTCAATCTTCAGTGACACCTGACCCCGGCAATGGCAAGGGGTCGGGTCTCACTTGAGGGCTGATAAGGGTATATATATACCCTTTCTAAAATAGTCACCATGCCCGACCCCTTCCTCACGTTAAAAACCTTGAGGCAAAGTTTGCAGAAATGAACGACTAAGTAAGGCTGGTCGGACTACAAGAAACCTACGCCCTAGTGGCTACGACACTCTTGCTCACCAACGTGATCAGAGTTTCTCAGCCACACCTCGAACTCTACGGTCTTAACAATAGGAAGGGTCAGAACGCATTAACCCCTTTTTACACATAAAAAGGGAGAAAGAACAGATTTGATCAAATGAAACAAAATGACAAGCTTGTTTAAAACACAAGGGTCAAAACTTGTCCGCTTATTACAAAAATGATCGCTCGACCTATTTAACTAACTAGCCCCTCTGGGGAAGAACTATGCCTTCTATCCCATCCGCCAGGTCCTATGAAAGGGGAGCCACCACCGTTTCCATCTCCTCTAGCTCGTGGACTTCATAACCGGGCACATAGCCGTGGCTCATCACCTCTAGACCGATGCTGTCACCATAATGAGAATGAGTAATCGTGAAGGATTGATTAACCCCGGCGCGAAGGGCATTCCTCTTGAGCTGGCATACTCAAGCCATGATCTCGATGGCATGAGCCACGAGCGAGCTGGTCCCCTCTGACCGCACCACCTCAAGGTCATCGCAGACCACTCTGAGGGCGATGCTTAGGATATCGAGCTTGTCACTCTCCGCCTGAAGATTTCTCCTCACCTTGGCGAGATCCACAGCCAGCCCGGCAGAAACGCTCTTGGCCTCCAGCTTCCGAGTCGTCGCGCTTTTGAGCTCAGCCTAGAGGGAGCTGACCTTCTGCTGCACATCGTCATGCTCTTGGTAGGCCTAGTCATGCTTTCGGAAAGACTGGTCGCGCTCCTCGTGAGCCATGCCACGTTCCAAGCGGAGCCTCTCTATGGTTTGTATCAGCTCATCCCGCTCCTTGCGTAGCCGAGCGACCGCCACGGCATCTAGGCTCACCCTTTTCTCTAGGGTCACGAGTTTCTCCTCGGCCACCAGCTTTAGGTCCCTTTCCTTCTCAACCTCACCTAGAAGGTCAAGGATCCGCTAGTGGGTCCAGCGTCCTTCTAGAGCAACTCATCCCGCTCCTTCCTGACCCTGGCGGCTTCTTCGTCATCCTTCCGTGACCTCACCGACAGGGCCTTGAACGCCTTCTCGGCCTTGTCAGCATCCCGACGGGCCTCGACCACCCGCGACCAAAGATTGGCTGCCTCCTCGGCGAGGGGAGTCAGCTGGATCACCCTCTGCTGGGCGGCAATGAGCTGAGTTGTCACCTTCCTGTGTAGCCGTGCCTCCTCGTTGAGGCGGTCGTAGGCTTCCTTCTGTTGACAAAGGAACCATGATTTCCTCCGGCTGTGAGCTATAAGGGACTATAGGGAGACGATGGTCAGGATACAAAAAGTATATAAAGGAAGAAAAGGGCAAGAAGTAGGACCAAACAATACCCAACTGGAGGGAACAACAACATCACGCAATGCACCTGTGGTGTGGTCCAGGGCCTCGAGCACGAACACGATCCCTATGTCAAGGCTCTCTCGCTCCATGCTCTCTGTGGTGTCATCAAGGGTAAAAAGCGTCAACGTCGGATCCTACGGATTCGTCCACTAGAGCAGGGGCTTGCCCTGCATAGGCGAGCCACTGCCCACCGACATCAGGGTCAGGGATGACTCCCTGTCAGCCCCAAATGCCGCCGTCCCCTCTCTCCATGATGTCCCTGCCGGGACTCCCCCTTTAGGGACGGAAGGGGTCAGTGGTGCGGACGCGAACCTCTCTCCCAGCGCCATGACTCTCGGGGACCCCTCGGCCACGTCCCCCTCTGTCTAGCCCATGCCAGGCACCGTTGCTTGGGCCACCGATGGCACGGGTCGTGCCAATGCCTCAGGCGATGCTGCGGTTCTGCCCGGCTATGACCCATCTGCCACGCCCTCTACCACCTCCACCTACGTCGATGGGGTCACGACTGGTTATGTCATGCCCACCATGGTCGACGCCACAAGCACAGTTGGCAGCCCCATCTGCCTCGCCGTCGGTAGTGGGATCGTGGCCGTCATCGGCTACTCTATGACCTCTGAAGGCGCCCCTTGAACGCCCGCGTCCACCCATCCCGCTGAGGACATAGGAGCCACCGTGGGCGGTGCTCGACCGGCCAGCGACGCGGTCACACTGGCGCCGCTCCTACCCGAAATGGGCACGACACTAGCTGATGGCCGCCACCCTGATTGGAGGGCGATGCTCTTCTTAGGCGCCAGTGCCAAAGGATTTCGATGCCTACCGATGCTTCAAGGGACGAAAAACATAAGTCAGGATGAAATCCGACTAAAACAGGAAAAACAGAGGAATTGATAACTCACCTCAGTGTCGTTGGGCGGCAGATACATTTGGGGGACGAACCCCCTCACCCTTTCTCTGCCTCATTGGAACAAGGCCATTTTGAGCCCACCCCTTGCTCCTGGGCAGAGGGGCTTGCCCCTGGTAGCTCCTGGGCACATCGGCGAAATGTTTTGCCTCCCTAAATGGGCCACGACCCATCATAGGTAAGAGGGATATGGAGCTGAAGACGCTCCTACGACCCGTCTAGGCCTAGGAGTTTGAAGGTTGGCCCACCGACGGGTTTGACAACCGCTCCAGGCACCTTTAGAGTGAGGGGTGGAAAGGGATGGGCCCACTAGTGGCTAGTGCCTAGGCACACGAGTGTCGCGGCCATCCTAGCCCACGTTTGAGTCTCAGCCAGATACGATCCATGGTTTTTCCTCAAAGAAAGGTAGAGAGCCCTCAGGACTGGTCGAATGGACCCGAGAACTATATGGATTGACCGCTGAGAATCTAGAGTCAGTCACCAGCTGACCCAAGCTAGACCCCCACGAACGAAATGCCGGGGCCCCACTCGAACTAGCCCATTAACAGCTCACCGAGCACCACGATTCGTCCATAGAGGAAAATCATGGCATGGCTCAGCCCCTCTATTTTTATCAAAAAATGCTTGAGGGAAGACGATCACAAAGACGAGCCGACCCTCGATTGGCCCCTGCTATGGGCGAGAGCTTGAGGAAAGTTGGACTTGCAAGGAGACCGAACGTGCTATACCCTCGATTGGTCCAATCACGATGAAAGGGAATTGCCGTCCCTAGGACACGTTATGGGCAACAAAAGAAGGCCAAGGCCCTCAGAGTCCTCCTGTTCAAAAAAGCCTCCAAAGGAGTATTCTACTCCTCCGTAGGCTCAGGGGCTACTGTCGGAGACCAATACTAGGGTACCCGAAGAGGAGGAGCTAATGGCCATCAACATTGATTCGTTCGAGTAGACAAGAGCGCGACTACTGCTCCAACCGACCCCTAGGTGTGTGGGATCTGCCTCGCCCAACCACTGGGGGAGGGCTCCGCCTCGCCTGACCCTGAGGCCACGGGCTCCGCCTCACCCGACCCTAAGGCTGAGGGCTCCGCCTCGCCCGACTCTTATGTTTGCACTCCGTCTCACCCGACCCCTCGGGTGTGGGCTCCGTCTCACCCAATGAGGTCCCATACCACCGCCAACCACTCCAAGTCTAGGCATATGGGCCTGGGTCAAAACTCTAACACCAAGGAAGAGACCGGCATGCCCCGATGTAACCTGTGGCCATGACGGGCCATACCTGAGGGTTCACATCAAGAACAACGTCAGGTGTGCCAGTGCTATTTTGCCTAACCCTCATACGAACGATGACAGGCACATCAGTTCACCACGATGTCCGCCGGGACAGGATGGAACGTCATGACCGGCAGACAACACCTGTGCATGGTGCCAGTGATGGACAAGGCCATAGTGTGGAGCTATCCCTATTGACATCTACAGGATCGTCGGGACCCACATGAAGGAGGACCCAGCGATCCTAAAGGCCTTCTTCTCTCTCTCGTTCTTCCCTTTTCCTCCGCTGTAACCCGTGCTTTCCCTTGGCCTATAAAGGGGAAAACAGGGCATCCCATGAAGAGGGACCGATCGATCGACCCATCGAAAACTGATCAGATCCAGATCCACACAAAAGCATGACACGAACACACAACTGAGCAGCGCTCGAGCTCTCAGCACCTATTCATTCCTTTCACCAGAGACTTGGGATCCTCTCCCTCTCTCGCCCATTTGTAACCCCTATTACAAACTTTTAGTGCTAGTAACATGAGCAACAGTGATGAATTGGACATTGGGACTTTCTGCCTGAACCAGTATAAACCTCGTATCCTCTAAGCACACCATCCGAGTCAGACGTGTAATACTAGAAATTTACTCGTCGGTGGTAACTCAAAACATCGACAGTCTTCTAGATATGAATGTTGAGATCAATCATTCTTTAGTTTGATTCACATAAAGACATATATGAATCAACATCAATATGGTCAAGCCAATTCACAATTCCTTATATCCTCTTTATTTTGGCTTGACACTCTTAATACTCACTTCAATATCTATCTTCATACTTCTAGCTTGATCAAGTCAATGCAAAGTGTTTTTTCAAATCTTTATCCATACAAGCAAACCAATGTAGAGAACATCTTATATCCATTATATATTGTCTCCTTTGTCATTTTACTTTTGCTTAACATTTCTCACTTATACACTCTTGATTCATTATTCAATCCTTGATCAAAGCTAGTCCACTATTCAACTCTTCTTGTTCATGAAAAGCAAGCCATTATAGAGACCAATGCAAAATGATCAACTCATGTCTCATTTACCATTTGCCAAATATGCTTGCTTTCATATGATGCTATGATATCCCACAACATAAAAGCTATTTCAGTGATTTCATTTGCATTGTTGTCTTTTGTTTGAACTAGATTGTTTCCATAATCTTTCAATACAACAATATATAATTTGGCCTTCATTACAACACTATGTGGCATATCATCAAGTTTGCCTTCTTATTGAACATATATACACTTCTCATTCCACAATCTACGAGTGTATGCAATAAACTCAATTTTCTGTTCAACACTTAGCAAACTTGTTAGACCTTTAATGGTGTTGTCATTCAGTTCACCAAAACCCACTAAAGGGCTAGATGCACTTACAATCTCCCCCTTTTTGGTGATTGATGACAACACAATTAAAGCTTACAAGAGATTGATAAATAATAAGATTTTAAATCCTATGATATAGTGAGCTCCCTCTAAATGTGTGCATTGAAAGGAATTCAAATTTTGACCTCAAATGCCAAATGCACATATTCAAGATTAAGTGTGGGAACTCTCCTATATCTTAGCATCCGTAGGGTGTAAGGTGTCATCATGATAAACATGATGCTCATGACAGTTGTTGTCATGTGCGGCACTTCCATGAGTGAGCGCGGCACTGCCGCACAGTGACAGTCAGAGAAGATAAACAACACATCATTCAAGGCATGAACATCACACACTAGTATATATGGTCCTTATCAAGAGCATCAATTTAAACTATCTTTGCACACACCACACAATAAAAATTGAAAAATCTTATATGCCTCCCTTTTACACCTTTAAATCCTCATATCAATCTTTTTTCCTTACACTCTCTCCCAATATTTCTCCCCCTTTGGCATTAGTCTCCAAAAAGGATCACTCCACCAAAAGGAGGAAATAATGATAGACAAGTGAGGGCAACAGGTAGGTAAAAGTTCAGCATATAGAATTTCTCTCCTGGGTTTTCTACCAAACAAAGTATGCATCATGTTAAGTCAAGATTCTTGAGAAGTCAACATATTTGGCTCACACCTCACTTAGATGACACTTTTAACATGAGACTGACTCATGCCGTCACCATAAGAGATGTCAACCAAATATCTAAATAATTCTCTAATCGTCACCACAAAAACAAACTCATGGAGTGACTTAAAATATTGCATACACATGCACACACTAGCATGTAAGGGCCTAGATGCACAAAATTAGTACAAGAGTTCATGGAGCGATATACCTTTGTTCTAAGCCTCATAATCTCCACTATGATCATGATATTTTGAATTTAGTGCTTTGATGGGCTTGGCATAATGCAAAAAGATTTCATTTGTGCCCATTTCTTTTAATCATGGCCTTCATGAAGATTTCACAAACTTGTGCTTGATCTCGTTTGAAATTCCATTGCTAGCTCTTCTTGTCATTTTGAGATACCAACTGAAGACAAATTTCTTGATATACCAATTATCCACTAATACCAATTGAAATATGATCTTCATAGTTTTGACACCACTTGAAGGAGAGTCACAAGTTGATGCCAATTGGAATGGATTCTTGTATCTCATGATGTCATCTAGGGAATGCTCATAAAGACAAGAGATAGCATTAAATTGCACAAGCTAGAGTTTCACAACTAGTGATCATTTTGGATGTGGAAGGCATGTAGATCACTAATTGCAAAACCTCATAACATAGACTAAATTCCCTCTTTTTGATAGTGCATACATATATATGTGGAAGACAAGAACATATGCACTTTTGATCAATTAAGTCCAAACAAGGGAATTTAAGCTATATTATGGAGAGTAGCTACTTAAGAGATAAAAATGCAATCCAAATGAATATGAGAGATAACTTAACCAATTTGGATTGAGTCAATGTAGCATACCCATGAGAAACTCATTCTCACCAAGAGACTACATAAATTCACTAGAAGAGAAGATTAGTCTCAAACGACACAAGACATAGAATGGGCTCCCCCTTAATATGTGCATCAAGTACTCGAATTACTTTGTGAAGTGCACTTGAATCGGTTTAAGAGTCAAGAGGAGTTCATCCTAAATCTTGGTCAAGGCATGATAAATTTGCAACAATTAAAATTATGCCAAGGAAACATATCACCAGCAAGGTAGATAGATCACCACATTGATATGACCATCATAACTGAGACTTGATGATTTGGATAGCCATAGTTCTTCACTTGATGACTCATGGTGAATTAGAGCTCTTATGATCATCCAAGATCCATATTTGGTTCCTAGTTCTTTCTTTACCTAAAGCTACTCACATAGAAAGCAAAGGTAAAATTCATGAATTTTGCAAATAGTGAACTAGGAGTTACCACTCTTTGTTGATAAGATCCTGGATGATCAATGGGATGGATCATGTGCATATGATGAGCTCTAGAGAGGAGAAATAGCAATGAAAGCCAACTCTTCAATTATTTTCTCTAACTCATTCAAATCTAGTTCCACTAAAGGATTGGGGTATTCGACAATAAACCAGGAGCACTTGGTTTATAAAGACCAAGACCTCCTAAAATAACCTTTAGAGCATCCAAGGATTCCATTGGAACCATCCATCCTCCTTTGATGTTTTTTTTAATGTGTGTGAGACTACTCAATATTAACTTTGAAAGAAACCTTTAGTCTCACAAGATATATGCTAAACTCCCCCTCAATTTGTGCATACAAGAGTACATAAAGTACACTCATGCACATCAATAATTATGAGGTCAAGGGAGAAGTTTACACTATATTCCAATTGACTCAAACTCCTTCAAGCTGCTTGCAGTCCAATTAGTTTCAGTTGGTTACAGTTGCTTTCAATTGATTTCAGCTAGTTCCAATTGATTGTAACTACTTGTTGTTGCTTGTAATTTGATTGCAACTCCTTTGGACTAAACTGATGCATCTCAGTTTTACTGATTCTTCATGACCAATCTTGAGAGCTAACTTAATCTTGTTGTTACAATTCAATCCAATTCAATACAGTGAGTTTTTAGATTCTGTCTTCTTTGGAGAAAAATTCATATCCCTCAGACCACTAGTCTAATATGCATGAAATTTGGCTGAGATGTGCACCCATGAATCCTCTGACTTCTATAAAAATTTCAGCTCATTTGGACTCCATTTTGGTTAGTCAAATCAATTTTCTAACAAAACTGCTAAGGTCTAAAACTGCAGTGCTGAAGCTGACAGAATTCAACTCAAAACTGACTTTCTTCTAAACTAATCTTCATGCCAACTGTCCAGCAACAAGTACTATATGTGTATAGCATGTTCACAAAGTTTCAGGCCAATTCATCAATATTTGAACTTTCAAATCCATGCTTGAAGGCAGCCAATTCAGAATTTCAATTTTCTAGACAGATTTGATAATTCCCAATTCTTCTCTTCTTCTTGTCCAATCTTGAGGTGAATTTTATTGAGAATATTCACAAGATGTTATTTCTATTCAATTCTCTTATTGATACTTGTAGTCTTGTGAATTTTTCCAATATAGCTTATCCAACTCAACCTCAAACTTGATTTTATTCAAATTGAAAATTTGGTCTCTTTGGCCTCTAGCAACCTCATCTTTCTTCAGGTGAAGAGTAATCATGGGCTTGTAATTTATTTAGTTAAACAAGCACAACCTTTTTTTCTTGATTTTCTATAAATAAGCTCAACACAAGAGGGCATTAGTAACACAATCACTAGTTTCCCATTTAGTAACCTTTTATGTGTGGAAGACAAATGGGTTACTAAAATAGAGAAACCTCATAACATGGACTAAATCTCCCTTAAACCCTCATGCACATTCTTTTGAGTGGAGTGGAAATGTAAATGTGCATGGTTGGTCAATTAAGTCCAAAAGGGTAGATTTAAGCCATATTATGGTGAGTGGCTAAAATAGATGAATCAATTATAAATTAACTAGAGAGAGCACATCATATAATTTTGGATTGATGATCTTCCTATGATAGCACACTCTATTTGAGAAACACATTCTCATTTAGTGAGACTACACAAATCACTTAGAGAGAAAGATTAGTCTCACAACACTAGTCATAGAGTAACTTCCCCTTTGATAAGTGCTCTAAGTATTTGACTTCCTCACATAGCACTTTATTCATTTAAAAACTTGAGATTTCACTCTATGTCTAGGTTATGGTAACAATAGAGTAATCAAATTGAACTATGCCATGAAATACTTACAATCATTAGAACATGTAGATGGCCATAAGATAAGAATGGAAATTTGGCAATCTACCATAAGACAAGATTCCATCAAGTAGAGAGTTCTTAAACTGTGAGTGATAAGTGACTCTACTTGAGCTTGATTCTTTATTCTTGGCTTTGTTGAAATTCTTGGTTTGAAGTCCACAAAGAAAACCCAAGTCATGTATGTTGCTTGGTGTGAATGATCAATTCAATTCCAATCATACTTTTCTTCTAGAATGACCAACAACCAATTTATATCCTCAAGTGCTTTATTTTCCTAAGTGGCTACACAATACACAAAGGAGTAAAATTTGAAAATATCACGCACTTGTGATTTTAGAGATTACCACTCCTTTTCAATGTTTTGATGAGCTTTTGGTTGTGGCACTAGAGATTGGTCTTGAGTTGACCTTCCATTTGAGTTTCATCTTCTTCTTGTTCAAAGATGGGTTGTAGGTTTTGTCCTCGAACTAGACTGTTGTCAACTGCAACTTCTTGTTGTTGCACGGCACTACCACCCAGAGGTGCGGCACTGCCGTAGATGCTGCATCAGCTAGTTTTGGAGCAGCTGCAACTTGAAGATCCTCCTCTATAGTGGCCTGGATTTCTTGTGGTCTAATATCACCAATAGCCATTAGCTTGATTGCCTTGCAAGGTGGTTCCTCATACCTACAACATGAATAAGATCTTGCTCTACTAGAGAACTATTAAAAGCATCATATGACAAACGATTCATTAAACTTGAAATACTCTAGCCACTCTTAACAATTCACAAACACACACATATTTGTGAACTACTAGAGACTACACAAGTCAAGTGACTATCTAGGAAGGGTTAGGTACAAGTTACCGAGGTGAGTATGAAGTTAGAAATATATCCATCAAATTGTCCTTGGGTCAATCTTGAAAAAATAGACAATATGAATAAGATTGATAGCTTGAGATGATATTTTTAATTAACTTGCTCAAGCACCCCAAAGCTTCATACCACCTCCAAGTACCTACAACACTTATCAAGCACAACTTGGTACCCAAACTATGTTGGGTTCATCAAAGTTAGTCATAAGAGGCTTAGGCACCCAAATGGTCTTTGTGCTAGCACGTGGTGAACAAATCACCTTTCTAGCATAAGTGTCATTTTTGGGCCTCCTAAGTAAATTTAAATTAATTGATGAGTTGAGCTTAGGAGTGTTACCCATGGGACAATCCATACTTAGATGTCCCTTTCCTTGGCAAGTGTAGCAAATGCGGCGCTTGATCTTGTAAGACATTTTTTTATCATGCTTCTTGTTTGCTACCTTGCTAATGAGCCTCTTTCTTGATGACACAAGGCTTTTACTTTTCTTGTTAGAACATGAGCTAATTTCATGTCCCTTCTCATTGCAATCATAACACTTCCTCTTGTTTCTTCTTGTCTTCTTCCTTGGAAGTGTGGCTTGGTCATCAACCTTGTTGGAACACATAGAGGCATTATGTCCCATGTTAAAACACTTGAGGCACTTGACATGAGTCATCTTCTTCTTCTCTTAAATCTTACTCATGCCTTAGTTTTATTTCTTCAAGGAGCAATCTCTTACATGGTGATCCTCCTTCTTGCACCAAAAGCAAGTGATGGGAGTCTTCTTTGGTTGAAGTTGCACCTTGGTCGCCTTGGGGGCTTTGCTGCTCTGCCTAGGTGCGGCACTACCACACTGGGATGTGGCACTGCCGCATCCTAGAACCTCTGCAGCCTTAAGCTGAACTGCTCAATTTTGGACATATTGCACTTCTTCAAATTTTCCCTTGACTTTGGCACTGTTGGACTTGTGTCCTTCTTAATGTGGCTTGATGCATGCTTCAGTTGATCCCTTCTCAAGCTTCTTCACCATGTCTTTACGGTTATCTTGAGAAGGTTGAGCATTGCACTTGCCCTTCCATTGAATCAAGTCCCTTCTTAGCCTCTCAACTTCTTCCTTGAGCTCTTCATTTTCTTTTGTAGTGGAATAATCACAAATTTCTACAAGTACATGCTCAACGGAAGGTTGGCTTGCTTGATAGCAACAATTGTTAGCACATGATAAAATAAATGGAACTTGTGTACATGTGCACTTGTGAGTGTGAGGTTGGTATAATTTTACCATTGTTACCACAACCTCATGAGCAATTTCTAGCATGAGATGAGAATCCATAAGCTTCTCATGAGAGCACAAAAGCTCATCATGATCTTCTTGTAAGATCTCATTCTTGCTAGTGAGCCTTTCCACCTTGTCCTTGAGCACATAATTCCCATCTTCTAATTTGGCAACACAAGATAGAGAGTTAATAGTACGAGATTGCTCAATTGACAAGTTTTCATACCTTTTGACCAAACTAGCATGAGAGCACTTAAGCTTTTTATGCTTTTTGGTCAACTTCTCCAAGCATTTGATCTTATTGATGAGAAACTCTTTTTGCTCGTGAAGTGTTTCTTCTTGCTCTTGAATTTTCTCTATGAGCTTGAGCACCATCAACTTGTCTTTCTTGGTTAGACGTGCCAAGTATTGATTGAACTCATCATCATCACTTTCATCTTCACTCTCACTCTCACTTTCACCTTCACTCTCACTCTCACTTGCCACATTCTTCTCTTTCTTTGCCATGAGACCCAAATGAGGAGTGGCATAGAGAGTTGAGTTTCTTGGTGAGGTGGATTCGTCATTTGGCCTCCACTGATCATAAGTTTCTTCTTCCTTTAAAATGTTAGTCTCACAAGAACTAGAGGAAGTAGAAGTGCCACATGTAAAAGCATTGTTCTCACCAACCATTTCATTACCTTCTATTAAGTCATATGTTGGTGAGGAAGTGGATGTGGGATGATCACTTGGACCTTTTGGGAGAATAACTTGAGGCTCTTCATTTGTCGGTGAAGTTGAGCACTCCTCAAGTGGTTCCTCAAATGACAGCAACTTCTCATTACATTTGGACTTGTCATATTTTTGTTTGAGTGTGGTCCAAATGATATGAGCATCATCAAGTGGTTCATCATCTCCAAATATGACGACATCAAAAACATCTTCACTCAAAGCACTAAATAAGACATTAGTAGCTTGAGCATTATATTGTAAGCATTTTACTTCCTCTTTAGATAAGATGGTCAAATCGTCACTAGGAGATAAAATGCTTACATCTACAATCCGCTCAATATGAGGACCCATGGCCCTAAAAACATCAAGCACACTAGCGGGTCAAGATGCATAATTTGAGTCATCTAAAAGTAGAAGTTCTAGAGATACCTCCTCACTTGTCGACATCGTCTCTCAAGGCGGTTAAGCCCTAAATTGAGAACCTTGCTCTGATACCAATTAAAAGGACCTTGATGTCTCCTAGAGGGGGGTGAATAGGCCTGTTTAAAATAAACTCATAGCGAAAGTTAAATTCTAGGTGCGACACTGTCTTATTAAATCACCTAGAACTTCGACATGTCGGATTTTGGGCTGAACACACTTTGAAAGTCAACGAGGCAAGATAAACTGCACTATAATACTCGTGCAGCAACAGCGTATGTACCTCCAGAGGTGATCAACATTCAACAAGATGGCCTATATGATGATGCAGAATTAGACGTCTGGTTCCTAGCTTTCTCCCTTTTGCAGAGGTGATTTTGCATTGCTTTTTAAATAGTTCATTGCTATTTACAACAGTACATGACAGTTGCTATTTACAATAGAGGTGATTCCTTTCGGACACGTGGTCTCGTTGTGGGCTACCGCCGCGGCTTCTTCGTCTCGTGCTTTCGTGCCTGAGTGGTAATTTTTTTGGTCCCTTTGTTTACCTTCGTGTTAAGGATCTTGGGTGCACCTAGCTGTGTATTTCTTGTTTTCGCGATCCGATTCCATGTCGTCCTACATCGGCTTAGTTCGTCTCGCTGTGTCATGTGCAATTGGTGCTGTCTGTTCGTCAGCTGCCACATGATGTGTGTGTCTTCTTACACCACCACAAAAGACACATGGGTTTATGTTCGTGTATGTAGATTTAGTTTTTTTTTACAAACCTCTCTTGCTCGTCACGGATCCAGCGGCCTCACATGGTGTGCTAAATTTAAATTTTATAGTCCATTCAGTACCTCTTTCGTTCGGTTACCTATTTGGATTATTATTATGTCATCTTAGTGAAAATACATGTTGCTCGCAAAAAAAAAGAAGGAAAATACATGTCTATTTTTCGCTGGCGACCTTGTGTTTCCGTTCAACGGTTTAGCAGGATCCCCTCATCAGCTAGGTCTTTTTTAACAGACCACTCCTTATTATTCTTTGGATTATGTCATCCTCGTGAAAATGTGTGCCTCTTGTATCATGTTTATGTTTCTCTTATTACACAGGCGTGCTCCTGTTTTACATATATATTTGCGATCATTGCATTATGCCAGTAGATGTCGTTCGTTTGCACATAGTATGCTTCTATTTTAGATAGCTACACTAATTTTTCTCGCCTTTATGTTTAGGATTGTCGCTGCTTTGCCTGTGGTCAGTTCTAAGATTTCAGGAGGACAATTACTATTTTCACCACACCTGACTGCTGTTGTGCTTAACTATATTTTCCTGCTCCAACAGCCATACACTGTGCATAGGTATTTTTATTCTTTATGAAAGTTGCTGTGTTTCGCGTTATTCGACTCAGTCATTAGTTACAGCTGTGTTTTTTGGGTGCCATTCTTTCCTGTAACGTTCCGATTACAACTATCTACTATGAACTGCTCCTGCAGATAAAAGACAGTTCCAGCATCGCCCATATACTGAATTCCATATTACAGCTAATCTGAGAGACGCTGCATAACCGTGAACAAAATCTGGAGCAAATTCGGGAATGCCAAGGTACCAAAACCAATGGTCTTCGCAGTTGAGAATGTACCCTGCTTTGCTCCTACTCCTACACTACACAGGCTCCAGGATCACTGCAACTTGTATCGTACGGTTGTACCTTGATGTCTCCCCACGTGTGGAAACCACGTGAACGGTGAGCGGCACAGATCCAGCGCCGACGCCCTGCAGGGACACAGCGCCCACCTCGGCGACGACGTGGACTCACCCAGCACATGCACAACCCAAACGCCCAGACGCCCAAAGCCCCAAAGCCCCCAAACCCATGGGCGTGCGCCATTAACTGTGGATATATGCTGCAGCCTGCAAGCGCCAGCGCCAGCGCCAGCGCCGACAAAGTGGAGCTCCATCTGATCGATGCCGATGCGCGCGGGCAGGTCCCGGCCGTGAAACCAGCGCGACCCGCCGCTGTCCCTCACACGATCGCCGCACGTCCGCTGCTGTCTCGCACTCTCGCCATCCCCGGACACCCTATCCGACCCCGATCCCGTCGGCGACCCGGGCGCCAGTGATTCCCGGCTAGCCCACTGGCACCGACTGATGGAGCCCGCACGACAGCGGCGCCTCGCGGCATGCGCGGAAGCTTCCGGTCACCGTCGGGTGCGTGTACGTGGGCGCGGCGCGGCGAGGCGACCCGTCCAGCGGAGCGTCGAGCGCGTTCGTTGCGACGTTTCCAGCCACCTTCGCTTCAAGGCTCAGACGGGTCAGGACACGTCCGTACGCTAGCTGTCGTCGGGCGCAGCTACCATGCGCTGCCTTCACCTCTATATAAAGGCGCCAGTTCGAGTGGACTAGGCCGCATCGAACAATCACAGTCTCAGTCGTCTCTTGCATCTCGAGCTCGAATTCATCTTGCTGCCTCGATCTGTGGCCGAGAGAGAAAGAGATGGAAGCGTACGCGGCAATGCCGTCGCCACAGACGAAAGCCATGGGCGTGGTGGACAAGCTCAGCTACGAGATCTTCTCCCTTCTCGAGAGCAAGTTCCTCTTCGGCGCCGGCGCCGGCACGCCGGCCAGAGCATTTCTTGACGGTGGGCGCGTGCGGATGCTGTCCATCGACGGCTGCGGCGCAGGCGGCGCCGAGGACGCGCTCCTGGCGGCCGCGGCGCTCGCGAGGCTCGAGTCCGGGCTGCAGGAGCAGGCCGGGGACCCCGACGCGCGCGTGGCCGACTTCTTCGACGTGGCCGCGGGCGCCGGCGCGGGGGCCGTGCTGGCCGCGATGCTGTTCCTCAGGGGCGCCGACGGGCGGCCGCGGTACACTGCGCAGGAGGCGCTCGCGTTCGTCGCCAGCAGCGTCGGGAGGAAGGAGAAGGGCTGGGGCGGTCAGCGCGGGCGGTGGGCGAAGCTCTTCCGCGGCGCCCGTAGCGGCGGCGGCGACCGCATGCTCCGCCGGGTGTTCGGCGACGCGACGCTCAGGGACACAGTGGCGCCGCTCCTCGTGCCGTGCTACGACCTCGCCACGGCCGCGCCGTTCGTGTTCTCGCGCGCCGACGCCGTCGAGAGCGACAGCCTCGACTTCCGCCTCCGCGACGTCTGCGCTGCTACCTGCGCCGACCGTGGCGCGCTCGCCGACGTGAGGTCCGTCGACGGCCTCACGGCCATCGCCGCGGCGTGCGCGGGCGTGGCGGCCATGGGCAACCCGGCCGCCGCCGCCGTTACGCACGTGCTGCACAACAAGCTGGAGTTCCCGCTCGCCACCAGCGTCGAGGACATCCTCGTCTTCTCCATCGGCACCGGCTCGTCCACCACCGTCTCTAGCGGGCCGAAGCCGAACACGCCAGTGCCGCCCACACGCGCACCGTCACCGCGCGAGCTTGCACGCGTCACCGCCGAGGGTGTGGCGGACATGGTGGACGAATCAGTGGCCATGGCTAGGGATGAAAACGGATCGGATACGAACGGATATCACTCATATTATATTTGTTTTCATATTTCTGTTCGGATTCGGATTCGGACACGGATAGCGTTCGGATACATATACGAATACGGATTGACTCGGTTACGGATACGAATAATGAGTATCGAATACGGTATGAATCGGATTCGGAGAAGGTCGGATACAAATATCTATTCGGATATTGAGTAAAAGCGGTATATATATATATATATCATCATGCGCAAAAACCATTACACCACTCTATGAGTCCATAATCCATCTAGATTAAGCCGAAAAACTAAAGAGTAAAGCAACAAATAAGATAAAGATACAGATACATCATACATCAAACATCATATAAGCATTAATCTTCGCGGCATGAGTAGAAATAGCCAAGCACATTACTTCATGGGTCTCATGGAGTCATGGTCATGGATTCAAGATCTACAATCCTTATATAGGCCATTTTTCATTTTGAAAAAGTTTGAACAAAATGTAGTTCAAATTTCACAAGTGTGTGACATAGTTTTAGAAAGTCCGTATGAGATTTAAGAATTTGTGACTAGTGTTTGATAAAACTTTCTCAAATGGGAAAATGAGCTATGTAACAATTGTATATCTTGCTGAGATGATCAAACTTGGTATTCAGAGTTTTTTCATCTGAGGTCATTTAGTGTCTCATTTGAGCAAGTTTGACCAAGTCAAATTTGGTCAAATAAAAAAACAACACTTTGACTCTAGTATTATGAACTCTAAATGACTTCAAATTGAAAAGTTTTGAATACCAAGTTTGTTCAACTCATCAAGATCTACAATTCTTGTTTTGGTCAACTTTCCATTTGAGATAGTTTGGACGGTTCAAATTTGTGATTTTTAAATTTCGATGCTTACAAACTAGTTTTCGGAACCCTAGATTGTCTCAAATTGAAAAGTTTTGAATACCAAGTTTGTTCAGCTCATCAAGATATACAATCCTTATATAGGCTATTTTTTCATTTGAGAAAGTTTGAACAAAATGTAGTTCAAATTTCACAAGTGTGTGACATAGTTTCAGAAAGACTATATGAGATTCAAGAATTTGTGACTAGTGTTTGATAAAACTTTCTCAAATGGGAAAATGAGCTATGTAAAAATTGTAGATCTTGCTGAGATGATCAAACTTGGTATTCAGAGTTTTTTCATCTGAGGTCATTTAGTGTCTCATTTGAGCAAGTTTGACCAAGTCAAATTTGGTCAAATGAAAAAACAACACTTTGACTCTAGTATTATGAACTCTAAATGACTTCAAATTGAAAAGTTTTGAATATCAAGTTTGTTCAACTCATCAAGATCTTCAATTCTTGTTTTGGTCAACTTTCCATTTGAGATAGTTTGGACGGTTCAAATTTGTGATTTTTAAATTTCGATGCTTATAAACTAGTTTTCGGAACCCTAGATTGTCTCAAATTGAAAAGTTTTGAATACCAAGTTTGTTCAGCTCATCAAGATCTACAATCCTTATATAGGCTATTTTTTCATTTGAGAAAGTCTGAACAAAATATAGTTCAAATTTCACAAGTGTGTGACATAGTTTCAGAAAGTCTATATGAGATTCAAGAATTTGTGACTAGTGTTTGATAAAACTTTCTCAAATGGGAAAATGAGCTATGTAACAATTGTATATCTTGCTGAGATGATCAAACTTGGTATTCAGAGTTTTTTCATCTGAGGTCATTTAGTGTCTCATTTGAGCAAGTTTGACCAAGTCAAATTTGGTCAAATGAAAAAACAACACTTTGACTCTAGTATTATGAACTCTAAATGACTTCAAATTGAAAAGTTTTGAAAACCAAGTTTGTTCAACTCATCAAGATCTACAATTTTTGTTTTGGTCAACTTTCCATTTGAGATAGTTTTGACGGTTCAAATTTGTGATTTTTAAATTTCGACGTGTACAAACTAGTTTTCGGAACCCTAGATTGTCTCAAATTGAAAAGTTTTGAATACCAAGTTTGTTCAGCTCATCAAGATATACAATCCTTATATAGGCTATTTTTTCATTTGAGAAAGTTTGAACAAAATGTAGTTCAAATTTCACAAGTGTGTGACATAGTTTCAGAAAGTCTATATGAGATTCAAGAATTTGTGACTAGTGTTTGATAAAACTTTCTCAAATGGGAAAATGAGCTATGTAAAAATTGTAGATCTTGCTGAGATGATCAAACTTGGTATTCAGAGTTTTTTCATCTGAGGTCATTTAGTGTCTCATTTGAGCAAGTTTGACCAAGTCAAATTTGGTCAAATGAAAAAACAACACTTTGACTCTAGTATTATGAACTCTAAATGACTTCAAATTGAAAAGTTTTGAATATCAAGTTTGTTCAACTCATCAAGATCTTCAATTCTTGTTTTGGTCAACTTTCCATTTGAGATAGTTTGGATGATTCAAATTTGTGATTTTTAAATTTCGATGCTTACAAACTAGTTTTCGGAACCCTAGATTGTCTCAAATTGAAAAGTTTTGAATACCAAGTTTGTTCAGCTCATCAAGATCTACAATCCTTATATAGGCTATTTTTTCATTTGAGAAAGTCTGAACAAAATATAGTTCAAATTTCACAAGTGTGTGACATAGTTTCAGAAAGTCTATATGAGATTCAAGAATTTGTGACTAGTGTTTGATAAAACTTTCTCAAATGGGAAAATGAGCTATGTAACAATTGTATATCTTGCTGAGATGATCAAACTTGGTATTCAGAGTTTTTTCATCTGAGGTCATTTAGTATCTCATTTGAGCAAGTTTGACAAAGTCAAATTTGGTCAAATGAAAAAACAACACTTTGACTCTAGTATTATGAACTCTAAATGACTTCAAATTGAAAAGTTTTGAAAACCAAGTTTGTTCAACTCATCAAGATCTACAATTTTTGTTTTGGTCAACTTTCCATTTGAGATAGTTTTGACGGTTCAAATTTGTGATTTTTAAATTTCGACGTGTACAAACTAGTTTTCGGAACCCTAGATTGTCTCAAATTGAAAAGTTTTGAATACCAAGTTTGTTCAGCTCATCAAGATATACAATCCTTATATAGGCTATTTTTTCATTTGAGAAAGTTTGAACAAAATGTAGTTCAAATTTCACAAGTGTGTGACATAGTTTCAGAAAGTCTATATGAGATTCAAGAATTTGTGACTAGTGTTTGATAAAACTTTCTCAAATGGGAAAATGAGCTATGTAAAAATTGTAGATCTTGCTGAGATGATCAAACTTGGTATTCAGAGTTTTTTCATCTGAGGTCATTTAGTGTCTCATTTGAGCAAGTTTGACCAAGTCAAATTTGGTCAAATGAAAAAACAACACTTTGACTCTAGTATTATGAACTCTAAATGACTTCAAATTGAAAAGTTTTGAATATCAAGTTTGTTCAACTCATCAAGATCTTCAATTCTTGTTTTGGTCAACTTTCCATTTGAGATAGTTTGGACGATTCAAATTTGTGATTTTTAAATTTCGATGCTTACAAACTAGTTTTCGGAACCCTAGATTGTCTCAAATTGAAAAGTTTTGAATACCAAGTTTGTTCAGCTCATCAAGATCTACAATCCTTATATAGGCTATTTTTTCATTTGAGAAAGTCTGAACAAAATATAGTTCAAATTTCACAAGTGTGTGACATAGTTTCAGAAAGTCTATATGAGATTCAAGAATTTGTGACTAGTGTTTGATAAAACTTTCTCAAATGGGAAAATGAGCTATGTAACAATTGTATATCTTGCTGAGATGATCAAACTTGGTATTCAGAGTTTTTTCATCTGAGGTCATTTAGTGTCTCATTTGAGCAAGTTTGACCAAGTCAAATTTGGTCAAATGAAAAAACAACACTTTGACTCTAGTATTATGAACTCTAAATGACTTCAAATTGAAAAGTTTTGAATACCAAGTTTGTTCAACTCATCAAGATCTACAATTTTTGTTTTGGTCAACTTTCCATTTGAGATAGTTTGGACGGTTCAAATTTGTGATTTTTAAATTTCGAAGTGTACAAACTAGTTTTCGGAACCCTAGATTGTCTCAAATTGAAAAGTTTTGAATACCAAATTTGTTTATCTCATCAAGATATACAATCCTTATATAGGCCATTTTTTATTTGAGAAAGTTTGAATAAAATATAGTTCAAATTTCACAAGTGTGTGGCATAGTTTCAGAAAGTCTATATGAGATTCAAGAATTTATGACTAGTGTTTGATAAAAATTTCTCAAATGGAAAAATGAGCTATGTAACAATTGTAGATCTTGCTGAGATGATCAAACTTGGTATTCAGAGTTTTTTCATCTGAGGTCATTTAGTGTCTCATTTGAGCAAGTTTGACAAAGTCAAATTTGGTCAAATGAAAAAACAACACTTTGACTCTAGTATTATGAACTCTAAATGACTTCAAATTGAAAAGTTTTGAATACCAAGTTTGTTCAACTCATCAAGATCTACAATTTTTGTTTTGGTCAACTTTCCATTTGAGATAGTTTGGACGGTTCAAATTTGTGATTTTTAAATTTCAACGTGTACAAACTAGTTTTCGGAACCTTAGATTGTCTCAAATTGAAAAGTTTTGAATACCAAATTTGTTTATCTCATCAAGATATACAATCCTTATATAGGCCATTTTTTATTTGAGAAAGTTTGAATAAAATATAGTTCAAATTTCACAAGTGTGTGACATAGTTTCAGAAAGTCTATATGAGATTCAAGAATTTATGACTAGTGTTTGATAAAAATTTCTCAAATGGAAAA
The DNA here is from genome assembly GCA_904845875.1 of Miscanthus lutarioriparius. NCBI lineage: Eukaryota > Viridiplantae > Streptophyta > Magnoliopsida > Poales > Poaceae > Miscanthus > Miscanthus lutarioriparius. The sequence goes on from CAJGYO010000002.1 coordinate 114,622,584, forward strand.
ATGAGCTATGTAACAATTGTAGATATTGCTGAGATGATCAAACTTGGTATTCAGAGTTTTTTCATCTGAGGTCATTTAGTGTCTCATTTGAGCAAGTTTGACCAAGTCAAATTTGGTCAAATGAAAAAACAACACTTTGACTCTAGTATTATGAACTCTAAATGACTTCAAATTGAAAAGTTTTGAAAACCAAGTTTGTTCAACTCATCAAGATCTACAATTTTTGTTTTGGTCAACTTTCCATTTGAGATAGTTTGGATGGTTCAAATTTGTGATTTTTAAATTTCAACGTGTACAAACTAGTTTTCGGAACCTTAGATTGTCTCAAATTGAAAAGTTTTGAATACCAAATTTGTTTATCTCATCAAGATATACAATCCTTATATAGGCCATTTTTTTATTTGAGAAAGTTTGAATAAAATATAGTTCAAATTTCACAAGTGTGTGACATAGTTTCAGAAAGTCTATATGAGATTCAAGAATTTATGACTAGTGTTTGATAAAAATTTCTCAAATGGAAAAATGAGCTATGTAACAATTGTAGATCTTGCTGAGATGATCAAACTTGGTATTCAAAGTTTTTTCATCTGAGGTCATTTAGTGTCTCATTTGAGCAAGTTTGACCAAGTCAAATTTGGTCAAATGAAAAAACAATACTTTGACTTTAGTATTATGAACTCTAAATGACTTCAAATTGAAAAGTTTTGAATATCAAGTTTGTTCAACTCATCAAGATCTTCAATTCTTGTTTTGGTCAACTTTCCATTTGAGATAGTTTGGACGGTTCAAATTTGTGATTTTAAAATTTCGATGCTTACAAACTAGTTTTCGGAACCCTAGATTGTCTCAAATTTAAAAGTTTTGAATACCAAGTTTGTTCAGCTCATCAAGATCTACAATCCTTATATAGGCTATTTTTTCATTTGAGAAAGTTTGAACAAAATATAGTTCAAATTTCACAAGTGTGTGACATAGTTTCAGAAAGTCTATATGAGATTCAAGAATTTGTGACTAGTGTTTGATAAAACTTTCTCAAATGGGAAAATGAGCTATGTAACAATTGTATATCTTGCTGAGATGATCAAACTTGGTATTCAGAGTTTTTTCATCTGAGGTCATTTAGTGTCTCATTTGAGCAAGTTTGACCAAGTCAAATTTGGTCAAATGAAAAAACAACACTTTGACTCTAGTATTATGAACTCTAAATGACTTCAAATTGAAAAGTTTTGAATACCAAGTTTGTTCAACTCATCAAGATCTACAATTTTTGTTTTGGTCAACTTTCCATTTGAGATAGTTTGTACGGTTCAAATTTATGATTTTTAAATTTCGACGTGTACAAACTAGTTTTCGGAACCCTAGATTGTCTCAAATTGAAAAGTTTTGAATACCAAATTTGTTTATCTCATCAGGATATACAATCCTTATATAGGCCATTTTTTATTTGAGAAAGTTTGAATAAAATATAGTTCAAATTTCACAAGTGTGTGACATAGTTTCAGAAAGTCTATATGAGATTCAAGAATTTATGACTAGTGTTTGATAAAAATTTCTCAAATGGAAAAATGAGCTATGTAACAATTGTAGATCTTGCTGAGATGATCAAACTTGGTATTCAAAGTTTTTTCATCTGAGGTCATTTAGTGTCTCATTTGAGCAAGTTTGACCAAGTCAAATTTGGTCAAATGAAAAAACAACACTTGGACTCTAGTATTATGAACTCTAAATGACTTCAAATTGAAAAGTTTTGAATACCAAGTTTGTTCAACTCATCAAGATCTACAATTGTTGTTTTGGTCAACTTTCCATTTGAGATAGTTTGGATGGTTCAAATTTGTGATTTTTAAATTTTGAATAAATATCCGGATAATATCCGTTTTTAAATATCCGGATATATCCGATACTTATCCGGATTATCCGATATCCGCCGGATATCGATGATATTACATCCGTATTTGATATCCGCCTAAGATATCCGTTTTAGTATCCGTATCCGAAAAAAAACCCGGATATCCGAGTAACTATCCGAATAAGTGTTCATATTTGTTCGGTCGAAAGGACGGTCGAATAAATATCCGTACCGTTTTCATCCATAGCCATGGCGTTCGGGGACGCGTGTAGAAGCAACTACGTCCGTATCCAGGCCGGCAGGAAACCGGCGCCTCTCCACGCGGAGACGGCGGCCGCTGCCGCAGAGACGATGCTGGCGCAGCGGAACGTGGAATCGGTGCTATTCCGCGGGCGGAGGCTGTCGGAGCGGACGAACGCCGAGAAAGTGGACACGCTGGTCGCGGAGCTGGTCAAGGAGCAGGAGCGCCGGAGGAGCAGCCCGTTCCCTAATGTGGCCATCAAGCAGGTTGCTACGCCGCGGCTGTCGTCGGCGACCACCGCATCGTCGGGCGTCGTGGGATTCTCGCCGATAGTCGAGTTAATTTAGGCCGTGACAACTGACAAGACAAGATGAGATTATCCAGTGTACATGCATGCAACTGAGTTTGGAACTGAATTTTATCACGACAATTCACTGAGCACAACAGTTCTAGGAGTACATCACATCTGCTGCTGCTCATCAGAAGCCTGTTTACGACTCATTAATGGCTAATTGCTAGCCACCTAAAAATTAGCTATAGCACATCTAAACGACAGGGTTAATAGGTTAATAGATGGACTAATTTTTCAGTTAGATCGAGCTAGTAGTTGTTAGCTAACTAGCTAGCCGACTATAGCTAATTCGAATTAATTTTTAGCTCCAACTAGTAACTAGTAACTAGCCATCTTGTTTATTTGCATTGCTCGGTCTCTCTTTGCTTACTAGGAGGCCTAGAAATTGAATCGCTGACCATTCTGGTTCCTGGAGATAAATTAATGATCATCGCAGCCAAAGACTAACTATAGCAGGAATAGCATCGTTCAGGTAATAAGAAGAGAAAATTTATTGTGGGACTCACCGTCAATCCACCTTACCAGATGGCTCCGTTCGCTTGGAGGAATCTAGAGGAATTTGTGAGAGAAACCATTTATAAACAGTAAAATTCCTTTGTGAACAGTTCTCTCTCCGTACGAGCCGAACGAGGCCGATATGTTGTGTTATTCTTTCGGCGTTACAGATATAGTTGTGATGCACAATGGATTGATAGTGTTTCTTGTGAAATAATGGTGCCAGTTTTTTTTTTTTTTTTTTAATGTTTGAATTTGATCCAATATTTCTAAAAATTCGTGTTTGCGGGGCGACCCGCCATCAACGGGCAGCTGCTGGTCAGCCTCGGCATCACCGAAGTCCGAAGGTCAGGTGGTTGGGCCACGGCGGCAGCCCGTGCGAGCAGCAACAGTCCTCTCGCCGGCCATACACACGGCTGCACTGGAGAGAGCTGCAGGTGCAACTGTACAAGAAAGAAAAGACAGCACGGGGAGGAAGAAATGACATTTCCCCTGCATTCTCTCTCCCCAAACTCGATAAAATAATATTATAATCACATCGATCTCCAGCAAACAACAATAGTTTAATAATACCTAACAAATTATGGTGTTTGGTGTGAAATAACGAGATCACATTTATTCGATCCATAGCAAAATTTCTCTAATAAGAACTATAGTGAACAAGCCTGACAGTAAGGCCCTGTTGGAATTTGAAGTATATACTAGTGCGCCACGCACGTGGCTATAATTTTTTTTTGAGTAGAGTAACAATAAAGAGCCTATTCATTTGGTTGGTTTACGGGGTGATAAGCCCGATGATCTTGATTTATTGTGAGAGGAAAACATTGTTGGTTGGCTGATAAGCCCAGGCTAAAACCAACGAATCTAACAGTGAAAAATCTTCCAGTTCAACTTACATCCAGTTTACTTTGATCTTTGTGAGTTTATAGAAACTAAAATTTGCTCTCCTTTTTTTACTGTAATATATAGTTACAACTTACAATGAGATTACTTCGATGTTTGAGAGTTTGTAGAAATTGAAATTTCCTCTCTTTTTACTGTAATAATATATCTTACTTGGAGATACTTGAATCATCCCTACAATTACAGTATTTGATGTTGAGCTGCACGCTAACCTCATTTGGACACCCATAGACCTATTGGTGATTCTATATATTGAGGTTTAGAAACACATGATCAAGAAATATCTAGCTAGATGCCGTAACACTTCACATTTTCTTCTCATGGAAGGTTATAATTCTATCGTCAACATAAAAAACTGCTAATTTGAGTTTTTTTAGTGTGGAGAGAACTGCAAGCGAAGCCAAGCTGATTACCAATAGGCAACATAAAAAACAGCTAATTTGAGTTTTTTTAGTGTGGAGAGAACTGCAAGCTAAGCCAAGCAGATTACCAATTGACAATTCATCACACAGAAGCATGTGAAGGGCAGCTCAGGATTCTTGTATACTTTGATTGTGCACAATTGTTGCCATGGATAATTTAAAAAACAATAGTAAAAAAAGAAACAAGTGCCTGGAAAATAATATTCGTTGATTTGTTGTGAGAGAAAAACACAGTTCTTTCGCTGAAAAAGTACGGCTGATAAGACAAGCGAACATGGTTACAACAAAGGTGACACTGCTAATGATATACTATTTACAAGGCGACATTGCAGACTGGATGCCTTTTATTCTATCCTGGTTCTTGTCCCAACAACGAATTCTTGAAAATAAAGTCATTTTCTTCTCTCGAATTGATCCTAGCTGAATCATACATCGGATATTAGTAGTTCTTGGAAACTTGGAAGTTACGCTTTTATTCACACCAATGGGCTACTAACATACTATTCCATCGGTCACTAGCTCCAGCAAGACACAAATTTATTGGAACCGTTTACAAGAAATGGGGATGCTTATATTAAAACCTGCATAGGTTTAACATTTACCATCAATAACAAAGAAAAAAACAGCTCACCTCACCTATATTTCGTTTGGGAATGTCTCGCTAAACAACATTATCTGCCCGACACCTGGTGGAGGCATGTCCATCCGATCAGCGATTCTCCTAACTTGTGGTGGAAACTCATATCAAGCATTCTATCTACCTCGAGGGCAAGGTTTCTAATAGTTGCAAAGATATTTTGCCCTTTCCAACAAATCAATGAAATGACCATTGGTAGCCACAAGAACGTCAAAACCCATCTTGAGATATATTAGCTGCAAAAATAGAAAAAAAATTGGATGCTGTACAGACTTAAGGAAATAAGTTATGATCAATTGTTCAGCCATTCCAGTCCAGCAGTGGAAAAGTATATTATATTTTTTAATGATAGGCAAGGAGACCTGCGTAAGCTTTGCATTAGTTTGAAGGCTTGACATGCATTAAGCTTTACACAAATTGCGCAAGGATTCATCAACATCTATCTATTTAAATTAACATTCTGTCCATGAATAACGTCAGGCTTAGTTTATAGGTTTCATTTTCACCGCTTCTTATAACATCTTTATGCAGGAATGGATGCTATTTAATTTGTTTTGTTAGCTAGGTAGGTCTTGTATCTAATATTCAGATTATGTCAAAAACTGACTCTGACTCTACCTTAGTACTTTCAGTAAGCTATATACTCTCGATGTAACAGCTAACAATTTGTAACCAGTGGTTTGGGTTCAGGTGGATTTGCAATAATTAGCTACTCTCATGTCATATCTCAACCTGATGCATATGGGCTTTCTTATATTCCCAAAAATATATATCCTCGCTATGTTCAAGTGTTCTGTCAACAGCATGATTAAAATGAGGGAGGCAAAGAGAAAGTGACAATACTTATTACAACTCAAATATTACAGGATATATGCAAGTGAGACAGATGTAGCTTACAACTATTCTGTAGATCTCCAGTGACAATAAGCATGCAACATTCTTCTTTTGCTGCCCACAAAAAGTTAGGAAAAATACCCAAACATATTGTTTAATATCAGGGGATAGTCCATCATCGTATTCACTTTACTGTAACCTGAACAATTTTGTTAAAAAAAACGATGAGGGTTATACATTGAACCTCAGCTGTAGATCGCCTTTTGAATGAAATATCAACAGTTTGTAGTCAATGTCATCTTTTTCTACCTCCTCCTTCCCTCAACTAAGCGAAAGAATTTCACACTTCAAACCAGAAATATCGTGATCCTTGAGTTTTCAAAGGCATGAAGTTATACCAGCCAACTTTCACTTGCATCAATGGCACAACACAGCTGACCATGAGTTTCAAATGCCTTGCTCTTTACTTGATGTATAACCGGACTGCACTTCCCACTTCTGCAATTTGCAATGTGCAAAACAGCAAGAACAGGCATGGACACAAAAATTCAGGCACTTGTAGCCTTTAAATGTCAATAAATAGTTTAACTCCTAAACTAAAATGGGTAAACAAGATCTAGTATGCAGGAAAGAAAAAAAAAGCAGTTAACAAATAATCAGTAGAACAGAGGAAGCTAGAACATTATAATGTTTTTCTTCTGTACAGGGTAAACTTCCTAACATTGTGCTGCCACCTGAATTTGCAAATCTCTGCTGTAGAGTTCAGATAAAGGAAGAAAATAAAGCTACATGTGATGCACAAGGCAAGAGAAAAAAAGATATATATGTGGTCTTTCTCAAGTAAGCAAACTCTTGCTCGCCCCAAAAGGCCAAAACACGTTAGTTTCCATATCACAAATTCCAGCCAAACAGATTTATGCAAACGCAAGTTTCTTCTACCGAATGGAAGATAATGTAAGAAACAAAAAACACAGTATATCCATGCAATGTTCTCAGGAACTCTATGGGAAACGCAACAAGCAATCTAGCAATTTCAGATAACCAAATAAACTAACTGTTCATAGCACCAAAACACAAGCTTCTTTCTTAGAAACGAAGCCTGCCACCAAAATAGTTCTACATATATAATGGATACAATGAGAAAACATATACAATGGCTGGGATACCTTGCATCCTCTTGGGTAAGACTACATATAGTTAGGACTCATGAAAGATTTGCTGTTACACACCGCCTCTTTTCAGTTCAACGGGGAACAAATTTGGAGAGCAGCTGTTTCAGAACACTGGGGCAGCTAACTGTCAAGTAGTCAAAACCATCTGTTTCCATGACTGCATCCAGATTCTTAGCTGAGCTTAGGAACGCGAAGCATGCATCCTTAAGCCCGTGACAGTTGTGCTTTTCAGCCAATGCTAGGATGGTCGCAGCAGAGCACGTATCGATATACTTGCACAGTTTGTCTTCACAGATCAACTTCAGCCTCTCCAGGTTATACCTGTCTGCGGCGACAAGCAGATGCTGAGCCATTGCACATTCCTCTCCGTCCTTCGTCTCTGGCAGGGTGTCCGTGTAAATGAAGGTGAGCAGCGCATCGAACACCGCTGGCTCCATGTCTTCGATGCGTATGGCCTTGGTGGTGGTGCTCTCTTTCATCGGACCAAAGAGCTCCGCTTTGAACACCGGCGACCGCGTCGAGAGAACAAGCCGGTGAGCAGAGAATGTCTTCCCGCCGACTCGGAATTTGACGTCGGCGCCCTCCTTGCTGCGCAGGAGATCACCGTAGTGCCGGTGCATGTCGGACGGCGGCACGACCACCGACGGCGTTCCCACGGCTTGGATGTCCCTCATGACGGTCACATCGAACCTGACGGTGAAGGAGTCATCCCTGAGATGCTCGGATTTCTCCAGAGCTTTCCTCTCGATGAACTTATGGTATCCCCAGCTCCCATTCTCCACGAATCCGGTGACTTTGGTGTAGGACGGCACCGGCTTCCCGTCCTGGTCGAGTAAGCTGATGGTGACCTGCGCCTTCGCAGCCTTGCCGGGTACTGCACCATGGATGGCGAGAAACAACGATATGAAATCGACGTTGTTGGCGGCGCATCCATTGGGGTGATACGCCACGAACCAGGTGTGCCCTCCCAGGTGGAAGTGGCAGGAGTCGATGCGATGCCCATTGGGGACCTCCTTGGTGCGGGAGTAGGACACGATCTTGAGCACGTGGGAGCCGGTCACAGCGCCGGCGACGATGGTGGAGGCGGAGTGCGAGCCGTCGCCGCCCCCACTGTAGCCAGCGACTGGAGAGGGCGAGGATCCCGGCATGGAGGGCAGCAACATAGGCCGTGGCGCGCCTCGATCGGCTGGGTGGGTTTTGCTGCTCTACCTTTTTGCCTTTTCATCAACCGAGAAAACAATTGGATCCTGTGGCGTGTGTGAAGATCGGACGGCGACAAGTTCAGACTACGAGTAGAGGATCTGGAGTACTCCTGCTATCGACGATCTACCCTCTATCCCAAAGTATAAATAATTCCAATTTTCTTACAGACAGTGAAAATATCTTAAGTTTAACCAAATTTATATAATAAATAATAAACTTTATTATACTAAATAAATATATCATTAGATTTTGTTTTACTTATATTTTTATAGTGTTTCTCATATATCATAATTTTTGTAATTTTCTTTATAATTTTGATCAAACTTAACATGCTTTGGCTTTCGAAAAAATAGAATGACTTAGAGCATCTCCAAGAGTTTGTCAAATTTTACTTAACAAATCTTGTGATTTGCCAACTCCCAAAATTATATGCCAAGTAAAAAAACAATCCATCTCCAAGAGTTTGGCATTTTTGACTTGGTAAAATAAAAAACTCCGTTAACAAAACGAAGAGACCCGCTAAGTGAACGAAGAGCCCCGCTAAGAAACGAAGAGCCCCCGATGCCAAGCCGTATACGCGTGCGTATATTTGCGCGCGCGGAGGAAAGATTTGCCAAGTTGCTATTGATGCCAAGTTGTTTTGCCAAACTGTTGGAGGCTATTTTTTCTTGTTTTGTCAAAATTATATGGATGCCAAATTGAGATAGCAAACTCTTAGAGATGCTCTTATAATTAGAACGGAGGAAGTATCTATCTATCTACTGGTATCTATCTATCTATCTATCTATATTAATATATATTTTAGTCATTATATTATATTATTCATTATATACAACTAAATTAAATTAATATTAGATTAGCTTATTTATTGGGTCTGTTTGTTTTGGATGGTTTGGAGGAATGTTGGAAGAATTTGTGAGAGAAAAATACTGTTCCGGATGAAAAAAAAGTGGATCAAGCCGGATTTAAGGGCACGTGAACGAGGCCATTATCTCGTCTCTAAAAGAATCCTTTTGTGTGCCTTTTTTTACTTCGAATAATGCACATAGACCCTCCTCATTGTATGATCCAGATACTCACGGTCTATCCTAATACACAGTAACGGTATAACTCCCATCCCAATATACGTGAAGCAATGCTATAGAGTTTGTTTGCAAAATGTATTGGAACAGATGATAATAGTCGAATAATCCAAGTAGTAAATCGTTTCAATGTATCGACATACTTGCTAGTAGTAGTAAAATCTGACTGAAATTTACAACCCTGCAACCATTAAAACAAAGTTGGTTTGGCTCCTAAATCCTAAAATCAATTATTTAGGTGATTTTACTCTGAGAAATAGTAATATCTGTAGATATATGATCTCATATAATATTTTAAAGTATTTTTTTGTCGGTACACTCGCGTTGAAACATTCTAGTGATCGAGTAACATCTTGCTTGGATCACTCCCTGCTAGTAGTAAAAACGGACATATCATGCTCATGCAAGGTCTTTAGTGACCATAAACTATTTTTATGCTCAGGTAGTAATTATTGGACTTTATGAACCGTAAAAAGTGAAGTTATATAATCACATATTTGAGTAGTAATATTACAAAATCATCAACATTTCTATGCAAACTTATATTACAAAATCACTTCCTAAGGCACTAATTAAAATCAAGGATAGGTGAAAGTGCAATCAAGCCTTAATTGTGGGTTTTGATGATAATAATCACGTAATTAGAGAACTAATGAGATTTATCGAGATGACAAGCAGAGAATTTATATTCGAGGATACTACACGAAACGGAGGAGCCCCCGATTATATATGTAGATGGCTTCAAACTCAAAGAAGGCTTAAATTCTTTTATATATTGAATTTGAGTATAGGGAAAGTCGTACTATAAAGGAGACGTAATGCTTAAGCTAATATGTGCTACCAAGTGCTCAAACAACCACAAGCATCCTCAGATTCATAGCTAAGACAGTCTACACTTCACTATTACCCTTGCTGTCTTGCGTGGTGCAAGCTTCGACTCGCCTGACTCCTTGGGTGCGAGTTCCGACTAGCCCGACCCCTTGGGCGCGGGCTCCGGTTCGCCCGACCCTTTGGTCGCGGGCCCCGTCTCACCCGACCCCAAGGTTGCGGGTTCCGGCTCGCCCGACCCTTTGGTTGCGGGCTCCGGTTCATCCGACCCATTGGTCGTGGGCTCCGTCTTGCCCGACCCTAAGGTCGTGGGCTCCGTCTCGCCCGACCCCAAGGTCGTGGGCTCCGTCTCGCCCGATCCCTTGGGTGCAGTGACCGTTGGGGGCCAGGAGGTATATATACATTTCTCTTTCCTTGCCAACGACTATCTGCGATTTAAAGTGACCGTTGGGGCTGGAGGTATATATACCTTTCTCCTTTCTTCCCAACGGTAACCAACCCTGCTCTCTTCTTCCTTACTTTAGTATGTCCAAAACAAAGCAGGAACTCTCTCTTTCTCACTCCATTGTTGACCTAAAGCCCTCAAGCAAATCCATTGATTTCCCCATCAATCCTTGAAGAAAAAATAGTTCAAACTTGAATAGAGAACAACTCCATTGATTTCCCAATTCTAAGCCTTAGTGGCTAACCTCAACAACGTGAAGATAGGCAAGCCTTGGTGGCGAGCCAAACCACGGGATAAATCATTGTGTCACTTGTGCTTGATTTACATTACTGGCATAATATATTGTTGTTGAGGTGATGTCTAGGATTGAGGCCGATCTACTTGTGTGTAGTGTTTCCACCACATTTAGTTGTCGATCTATGATCTACTACACTGCAAGAAGCTAAGAAATATACCCGATCTAAATTTCGTTGGGTAGATTTTGAACTGTGAACTAATCTCTCCTGCAGGTGCGGCAGTGTCGCGCTCATAGAGCGGCAGTGCCGCGCGTGAATTTGACTTTGGTTTTAGTTGAATTTTTACAGGTCTATTCACCCTCTCTAGGCGTACCAGAGATCTTACAAGTGGTATCAGAGCTAGGTTACCTCGTGTGCGCTTCACCGCATGAGTTATGGAGCCCGAGGGAGGATCTGGTGTTGTGAAGCCTATCAACGTCGATCCGAAGGATGTTGGGCTGCATGACACCAACAGCAGTGAGCTTAGCGCCTCTACAGTGAGCAACTCTACGCTCCCACAGCTAGAGGCAACCGATGCCAAAAAAGCTCAAAATAAAGAAGAAAGAAAGAAGAGAAGGGCAGCTAGAAAAGAGAAAAGAGAAGCAAGAAAGAAGAAGAAGGAGCAGCAGCGGTTAGAAGAGAAGAAAGCAAGAAAAAAAAGAAGACTCAAGAGAGAAGCTAGAAGAAAAGGAAGAGAAGCAAGAAAGAAGAAGGAATAAGAAGCAAAAGCCTTAAATGCATCTTCATGTGAGCTATCTAGCAGCTCCAAAGATGGTGATGATGATGAGTCCTACCAAGTGCATAGCAAGAAGGACAAGAAAGAAAAGGGTAAGAAGAATGACGACAACAAATATACCGTCATATCCTTTAACTATTCTTCTATATCTATGACTAACTATGATCACAAGTCTTTCATCAATGTGTCCGCGGGCAAGTTATCTCATTTCAATGGGACTAACTTTGCCAAGTGGAAGCACTTGATGAGAGCCTATCTTATAGGTCTTCATCCCGGCATTTGGGAGGTTGTTTGCAATGGATTTGAGCCACCGGTTGATCCCAAGAATTCAACCATGGAAGAAATGAGAATAATCCACCTCAACGGTCAATCTACTAGTGTGCTACTTAGTGTCGTAGATGGTGATGAGTACAATAGAGTGATTGGTGTGGATGTTGCCAAGCAAATTTGGGATACTTTGCATCTTGCACATGAAGGGGTTGAAAAAGTGAGAAAAGCAAGAATTGATTTGTTGATGTCCAAGCTCAACCGATTTGTTATCTTGAATGGAGAAGGGCCACAAGAGATGCTTGATAGGTTGATGACCATGGCGGGTGTAACACCCTCGGTGTTACATTGTACAGTTTTTGCTAAAACCATGTCATGAGCATCATGTTTATGTATTATTGCATGTGGTAAAATGAGAAATTAAATTTTGTTGCACTAATTCTCAAATTGAGCTCTAATTTATTCCTTATCCAAGTATTCTCCCGCAGCCCAAATCACTTTCATTCATCCTGATCCAACTCCAGCTCTTATTATTCTTCTCCTCCTTAATTTCCCATGCATGCACTCGGCACTCGCAAGCCCACGAAGCACGCTTCAGTACATTCTTTGGCAAGGCGCAGTGCTTTTACTTTGTCATGTCAAGCAAGTCAAGTTGGCAGCACATGACGGACCGGCAGCAGCATCGCACACGCTACACATTAATCTCAATCACAAGCTCTGCCCGCTGCGCACGCCGCTTGCTCGCTGCTCAGTTGCTTTGCAAACGCAGCTCAGACACCTTTCCACGCGGCAGCACTGCAGCAACGCAAGATCACTGTAGCACGAAGAAAACACTGTTCACCATAGAAAACACCGTTCACCATAGAAAACACTGTTTATCCGAGCATCACGTCATGCACAAGCAGCGCTTTATTACCATTAAGCAAGCTAGTTAGCCACTAACCTTACGACGCATCGCTGTCGTGCCTTCGCTTCTCCTGCCTATAAAAGGACACGCCGAGCCGTCCCGCTTCGCCGCTCACCTTCTGCCTCCCTAAATCAAGTTTCTCTGTCTTGCTTGAGAAAGCTGCGCTCCGTCGACCTCCCTCCCCGAGCTACAATCGGCCGAGGTCGTCAGCCTGCAAAAATCCCCTCCTTCTTCTCTGTTATTTCCTTGACCCGTGGCCTCATCCATTATTTCTAGACCTATAGCCAGGTGCAAATCAACAAGTTCAATAGCATGATTAGCCTTCTCCAATAATATCTTTTCTTCACCTCTAGAGCTCATTTAAATTTATTTATTTATTGTGAAATAAATTTTGTTAGATTCATAAATTTATGATCTATCTGTTAGTGTAATTAGTTCGTATAGTTCAGTGATACCTTTAGGGTTACTTTATTATTTCAAAATATGTATTATTATTATGGTTATTTAGAGAATAATTTTTTGTGATGCATTGGTAGAAGTGCTAGCCCTAATTTTTTTTTACAGTAGGTTCATTGTATTATTATGTGCTCACTATAATTTTTATAGCCTTAGAATAGGTTGATAAATATAGTAGCTAGTGCACCTTGTTTTTATCATATATATATAGTAAATTGATATTAACAATAAGGATGCCTTTAGTTGCTAAGATAATACATGAAATGTTTCATACCTATTTAGTGGGAATAATAGGTAACTTTGCGTATTAGTCATTAGAGTTAGCTTAGTAGCTTGGTAGATGTATTCTTATTTTAAGAGTTGTTGTTGCCGTATTACTAAGCGTTGCATCATCATTTCATGCATGTAGATAACGAGTTGGTAGAGTTCGTGATTGCAGGCGAGCTGGAGTATGAGGAGGTGATCGAGGAGTACGAGGAGGAGGTTCTCGTGCGGGAGGGAGTCCTGGAGCCATCAGTTGCTGACTTTGCTGACACCCCGCCTGTCCAAGGCAAGCCCTGGTGCATAACCCTTATTTTGAATAATAACTGGATATATATATATGTCGTGCATTTAAGTTACAGACATTTTATGGAAACTACGTGCATAAATATATCCACCCATGAGTCCTACTAGTATAGGTCAAGTAGCTGCTATGCTCAGGATGTCGGTAGCGTGGATAACCTGTCGTTACTCACAAATAGGTGATAAATATGATCACTCCTAATAAAATGGTGGAAAGGAAAATGGTGATCAGGTAGGAATATGGTTGGGTTCTGGTGGGTGTAAAGGGTTGTGTCCTGCGGCCAACAGGGCATAGCTCGGTTACACTTTTTCCCTGTATGTGTCAATTAAGGACCGATCGTTGCAAAGGACGCGAGGCAAGTCACATATCTATTGTCCCGAGTGCATACTTGGGTATGGGCGTAGGGAAGACTTGTTGCTCTCTTGTCGTAGATCCGGCTCTTTCTGGACCGACTGATTGGAGGCGGAAATGGTGGAGGTCCTTGCACCACACTGAGTCCGGGACTCAGGAGTGGGGGCTTGGAGTCCAAGTTTGGATGGGGACCTGGACACCCAGGACAGGAGGGTGATGGGTTAGTCCTGCTTGTGCTTGGGGTACAAGCGGGGCATGTGTTTTCGGGGCACCCAGCTGGGCACATTGGTTCGCGAATCACCACCGAGTTGGTATGACTTATCTTACCTCTAGCATCGTAGTAAGAACTAAAAGTTGAAAGAAGAAGAAATGGAACTGATTGCCCAACTCTTACTTGAAAATAGAACATGTGCTTATATAGACTGGGTAGATAATAACTTAATACGGCTGATAATAATAACATAAATAAGGACTCACTATTAGTATTGCTTTTTTGCTAAAAGAAAAACAAGCAAACCATGAAGCTTATCATATTCTTTGGAGTCGGGAAATTATTCCCACTAGTCGGATAAGTCTTGCGAGTACATTGTGTACTTAGGGTTTATTTACCCCTGTTGCAGGTGATGCATGAGAAGTATATTTGTGTGGAGGATTCTTCTGGTGGGCTCAGACGGATCCTCGTTCTTATCGATAGATGTTTATTTTAAATTCTGCTGTTTATCATTCCGCACTCTAACATTTGGTAATGTAATAATATAATTTTTAAGAAACTCTTATGTATGAAATGGACCTGTATTGTAACTCGTTCTCATTATTGGATCCTTGGAAAAAATGTGGATCTTTTGGGTTCCCTCTGGTGGTGTGCCCGACGGATACCGCCGCTGTAGCTTGCTTTCGGGGTGCTTAGTGTCTGGTGGAAGACGAGCGCCTCCGTAAGCATGTTATTTTAGGCGGTCCTGCCACAGCGGGCAAGATTAGAGGCTATGGTTGTGATGAGCTAGATGATCACAAAGTTGTCAAGATTATGTTGGAAGCTTATTCAACAAGAAATGAGACCATAGTAACTCTAATTAGAGACAAGAAGAAGTTTGAGCACTTCACACCAAATGATGTACTTGGGAGGATCTTGACCTTTAACATGCAAAGAGAAGAAGCAAATGAGAGGAAGAAGCTTGGAGAATTACAAGCAAAGCTAGAAGGCATCAAGATCAAAAAGGATGTAATTCTCAAGGACAACAAATCAAGCAAGCAAGGCTCTACTAGCAAGTCTAAGACCAACAAGCAAGCCTCAAGTAGCAAGCCCAAAGCAATCAAGCAAGTTCAAAAAAGAGTAGAGACCACCTCATCCTCTAGTGAGAGTGAACATGATGATGACCAATACAAGAAAGTGGATGATGTTGCTCTCTTTATGAGGAGGTATCACAAGGGGCTAAAGAAGCAAGGCTACAAGGTAGTGAAGAGAAGCTTCCTAAACAAGAAAAAGAGAACATGCTACAATTGTGAAAGCACCGATCACTTCATTGCAAAGTGTCTATATGAGATCAAGGACTACAAATATAAGAAGGACAAGAAAGAGGAGAAGGCCGACCGTAGAAAGAGCAAGAAGTACATGGGAGAGGCTCACATTGGGCATGAATGGGACTCAACTAAAGAAAGCTCAAGTGAAGAAGATAAGAAAGTTGCAACCATTGCTATCCATGAGCCATCTTCTTCACCAAGACTCTTCACCAATATGTCCAATGATGACTACTACTCCCCTCACATTTGTCTTATGGCAAAGGGTGAGAAGGTAAATCTAAATCCAAGGCCAAAGCTCCTCCACCTCCATCTCCTAGTGATATCTCTAGTAGTGATATTAGTGATAGCTCTAGGTATGATGAATCTAGTGATGAAGAAATTGATAAATTAACTAAGAACTTAGATGGAAAGACCAAACTATTTATCACTAAACTAATGGAGGACTTAGAGAGTGTCCAAGCCGAGCTAGAATCTAGAGAGGAAACTCTTATCCAACAAGAGGATCTCTACATTACTAGTGTCGGATACCATAAAAAGGTGTACCCTAAGCAAGAACCAAAAAAATTGCTTAGACCATGTAAATAACGAAACCAAAATACAACCGTAGGCAAACCTGCCACATCCGAGGCCCGGCTGGACCACTCGGCCCACCTCGAACAAATATCCGGGCTCGATCGAGGCCCCACACCGCAAGGCCTCGGACGAGGTACCGATTTTTTGGCTCGCCCGAGGCCCCACACCGCAAGGCCTCGGACGAGGTATCGATTCTCCGACTCGCCCGAGGCCCCGCACCACGAGGCCTCGGACGAGCACCCAGTTACCGACTCGCTCGAGGCCGCCTCGGCAGCAACCCCGTCACCACCGCCTTGATCGACTTCTCTGATGGACGTCACACCCAACTAACACGTTCAACCACTCCCACGACGTCAGCCACACGATGGCACGGTACAGCGGAAGTCACATCGACCCCACGCTATTCAAGACAGGATGGGGCGGGGTTACCGGCCGCTGTGCTCGGCGCTGTGCCCATGACGGACACCTGTGCCACGCTGTGCTGCCTAACCCCTGCCCAGGCATGGAAAGTCACATCCGGGTCCCTATAGCCTCGCAAACGACATGCAAGGCCAACTGCTCCCTCCGAGCCTCGGCTACCCGCTTCCGGGCTCCAGTAGCATCGGGACTCGCGCCTGCCGAGACCCCCACGACGGTCCAGCCTCTACATCGAACTGGGCCTTGGCTCTCTATGTTGTCAGTGCTCTGGGACCGGCACGTCGCCCGCAGTACGTGCCATGCCCTGCGTCGGGCTGCAGGAGCTCCCACATCGTGCACAGGGCCTAGCTCCTGTAGCCTCGGAATCAGCATACCCGCGCCATCGCATCAACCCGGTCTCGGCACTCCACGCCGGTCAAACATACAGTGACCAGCACACCTCCAACAGAAGAAGGCGTGCCTACCACCATAGGAGCTCCCACGTCGCACAGGATCAGGCATGACCGGTGCGTCGCTCCAGTGCACGGAGGACAAGACTGCTCCACCGAATGCACCGCCACAGTGACAAGCTGCAGGGCTCGGACATGCCGCCCTGCCGAAGAACGCCACGTAGCAAATATATGTACCGCCCCTGTGCCTCCCCTTGACTATGAAAGGGGAGTGACCAGGGCCGCTTCTAGGCAGGGAAAACCAGGACAAGCCACGCACAACACTCTGTAGCATGCACACTCCTTCACTGCAAGAGATCAACATCTCAAGCAACACACACTGCAATTCACAGAGACCTGGGGCTAGCTCCCTCTCTCGCCCAGCTTGTAAGCCCCTACTAGAAGCACCTCGGTGCAAGGAATACAAGATCGCTCCGTCAGACTGGACGTAGAGCACCTATTGCCTGAACCAGTATAAACCTTGTGTCTCTTTGCATCACCATCCAGGATTAGGAACATGCAGTACACTTTCACTAGTTGGTTGAGGACCCCCGGTCCAAAACACCGACAGTTGGCGCGCCAGGTAGGGGATCTACTGTGTGTCAGCTTAGTCATCCCAACAGATACCGGATGGCAGACCCCGTGCGACCACTGCGTCTCAGCACGATGATCTGGTTTGGGAGCCTAGAGTTCATGTCTCTAGGATATGAGTACGACATGGTACTCCTCTCACCCAGAGCCCCATCGATCGACGACGACATCACGCACCAGCAGCCCAGGTGCAGGCGGCGCCCGGGCCGCTGCTCTCGTCACGCTCGCCAGGCGCGACGCGGGCGGGACCGCCCCGACACCGCGCAAGTTCAGGGCGACGATCCACGCTCTGCCAGTATCCCATACCCGGCTGTTGGCGCAGAGTCTCTGGTTGGGGGCCTGTCTAGCTTAAGCCTTGGCAAGGGAAAGACGCCGGTGGCATGCAGCAACGCCCTGCCATCAAGCTCTGCCCTGCCACCTCCTAAGGAGCCAACTCCGGTGGAGCGGAGCCTGACGACGACACAATCCCCGTACCTCTTCCGGTTGAGCAATGCCGCTGCGGCCTACGTTTCCGCTCACGCAGAGCCCCTAGGATGCCATCAACGTTCTGCCCTCGACTCCATTGCCACAACTTCGACCCGCGCCCATGCTAACTCCTCGGAGGAGGATGAGGCGTGGGCTAGGGTGGACTTCTCTGGGCTTCGCGACCCTGAAGCTATGCGCCGTTTCATGGTCGCGAGCGACTACTGCTTCGGCTACTCCGACTCTGATGATGAAGATGCTTACGACCCGACTCGTGAGTGCTTTGTGACTTTGCCATTTGGTCTCAGAAATGCAGGGGCCACGTACCAGCGGTGCATGACCTAGGTCTTTGGCGAGCACATCGGGCGAACCGTCGAGGCCTACGTGGACGACATCATGGTCAAGTCTAGGAGGGCCAGTGACCTCGTTGATGACTTGGAAGTGCCTCAAGGAGAAGGGCATCAAGCTCAACCCCGAGAAGTGTCTTCGGGGTCCCCCGAGGCATGCTCTTGGGGTTCATAGTCTCGGAGCGCGGCATCGAGGCCAACCCGGAGAAGGTCTCGGCCGTGACCAACATGGGGCCAATCCGAGACCTCAAGGGAGTGCAGAGGGTTATGGGATGCCTTGCGGCTCTGAGCCACTTCATCTCATGCCTTGGCAAAAAAGGTTTGCCTCTGTACCGTCTCTTGAGAAAATCCTGTAACACCTCGGGTGTTTAAATATTAAAAACCGGACATATCATCATATGCATTGCAAGGCATTGGTTATATTGTAAACTTTGATATGCATTCACTAAAACAAGTTTACATTTATGTTATAAGTATTGCTTGGTATTGTTTGAATCAAGTTTGAAATCTTTGTATTGATTTGAAATTCCGAAAACCCTGATTTACAATATTTAAATCCGACCCTGAAAATCCATTTCAAAATCAAAGCACATTTTGGGGTTGAGTCTTTAAGAAAAGTTGTAGAGCTTGTCGAGTTGTACAAAGTTTGTTTTTGGAGTTTTTCAAGTTGTTTAGTAAAATTTGAAGTTATTTAAAAAGGCGAAATTCCTTAAATATCCCCGCTTTAAATTCAAAAGTTCATTTCAAAATGTAGGCCGAATTTGGGTATGGTTTCAAAAGAAAAGTTGTAGAACTTTTGATTTTGAACAACTTTTGTTTTTGGAGATTTTTGAGTTGTTATGAAAATTTGGGAGTAATTTGGGAATTTTGGCGGATGACAATTCTGTAATTTCGATGAACAGTGTCCACCGTCGAAGCTACATGGCCGGCGATCTTCGGTTTGCTTCCAGGCACGGTCGTGGCCGTCTTTGGCATCGCGCTGGCGCGGTGAAGGCCATTGCACAGCTTCCTTGAGCTTCTAAGCCACTCTATTTAGCCTTGGCCGTCGCCGTTCGTTCTTGCTCTCTTGCTCTGTTTTTTCGCCACCACCGCCATTCTCCGTTGAGCCCTCGCCGTCGAACCAGCGTCTGCGCCGTCGCAGCGATGCATGTCCTAGCTCCGCTAGTTCCTTGCGCACCCAGCCAGCTAGCTCTAGTCGCTTGATTTCGCCGTGAACTCGCCGTTCATCGTTTTCTTCCTCGCGGCCAGCAACTTCACCATCGTATGCGCGTCGCCGTGGCTGGAGCTTCACGGTGTGTCTTTGTCATTGCTGAGCGTACCGTTAGCTTCGCCTTGATGCCGTACTACTTTGTGACTTATTCTTTTGTCATTTCATCCACCGTAGCCGTCGGAGTGCCGTCGTCGACGTCTGTTTCACCGCCGTGGAGGCTGTGCTCGTCGAACTCCTTCACCGTAGCTCCTTCGGTCTGGTTCTCTGCTCAGTCGTGTTTGAGGTGAGCTCTGAAACCTTCCTCGGTATTTTGTTTAACTACTACCGCAGTGGTGTCGCCAGGCGTCGTGCAGCGTACCGAAAGCCACCGTGTCCGCCATGGCCGGCGTTGAACTAGAATTGAGTCGTGTCGGTGCAACTAAGGGACGGTGAGAGGCGCGCATAGTCGTGGGGAACATGTTGGTGTAGTCGCCATCGCCAAAGTGATCTCGCCGTCGTCGAGATTTCGCCGGTCAGCAGCGTGTCACCGTGGTCAAAGCGCGAGGTAGAAGATGACAAGTGGGACCCGGTTGTCGGTGACTCAAATGCTCAAAATGGATTTTCTATTTTTCCTAAATAAGTGAATAGTGTCTATTTTTTGTTATTTTTGTGTAGATTTATTTAGAGCTCCAAAAATTACGAAAATTTTTGTGTGACTTCTCTGTGATGTGTATTATTTAGAAAAATATGAAATATTGATTTTCAATACTTTTTGAATGTGATAAAATTGCTCAATTAATTAATAAATGAGTTTCCGAGGATTTTCTAGGCTTATTTATGTATCCAAAATTATGAAAATTGTTTTGTCACTTAGTTATCATGTGATGAACATATACAAAAATTTTTAGATCAATTGGAACAAGTTGATTTATTTCATAATTATTAATTAATTAATTAATTCATAAAAGCAAATAGTAACCTTTAGTGATTTAGGTTTTGTTTGAGTTTTTGATTAAGTGATGTCCTTGGGTCATTAGTTGGTAATAATCCTTGGCAATTGTTGTGAGTGTTGCAAAAATGGTTTAGTTAGTTTGACTTGTAACTGTACCGCGAAGGAAAGTTGTATTCAAGTGTTAAATTTTGTATCCATCATCGAGCATCATGTTTCGTATTCCGCATCATGTTAAGCATGGCATTGTTACTACGTGTAGTGAACGAAGGTGAACACGTGGTAGTTAATCAAGTAGTTGAGGAGGTTGATCCGTCTATGGAAGTTGGTGCTGATATTGGTGGAACGACTCCGGACCCGGACTTTTCCGTCAACGAAGGCAAGCCCCGGATGCATACAACCCTACCTTGTATTTTACAAATTGATTTCGCTTTTGCTTCTTTTTACTGCATTAAGTGATTAGGAGTCAAGTGAAAACCAAATTGGTACCTTACCAACCTTGTTATTCCATATTTACCATATTACCAGTTTTAAATTCGTATATGCCAGTGTTGCTTAGCTATGCTTAGAACGGTGAAAGTCGGGTGATTACCTGTCATCTGCAAGTTTTAAATAGAGCTTTGGTTAATTATGTTAACATGTGATATGGGAATGTGGAGTAATAAATCTAGACCGGGCGGACTCGGTGTGTGTGAGCCACAAGACATGGAGGTCTTGTGAGCAGGTTCTTTCCGCCTGTGTCGATTAAGGTCTGTCCATTGTTGAATTGCATGAGGTGAGACTTTGTAGTACCAACCACATACTTCGGTAAGCCTTAACTTGGCTATTCTATTACAAGAATGGCTACTCGCGCACTAGGAGTGGAGAGATGGCGGGAATAGCGCGTACCCACGTGGCAATGGGCTGGATTGATGGAGTACTGTATTCTCGGGTGGCGCGGACCCGTTCTTGTTTTAGAGGATCCGAGGGTAGGTTGGTATATGTAGGTCGGGGACCTGCATATGTTGTGTGGTCTGGAATTCCCAGCTGGGTTATAATCGGTTCGAATCGTCGTTGCTCTACGGTTATGGAGACTCAACTCACTGTTCACCATCGTAGTAATTAATAACTGGAACCTGAGGATGGTATGAGAAAGTGTTGGATACGAAGTTTCATGATCTCCATACGGATCGTGTCAGCTTTGTATATGATCTTTATAAAGTTTTAAACGTTGATATAAAGAATTTTGTTAAAATGCTTTTACGCAAAAGAACCTCGATTATTGCTAAAGCCATACCTTGAATCCCATGAGCCTGCATTCCTGCGTTCTTTTAAATTCTTATTTCGGTTAAGTCTTGTTGAATACTTTTGTACTCAGGGTTCGTTGACCCTTGTTGCAGGTGAGGCTCATGAGCAGATCTGTTTTGGATCGTGCTGCATGACTGTTGTTCAGTGCGATGACGATAATTAAATGTGTGGCCCTTTGGCAAGGTAGCTTAAGTTGTGTGTTTTGTAATATATTATAATGCCACTCCACTACTTTGGTTTGCATTAATATCAAACTTAGTTGTATGGTATGAAACAAATGGTTTGTAAACTATGTTATTGTAAGTCTTCCGCTACTTTTACTCTGATGTATATATATTTGAATAAACTGTTGTAATACTGCAATGACTCTGTAATGTGATCCTGCTTGAAAATCGTGGATGATTTGGGGTTCCCCGAGGACACCCGACAGTCTTCTTAAGTTACCGGGAATATATGCATAGACGTCAAAGGTCGTTGGACAGTGACAGGTGCATGTGGGCCCTATAATTTAGGAGGTTCTGCCACAAATCCGAACGCTTTTCTTGGACCCTCGAGGCCGAAGAAGCCCTCACCAAGCTCAAGGCACTGCTCACCAACCCTCCCGTCCTGGTACCGCCAACCAAGGATGAAGCCCTCTTACTCTACGTTGCCGCAATGACCCAAGTGGTCAGCGCGGCTGTAGTAGTCGAGAGACAGGAAGAGGGGCATGCTCTACCCGTCCAACGACCTGTTTACTTCATCAATGAGGTGGGCGACCCGGTGCTGAGACTGAGGCCGAGCAGTAAGGGCAGCCACAAGCTGACCCCGCCATGGGAAGGGCCATACATCATCGCCCAAGTACTAAAGCCCGGGACCTACAAGCTAGCCAACGAGAAGGGCGAAATCCTCACCAACGCTTGGAACATAGAACAGCTACGTCGCTTCTACCCTTAAATTCCCAAGCATTGTATACATTATTTCTCGAAATACAATAAAGAAGCGTTCTTTAGTTGTTATAATTTTTCGAGAAACCCCCAAGCCCGTCGATAGGGGCTCGGCGTTACAATAACGCTATAAGGGAGACTCGGCTCTGTCTCTGTAGAACCGAGCCTCCCTCGGGGGCTAGAAGGGGGGAACCCCCCCTAAGTCCCATACATCGTTTTTAGTCGTTTTTTGAAAAAAAAATTACGCCAAACTCTCTCGCGTACTCTGACAAAATGATCGTAAAAAACCTAAGGACCAAAAGTTTGTCTCGGGGCTAAAAGGTCAGCCGAGCCGTGAGAACGGCCTACGCCTCTAGGCTACGACAACTCCCTCACCACCTTTCGCCCGAAGGGCAGCTTTGGCTCCAAAGAAGTTTTTTGCATTTGTCCAAGAACGAGACAGAGGGCAGAGGCTCAGAAATATAATAGAAAACGATTAAAAAACATATATACACAAGTACTATAAAGGCCTCGATGGCCATAAGCGTTATGGGACAATGATGTAAGTCCTAATCTATTTACATGGCCCCTTTGGCCTAGATCAAGACTCAGGGTCGCCAGCATCGGTGGTCGGTGTAGAAGGAACCACCTCCTCTTCGAATAGCCAGGCCAGCGCCATGCCAGGGGCCTCAGCCGCCCCTCCACCATCTCTCTCACCTGACGCAGAATCTCCTCGTCGGAGAGGATGACGGCGGACAGCCGGACGCCGTCGATCGGCTCATCCGGTGTCATCTCAAACAGGCGCTGCCACCGAGCCATCAGCGGTAGCACCCTCTGGCAGTGGAAAGCCGCCACGACCATGGTCGCCGTAAGGCCACGACTACGCAGCCTCTCTAGGGCCCTCAGGAGCGGCTACAGCTTGGGCTGATCAGCCAATGGGACGTCATACCTCCACCTCTCCGGCTGGCTCTCCACGACCCGCGCGGTATAGGGGGGAAGCCTGCCGTCATCATTGCGGAGGTAGAACCAGCTGTTGTACCAGTGGTGGTTGGACGACGCGAGCTAGGCCGGGATGTAGAGGGGCTGCCGGTCTTGGCGCACTTGGAGAGTGCAGCCGCCGGCCCTCAACGCCTTCCGCGTGCCCATCGTACCCATCGGCTTGGTGGTGTGCCCCGCCCAAAAGTGGTGGAGCCACAGCTCCCAATGGGGGGGCAATGCCCAGGTACCCCTCGTAGACGGCAACGAAGATGGCCACCTGCGCAATGGAGTTGGGGTTGAAGTTGTGGAGCTCCACGCCGTAGTAGTGCGGGAGCGCCCGCATAAACCGGTCTGCCGGCAAGCCGAGGCCACGCTCATGGAAGGCCACGAAGCTCACGATGTAGCCATCGCGTGGCCTCGGCTCCGGCTCGTTCCCCGGAGCAATCCACTCTGGCCTATTAGGGTCGGTGACCGGGCGAAGGAGACCGTCGTCGACGAGCAGCTACAGCGTCGCCGCAGACACGTTGGACTAACCCCAAGGATCCGCCTGGAGGACAACAGTGCCACCAGCCATGGGTGTGGTGGAGAATGCGACTCTGGCGGAACGCTGCGTGCTCGCTCGCTCTCTCTCTCTCTCTCTCCTCCCCTTCTCCCTTCTTCTCGGCTCTCTCTTCCATTGTTCTTGGCAACAACCGCCGAGGCGCGAAAAGCGCAGTGTAGACGAAAAAGGTAAAAGGTAAGGAGGGGCAGGGGCACGGCTCGTCACGTATTTACGAGGGAGGAAAGAAGGTGAACGGGTGGGCGATGAAACCGCGAGGATTATTTCCCAGATCTAGCGCAGTTAATGCGGATCCGGCCAAACCACCCACGTGCCCTACTTCTTCTCGCTAACCGCGCACGTACAGTAACGTCCCATCCACAGCGACGGCAGGCGCCGTTCTGTCTCCCCAAGAAACCACCTCAAAAGGTGCACCCACCGTCGTTAGCCGATGGGAAGGGAATATTCCCAACCCGATTCCTTTCAGACTAAGGAACTGGGCACCGAGCCTATTACGGTCCAGGGGTTCAAAGGCTGGGCCCCCGAGGGTCTCGACAGTTGCCCCAGGACAAACAGAGTTAGGGATGACTAAGGCGAGCCTGTACATGGCCGAGGCCCAAGCAAGCAGTTGCTTGGGATGCCCTAAGTCGTGTCCGAGACCGGCAGGGAGGTTTCTGAATGGGATCCCATCATAGGGAGGCACCGAGCCCCCATGGCCAATCGAATGGCCCTAGGACCCACTAGAGAAGCCCTCTGGTACTTTTGGAGCGCATCTCTAGACCGCTAGTCAACCCCTATCGAATGGGGCACGGGCCTCCACTTGGACTTACCCGTTAACAGCTCACCAGAGGTGTCACTGCTCGCCTGCCGAGGATAGCCTGGCATACTCCACCCCTCCTTCTGAGCGAAAAGGATGCGCGAGGGCTGCACAAAAAAGACAGGGAAACTCCTGACCACCCTCTTGCTCCGAGCAGAGACTCGGGGGCTCTTCCAACGACCAAGCCGAGGCCAGCGACCTGAACTTGCACTCGGGGGCTCGGCATAAGGAACTAGGCATCGAGCCCGTTATGGTCCAGGGGTTCAAAGGCTAGGCCCCCAAGGGTCTCGACAGCCGCCCCAGGACAAATAGAGTCAGTGATGACTAAGGGTGAGCCCGTACATGACCGAGGCCCAAGCAAGCAGTTGCTTGGGATGCCCTAAGTCATGTCCAAGACCCGGTAGGGAGGTCTCTGAATGGGATCCCACCGTGAGGAGGCACCGAGCCCCTGTACAATCGAACGGCCCTCAGACCCACTAGAGAAGGCCTCTAGTACTTTTGGAGGGCGTCTCTGGACCGCTAGCCGCCCCCCATCGAATGGGGCACGAGCCTCACTTGGACTTACCCGTTAACAGCTCACCAGAGGTGTCACTGCTCGCCCGCCGAGGGTAGCCTGGCATACTCCACCCCTCCTTCCAAGCGAAAAGGATGCACGAGGGCTGCAAAAAAAGACAGAGAAACTCCCGACCCTCTCTGCTCCGAGTAGAGGCTCAGGCTCTTCCTCGACCAAGCCAAGGGCCAGCGACCCGAACTCGCACTTTCGGGGGCTCAAAGAACGCAACAAAACCCCCACTCAAACAGGGGAAAAAAGCCCCTGGAGGAATAAATCCACTCCATCAGGGCCTCGGGGACTACACCCGATGGGTGCGCTCGCGCGCACCCACCGGAGCCTCGAGCACAAAACATAATCCCGACGGTTGCTGCAGCGAGCCAAGTCTCATCAAAACCTCAGGGAGAGTGCTCACACTCCCCCTAAGGCTCGGGGGCTACTGTCGGATACCATAAAAAGGGGTACCCTAAGCAAGAACCAAAAAAATTACTTAGACCTTGTAAATAACGAAACCAAAATACAACTGTAGGCAAACCCGCCACATCCGAGGCCTGGCTAGACCGCCCAGCCCACCTCGAACAAATATCCAGGCTTGACCGAAGCCCCACACCGCAAGGCCTCGGACGAGGTACCAATTTTCCGGCTCGCCCGAGGCCCCACACCACAAGTCCTTGGACGCGGTATCGATTCTCTGACTCGCCGAGGTCCTGCGCCACGAGGCCTCGGGGCGAGCACCCGCCACTTAACTCGCTCAAGGCCGCCTCGGCATCAACCCCGTCACCACCGCCTTGACCGACTTCACTAACGAGACGTCACACCCAACTAACACGTTCAACCACTCCCGCGACGTCAGTCGCACGATGGCACGATACAGCGGAGTGGCCGATGAGATGGAAGTCACATCGACCCCACGCTATTCGAGACAGGATGGGGCGGGGGTTACCGGCCGCTGTGCTCAGCGCTATGCCCATGACGGACACCCGTGCCACGCTGTGCTACCTAACCCCTACCCAGGCATGGAAAGTCACATCCGGGTCCCTGTAGCCTCAGAAACGACGTGCAAGACCAACTGCTCCCTCCGAGCCTTGGCTACCCTTTCGGACTCTCAGAGCCTCGGGACTCGCGCCCACCGAGACCCCCACGATGGTCCAGCCTCTGTATCGAACTGGGCCTTGGCTCTCTACGTTGTCAGCGCTCTGGGACTGGCACGTCGCTCGCAGTATGCGCCATGCCCAACGTTGGGCTGCAGGAGCTCCCACGTCATGCACAGGGCCTAGCTCCTATAGCCTCGGAATCAGCATACCCACGCCATCGCATCAACCCGGTCTCGGCACTCCACGCTAGTCAAACATACAGTGACCAGCACGCCTCCAACAGAAGAAGGCGCGCCTACCACCACAGGAGCTCCCACGCCGCATAGGATCAGGCATGACCGGTGCGTCGCTCCAATGCACGGAGGACAAGACCGCTCCACCGATCGCACCACCACAGTGACAAGCTGCATGGCTCGAACATGCCACCCTGCCAAGAACACCACATAGCAAATATATGAACCGCCCTGTGCCTCCCTCGACTATAAAAGGGGTGACCAGGCCACTTCTAAGCGAGGAAAACAAGGACAAGCCACGCACAACACTCTGTAACACGCACACTCCTTCACTGCAAGAGATCAACATCTCAAGCAACACACACTTCAATTCACAAAGACCTGGGGCTAGCTCCCTCTCTCGCCCAGCTTGTAAGCCCCTACTAGAAGCACCTCGGTGCAAGGAATACAAGATCACTCCCTCAGATTGGACGTAGGGCACCTATTGCCTGAACCAGTATAAACCTTGTGTCTCTTTGCATCACCATCCGGGATTAGGAACACGCAGTACACTTTCACTAGTTGGTTGAGGACCCCCCGGTCCAAAACACCGACAACTAGCAAGGAAGCTCTTGAATTAGAGAGAAGTGAGGTGGAATCCTTGCGCACGGCCTTGACCAAAGAACAAGGGGACCATGCTATCATAAAGAAAGAAAATATTACTCTCAAGAAAAAGTATTGTGACTAGATGAAAAGCACAAAGAACTTGAGCTGCAATATAATATTCTTTGGGATAGCAACTCACATCCCTCTAATGCAAAGGATGCCTCTACTACCTTTACTAGTCAAGGTTGTGGAAAATGTTATAATATTGATTTGAATGTTTATTCCACTAACCTTGCAAACATGCAAGCTCAACCGATTTGTTATCTTTGTTGGAAAAGGGCCACAAGAGATGTTTGATAGGTTGATGACCATGGTGGGCAAGATTAGATGCTATGGTTGTGATGAGCTAGATGATCACAAAGTTGTCAAGATTATGTTGGAAGCTTATTCACCAAGAAATGAGACCATAGTAACTCTAATTAGAGACAAGAAGAAGTTTGAGTACTTCACACCAAATGATGTACTTGGGAGGATCTTGACCTTTGACATGCAAAGAGAAGAAGCAAATGAGAGGAAGAAGCTTGGAGAATTGCAAGCAAAGCTAGAAGGCATCAAGATCAATAAGGATGTAGTTCTCAAGGCCAACAAATTAAGCAAGCAAGGCTCTACTAGTAAGTCCAAGACCAACAAGCAAGCCTCAAGTAGCAAGCCCAAAGCAATCAAGCAAGTTCGAGAAAGAGTAGAGACCACCTCATCCTCTAGTGAGAGTGAACATGATGATGACCAATATGAGAAAGTGGATGATATTGTGAGAAAAGAAATTGCTAGACTCAATGAGATCATTGACAAGGGCCGCTTGAGTGGTAAGGCTCAAGTAAGTGACAAGAAGGCAAATAATTCAAAAGTGCCTCAATTCAAGCATGGGCTTGGACACACTGCAGGAGCCAAGACAAATGGAAGACAGATCATAAATGGCTATGAGTGTGTCAAGTTTAAGAGGAAGGAAAGAGTTGGTACAGATTAGCCTGCACAGACAGCGGCAGTGCCATAGTCCAAAGCGGCAATGTCGCACCGCGGCAGTGACACAGTCAAGGCCGGTCGTGCCGCTCCCCCAAAAATGGGAAGACTACCAATTCTACTCCTGATCAAACTAAGCCCAAGAAGAAGGTGTTCTAGTAGAAATAGGTTCAGTAGAAGCCAAAGGAATCAGTGTGGGGCACTATGAACAAGTATGCCCATCAACCAAAATTTCAACCACCTCGACAAAGCTTGACTTCGTGTTTTGTTTTAAGGAACAACAGCAGTGGAAAAGTGGTTGCCAAATATGTTGGAAAGGAAGCCAACGCATATAGGAATACTTCTATTTGGGTTCCTAAATTTCTTGTGACTAACATGCAAGGCCCCAAGTCAAATTGGGGACCTAAATCAAGCAACTAAATCTGTTTTGCAGGCATACTCCTCCGATGGGTCAAGTTGGGTGCTTGATAGTGGATGTACAAATCATATGACTGGAGAAAGGAGTATGTTCTCATCATATACCCCAAAGATGGACTCAAATGAAAATATTGTCTTTGGAGACAATTCAAACAGGGATGTGATTGGTCTCGGTAAAGTTGCTATAATCCTTGAGCATTCAATTACAAATATATTACATGTTGATTCGTTGAGCTATAATTTATTGTCCGTTTCTCAATTGTGTGAGATGGGCTTCAATTGTCTCTTTACAGATAAGGGTGTGAAAGTCTTTAGAAGGGAGTATTCCTCTATTCTCTTTACGGGTTATTTAAAGAACAAGCTTTACCTAGTTGATTTCAACAAAAGTAAAGCTAATCTTGAGACTTGTTTAGTGGCAAAATCTAGCATGGGGTGGCTTTGGCATCGCCGACTAGCCCATGTTGGGATGAGGAACTTGGCCAAACTTCAAAAGGACGAACACATCTTTGGGCTAATAAATATTTACTTTGAGGAAGATAGGATATGTAGCGCTTGTCAAGCCAGAAAGCAAGTTGGTGTACCTCACCCACCAAAGAGCATCATGACTATGACGCAACCATTGGAGCTCATACACATGGATCTCTTTGGACCGGTCGCCTACCTAAGTATCAGGGGTAACAAATATGGTCTTGTTATTGTTGATGATTATTCCTGTTTTACTTGGGTATTTTTCTTGTTTGATAAGTGTCAAGTTAGAGACAAAGTGAAGACTTCTGTTAGAAGAGCTTAAAAGGAGTTTGGTCTCCCCATCAAGAAAATAAGAAGCGACAATGGGACCGAATTCAAGAACACTCAAGTTGAGGAGTTTCTTGATGAAGAGGGCATCAAGCATGAGTTTTCAACTCCATACACCCCTCAACAAAATGGTATAGTAGAGAGAAAGAATCATACACTAATTGACATGACAAGGACAATGCTAGATGAGTACAAGATATCGGACCTCTTTTGGTGTGAAGCCATCAACACCGCTTGCCATGCCATCAATTGCCTCTATCTACACAAGAAGTTGACGAAAACTTTATATGAGCTTCTAACCGATAACAAACCAAAGGTGTCCAACTTTAGAGTGTTTGGGTGCAAGTGTTTCATACTTAATAATAAACCAAAAATCTCTAAGTTTGCACCTAAAGTTGATGAAGGTTTTCTTCTTGGTTATGGATCAAATGAGCATGCCTGTCGTGTTTTCAACAAAACCTCTAAGATAGTTAAAATAGCAGTAGACATGACATTTGATGAATCTAATGGCTCTCAAGTGGAGCAAGTTGATTCAAGTGTTGTAGGAAAGAAAGATCCACCATGTGAAGTAATCAAGCAATTGGCCATTTGTGATATAAGACCACAAGAAGACAAAGTGACTGACGTGGAGGTTCCTCAAGCTGCAAATGAACAAAGTTCCGCTAACGTACCTGATGCTGAGGGGGAGCCGACCCCTACTACAAATCAGCAGAGCAGCAGTGCCGCACATAAGAGTGGCAGTGCTGCACTCCCTCTGACAGCAGCAGCAAGTCCAACTCTGATTCAAGGACAGAACCTACAACCCATATTCGAACAAGAAGATAATGAAGATCCAGAAGATGGACAAGAGACATTGATCATCCAAGGCTAAGGCAAACAATATAACGGGATCATCCCATTGACAACATCCTTATGAGTCTTCAAAAGGTGGTAACAACTCGTTCATATTTAACAAACTTTTGCCGATATTACTCGTTTGTTTCCTCTTTAGAGCCTTTTAAGGTAGAACAAGCACTTAGAGATCCGAATTGGATGATGGCCATGCAAGAAGGGTTCAATAACTTCGAAAGAAACCAAGTGTGGACTTTGGTGGAACGATTCAATACCAATATTATTGGCACCAAGTGGGTCTTCTGCAACGAGCAAGATAAAAATGGCGTGGTGACAAGAAACAAGGCAAGATTGGTTGCTCAAGGATTCACTCAAGTAGAGGGCTTGGACTTTGAGGTAACATATGCACCGGTGGCGAGACTTGAAGCAATCCAAATGCTTCTAGCCTATGCCGCTCATCACAATTTCAAGCTATATCAAATGGACGTGAAGCATGCATTCCTCAATGGCCCCATTCAAGAACTTATCTATGTTGAGCAACCACCGAGTTTTGAAGATCCCAAATTCCCCAACCACATCTACAAACTCCAAAAGGTGCTCTATGGGCTTAAGCAAGCACCAAGAGCATGGTATGAATGCCTTAAGGAATTCTTGCTTAAACAAGGCTTTGAAATAGGCAAAGTCGACCCTACCCTTTTCACTCACAAAGTTGGCAAAGATATATTTGTGTGCCAAATATATGTCAATGACATAATATTTGGTAGTACTAATCATTCTTTTTGTGAGGAATTTAGTAGGATCATGACCATGAGATTTGAGATGTCCAGGATGGGTGAATTGAAGTTCTTTCTTAGATTTCAAATCAAGCAAGTGAAGGATAGAACTTTTATTAGTTAAATGAAGTACACCCATGATATGCTTAAGAAGTTTGACATGGTGAATGCCAAGCCTATCAAAACTCCCATGCCAACCAACGGACATCTTGATCTCAACATTGAAGGGAAAGTCATAGATACCAAGGTATATCGTTCTATGATCGGGTCTCTACTTTATTTGTGCGCATCTAGGCCCGATATTATGCTTAGTGTGTGCATATATGCTAGATTTTAAGCTAACCCGAAAGAGTGTCACTTAGTGGCCATTAAGATAATCTTGAGATATTTAGTACACACTCCTAACCTTGGTTTATGGTATCCTAAGGGCTCTAAGTTTGATCTACTTGGGTATTCGGATTTTGATTACACCGACTGCAAAGTAGATCAAAAAAGCACTTTGGGGACATGTCAATTGGTTAGACGATCCCTAGTGTCTTGGAGTTCTAAAAAGCAAAACTGTGTAGCCCTTTCCACTGCTGAGGCTGAGTACGTTGCGACCGGTGCATGTTGTGCCCAACTACTTTGGATGAGGCAAACTCTTCGTGATTTCGGATGTTATTTTACCAAAATCCCATTATTATGTGACGATGAGAGTGCCATTAAGCTTGCAAACAATTCCGTAAGCCACTCTAGAACCAAGCACATAGGCATCCGTCATCATTTCTTGAGAGACCACGAAACCAAAGGAGATATCGAAATTCGCCATGTGAGCACCGAAAAGCAACTAGCCGATATCTTCACAAAGCCCCTCGACGAGTCAAGGTTTTGTGCTTTGCGTAGTGAGCTAAATATACTTGATTCTCGTAATGTGGTTTGAATTTTAGCATACCTCTGTTTGATAAACTAGTATCTAGGCAAAAGAGTTGAAAATTTTCATATTGTGCATGAAAATAATTTATAAAAGGCAACTTATGTATCATGATGATGGTATGTATTGATTATTTATTTAGGTGATATGTGTCCATATCTTATACAGAGAGAGTCATTTAGATTCTAGCTAACTCCACTATTTTGGGGAGTGCGGCAGTACCGCGCCTGCCGTGCGGCAGTGCGGGGCTAGGCATGCGGCAGTGCCGCACTTTGAATCTCAATTGAGATTCAGCCCAAATGATTTTACTATGGGGCCCATTTATTCTTCCTCTTATCCCTAGGTCCATAGTAACTTCTTTCCCTCTCTCTCTCTCCCCCCGACGCCGACGCCCGCGCCGTCGCCGTCGCTTGGCCGCACGTTGCTGATCTCTGGCAGTGCCACGACAGCTGTCAGCACTCCCTCAACATCACTGACGGCTGCTACTGCCCCTGACCCAAGTAGTTTCTTCCCTCTCCTCTCCATTCCTCGTTTGAGAAGATGAAGCACGGAGATAATGACTAAAGGGGGAAAAGGAAGATAAATGATCAAAGAGACAAGGATCCACCTCGTCGTGGTCGAGGGAGGTCAACGGCAGTAGGCAGTAGTGTAGCTCCAAGGGAACTTGGTGATAGGGGGAGGCGTGTGCAATACATTGAAGATGAGAAGAGGCTAGAGATGATAGGTAGTACCACTGATGCCATTCCTGACACCCCACATCATCTCTCTGAGTTTGATGATAGATACATGAGAGATTTTAAGGGTGAGATCATCATGAGACCTCCAGATGACTCCTGCCAGCATGCCGTTGTAACCTATTCTAAGAGTTGGAAGCTGGTAGAAGAGGCAAGGAGGATCAATCCCTATATAGTGCGCAAGGATTTGGGCATTGATTATAGATTCTGGAATGAGTTTTATTCCAACTTTTATGCCACTGCCATTCTTGTATCCAAGAAAACCAAGAATATCAAGATGCAGTATATTGATTGGGATGAGATGCAGGAGAAGGAGGAGCCTAAGTTTGACAAGGTAATCAAAATTTATGACAGGTTCCAGCTTTCAGACATCTTGGGTTTCTAGTATAACTGGAATGAGGAGGTTCTTGCACAGTTTCGTGCCACATACTTCTATGACTAGACCTTTGATGAGATTCACTTGATGACTGATGGTCGGCACTACCGAGTCGATTTTGTCATATTCGGCCGGATTCTTGGCTTTGGGGAGGAGCATAGAGGTTACAATTACATTCATGATGAGCCTTGAGCTAAGATCCGTGACATCAGTTAATGTGGAGAGATAGAAGGATTGCAGATGGCAAGAGGAGTGATCTACATAGCTTCTATTACATCCTCAACAACCTCATTAGGAATACCATCAACCTAAAGGATGGAGCAGCCTCAGACATTAATGGCTATGTGAGAAATGCGTTGGCTAGATTTGCTCTAGGTGGGGACAGGTTCAATGTCCCTAGATTCATGTAGACTGAGTTGAGATTTGTAGTGGAGGATGGGAGGAGGGGTCTGCCCTATGCCCCTTACCTCATGTTCATGATTGAGAGGGTCACTAGACTTTATTTTCCAAAGGATGGGATGCACATCGTCTACAAAATTGAGAAGACCTAGCCAGCTGCAGCTACGCAGGTAGCATGGAGCTCTCATGCTCATGTAGATATCTCTAAGTCTTCCCGCTCTAGGTCTCGCAGAGGAGGCAAGATGAAGAAGTTTGGCAAGTGGTTGAAGGCAATCTTCGGCAAGTGCACATATGTAGCTGACAGAGCGTATGAGACATAGCTTGAGCAGCGTCAGCAGCGTGGAAAGGACCTTCCACCACTTTCTCCTATTCCACCTCCTCCATAGTATGACCTTATGAGTCTCTCTGACATAGATTCAGATGATGAGAATGATGATGATGATGAGGAGGAGCAGGGACGAGCAGTAGATTGGGATGAGACCATGGAGGGATACCGTCAGAGACAGGAGCCGAGGCGTTCCACTCGTTCCACTCGCTACACCGCCACTACTCACCGTCAGGGCTGTGCACGTATTGACTCCGATGACGATGATGGTGATGGTGGTGCCGGGACTGTTGCAGGAGGTGATGATATTGATTGGACAGACATCCAAGGAGATGACGAGTAGGTGTTGATATTTCTTCTTTTCTTCTCTTTTTGGTGCTTTATGCCAAAGGGGGAGAAAATTAAAAGGGTCAAAAATAGAGGGGTCAGGTCAATCAACTTTTCGACGCCACGGTCAGCAGTTGCGCTTCATGTCCTATTCGATGAGTGTTAGTCTTCGCTAGGTGGAAAGTTTGAGAGTCGCTCAAAACTCTAAATTGTGAAATAATGCTACTATTTGACTCTTTGTGTATCGAATATGGACAAGTATCATTATGTGGATTAGAAGTCATCTTATTATGCTATGTTGTATATCTTTTTATCTGAGCTAGCAATGTGGTGCTTGACTCTGTCTTGCTCGTACAGTCAGGAGCGGCACTGCCGCATAGCAGCAAGCACATGTGTGCATAAACTGTCATTTGCATCACGTTTTACATACCTGACATAATGTGCAGCACCCCACAGAAGCATGGATGTAGGGGGAGCCCCATCACTTTCACTAAAATGTGAATCTTGGTTTCTTATGCCAATTTGAGAATTCAATTCTCTATTCACATACTTAGGGGGAGGCTCTACACCCATGGCTAGAAAGTCTCAGTATTTATTTCATATCTATTGTAAGATCTAATTGGGTTGTCATCAATCACCAACAAGGGGGAGATTGAAAGTGCAATCAAGCCTTAATTATGGGGTTTGGTGATAATGACCACACAATCAGAGAACTAATAAGATTTATCGAGATGACAAGCATGGTATTTTTATTCGAGGATGCTACACGAAACGGAGGAGCCCCCAATTATATATGTAGATGGCTTCAAACTCAAAGGAGGTTTAAATTCTTTTATATATTAAATTTGAGTATAGGAAAAGCCGCACTATAAAGGGGACACAATGCTTAAGCTAATATGTGCTACCAAGTGCTCAAACAACCACAATTATCTTCAGATTCACAACCAAGACAATCTACACTTCACTATTACTCTTGTTGTCTTGCGTGGTGCGAGCTCTGACTCGCCCGACCCCTTGGGTGCGAGCTCTAACTCGCCCGACCCCTTGGGCACGGGCTCCGGTTCGCCTGACCCTTTGGTCGTGGGCTCCCTCTCGCCTGACCTCAAGGTCGCAGGCTCTGGCTCGCCCGACCCTTTGGTTGTGGGCTCCATCTCGCTCGACCTCAAGGTCACGGGCTCCGTCTTGCCCGACCCCAAGGTTGCGGGCTCTGGCTCACCCGACCTCAAGGTCGCGTGCTCCGTCTCCCCCGATCCCTTGGGTGCAGTGACCGTTGGGGGCTGGGAGGTATATATATCTTTCCCTTTCCTCGCCAACGGCTATCTGCTATATAAAATGACCGTTGGGGCTGGGTGTATATATATCTTTCCCCTTCCTTCCCAACGGTAACCAACCCTGCTCTCTTCTTCCTCACTTCAGCACGTCCAAAACAGAGCAGGAGCTCTCTCTTTCTCACTCCATTATTGACCTAAAGACCTTAAGCAAATCCATTGATTTCCCAATCAATCCTTGAAGGAAAAGAATCCAAACTTGATTAGAGAGCAACTCCATTGATTCCCAAATTCTAAAGAGCAGGCGGTTGTGTTTGTAACTCTCGGAGCTTGGCTCCTAGCCGGCTAGAGTGTCGCCCATGAAGCTTGCCAACCTGTGTGGCAGCTCCGGGAGG
The DNA here is from genome assembly GCA_904845875.1 of Miscanthus lutarioriparius. NCBI lineage: Eukaryota > Viridiplantae > Streptophyta > Magnoliopsida > Poales > Poaceae > Miscanthus > Miscanthus lutarioriparius. Next base: position 114,658,629 of record CAJGYO010000002.1, read on the forward strand.
TTTGTAACCATCTCTTGAAGCTAGTAAACTCACCCCTCATCATAAGAGTTAAGTCTCTTGACTTGAGAACGAGGAAGGGCTGGAAAGCTCTAAGCCTTAGTGGCTAACCTCAACAACGTGGAGGTAGGCAAGTCTTGGTGGTGAGCCGAACCACGAGATAAATCATTGTGTCACTTGTGCTTGACTTACATTACTTGTATGACACATTGTTGTTGAGGTGATTTCTAGGATTGAGGCCGATCTACTTGTGTGCGGCGCGCTCGCGAGCGTGAGGTCGGTCGACGGTGCCACGACTATCGCCGGGGCGTCCGGGGGAGTGGCGGCCATGGGTAACCCGGCCGCGGCCGCCATCACCCACGTGCTCCACAACAAGTAGGAGTTCCCCCTCGCCACCGGCGTCGAAGACCTCCTCGTGCTCTCTATCGGCGCTGGTGCCTCAGCCGCCACCGTGTGCAACGGGTGGAGCACGCCTATGCCCGCACGTTCTCTGTCGCCGCGGGAGCTGGCGTGCGTGACCGCCGAGGGCGTCGCGGACATGGTGGACGAGTCCGTGGCCATGGCGTTCGGGCACGCGTGTGGAAGCAACTACGTGCGCATCCAGGCCAGCAAGGTGCCGGCGGCCCACGAAGCGGCCGTGGCCGCCGAAGCGATGCTAGCGCAGCGGAACGTGGAATCGGTGCTGTTCCGCGGGCGGAGGCTGTCGGAGCGGACCAACGCCGAGAAGGTGGACGCGATGGCCGCGGAGCTGGTCAAGGAGCAGGAGCGGCGGAGGCGCAGCCCGCTTCCGAACGTGGCCATCAAACACGTCGGCACGCCGCGCCTGTCATCGGCGACCACTGCTTCGTCGGGCACTGCGACGGCCAGGACGGCGTCGACGATGCCGTCGCCGGCGTCATGGGAGTCGCGCAGATAGTTGGCCGGGTTGATTTAGGCCGTAATTAAAGATTTAACGTGGTGAGGATCTTGTCTTGTGTACATGCATATATGCAATGCAAAGGCTAGGAGCGGGGTGTGTTATTTTTGTTATTTGCAAGGAGGAGGCACACGCAGTTGGAGACGACCATGCACGAACCCGGCCAACTGGCCAACTCCTCCACTGTGTCGCTTTGTGCACTCGTAGTCCGCATGCAAGATTACATGTTCCCCAACTCCGATCCAATGATCACACACCGCACCCGGATATGTCGGAGCATTCTTGTCGCTCGGCTGAGCCTGAGCTGAGCTCCAATAATTCCAGTGGGTGGGTGCTTGTCATGATTTCCCACTCATAGCTAGCATGCATGATCAGCCTCATGCAAAGCTACGCTACGCAGCAGTGGACTTGGCCGGTTGGGAGATGGGTTCGTGGAATCGTGGTCCTCTCATCACGCGGGCGCGCGGTGGCGCCTCCACTGTGGTCGCCGCCGCTAGCTGAGCGGCACTTGCTGGTTGGCGCCGGCAGGACACGCGTTGCCCAGCTGATTCGGCAGAGCCTCACGGCGCAAATCACGGGCCAAAGGAATATGGGCCCGCGCTGCATTGCACCCAGCGTCTTCCGTCCAGGTCCACTTCCACACCAATGGACTCATCCGGCCATCTATGTCGTGCGCGCGCGTTTTGAATTTTTTATCAAACCAAAAGTCTTTGCTACGCAATGGCTCCAGGCTCCAGCTGAGTAGATGTAGGAGTCTGCTAACCTCAGCAATGTATGAGTTTTTGAACGAATGTTTAATTGACGTCAACTCCAGCTACTACTGGCGATCTACAAGCTGAGAAGGCTGTTGTTTCACTTACTTTGTCTTCCGATCTTGCCTTTGGGGGCTTGTTACCCCTGCTCGTACATAAATATCTTTTTTAATACCTATCATAATTGAAAGGTAGAGCTCTTGCCATTGCTTTAAAAAAACATTTCTTCTTTTATAGTAGACGTACTTACAATTTACAAACTATACTTTTCTCCTTTTGATTTTTTTTAATTATGCGTGACAGAGTTGACTTCTTCAAGTGAAGAAAGAGCCAGTGTGGGGGGAAAAAATGCTTGCGCTCATCTGTCCATATACTAACAAACTGGGACAAATGCTAGGTTGGATTTGACCCATACTTGTTGTTAAGCGACAATGTTACTATAATTCAAACAGCATCATGCCTTATGCTGTTTGCTAGTGTGGCAAATGCACCTAATTAACGTAGGTTGCATGGATATAGGTCATCGGTTGTGTTATTTTGTACTAACGATTTCCTGATAATTGAGCCTGCGACGACACTTCCCTCCCTTAAAGTTGACGCGAGCACATTTGCTATTATGCTCACATTATTCTGTCCAACAACTGACAAATCTTTGGCGTGTACGTGCGTGCATTTCAGTGCTAGCTGATTGGAAACAAATAAATGATGGTTCGGATGCGTCTGAGTAATGATTATTTCCAGTTGTTTGAGAAGAACGAACGATGTTGAAGAGATTACACCAAGGATCAAACTCGATCGAAGAACACGCTAGAATGCTGATTCTGCCTTTTTTTTGGGTTCTTGTACCAATTGAGCTGGCGCAATGCGCTCTAAGAAATTCAAATCCAATTTCTATCCGCACTGCGTTCTAAGAAATTCATACCAAATTGGGGCTCCAACTAGTACCTGACATTCGCCATTTTTAACAAAAAAAATGGTACGTGTCTTGAGAATAAGTTACTTATGGATAGATAGAGAGCAAAGTACTTACCACATGGCGGCGAAATGCATGACTACGCAATTACCAGATCACCGAGACACCAATTAATTAAGCCAAAAGAATGAAGGGACACGAAGCACTAGTGTTTGACCACCATACACTGTTACATAATAGCACTTCACTGTCGGCCTCATCACTGCTAAAATTAGGAGAACCGGCAGTGTTCACCCTTCACTGCCGGTTCTTTGCTCTGAAAACTAGAAATTGATTTGGGATATGACCGAACCGGTAGTGATGACAACTATCACTGTCGGTTTGTGTCTCTAACCGTCAGTGGCTTGATGGCTACATATTACTGTCGGTTCAAACCAAGAGCCGACAGTGATTGGGCTTTATCACTGTCGGTTCTATCCATGAACCGACGGTGATAAGCCTACAACACAAAAAAGCTGCAGCCGTCCTCTTCTTCCTCCTCTCTTCCATCCCGAGAACAGAGGCGCGCGTTTGGGCCCTTCCCTTCATTGTTGCGGCTGCTCTTCACCATGAAAGTAGCGCTTGGATTTTGAAAAATGGCTTGATCTTTCTGCTTTAAGGTTAGTAACAAACATCCACTCCTTTGATTTTGTTGCTTAATTAGCTTCGTTTTGATGGCTACATTGCTTGATTCTTATTCTAGTTCTTTCTCCATTCTAGATAGCACTTTTCCAATTGGACATTTGTGCAAGGCTCAAATTGTGGTGAATCCATCGTCCTAAAGGTTGGTGTCTATGAACATATTTAAATTTCTAGCTAATTATTCCATGGTGGTCAAGATGATCATTGTTAGTATGTGATGCTATAATTAGTTCTTAGAAGTAAAGTAGATTCTTTTACAATTTGTTGAGAAAATTAATCTATGTGTCACGTAACAACGTATTGTTTGGAGCTACATTGTTGTTCATGATCATGTCTCCAATTTTAGACTTATTTTTAAAATTAGTGTCTCCATTTTTATGTGGCATGGAGTAAAATAATTATTCTTCATTATTATGCAATAATTTTTTATGGGGCTGCGTTTTTTAATTTATATGGGCATTGTTTGGAGCTACATTATTGTTCATGATCATGTCTCCAATTTTAGCCTTTTTTAAAATAAGTGTCTCCATTTTTATGTGGCATGGAGTAGAATAGTTGTTCTTCATTATTATGTAATAATTGTTTTTTTACTATGATTTTCAATTTACAGGGCTGGGACTACCAATTTCAATTTTTCAATAATTAGTGTACAATAATGTTTTCCAAAAATGGTACTTTCGAGCTACAATTGTTGTTCATGAAGCTCGATTTCTTATTAATTCTTTGTAATTAATATCTCAATATTTTTTTTGTGCAGAGATGGATCGAGAGTGGATGCATCTGTCCCGAACGGACAAGCGGTATATGCATGGCGTCAGCCAGTTTATCACCGATGCCAAAGCCCATGTTGGGAATGGAAACCCTGTCTTCTGCCCATGCAAAGATTGCAAGAATTATAGGAACTTTCGTCAAATTGAATCTATACGATCGTACTTGATTATCAGGGGTTCATGCCAAACTATACGATATGGACTATGCATGGCGAGGTTGGTGTGAATGTTCCGCAGGAAAACGATGAATCTTTTCGACCAGGTTAGAAGCAATCATAGCACCTGGCCAGTGACGCTCTGTATATACAACCTTCCACCTTGGGTCTATATGAAGCGTTCGTTCATCCAGTTGCCACTACTGATCCGAGGGCCAAGACAACCTAGGAATGACATTTTCATCCAGTTGCCACTACTGATCCGAGGGCCAAGACAACCTAGGAATGACATCGATGTGTTTCTGGAACCAATGATCGATGAACTAGTGGAGATGTTTGAAAATGGTGTGCCGGATGTTTGAGACGAGTACAAGAAAAAACATGTCACGATCAAGGAAGTACTTATCGCTAACCCTGGGCAAAAATAACCGAGAACCGAGAATCGAACTGAAATAACCGAAACTGAATTAACCGAAACCAAAAATTTCGGTTCCTAGTTCAGTTCCTAATTCTCAGGAACTAAAATAATGTCGGGTAATTCAGTTTCAGACCTCGATTAACCGAACAAAACCGAAGAACCGAATCTGTACATATTGGCCCAATAGCAAAAGAACCGAACTGTATGGCTGATGTAATCTATGGCTCGGTTTTCATTTTTTTCCCTTTTCTTCCCTTCTGTTTCGCTAATGTAATGTATGGCTCGGTTAGTTCGGTTCTAACCGAAACCAAACTGAACTAACCGAGACCGAATTTCCTCAGTTCCAAGATTCCTAACTAAACGATCGGTTCCAGTTTTATGCTAACCGAATTTTATAAAGAACCGAGGAACCGAACCGATCAGTTTCGGTTAACCGAATGCCCAGGGTTACTTATCGCTACAGTCACCGACCTGCCAGTCAAGGTTTGTTGTCCGTAGAGAAGACAAAAAGGCTATATTGTATGTGTCGAGTGCTTGGACGACACCGATGCGGTAAATTTACCAAATAACTCAAAGATAGTTTATATAGGACACCATAGGTTCCAACCTAAGGATCACCCTTACCGTAGGAACAGAAAAGATTTCAACGGTACTATTGAGAAACGCTTAGCTCCAAAATATCGAGACGGGCCTGTGATACTTTGAGAACTCAACAAACTGGAGGTTATCCTTGGGAAGGGGACAATGCAGTAGCAGCGCCAGATGGGAGCGTTTGGAAGAAAAAATCGGTTTTCTAGAAACTACCTTACTGGTCATTTCTGAGTGTACGCCATTGTCTTGATCCCATACACATCACTAAAAACGTGTGCGCTAACACGCTTAACACCTTGATGGACACCGGGGGGACATCGAAGGATTCACTAGCCACACGCCTGGACATGCAACACAAGGAATCAGGAAGGAGCTGCATCCCATGGAGCTAGAGAATGACCAGTTCGAACTTCTGGTTGCGTCATAAACATTGAAGAAGGAAGAAAAGCGTAAGCTTATTTCTTTCTTCAATGAACTCAAAGTTCCGACGGGCTACTGTGCAAACCCGAAGAGGCTAGTGAACATGAGAGAACTCAAGTTCAACTATGGCCCTATGAAGGCCCATGACTATCATGTCATTATGACTCAGCTGCTCCCTATCGCCCTTCGTGGTATCCTCCCCCCAAAGGTCTACGCCCCAATTATAAAGCTGTGCTCGTTCTTCAACGCGATCTCAAAAAAGGTCATTGATGTGTCTACGCTAGAGCAGCTACAGCAGGACATAGCCAAAACTCTTGTTAGGCTTGAGATGCATTTTTCGCCGACTTACTTTAATATCTCATTGCATCTGCTTATTCATCTTGTTGATCAAATTAGAGCCCTTGGCCCAATGTACCTGCATCAGATGTTCCCTTTCGAAAGATTGATGGAAGTTCTCAGGAGGTATGTAACAGATTCAGGCCAGAAGCGTACATGATTGAAGGATAGTCAACGGAGGAGGCCATTGAGTTCTGCACATATTATCTGGACATCAAAAGGGTCAGAGTTCTAGAATCTCGTTACGAGGAAAGACTACGTGGCAAAAGAACGATAGGGGAGAAATCTATTATAGTAGATGACCCTATTTTTTTTAGACAGGCATAGTTCGCTGTTCTCCAGCAAGTCGAGGGTGTGATGCCATACATTGACGAGCATAGGCAATCGCTGCAAACTCTATATCCGAGCAGGTCATAGGCTTGGCTGGATAAAAACCATAAGGAGGAATTTGTCAACTGGTTGCAACGCCGCTTGCTTGGAATAAAGTTGGATAATCAACTGGATGTCTTAGCCAAGGGACCTTCGAGTACATATCTTAAGTACCAATGGTATGAGATCAATGGATTCACATTTTAAACAAAAAAGCAAGATGGAAAGAGACATACCAAAATTATGGTGTTCGTTTTGATGCTCACGATGAAAACGACAACATGCATGCGACATACTATTGTTTCATAGATGAGATATAAGAGCTAGCCTACGGTCCATTGAAGACAGCTCTTTTTCGCTGCCAGTGGGTCCGGCTCAAGGAAATCATCACTGACAGCGAAGGGTTCACTACCGTTGATCTCACTAAGACCGCATACAGAGACGACCCATTCGTCCTTGCAAGAGATGTTATGCAAGTCTTCTATGCAAGGGACAACAAGACAAAAGGAAGGCTAAAAATAGTCCTAGAAGGGAAAAGAAAGATTGTCGGTGTCGATGGAGTGACGGACAAAGAAGACTATAGGGGCTATCAGGAAATTCCTCCATTCGGGGCGAACGTACCCCTACCTATCCTTCAAGAGGGTGACGAACCTGCTTACGTACGACTCGATCATAATGAGGCCCTCATTGTTGATGCACCTAAAGATAATTAGATCATTGTTAACTATATAATCATTATGCAGACGTTGCATCAGTAATTCGCACTGAATATCTAATTTATATTTTATGCGCATCTCTGTAATTTAATTATTGACTATGTAATCAAATATTGAGATGATGTTCACAAACACTATTATTTGATAATTATAGACCAGTAATTAATTATTATAGAATTAAATAATCAAGACACAAATTTTTGTGTTATTTTAGAATATAAACTAACTACATTATTTCTATTAATAAATAAATAAAGAAAAGCAAACAAACCAAACTCCCTATCCTAGCTCAGCGGTAAAGGCCATGCACTCTGTACTTTGAGACCCACGCTAGAATCCCAGGCGAACCAAACTTTTTTGATTTTGCATTTATTATTTAGTAGTGCATTACCACGGGATAAAAGAAAAAAATAAAACTAATCTAACCGAACTCCCTATCCTAGCTCAGCGGTTAAGGCCGCGCACTCTCGACCCTGCGACCCACGCTCGAATCTCAGGCGGGCCAAACTTTTTTTATTTTTCATTTATTATGTAGTAGTAGTGCGTTACGACGGGATAAAAGAAAAAGAACAACTAATTCTAACGTAATCCCTATTCTAGCGTAGTGGTTAAGGCTCCAAACTAAGAATCCTGAGACCTGGGTTTGAATCCTAGGCTCGAGATTTTTTTTATATTTTTTATAAAAAGCCTACGATGGTAGGCAGCCCAGCTGCTGGGTGTCAGCATGAAAGGGCCTATCACTGTCGGTTTTAGTTTAAAACCCGACAGTGATAGAAGCTATTACTGTCAGTTCCAAGAACCGGCACAGAAGGCAACCTTCACTGTCGGTTTTTAAACTAAAACCGATAGTGATGTCTAGATGCTCCTCACATACCAACAGTGCTCCCACTGACCACAATAGTAGGAACACTGCTCCCACCTACTCCGACAACTTTGGTTCAGAAATAAAAATGTACCACGACTGCTAGCCTCTATAAAATGGAGACTTTTCCCTGGGTGCCATTATAAAAAATCGAAATCCCCTGTGTGCCCCTGGAAAAATTCAGCGATCTTCAAAGTCTTCACTCCAACTTTTTCGGTCCTCCATGCCACTTAAATCGATTTGAAGGCTCTACTTGTAGTCAAGCTATGAGTGTGAAAAAAAAAAAAAATGCCCTTAAGTTCAAATATATTTTCATTAATTTTTTTAATTCCAGCAAAAATGATTTGATATGATTAATATAACTCAAAACTAAATATTTTTTTAGATCTTAAATGAAAATAATTTTATATAAAATTATAGATCCCGATATAGAAAATTACTTTCTAGTTTTGATTTTTCATTCCAGTCAAGATGCTCAAAAAATTAATTTGATATTTGAACTAATAATCTTAGAATTCATCATATTTTTTTTTGACACTCATAGCTTGACGGCGCAGAGCCTCTAATCGATTTGAAGTGGCATGGAGGACCCAAAAAAAGCATGTAGTGGTGCTGAAGATCGCGAATTTTTTCTCGTGGGCACACAAGGGATTACGATCTTTTATAATGGCACACAGGGAAAAGTCTCTATAAAATGGCCCTCGGCCAGGAGCTAGCCTCTCCATGTATGTTGGTTTCAGCCAGGCCTTATCAGCCATGATATAGTATTTTTCTCTCACAACAAACCACAGATATCGTTATGCGTCGTAGTCCACTAAAATGGTGCGCACAAGAGGTACTAGAAGAATGCTACTGAACATAGAGCAACGCCGAAGATTAGAGATGCCACGAGGTTCATAGAGTCATCCGCTACGATGCGCATCTGGAAAAAGGCCATGTACAGACAAGGCGGATTCATCGATGCCACCTTGTCATCTCCAACTAGTATAGCTCGTAGACCACCTCGGTGCTCCTGTTTGACCCTAGTTGGTGCCAGAAGAATGCTACTGAGATGGTTACATTATAATGTGTTGATACACATTGATTGTAACATTGACCTATACGCAAATAGGTCTTTATTATCGTATATGGAATTTTAGTGTAAGGTCTTTGTTATCGTTAATGTAATTTATTTCTAATATTTTTGTTATTTTTTGATATATTTCATTACTATCTAAACAAATATATCATTGTTGTTAAAACTTTCCCACTGTAATATCTGAATAAATATATCCTTTATATATATGCACCTTCGTTGTCGGTTCTACTTACAAACCGATAGTGATATTTACTTTCACTGTCGTTTCTATTTAAAAATTAGCAGTGATATTAACTTTCACTGTCGGTTCTACTTAAAAACCGGCGGTGATGTCCATGCCCCCCTATATAAAAAAAATCATCGGCCACATACATCGATCCCACCCACTCATGAACTCTCACAGTCTTATTTCTCACGTTTCACTCTCACTTCTCAAGAAATCCACTCTCTTTCTACATGATTTGGTCACGGCTCCTACATTTTTCAATGGTATTGATATATTGTCTTCTCCAATATTCTATCTATATTCATTTGATCTATATTTATATTCATGTTTCTTTACATTCTACATTTATATATATTCTTATTCCTTGCATTCGATCTATATTTAATTATGTTGCCACATTTTACGAAGAAGACTACAGGGGCTATCAAAAAATGCCTCCGTTCGAGGTGAACGTACCCCTACCTATCCTTCAAGAGGATGACGAACCTGCTTACATACGGCTTGATCACAATGAGGCCCTCATTGTTGATGCACCTAAAGATAGTTAGATTAGTGTTAACTATGTAATCATTATTCGGACGTTGTTCACCAACTATGTAATCTAATTTATATTTTGTGCGTTTCTCTAAAATTAAATAATTGACTATGTAATTAAATATTGAGATGATATTCAAAAACACTATTATTTGATAATTATAGACCATTAATTAATTATCATAGAATTAAATAACCGAGACACAAATATTTGTATTATTTTACAATAAATTATATGTATTTACATGCACTAAATAGATAAAAGAAAAAACATAACCTAAACTAACGTAATCCCTAATGCTAGCGCAGCGGTTAAGGCCCTATAATCTGGATCTCAAATTAATTAACTCCCGTTCAGAGGATAAAACCTAAACTCCCGTTCGGGTGAAACACAAACCGACAGTGATGTTCGAGGTTACACTGCCGGGTGGCCTCATGAACCGGCAGTGTTGTTAGAACTAAACTCTGCCGGGTTGTGTAAAGGACCGACAGTGAAGTTGAAGAACACTGCCGGTTCGTAGGAACCGACAGTGATAGCTGGCCCTCATCACTGCCGGTATGGTTGTGCCGATTCAAAATCTAATAGTGGTGGAGTGTTTTAAACTATCACTATTGTCCTAATCTGGGGAAGTGATATACTCCGTATGCACGAAGCTTTGTGTAGTGTCCGCATGTTGAAAGGTCCTAATGGTTAGAGGGGGGTGAATAGCCTAATAAAAATTTCTATAACAACACTTAACAAAAGGGATTAGACAATCATGAGGCGAAGCGAATTTTGCGCTAGCCTACCAAAATGCAAGCCACCTACCACAATTCTAGATTAGATAGTATCTATTCACATAATAGCTATGATACTAAGCTATGTTAGTGTGCTCTCAAAGGCTAACGAAAGAGCCACACCAACCAAGCATGTAAGCTCTCACAACTAGCTACACTAAAGAGCTTGACAACTAGTTTACGGTAAGGTAAAGAGAGTAATCAAGAAAGTTATACCACCATGTAGATGAAGGAACCAATCAACCACAAGAGTGAATAACAATGAAGACCAATCACCTCAGAATCAAAGGATGAACACAATGATTTTTTACCGAGGTTTACTTGCTTGCCGGCAAGCTAATCCTCGTTGTGGCGATTCACTCACTTGGAGGTTCACGCGCTAATTGGCTTCACACGCCAAACCCTCAATAGGGTGCCGCACAACCAACACAAGATGAGGATCACACAAGCCACGAGCAATCCACTAGAGTACCTTTTGGCGCTCTGTTGGGGAAAGGTCAAGAACCCCTCACAATCACCACGATCAGAGCCGGAGAGAATCACCACCCTCCGCTCGACGATCCTCGCTGCTCCAAGCCATCTAGGTGATGGCAACCACCAAGAGTAACAAGCGAATCTCGTAGCGAAATACGAACACCAAATGCCTCTAGATGCAAACACTCAAGCAAAGCACTTGGATTCACTCCCAATCTCACAAAGATGATGAATCAATGATGGAGATGAGTAGGAGGGCTTTGGCTAGGCTCACAAGGTTGCTATGTCAATGCAAAAGGCCAAGAGAGTGAGCTTGAACTGGCCATGGGGCTTAAATAGAAGCCACCCACGAAATAGAGCCGTTGTACCCCTTCACTGGGTAAAACGCGGGGTGACCGGATGCACCGGTTATACTGACTGGACCTTGGACCCAGCGTCCGGTCGCTTGATGTCAGCCACGTGTCACACTGCTGAAAGGTCCTAATGGCTAGAGGGGGGTGAATAGCCTAATGACATTCTACAACAACACTTAACAAAATATGTTAGACAATTTTGCGGCGAAGCGAGTGTTGCGCCAGCCTACTAAAATGCAAGCCACCTACCACAATTCTATTTCAAATAGTGTATGTCCACACAATAGCTATGACACTTAGCTAAATTAGTGTGCTCTCAAAGACTAACTAAAGAGCAACACTAATCAAACAAACAAGCTCTCACAACTAGCTACACTAAAGAGCTTGATAACTAGTTTGCGGTAATGTAAGAGTGAGCAAGAGAGTTATACCGCCGTGTAGTGGTAGGAACCAATCAATCACAATAATGAATACCAATGTAGACCAATCACCTCAGAATCAAATGATGAACACAATGATTTTTACCGAGGTTCACTTGCTTGCCGGTAAGCTAGTCCTCGTTATGGCGATTCACTCACTTAGAGGTTCACGCGCTGATTGGCATCACTAGCCAAACCCTCAATAGGGTGCCGCACAACCAACACAAGATGAGAATCACACAAGCCACAAGCAATTTACTAGAGTACCTTTTGGCGCTCCGCCGGGGAAAGGTCAAGAACCCCTCACAATCACCACAATCGGAGTCGGAGACAATCACCTCATCCACTCAACGATCCTTGCTGCTCCAAGCCATCTAAGTGGCGGCAACCACCAAGAGTAACAAGCGAAATTCGCAGCGAAACACAATCACCAAGTGCCTCTAGATGCAATCACTCAAGCAATGCACTTGGATTCACTCCCAATCTCACAAAGATGTTTAATCTATGATGGAAATGAGTGGGAGAGCTTTGGCTAGGCTCACAAGGTTGCTATGTCAATGAAAATGGCCAAAGATATGAGCCACAGCCGGCCATGGGGTTTAAATAGAAGCCCCCACAAAATAGAGCCGTTATACCCCTTCACTGGGCAAAACGCGCTCTGACCGGAGGCTCCGGTCATACTGACCGGACGCTGGCCCTCAGCGTCCGGTCGCCCGATGGACGCCACGCGTCACCAGCTTCAAACGCTGTTCGTCGATTTCAACGGCCGCTGAAGCTGACCGACGCCCCGGTAAAACCGACCGACGCTGAAGCCCCAAGCGTCCGGCTGCTTTCAAAGAAGCTCCCCGAGGCATGTTTTTTCGACCAGACGCGCGTCGGTCCACCTTGATCGGACGCAGCCAGTCGTCGGTGCTCAACCCCTAGCCATCGTGTCGTCGGCTGACTCGACCGACACACCTTTTCAGCGTCCGGTCATTTGAGTGACTCAGCGTCCGGTCGATGAGACTGACGCCAAAGATCATTTCGATCAACTCCATTTTAACTCTTACTTCTTCACCCTTGCTCAAGTGTGCCAACCACCAAGAATTTTGCATCCGGCGTAATAGAAAATAGACATTTCATTTTCCCGAAAGCGCCGAATCCCACCTCGCAAGCTCGGCGGGAGGGAGAGAGGGACCCAAACCCATCTCAACCCTATAAACACCTTGTGCACATGTGGTAGCATATTTACACAAATATTATCAAGGGTGTTAGCACTCCACTAGATCCTAAATGCATATGCAATGAGTTAGAGCATCTAGTGGCACTTTGATAACCGCATTCCGTTACGAGTTTCACCCCTCTTAATAGTACGGCTATCAAACCTAAATGTGATCACACTCTCTAAGTGTCTTGATCACCAAAATAAAATAGCTCCTACAAGTTATACCTTTGCCTTGAGCTTTTTGTTTTTCTCTTTCTTCTCTTCAAGTTTAAGCCCTCGATCATCTCCATGCTATCACCATTGTCATGTTATGATCTTCATTTGCTTCTCTACTTGAAGTGTGCTACCTATCTCATGATCACTTGATGAACTAGGTTAGCACTTAGGGTTTCATCAATTTACCAAAACCAAACTAGAGCTTTCAACTGCGTTCAGCAGGAGTCGTCTGATCTCAACGGTCATCTGTTGACCGAACGCTCTGCTACAACTGACCGGACTCTGAGCCTCCAGCGTCCGGTCATTTCCAGTAAGGTTCCAGAAACGTATTTTGCCAACCGGACGCGTCCGGTCATGCATGACCGGACACAGCTAGCGTCCGATCAGTTGTTGACTTCTTACTGCGTTGTTGGTCAACACGACCGAACACAGCCTTCCAGCGTCCGGTCGCTGAGCGACCCAGCATCCGGTCGTTTACCGACGCTGGCGTCTTCACTGCTATACATGGCCGGACGCGCCGGTCCCCCAGAGGTCCAGCGTCCGGTCACTGTATAGCCAGCGACACTAACTCCTTTTCACCTCTAACTTCTTCACCCTTGCTCAAATGTGCCAACCACCAAGTGTATCACCTTGTGCACATGTGTTAGCATATTTTCACAAATATTTTCAAGGATGTTAGCACTCCACTAAATCCTAAATGCATATGCAATGAGTTAGAGCATCTAGTGGCACTTTGATAACCGCATTCCGATACGAGTTTCACCCCTCTTAATAGTACGGCTATCAAACCTAAATGTGATCACACTCTCTAAGTGTCTTGATCACCAAAACAAAATAGCTCCTATGATTTATACCTTTGACTTGAGCTTTTTGTTTTTCTCTTTCTTCTTTTCCAAGTCCGAGCACTTGATCATTACCATGGCATCATCTTCATCATGCAATGATCTTCATTTGCTTCACCACTTGGAGTGTGCTACCTATCTTATGATCACTTGATAAACTAGGTTAGCACTTAGGGTTTTATCAATTCACCAAAACCAAACTAGAGCTTTCACATGTTCCCCAACTCCCATCCAATGATCACAGTATCACACCGCACCGGATATGCCGGGGCATTCTTGTCACCGGGCTGAGCTGACCTCCAATGATTCTGGTGGGTGGCTGCCATGATTTCCCGCTCTTGGCTAGCATGATCGATCTCATGCTAGTCAAACTAGTGCTCCGCGTCCATTCATTCTTTTGGCTTAAATTAAAAATTGTTGTCTCCGTCAACCAGATAATTGCGTCATTTCATAATGTGCTAAGTGCACTCTATTAACTTATTATCACACATGTACTATTGTTTAAAGAAAAGGCTAATGTCAGAGAAGTTGGTCATGAAATTATGATCAATTAAAAAAAAGCAGAATCCACATTCTAGCGTGATCTTCGAGTTCGATCCTTCCTTTAGCGGAACGTCTAGAGCCCGGACGTCCAGCGCCAGCAGCGCGTCCAAACGCCCTATGCCTGTAGCCCTACCTCCACGGGACACATGATGCTGCTGCCTCATGCCTGCTGCCCACTATTATAATTTTGGTAGATTGATGCGCCCACACGTGCACTTTCCCCGTGCCTCTGCCGCTAGGTCCTGATTTGACCGTGCACGCTTGTGGGGAGAAATTATCACGCCCGCTACCATTAGGAGCAGCAGCGATGGGCCACGCCTAACCGCGCACTCCTGCTGCCAGCATGCTGCTGCTGACCGGCCGCATCAATCTGGAATAAGGAGAGAGAGAGAGAGAGAGAGAGAGCCGTACATGGATGCAACTTCGAGCTCCACGCCTACTGTCACGCTTGCTTGGCTTCCCGCGCGCACGTGGGGACCGCTGCGCCCAAGGGGGCACCTCTGCCTACGCCCCCTAGCCACGCCTGCTGATGAAACACTTGCAACGTAAAGTATTTGTGCAACATACATCCGAAATAGATGAAACATTTATAACATATGCTTGCAACATATGTGTATGAGCACTACAATATATGCAACATCCAGATAAAACACTTGCAACATACGTCTAAAATAGGTGAAATATTTGAAACATACACTTGCAACATATCGGGTTCATTAACCCGGGGTCCCCAATGGACCCGCTTCCCTGCAAAAACAAAGCCCAGCAAACGGCATAGCGACAACGTGCACCTCCCGGGCCAGCCTAGATACATAATGATAGGCTGGGAGAACGATCCGGTCCCCGACCGGAAAGCCTGGCCAAGGTGGAGACACATGCCTCTGTTTGATAAACTAGTATCTAGACAAAAGAGTTGAAAAATTTTATACTGTGCATGAAAATAATTTATAAAAGACAACTTATGTATCATGATTTGTATTGATTATTTGTTTCAGGTCATGGTATATAGGTGATATGTGTCCATATCTTATACAGAAAGAGTCATATAGATTATAGCTAACTGAAAGCTCTAGTTTGGTTTTGGTGAATTGATGAAACCCTAAGTGCTAACCTAGTTTATCAAGTGATCATGAGATAGGTAGCACACTCCAAGTGATGAAGCAAATAAAGATCATAGTATGATGATGATGATATCATGATGATGATCAAGTGCTTGGACTTGGAAAGAAGAAAGAGAAAAACAAAAAGCTCAAGGCAAAGGTATAAACCATAGGAGCTATTTTGTTTTGGTGATCAAGACACTTAGAGAGTGTGATCACATTTAGGATTGATAGCCGTACTATTAAGAGGGGTGAAACTCGTATCGAAATGCGGTTATCAAAGTGCCACTAGATGCTCTAATTCATTGCATATGCATTTAGGATCTAGTGGAGTGCTAACACCCTTGAAAATGTTTGTGAAAATATGCTAACACTTGTGCACAAGGTGATACACTTGGTGGTGTTGGCACATTTACAAAGGAGGTGATGTTTGCAGGGTTGAGATGGGTTTGGGTCCCTTGGGGAAAATGGAATGCATATTTTCTATTACGCCGGATGCAAATTCTTGTGGTTGGCACATTGGAGCAAGGGTGAAGAAGTTAGAAGTGAAAACGAGTTGATCATGAAAACGCTGGCGTCGGTCTACTGACCGGACGCTGGGTCTGAAAGCACCGGACCCTGGCAGCGTGTGTCCGATCAAACTGACGGGTCTACGCAGTACCGAGGGTATTACACCGGACGCTGATATGTGTTCGGTCAAGGTGGACCGGACGCGTCCGGTAGAAGAAATACGCCTCGGGGAGCTTACTGGAAACGACCGAACGCTGGGGCTTCAGCGTCCGGTCAGTTTTATCGGAGCATCCGGTCAACTACGTAGCCGCTAAAATCGGGCGATCGGTGTTTGAAGCCAATGACTCGTGGCGCTCATCGCACGACCGGACACTGAGGTCCAGCGTCCGGTCAATATGACCGGAGCGTCCGGTCGGCCCATGTTCAGCCCAGTGAAGGGGTACAACGGCTCTATTTCTTTGGGGCTCTATTTATAGCCCCATGGTCACTCTCTTGCACATTTTCATTGACATAGCAACCTTATGAGCTTAGCCAAAGTCCTCCCACTCATCTCCATCATTGATCCATCATCATTGTGAGATTGGGAGAAAATCCAAGTGCGTTGCTTGAGTGATTGCATCTAGAGGCACTTGGTATTCGTGTTGCGCTACGGATTTCGCTTGTTTCTCTTGGTGGTTGCCACCACCTAGATGGTTGGAGCAGCGGTGGAGGATTGGCACGAGTTGGTGATTGATCGTGGCCATCTCTAGTGATTGTAAGGGGAGTTGTACCTTCCCGACGGAGTGCCGAAAGGTAACTCTAGTAAATTGCTCGTGTCATTGAGTTACCTCACTTGTGGGTCGGTTCTTGCGGTGTCCTATCGTGTGGATGAGGTTTGTGAGACACCTCTTAGCCGTCGAACCACCAAGTGTTGGTCGACACAACGAGGACGTAGCGTGTTGGCAAGCACGTGAACCTCGGAAGAAAATCGATTGTCTCTTGTCTTTGGCATTCTCCCGGTGATTGGCTATATATTCATCTTGTGATTGGTTCATCCCCTACACGTCGGTATAATCATCCTACTCACTTATTTACATTCTTGCAAACTAGTTGATACAAGCTCTTTAGTGTAATTAGAATTGAGAGCTTGCTTTATTATTTACATTCATCTAATTGAGCTCTTTAGAGTAGCAAGATTGAGAGCTCTTAGTGGGTAATTACATAGCAAGTTTGTGTGCCTAAGTAATCATTGCAACTAGAGTTGTTGGATAGGTGGCTTGCAACCCTTGTAGAGCTAGAGCAATTTTGCATTACGCTATTTGTCATACTAATCAAATTGCTCTAGTTGATTTGTAGATTCTTAAATAGGCTATTCACCCCCCCTCTAGCCATATTAGGACCTTTCACTAACTCTCACAGTTTTGGGGAGTGCGGCAGTACCACGCCTGCCGTGCGGTAGTGCCGCTCTACGGTAGTGCCGCACTTTGAATCTCAATTGAGATTCGGCCCAAACGATTTTACTGTAGGGCCCATTTATTCTTCTTCTTATCCTTAGGTCCGTAGTAACTTCTTTCCCTCTCTCCCCCCGACGCCGACACTCGTGCCATCGCCGTCGCTTGGCCATGTGTTGCTGATCTCTGTCAGTGCCGCGACAGCTGTCAGCACTCCCTCAACGTCACTGATGGCTACTACTGCCCCTGGCCCAAGCAATTTCTTCCCTCTCCTCTTCATTCCTCATTTGAGAAGATGGAGCATGGAGATAATGACCGAAGGGGGAAAAGGAAGATAAATGAGCAAAGAGACAAGGATCCACCTCGCCGTGGTCGAGGGAGGTCAACAGCAGCAGGCAGTAGTGCAGCTCTAAGGGGACTTGGTGACAGGGGGAGGCGCATGCAATACATTGAAGATGAGGAGAGCCTAGAGATGACAGGTAGTACCACTGATACCATTCCTGACACCCCACAGCATCTCTCTGAGTTTGAGGACAGATACATGAGAGATTTTGAGGGTGAGATCTTCATGAGATGTCTAGATGACTCCTACCAGCACGTAGTTATCAACTATTCCAAGAGTTGGAAGCTGGTGGAAGAGGCAAGGAGGTTCAATCCCTATGCAGTGCGCAAGGATTTGGGCATTGATTACAAATTCTGAAATGAGTTTCATTCCAACTTTTATGCCACTGCCATTTTTGCATCCAAGAAAACCAAGATCATCAAGATGCAGTATATTGATTGGGATGAGATGCAGGAGAAGGAGGAGCCTAAGTTTGACAAGGTAATAAAAATTTGTGATAGGTTCTAGCTTTCAGACATCATGGGTTTCTAGTATAACTAGAATGAGGAGGTCCTTACACGGTTTCATGCCACATACTTCTATGACCAGACCTCTGATGAAATTCACTAGATGAGTGATGGTCGTCACTACTGAGTCGATTTTGTCATATTCAGCCAGATTCTTAGCTTTGGGGAGGAGCACAGAGGTTACAATTACATTCATGATGAGCCTCGAGCTGAGATCCATGATATCAGTTACATGTGGAGAGATAGAAGGATTGCAGATGGCAAGAGGAGTGGCCTACATAGCTTCTATTACATCCTTAACAACCTCATCAGGAATACCATTAACCTAAAGGATGGAGCAGCCTCACACATTAATGGCTATGTGAGAAATGTGTTGGCTAGATTTGCTCCAGGTGGGACAGGTTCAATGTTTCTAGATTCCTGTGGACTGAGTTGAGATTTACAGTGGAGGATGGGAGGAGGGGTCTGCCCTATGCCCCTTACCTCATGTTCATGATTGAGAGGATCACTAGATTTTATTTTCCAAAGGATGGGATGCACACCATCTACAAAATTGAGAAGACACAGCCGGCTGCAGCTACTCAGGGAGCGGGGAGCTCTCATGCTCATATAGAAATCTCTGAGTCTTCCTGCTCTAGGTCTCGCAGAGGAGGCAAGATGAAGAAGTTTGGCAAGTGGTTGAAGGCAATCTTCGGCAAGTGCACATATGCAGCTGACAGAGCGTATGAGACACAGCTTGAGCAGCGTTAGCAGCGTGAAAAGGACCTTCCACCACTTCCTCCTATTCCACCTCCTCCATAGTATGACCTTCCAAGTCTCTCCGACACAGATTCAGATGATGAGGATGATGATGATGATGAGGAAGAGGAGCAGGGATGAGCAGCAGATTGGGATGAGACCCTAGAGGGATACCGTCAGAGATAGGAGCCGAGGCGTTCCACTCGCTACACCACCACTACTCACAGTCAAGGTTGTGCACGTATTGACTCCGATGACAATGATGGTGATGGTGATGCCGGGACTGCTGCAGGAGGTGCTAGGGCTACAGGAGGTGATGATATTGATTGGACGGACATCCAGAGAGATGACGAGTAGGTGTTGATCTTTCTTCTTTTCTTCTCTTTTTGGTGCTTTATGCTATAGGGGGAGAAAATTAGAGAGGTCAAAACAGAGGGGTCAGGTCAATCAATTTTTCGACGCCATGGTCAGCAGCTACTCTTCATGTCCTATTCGATGAGTGTTAGTCTTCGAAAGGTGGAAAGTTTGAGAGTCGCTCAAAACTCTAAATTGTGAAATAATGCTACTATTTGACTCTTTGTGTATCGGATATGGACATGTATCGTTGTGTGGATTAGAAGTCATCTTATTATGCTAGGTTGTATATCTTTTTATCTGAGCTAGTCGTGTGGTGCTTGACTCTGTCTTGCTCGTACAGTCAGGAGCGGCACTGCCGCATAGCAGCAAGCACATGTGTGCATAAACTGTTATTTGCATCACGTTTTACATACCTGACACAGTGTGCAGCATCCCACAGGAGCATGGATGTAGGGGGAGACCCATCACTTTCACTAAAATATGAATCTTGGCTTCTTATGCCAATTTGAGAATTCAATTCTCTATTCACATACTTAGGGGGAGGCTCTACACCCATGGCTCGAAAGTCTCAGTATTTATGTCATATCTGTTGTAAGCTCTAATTGGGTTGTCATCAATCACCAAAAAAGGAGAGATTGAAAGTGCAATCAAGCCTTAATTATGGGTTTTAGTGATAATGACCATGCAATTAGAGAACTAATGAGATTTATCGAGATAACATGTAGGGAATTTATATTCGAGGATGCTACACGAAATGGAGGAGTCCCCAATTATATATGTAGATGGCTTCAAACTCAAAGGATGTTTAAATTCTTTTATATATTGAATTTGAGTATAGGGAAAGCTGTACTATAAAGGGGGACACAATGCTTAAGCTAATATGTGCTACCAAGTGCTCAAACAACCACAAGCACCCTCAAATTCATAGCCAAGACAGTCTACACTTCACTATTACCCTTGCTGTCTTGCGTGGTGCGAGCTCCGACTCGTCCGACCCCTCGGGTGCGAGCTTCGACTAGCCCGACCCCTTGGACGCGGGCTCCGGTTCGCCCGACCCTTTGGTCATGGGCTCCATCTCGCCCGACCTCAAGGTCGCTGGCTTCAGCTCGCTCGACCCTTTGGTCGTGGGCTCTGGTTCGCTCGACCCTTTGGTCGCGGGCTCCGTCTCGCTCGACCACAAGGTCACGGGCTCCATCTCGCCCGACCATAAGGTCGCGTGCTCCGTCTCGCCCGATCCCTTGGGTACAGTGACCGTTGGGGGCTGGAAGGTATATATACCTTTCGCTTTCCTCGCCAACGGCTATCTGCGATTTAAAGTGACCGTTGGGGGCTGGGGGTATATATATCTTTCCCCTTCCTTCCCAAAGGTAACCAACCCTGCTCTCTTCTTTCTCACTTCAGTACGTCCAAAATAGAGCAGGAGCTCTCTCTTTCTCACTCCATTGTTGACCTAAAGCCCTCAAGCAAATCCATTGATTTTTCCATCAATCCTTGAAGGAAAAGGGTCCAAACTTGATTTGAGATCAACTTCATTGATTCCTAAATTCTAAAGAGCAGGCGGTTGTGTTTGTTACTCTTGGAGCTTGGCTCCTAGCCGGCTAGAGCGCCGCCCGTGGAGCTTGCCAACTTCTGTGGTAGCCCCGGGAGGTTTGTAACCATCTCTTAAAGCTAGTAAACTCACCCCTCATCTCAAGAGTTAAGTCTCTTGACTTAAGAACGAGGAAGGGCTGGAAAGCTCTAAGCCTTAGTGGCTAACCTCAACAACGTGGAGGTAGGCAAGTCTTGGTGGCCCACCGAACCACGAGATAAATCATTGTGTCACTTGTTCGTGATTTACATTACTTGCATGATATATTGTTGTTGAGGTGATTTCTAGGATTGAAGCCGATCTACATGTGTGTGGTGTTTCCACCACCTTCAGTTGTCGATCTGTGATCTACTACCATGTAGGAAGCTAAGAGATATACCCGATCCAAATTTCGTTGGGTAGATTTTAAACTGTGAACTAATCTCTCCTACAGGTGCAGCAGTGCCACGCTCACAGAGCGGCAGTGTCGCGGGTGAATTTAACTTCAGTTTTAATTGAATTCTTACAGGCCTATTCACCCCCCTCTATGCGTACCAGAGATCCTACAATAGGAGTACAACATCCCATGACCCCAAACAAAATCGCAAAATCTAACCAGTGACGGTCACGTGCTCGCACGACCGCGCTCCCCGTGCTGACGTCGATCGTTGCTGGAGGCAGGTTGAGGTTTGCTGCCTCCCCTGAACCCTAGATCCCTAGCAATAGGCTGGCCCAGCGGTGCGTGGGCGGGGCGATGGAGTACCGCCAAGCATGGTGGTGGAGGCGGCGGTTGGGGCGGACCGGCGGAGCAGAAGCGGGGGAGGCTCGCCGACGACTAGATGACGAAGCCGACGGGTTAGCGGAGGGCCAGGGTGGATGGTGGACGGGGCAGCAAGGCAGCACGTTGTCGGCGCGGCCGTGGGTGGTGGTGGAGGCAGCGGGTATTTTTGTATGTATACATGTCAATGAATTTTGTTTGGGGTTATGGTATGCTATACTTAATTTAACTAATTGTTAGTCAAACTAAGTAAAATTTGCCTTTTTGTCTAGTCAAATATACCTCTCATTTTTGGACGGAGGTTGTTGCATGGCAGGGGAAGCTAGATGTATAGGCAGTTGAAAACAATCGTGTGGATATATATTGCCTCGTCGTTTTGGTACATAATCTTGTTTGTAACGAAAAGCCATTCCATCATGGATCATCACCACCATGGCACCATTCGAGCGAGGCGGAAGGAATCATCCGTGTCCGAGGCCCGCGACAAGATGCAGTGAACTCCGTCCAACATATCCGCATTCCGTACGTATATATCACCGTATGATTAGGTCGGGTGGGAGTAGTTAGGGAACATCAAACATGCGTGCGCGGCTGCAGAGTGACAGAACAGGGTGCACGGCTGCACGCACGCACGTAGCGCGAAGCTGCGAAGTGCGCCCAAAATATGCAAACGCGCGACCGCGATCGAGATGCCATGTGGCGCGTTCAAGTGCCGACGAACTGGTGGGTACCGGTGGTAGGTGTTGTAGAGCTGTGTGCATGTGCTGCTAGCTTGGCGCGCCGGCCGGCGTTCTCCGGCAGGAGTAGGACACGTGTTCGCCGGGGCCGAACAAGGCTCCCAATTCGTTGCACGTCGTCGCGGCGCCATTCGTGCGTGCGTGCGTGGCCCAAGGCACCACGCCCGTTCTCCGCTCGTCACCACCCACCCGTGACCGTGACCCGTGCGCGCGTCTTAGTCAAACCATGGGTCGCTGCGGTGCTAGCTAGGTGCCTGCGCCTCCAGCTGTGCCGGAAGCGTCTGAGTATGCTGTGCATCTGGGACGGATCGGAAGCATGCATGCACACCAGCTAACTCAACGCTGCACACAACCGCGCGGCAACAACTCGATGCTGTGCCGGCTGCAAGCCACGTACAGGCACGGCACATATATAATTCATGCCAACGGTTTTGCTGTCTGATGGTGCTACCTTATCCCAAGGAAATGATAATTCAGAATTACAAACATTGCATGGTATATACCACGCGTATTGCCCATGCATGATCTCCTGATGTATGTGCGCACGCCCTCAGCATTCCCGTTAAGATGCGTGATTAAGCATCTTGGATACTAGATTAAGTTAATTCCTTAGGCTAGCTAAACACACAAGGTAACGCTAAATGAATTCTAAAAAAAGGGAGTTAATGCTAAACAACTAAGGCCTCGTTCGTTTCATTGGGAACCATTCCTGGCCGCCGTTTTCTTCAGAAATCATAATTTAAATAACGTGGGAAGGGTTCTAGCCAAGAAAGGCCTGGAATGGGCTAACCGAGCGGACAGCCTGAACATGGATCAAAGCCTCGTATCCTGGTTAGGGCATCATAACCTTCGTTCCCACCGCGGTTTTCTTACCGGTGGTTGTAACTATGCGACACAGACACACAAGTGGTAATGTATGCCGCTTATGTACCGCTGGCCGTATAACAGCCGCTACGACAAAACACCTCATCTCACCTGTACGACTGTACCATCTCTTAATCTTTATCATGCCGTTTATCTGGCCAGTGCTACGGATGAGGAGTACTAGTAGGCTAGAAGGTAGCAACTGGCAATGAGAACAAAGGAGGAAAACATATCCGAACGGTGCATGCACGTGTGCGCCCGTTTGTTGGTTACCTTGACGAAAGCCCGTGGAAAGAGCGCATAACCACCATGCATGGATGTGACTCTACGTCCTCCTCTGCATAGCATAGAACGCACTCTCTCTACACCACTCCTAGAACCACTTACTTCGCTACTGTATTTAATTCGTCACGTGTGTAAAACGCATGCACAGTGGAGCTCCAGATCCAAATCCAACACCGACGGCATGAGCTGACAGTCCGCACGCGGGATGGGATAACGCAGCAGGCGCGAATTCCCGATCCCGGCGGCATCGGTGACCCTGCGCCACCGCGCACTGAAAAAAAACACGGATATTGCATCTCTTTTTCAAAAGCATGCAGCGAAGAAGGCGGCGACGGCAGTTGCTACATCTAATCGTTCCCCAGATCCATGATCCAGTTGAATATGTAGTGGAAGAGCAAACTCATGTAACGTCCCGACCCGGGAAGACGGCTAAGGCTCACTCTACACGTTAAATGAACTACCCCTGCTAATTAACTCTCTTGCGCTTTCGTCCTCGCTTCGCGCAAAAGGATCAATCCAAAGTTAACAGCCTCTCAGGTCCAGGCTTTTAAGCTAGTCTAGCGTTGCTTCATTTCCGGTATGGGACTAAACTGGGAATACTGCGCTGATGCTACAGTACCCCCAAAAGCTACGGCACCTCATCATTACAGTCACTAATTCGGTCCGGCCCAACTGGCCCAATGGGCTGGGTCTCACAACTCATGAGAGAGTAGTTGAGGAAATTGCTTCTAGCCGTGGCAACGGCAAGTGTTGAAAGGGTATTTTCTGCAATGGTTTTAGTGAAAACAAAGTCACAAAATAAGATGGGAGATAGTGTTTTGGATGATTGTCTAGTCACTTTCATTGAGCAGGATATTTTCTTTGAAGTTAATGAAGAAGATATAATCAAGATATTTATATCCCTTCGAAAGCGTCGAATAAAACCCTCAGAAAAATAGTATTGTAAGTCTCTGATACTTATTATGCCTATATTTTAATTATCGATATGCCTTTTGAACTATTTATATTGTATTTAGTGGATGATTTCAACTTAATACATGAATTTAAGCCTTATTGTGTTACTTAGTGCATATATACCAAATTACGTTGTCAATTTTTAAATTTATTACTGAATTGGTAAAATAGATTTACCGAATTGTATACGGATTTTTTTAAACGGTATACCCTAAGATTCGCCACTTACGAGCGCCCGTTTGTTTGTTACCTTGACGAAAGCCCGTGGAAAGAGCGCATAACCACCATGCATGGGTGTGACTCTACATCATCCTCTGCATAGCATATAGCATAGAACGCACTCTCTCTACACCACTCCTAGAACCACTTACTTTGCTACTGTATTTAATTCGTCACGTGTGTAAAACGCATGCACAGTGGAGCTCCAGATCCAAATCCAACACCGACGGCATGAGCTGACAGTCCGCACGCGGGATGGGATAACGCAGCAGGCGCAGGGCAGGGCGTCGAGCCGTCGTCATCTCCCCATCCCGGGACGCCAGACACCACCCCGAATTCCCGATCCCGGCGGCATCGGTGACCCTGCGCCACCGCGCACTGACAAGATGGTCCCGCACTTCGGTCGACTCCGTCGATGACCGGTGTCCCCATCTAGGCACCGGGCCACTTCGGAGTTCGGACAGGAAACTTCCTGGCATCAGTTCATCACCGGCAAAGTGGCGGATGCTTCCGGTTTTCGTCGACCACAGCTCCGGCGGCCATGATACGTCCGTACGCTAGCTGTACGGCCGCACCGCCGCAGCCACGTTTGCGGCGCCCGCTGCTAACCTGCGCCAGCCAGTAGCCCCTATAAAAGAGTCGCGTTGGAGCAGACTGGGGACTCATCGGCACTGAGCATCGCAGTCTCTCTCACTCACTCGCATTCACCACTCACGAGCTCCAACCAATCTCTAGCTACGCTACACAAGCTCTCTCCTCGTGCCGCCTGCTCCTGGACCATCGATGGAGACCTACGCGGCAACGGCGTCGCCACCCACGTGCGTGGACAAGCTCAGCCACCAGCTCTTCTCCCTGCTCGAGAGCGAGTTCCTCATCGGCGGGTGGTGCCCGACCGGCCCCGGGAGGCCAGCGCGGGCGCTCCTCGACGGCGGCGGCCGCGTGCGGGTGCTCGCCATCGACGGCTGCGGCGCGGGCGCCGAGGACGCGCTCCTGGCCGCCGCGGCGCTCGCGAGGCTCGAGGCCAAGCTGCGCGACTGCACGGGGGACCCCGACGCGCGCGTCGCGGACTTCTTCGACGTGGCCGCGGGCGCCGGCGCAGGCGGCGTCCTCGCCGCGATGCTGCTCCTCAGGGGCGCCGACGGCCGCCCGCGGTACTCGGCCCAGGAGGCGCTCGCGTTCGTCGCCGGCATCGTCGGGAGGAAGGACTGGTGCGGCCGGAGCCGGCGCGGTGGGTGGGCGAAGCTCTTCCGCGGCTCTCGCGGCGGCGGCGACCGCATGCTCCGCCGCGTGTTCGGGGACGCCACGCTCAGGGACACCGTGGCGCCGCTCCTCGTGCCGTGCTACGACCTCGGCACGGCCGCGCCTTTCGTGTTCTCGCGCGCCGACGCCGTCGAGAGCGATAGCTTCGACTTCCGCCTCCGCGACGTGTGTTCCGCCACCTGCGCCGCGGGCGGCGCGCTCGCGAGCGTGAGGTCGGTCGACGGTGCCACGGCCATCGCCGGGCGTCCGGGGAGTGGCGGCCATGGGTAACCCGGCCGCGGCCGCCATCACCCACGTGCTCCACAACAAGCAGGAGTTCCCCTCGCCACCGGCGTCGAAGACCTCCTCGTGCTCTCCATCGGCGCCGGTGCCTCCTCGGCCACCGTATCCGTGTGCGACGGGTCGAGCACGCCCATGCCCACGCGTTCTCCGTCGCCGCGGGAGCTGGCGCGCGTAACCGCCGAGGGCGTCGCGGACATGGTGGACGAGTCAGTGGCCATGGCGTTCGGACTCGCGTGCGGAAGCAACTACGTGCGCATCCAGGCCGGCAAGGCGCCGGCGCCGCTCCACGCGGCCACCGCATCCGCGGCAGCGGGAGCGATGCTTGCGCAGCGGAACGTGGAGTCGGTGCTGTTCCGGGGGCGGAGGCTGTCGGAGCGGACCAACGCCGAGAAGGTGGACGCGATGGCCGCGGAGCTGGTCAAGGAGCAGGAGCGGCGGAGGCGCAGCCCGCTTCCGAACGTGGCCATCAAACAGGTCGGCACGCCGCGCCTGTCGTCGGCGACCACTGCTTCGTCGGGCACTGCGACGGCCAGGACGGCGTCGACGATGCCGTCGCCGGCGTCATGGGAGTCGCGCAGATAGTTGGCCGGGTTGATTTAGGCCGTAATTAAAGATTTAACGTGGTGAGGATCTTGTCTTGTGTACATGCATATATGCAATGCAAAGGCTAGGAGCGGGGTGTGTTATTTTTGTTATTTGCAAGGAGGAGGCACACGCACTTGGAGACGACCATGCACGACCCCCCACGGGTCGGTGCGAAAAAGCACGGCCCTGGCCCGGTGAGGCACGGCAGGCCTCGTACCCGTGCCTGGCCCGGCCCGACGTCGTGCACGTGCCTGGGCTGCCACACCGGCCCGTAGTGCGGGCCCGGGCATGGCACGGAAATTGGGCCGGCACTATACTGGCCCAATTCGTATGAACCGTTGGATGTTTGATATTCTTTCTAAGCTGTTGGATGTACTCGATTGGAAAACCCTAGAATAAAAACATCCTAGCCGGCCAGCTGACCACTCCTCCCATCTGGCCATCCCTCCCCGCGCTGCTATCGCTCGCTCGCGCAGAGGCAGCCCCCACGCCGCTTTCTCTCGCTCTCCAAACTCCAGCCGCTCCTCTTTCTTGCTCGCTGCCCCAGCAGGCCGGCGGCCTCTCTCTTGCCGCGCCGGAGGCTGGTCGCCGGGGCAGGCCGCCACCGCCTCCCCCTCGCTCGCTACCCGGACGCCAGTTGCTGCTCCCGAATAGCGGACTTCCTTTCTCTCTCTCTCGCTCCCTCGGCCCTCTCCCGCTCATCGAAGCTCCCAGTGATGGCGTCCTCCTATCAGACGGCGACGCGAGGCCACGGGAACGACAGCGACCACGGCGACAGCGAGGTCGCTCCTTGCGTGGAGCTGTAGTGCCGGGGCCAGCAAGGGCACGCCGAGCTGCCGTGCTCGACAGCACGGCATGTCACGGCTAACCGCCAATAGGGCCGTGTCTGGGCCGAGGTCTCGGCGCGGCGGCACTATCAGGCACAGCACGGTTAAACCACCGTGCCTCATAGTGCCGTGCCTGACCGTGTTCGTGCTAGTGCCGTGCTGGGCGGCCCGGTTGGCCATGTATATCCGCATGCATGATTACATGTTCCCCAACTCCGATCCAATGATCACACACCGTACCCGGATATGTCGGAGCATTCTTGTCGCTCGGCTGAGCCTGAGCTGAGCTCCAATAATTCCAGTGGGTGGGTGCTTGTCATGATTTCCCGCTCATAGCTAGCATGCATGATCAGCCTCATGCAAAGCTACGCTACGCAGCAGTGGACTTAGCCGGTTGGGAGATGGGTTCGTGGAATCGTGGTCCTCTCATCACGCGGGCGCGCGGTGGCGCCTCCACTGTGGTCGCCGCCGCTAGCTGAGCGGCACTTGCTGGTTGGCGCCGGCAGGACACGCGTTGCCCAGCTGATTCGGCAGAGCCTCACGGCGCAAATCACGGGCCAAAGGAATATGGGCCCGCGCTGCTTTGCACCCAGCGTCTTCCGTCCAGGTCCACTTCCACACCAATGGACTCATCCGGTCATCTATGTCCGTGCGCGCGCGTTTTGAATTTTTGATCAAACCAAAAGTCTTTGCTACGCAATGGCTCCGTGGAGCTAGAGCAAATTTGAAGGGTTGCGCTGGCCTTGTGGGTACATAAATTTTTATCGTGAGAGTGCGACTATAATGAAAATTTAGACGTTGTTAGTGTTTTTTTAAATTTTGGTGGGTGTGGCACACCCACAGTTTACTATATAGATCCGCCCATGCTCCAGGCTCCAGCTGAGTAGATGTAGGAGTCAGCTAACCTCAGCAATGTATGAGTTTTTGAACGAATGTTTAATTGACGTCAACTCCTGCTACTACTGGCACCCCCAAGCTGGTGATCTACAAGCTGAGAAGGCTGTTGTTTCACTTACTTTGTCTCCCGATCTTGCCTCTTGGGGCTTGTTACCCCTGCTCGCACATAAACATCTTTTTTAATCCCTATCATAATTGAAAGGCAGCCTGCAATTGCTTTTAAAAAAACATTTCTTCTTTTATAGTAGACGTAGATACAATTTACAAACTATACTTTTCTCCTTTTGATTTTTTTTTTAAATATTCGTGACAGAGTTCGACTTCTTCAAGTGAAGAAAGAACCAGTGTGGGGAAAAAAAATGATTGCGCTCATCTGTCCATATACTAACAAACTGAGACAAATGCTAGGTTGGATTTGACCCATACTTGTTGTTAAGCGACAATGTTACTATAATTCAAACAGCATCATGCCTTATGCTGTTTGCTAGTGTGGCAAATGCACCTAATTAACGCAGGTTGCATGGATATAGGTCATCGGTTGTGTTATTTTGTACTAACGATTTTCTGATAATTGAGCCTGCGACGACACTTCCCTCCCTTAAAGTTGATGCGAGCACATTTGCTATTATGCTCCAGAAATATTATACAATACACATGTGTTTTAGCAAAAAAAAACATGGATTTTTTTTGTATCTATGAAAAAAGGGCCCTGCCACCTTCGTCCTCCCCGCTCCCGCGCCTATATATCGTGCCATGGAACCCACTCTGTTCTTCTCAGCGAGCTTTGGCATAGAGAACAGCAGCCATACACCGTCCGAGCGAGAGCGATCCTCTGATCGTTGTTGACCATTGCGTTGCCATTGATGCCGCCTAACGAGTCGAAGCCCAAGATTGCCGCAACTGCCGCCGCCGCGCCCAAGCCCACCAGCACCACCGGCACCGCGACGGCATCCAAGGCCAGCCGGTCGTCATCCGCGTCACCGTGCCTCTTCTCCATGCGGGGCGGCAAGCTCACCGAAGGTGTCGCTGGCGACGCCGGCAAGGCCGCCACCCTCCTCATGGGCGTGCCGAGGAACGTCACGCTCACCCCGTTCGCCGGGGCCTTCCACCCCACCACCAAGGCGTCAGAAGTGCCGCGGGAGCTGGTAAGGCAGGCCGCCGCGAACGCGATCCGGGGCGTGTTCCTTCTCCTCCTCTACGATCTGTGATTTGTCTTTTCATAGAAAAAAATGTTTCTTGTGATATGTGATCTGTGATCTTGTGATTTGTGATTGTCTGGAGGTAGAAGAAGGCTGGAGGCTGAAGGTAAAAGAAGGGTGGAAGCTGTTGGATCTTAATCCTACGGTGTAAAAAAAATCATGTGTTGAAACTGCATAAAACACATGGTTGTGTAGTAGACAGATTCAAAGTATGTCTATTAAACAAATAAATGAGAGTATGTCTACTATACAACCATGTGTTTTATGCAGTTTCAACACATGAATTTTTTTGCACCATAGGATTAAGATCCAACACCTCCACCCTTCTTCTACCTCCAGTCTTCTTCTAACTTCAGACAATCACAAATCATAAGTTTACAGATCCACAAATCACAGATCGTAGATCATAGGAAACAATTTTTTTCTATGGAAGGACAAATCACAGATCCGCCGCCACCGCCGCCACCGCCACTGCCATGGCCTGCGTGGGCGCCGGTGGTCACCGGTGAGAAAGAGAGAGGGAGAGAGATACAAAAAAAAATCCATGTGTTTTTTGGTGCTAAAACACATGTGTGTTGTATAGCATTTCTGAGAGTCTGTCTACCCAACAACCATGTGTTTCAGCAAAAGATAGCACATGGTTGTTTGCTGGCTGCAAAAACACACAATTTGTAACGGAAGAAAAACCATGTGTTTTAGCATAAGCTAGCACATGGTTGTTGGTTGCTTGCATAACACATGATTTCAAACAGAGAAGAAACCATGTGTTTTATCACAAGATAGCACACGTTTGTGGCTTGCCTCAAATAATGGATTTTTAAAGAAGGCCCACGTAGAAAAAATCTGTTATAATTTCTGTGCAACCAAAGTTGGCCCATTAACTAAAATAACAAAATAACCCATTTAACAGCAACAGTCCATAAGAGAAGTCCAAAACCATGAATACATATGAATATAACTAAAATTACAAATTGGCCCATTTAATAGCAGCAGCCCATAATAAAAGCCCAAAACCATGAATACATAGGAATATAAAGACTTGGGAGAGAAGTCGAGCAAGAACATATCTGTGTGGGGGAAGCCTCTGCTCTGCTCACGCAGATCAGGGGAAAGGGGGAGACATCAGATTGCAAAGAAGAACAGGAAATTTCAAGAAGAACTAGAAGACTGATCCATACCTCATCAGCAAAGGTTATTATTCCAATCTTTTGAATCTACTTTCTGAAAAAGCAACAAAAAACAATAGCAACTCAGATCATAGACTAGGAGAATGTAGATCCATGGAAAAGACATTTAGGATGGCAAAGATGGCCTGCTGCTTGTGCTTGCTACAATAGCAGGGCGTGGCCCTGGTTGCTCGGTGTGCACAAGAAGCAGGTTCAGCACTTGGGGGTTCAACCAATTATTTCATCAAACCCTAGTTCCTCAACCAATACTTTGTAGGGGCTGTTCATGCTGAAAATTTCAGTCATCTGAAGAAACACTGTCAAACTAACCGAGATGGAAAATTGCAACTAAGCTACTGGTGCACACCTGAAAACCGAACAAGCAACTCCGTAGGAAAATTGAAGATGCAGAGCAGTAGCTAATAGAACTCAGGGCGAAACTGAAAACAGCAGCCAAGCTGCTGCTGGGACTGCTGTGTTGTTCCTGCACAAGACAAGCATAGCCACACCACTCAACAATCCTCAACTAATCCTCAACTAAAATTACAAATATATCTCTTATGCGTTTGCTATAATCCTATTGTAAATTAAATATAGAACAAAAATAAGAAAATTGCACATTTAACATAGTGTAACTTGTACTTGCTGCTAATGCAATTATACTGTACATGTATACAATTTAAAGATCCGGCTCATGCAACTTGTACACGCAAAGCAGGGCAAAGGGGCAGAGATCAGACCCAAGAGGAACCACAAACCTCAACAGCCAAGGTTAGTACACCGATCATTTGAATCCAATCTCCTTGTGTGTGTTAGATGTATGAAATATGTAATGATGAGAAACCTTCTAACTATCAAAACATGAAATCTAGATGTTATAACAGAACATGAATCTAGAAAGAAGAACAAGACAGCAGGAAATGTCAGAGGCACAATATCAGATTCAGAATTATGAGGAAATGATTCGCTAAGAAGAAAGCAACAATGATGTAAAATTACTCCTAATTCAAAACAGTTGACACAAACAACAAATAAATGAGAACTAATGGCTTCTTCATTTTCTTGCAGGTTTCAATTGCTTCTCTTATGCAACTAATACAAGCACCAGTCGAGTTTGATCAACTACTTGAGGTAAGAAACACAATTCAATGATGCAATGAAAAGAAGAAGAATCTGATAAAAAGCTATATAAGTACACAGCTACTTGCTTTTTTATGAAGCAGAATAATATGTATGTCACAACAAGTAGATTTGATGATTATCCAATATCAGTGAACTCACAAGAAGTAATTAAGGAAGCGCAGTCAGCTCCTTACCAAATATTTACAGGCACAAATTGGTACAGTGACCTTTCAAATACCTACAGATATAAAAAGGTGAGCAAAATCATTGCTCAGAATAAAAAAAAATGCCAACATAAGAAGGTTGTTTTTCGACTAAAATATATTTCAATGCAGAGAGGCTACACTAAACTTATGATGGAATAGATCAGGAACTCTCAGGAAGATAATCAGACTGACTGGAATACGCAGGTAAAATTTATAATACCAGTACACAAAAATTACAATTCAGACATATGTAAATTACACAAATATGTGCAATGTAATTTCAGCATAACAGTACTTTAATTTCAATGCTTCATTATAAACTGTGCATCAACATGAAGAGATGCAATGATCATTAACAAAGATGATACTTGAAAATGATAGGAATGAGGTAAAACTATATTATATATGCTTGTCAAACTAGTTGTGTTATATTATAAATGGTAACCATTCTCATTATCAAACAAATAAAATAGAATATGAGACTTGAAGATCTGGATGGAATCTTTGGACCACAAACTGACTGGTCAATATCAGAGTCAAGGATGTCATATGAGGTAGATACAGACAGCTGAGCCAATTTGATTACATTTATAAGCAATACAAATATGTACTGGCATCAAAGTAAAACTTATCTTTGCAAAAACAGGATGGAGAAATGGCAATCGTCGTTGATGATGATGGAGCAATGATAAGCATAGCCGATGATGGTAGATCTGAAATTCAACAATACCATTGGTAAACTGATGTATTCAATAACATGGACATTGATGAAGTACATAAAAAATGATCTCTTCAACTATTTCAGTCCACACTGGAAAAAAATTTATTTGTATTATAAATGATATTACTTAGAAACTAAGACTGTTGCTAATAAATTTATAGGTGCAGCATGAAAATCAAGAAGACCAACCAACAGTGGGAGAAAATGACTTGAGGATCATAGCAATAGAACCAACAAGTTCAGATATTACATCAGCTGTAACAGATGATAATGAACATGTAAATGGCAGCCAGGAACTGACGGAGGAAGAGATTGAAGAATTCATAAAAAATGAGCAGGTTGCAGCATCTGAAGACAACATTGCACCAATCAACAGCAAGTACACCCACAGCTATCGATGGAATTTAAGACTAGGGATGATGCTCACCATTTCTTCAACTTCTATGCATTCCAAGCCGGATTTCAAGTTGCCATAACACATACGACAAGAACTCAAAGTAAGAAGAGAAATAATGAGATAGTCAAAGTGACAATGAGATGCACTCGTCAAGGAAAAGAAAAGAAACCAAAGTGTTTAGAGCAAAAAGAAGCTGAAGTAGACAAGGATGTTGGAAACAAACCGGTAAGGAGAAGGAAAACAAATGTTTAGCAGAAGTCAGATTGTCCTTGTGTCATGATGGTGAAAGAAGAAAGAGGTGTATAGAAGATTAAAACTCTTGATTTGGAGCATAATCATGAGCTATGCCCTGGAGACAGGGATCAGCTATTTTCTGGTCACAAGTATATGACAAAAATGGAAAAAGGACTTATCAAGACTCTGAACGATAACAATATCCCGACTAGGAAGATGGTTTCTATTCTATCGTATCTGAGAGGGGGCTTATAGCTCTACCGATGAAAAAGAAAGATATCAGCAACTACAGGACAAGGCTAAACAGAGAAGTTAAAGGATCAGATATGACATAAGTAACGGATTATTTTAGAAAGAAACAAACTGAGGATCTGTCTTTCTTTTACAAGTTTGATTTAGATGACGTCGGTGCAGAAAGTGACCAACAAGTAAATATTTGTAGTTTTGCTGTACGTTGTGATCGGAGGTGGCCTAGCACTCAATGACACAGGGTTTATACTTGTTCAGGCAACGTGCCCTATGTCCAGTTTGAGTCGGTCGGTGACTTTATTCTTGAGCCTAGGTGCTTGAAGTTTGCAGTGGGGTTACAAACGAGAAGGAGAAAGATGGGTTGCACGAGAGGTCCGGTCGGCTCTGGTCGGAAGGGAGGAGAGCGACAGGAGCTCCCCTATGAGCTATGTGTTCAAGCGTGTGCTTGAGGTCCGAACCTTGTGGTTCTATGGTTGTGAGCTAGTGAACTTGATCGGGATTAACTTGTATGAACTTGAATCAACTGAGTCTCTTGGGAGAGAGCGCATCCCCTTTTATAGATGAAGGGGATGGCCTTACAAGTGAGAGGGAGAGAGTACATATGCTTCTAAGTCTTGCTGCCCACGTCGGTGGGTACAGGATGATGGTAGGTGCCCACAACACTGTTGGATGTCAGATGTACGTGGGAGGTTACGTCGTCTTTGTTCGGGTATGGCAGATGTCGGTACCTGCAAATACTGTTGATGCCCAGAAGCATATGAGGAGTTTCACCATGTTCATTCGGTACGGTAAATCCCAGCGCCCACAACACTGTTGAAGCCCAGAGGCATGTGGGGGGCCTTACCGTATGAGAGTTTAATCGGCGCCCACAATACTGTAGTGGAAAATGTCGGCGCCTACAAAACAATTTGTGTTAGGACTGTTGCCGAGTACTGTTCCTGCAGGTGTATAGGGTATGGTCCCTGGTATCGTGGTTTTGACTTTGAGTGCCTTGCCTTGCTTTCTTCGTTCGTTCCCTGGTCCTTTCCGGGCGGGCGTACCCGGTCGGTTGGTCCCAGTCGGCTCTGGTTGCGCCAGTCGGAGAAGAGCGCTGAGCAGGGCTTCTGCGTACCCCGGTCAGAGACGTGGGGTCGGAGTCAGAAGTAGTGCTTTGCTAGGCCTTCTGGTCGAAGAGACTGTTCGGAGGTGGCTGGAGACCGAAGTGAGCGCTCGGGTCAGAGAGGTGGGCCGGAGTCGACAAGCGGGGGTTGTTCCTCCTCGGCCAGACCTTCCGGTCGGTGACTGGACCGCCCTTCTGGCCTATTGTTTAGACTCTTGGGCCGGCCCATGAGTTGTGCGTTGTCTGCTTGGGCTGAGCCTTTACAGGAAAACCGGTCTGCGAGGGACCCTGGGTTTATGAACCCAACAGGAGCCCCCGAGGCCCTGGGCGATTCGGGCAGAATTGTCTGGGGGATTTTTGCCTTGACGACGAGTGCGCGTGAGCGCACCCACGGGTGTAGCTAAAAGCTCTAGTTTGGTTTTGGTGAATTGATGAAACCCTAAGTGCTAACCTAGTTTATCAAGTGATCATGAGATAGGTAGCACATTCCAAGTGATGAAGCAAATGAAGACCATGACATGATGATGGTGATGCCATGATGATGATCAAGTGCTTGGACTTAAAAAGAAGAAAGAGAAAATCAAAAGGCTCAAGGCAAAGGTATAAATGGTAAGAGTCATTTTGTTTTGGTGATCGAGACACTTAGTGAGTGTGATCACATTTAGGATCAATAGCCGTACTATTAAGAGGGGTGAAACTCGTATCGAAATGATGTTATCAAAGTGCCACTAGATGCTCTAACTCATTGAATATGCATTTAGGATCTAGTGGAGTGCTGACACCCTTGAAAACATTTATGAAAATATGCTAACACATATGCACAAGGTGATACACTTGGTAGTTGGCACATTTGAGCAAGGGTTAGGAACTTCACCAGCGGAGTGTCCGCCCATGAGGAGCCCAACGTCTCTATTCATGGGGGCTCTCTATTTAAGCCCCATGGCCGGCTCTAGCTTATACTCTTGGCCATTTATATTGACATAGCAACCTTGTGAGCTTAGCCAAAGCCCTTCCACTCATCTACATCATTGATTCATCATCTTTGTGAGATTGGGAGAGAATCCAAGTGCATTGCTTGAGTGTTTGCATCTAGAGGCACTTGGTGTTCATGTTTCGCTGTGGGATTCGCTTGTTACTCTTGGTGGTTGCTGCCACCTAGATGGCTTGGAGCAGTGAGGATCATCAAGCAGAGGTTGGTGATTGTCTCTGGCTCCGATCGTGGTGATTGTGAGGGGTTGTTGACCTTTCCCCAGCGGAGAGCCAAAAGGTACTCTAGTGGATTGCTCGTGGCTTGTGTGATCCTTATCTTGTGTTGGTTGTGTGGCACCCTATTGAGGGTTTGGCGTGTGATGCCAATTAGCGCGTGAACTGTAACACCTCGGGTGTTAGCCTTGCATAACTTGACTTGCATAACATGAGCATGAGCATCAAGCATTCATAAATCATCATTTACAATTGAAACATTCGATCGAAACATATGAAACATTGCTTGTTATCTCGTGTTTCTTGGAACATATGCATAGGATCATGTGCAAATGAATGCAAGTGGGTAATGTTGGTCACTAAAACACCTTAGCTACACTTAGGTTAACAAAAGGAACCTTGTTCATGAAGGTCACCTTTCATGATCAAGCACTTAAGTAATATTACATGTGTTGACCTGGATAGCTATATGAGTGACTACTACATGAAATGCTTAAATGACCTTGCAAATTGTTTAAACATGCTTAGAGTATCATCATGAACAACTTTGGTATTTAAGGCTAGGGCTAGTTTGGTCATTTAGCCATGGTTTGAATATGTATCATGATTGCAAAGTGACATGTTTGACTAAAGTTGAACTAGGTGTTAGAGACCTTGCATGGAGGAGTTCACTAAAGCAATGTTGTAGTGTTTGACATAAGGAACAACTTTGATTTTTGGGCCTTTGACTGATTCAGCTCCTAACATGTGTGAAATTGGATTTCAAAAATCATCAAATCACTGATTTCCACACTTAGCAAATTTCACCAAGTCTTTTTCACTGACCGACTGACAGGCTCACCTTGGGGAGGATTTTACCCAGTTTACGTTGAGAATTGGAACACGATCATTGAACAACCTTTGTAGCTGGTACATGAGTCTACAAAATTTGTTTAGGATGTTTACACGAAGGAGCCACGGATTAGCGGATATGTCGACTTGAAAACGCGCTGTCAGGCATCACCGTTCGCGACTAACAAACTGAATCGGCTGATTCAGTGGCCGACCGCCGTCAGGCCGTGGCCGCCGCGTGGAGGAGAAACGGCCGCGCGTCGCCTCTGCTCTGCCCAGCCAGGCCACGACGCGCCTGAGCGCGCCTTCATCACGCCAGCGCCCGCCCGCACTCAGCCGCACTCCGTTTTCACGTTGCCTCGGCCTTTCTTCCTCGCGGCGGCGAACTTGAGCTCTCGCAGCTCCGTCGCCATAGCCAGCACCAGCTCACCCTCGCTGCCTCTTCACCCCTGCAACGCCTCCACTAGTGCCCCAGCGACCCACTGCTTCTTCCCGTGCCCGCCATTCGAGTTCGGTAAGCGCCAGCGCCGTGCAAATGCTCACCGGAGCTCCGCCGCGGACTCCGTCGTCGTGGCCACACCGCCACAGTCCTCCTCCCGCTCCGTTAGCTAGCGCACTAGGTTTCCCAGCATCCACTGACGCTTGTCCACGCGTTAATTTGAACCACCATAGCCCACACCGGCGCATCACGTGGTGGTCCAGCCCGCCCGCTCGCCATGGTCGCCGTCGTTAGCTCTAGGGCCGGCAATAGGTCCGCCAAGTGGCTCGATGAGGTTCACTAGGTCACGTGAAACGCACGTAAGCGTAGATGCCATCGCCGCGTGGCTTCGCCGTCGACGAGCCGCATGATCAGCATACCAAGCAGCGCCGCTACTCGCTTTGAGTCAATGACATGTGGGGTCCCACGACCACCGGGTCCCACCGTCAACGACTTCGATGTTTGAAGGCTAACTCATTTGATTCCAGCTTTTGAATTCTCTTGTGATTTTCATATCTTCAGTTTGGTAGCTCCTAAAATTTTGAAATAAATTCGTGGGTGTTCCTTAGGAAGTGTAGTATTTAAGAAAAATATGTTCTTGACTTGTACAGTAGAAATTTTTGGAGATTTAAATAGGGATTTGAAATGTGCTTTTGAATGCATTCAAATTTGTTTATTTTATATCTAGAGTTCCTGTGCTCCAAAAATTATGAAATTTTTGTGGTAAGCTAATCTTAGCATATGTGAGCCCTGGTAAAAATTTGGGGACTAGTGCATGGGTAGATTTAGAGTTATAGATTTTTCTTTTATGACTAGTTAATCCTTGCATGAATTTTCATAAATTAAGTATGAGTCCAAAATTCATGAAATTTGTTGGAGGTAATCCTAGTACCATATGGATGCTAAGAAAAATAGGAAATCTGTTGCTTGACACTTTTCAATAAGGTTTTCCATTTATGTTATTTCAAGCCTTGCTGCCTTGTCATTTTTGCATAGGATGTTCTACTTGGTAAAAAGACATGAAATTTTTACAGTAGTCCTTTGATAGCATTAGTAAGGCACTGTAAAATTTTGAGAATTTATGAAGCACATCTGATATATATTTATTGTTTAACCTAGATATCTAAATAAAATAATAAAGGCAATTTAATAAACAGTTTAGGCCTCACCATTATATGATTCTAAATGTAATTGGTATGCTTAAACTGATGGTGGATTCTATTTTGTCAAATTTTGAATGATTACATGAAGTAGAAGTATCGTTACTTTATATTGCATGTTGAATAGTTTCCGGACTGATTTTAGAGTTTGATGAGTTGCATGTTGAAAATGATGTGTACTGTAAAAATGGTTAATAACAAAGTTGTAGAGAATTTGATAAGCTTTCCAGAAAGTCCAGGATCACTGGATTTGGATTTGTAGAACTCCCATTATGAGTGAAGCAAGTAGCTGCTGTTTTATGGTATAAGCGATGCATTATGGAAAGATAATTAAATAACCGAGAAGAGATATGCACCTACTCAATAAACATGATGCACTTGTTAACATATATGCATTCGTAATACTTATGCCATACTCATGCATCTAGGATCGGAGGAAGAGATCACGTTGTTGGAATTCGAAGAAGCAGAGGAAGGGAACCAGCAGGAGGATCCGCAAGCCGCAGCTCCCGAAGGCGTGGAGCAGAACCCTGAAGAGCTTTCGGAGTGTCCTGACCACCGCCCTACTTCCTTTCTGCGAGGCAAGCCCCGGAGCATTATAAGTCTCCCAGTAATTTACAAATGTTTACTTAAGTACTTATGACTGCTGCATTAGGTTATAAGAGTTGAATGAAACCACTTGATGCATGTACATTCCTTGTCCAGATATTACACCTTTAACCGGTATAGGTCCAGGATCGAATATATGCCTAGCCATGCTTAGACCGGTAGAAGTCGGGTGATTTCCTGTCACCTACGAGATATAGGTGGATACCAGAGCACGGTTGGTTATAATTGCTATCGTGGAAAAGAACCATGGTTAATGTAAATGAAGACCGGGCGGGATGTCGATAGAGAAGCAACAAGACATGGAGGTCTTGGGTGTGGATCTATCCCGTCATGTCGATCAAGGACCGTCTGCTATTGGAACTTCGACAAGATTGAACGCATGCCTCTCACTTAGCTGGCGGATAATTCGTTCCGACCGCTGGTTTAGTAATTCAACTCGGGCCCGGAATCGTTACATTAGCGCCCCTTCCGGGAACGATCGACCGAGCCCAAAGGCGAGCTTGGCACGAGCATCCCGGCATCTGGTGTTCCAGATTAGCGGCGGCGTGATGCGGACCCGCGAAATGTGTACTGAGTTGTACCAAAAGGTGACCTAAGGCTATCGTGGTGGTAGACTGGGTTTGTGTTAGGAATAAATTCCCAGCTGGTTGAAATCGATTCGAATCGCCGTCTCTCTCGGATAGTGAGAAACTTGGCTAGCTCCAACATCGTAGTAACTGTGTTATGGAACATGATGGTTCGGATGAAAATGGAATTTCAATACCTGCTATGGTTACTATTGTATGCTTCTAAATGATATACCACATGTTTGGCACAGGATAGTTGCTAATCTAGAAATGGATAGTTATAATTAACTTGGTAAAGGAATCATAATTGTACACCGAATCAGTTGCCTTTTTCGCAAAATGTTGTCAAGTTACGTCCACTTATACAGCCTTGCATAATCCTTGGAGTCATTTTATTTCTGGTTCATGACGGGTAAGTCTAGCTGAGTACCTTCTCGTACTCAGGGTTTATTTTTCCCATTGTTGCAGATGGCACTGTGTATCATGGTTATTGCAAGAGTTGCTTCTATCCCGCTGTGGATGAGGAGTAAGCCTTGGGCAGGCTTCTTTAGTAATTCCTATCCTTGCTTTTGTGGACCGTGATCTAGTTTGGCACTGTATCAAACTATGTTGGAAACTTTATCTTCGAACTTATTTGCTTCCGCTTTATTTATCAAACTCGGTTTGTAATAACCTTTATTCGTACTCTGATGATGAAAAGTATCTGTGAACTTTATGTAATATGTGGCATATATGTTGAATCCTGTACGGTCTTGGTTGTTGTAAATCGTTTATCGAGACCCGTCGTGGTACTCGACGGACTACCGGGTTTATATGGGTTCAAGTATGACAGTGCGACCGCTTGTGGATTGCCATTGTACTTGTATTCTTATAAATTGGTCGGTTCTACGACATGAACCTCCAAGTGAGTGAATCACCACAACGAGGACTAGCTTGTCGGCAAGCAAGTGAACCTCGGTAAAAAAATCATTGTGTCATCATTTGATTCCGAGGTGATTGGTCTTTATTGTTATTCATTCTTGTGATTGATTAGCTCCTTCCTCGACACGGCAGTATAACCTTCTTGCTCACTCTCTTTATATTACCGCAAACTAGTTGTCAAGCTCTTTAGTGTAGCTAGTTGTGAGAGCTTGTTAGTTTGATTAGTGTGGCTCTTTAGTTAGCTTTTGAGAGCACACTAACTTAGTGTAGTGTTATAGCTATTGTGTGGATAGAAACTATATAAACTAGAATTGTGGTAGGTGGCTTTCTATTTTAGTAGGCTAGCACAACACTTGCTTCGCCTCATAATTGTCTAACCGGTTTGTTAAGTGTTGTTATAGAAATTTTTAATAGGCTATTCACCCCCCCTCTAGCCATTAGGACCTTTCAGTAGCCCCTGAGCCCTCGAGCGGTTCGAGCAGAACCATTTTGGGGGGGTTTCATGTTTGTCGACGGGGGGAAGTTTTCGTTTTGTCGGCGAGTGCGCGCGAGCGCACCCGCGGGTGTAGCCCCCGAGCCCCCGGGCGGTTCGGGTAGAACCGTCTAGGGGGTGTTTGTTTAGCAGGCGTGTGTGCGTGTTTTTTAGTTGAGATGGATTTGTTTAACCAAGGTGTCGTTGCGCAGCCGAGGTGGTTAGTTGTCTTTAGTGATTGGGAGAGACGGAGCTCGCGGATCTTGGCGTTGATGCGCGCCGTGGGATCAGGCGAGGCAGTTAGTTTTTTAGGGATCGGACAAGACAGAGCTTGCGGATCCTGGCATCGGTGCGCGCCGTGGGATCGGGCGAGTCAGAGTCATGGATCCTGGCCTCGGTGCGGCCCGCGCAACCGAGGCAGTTAGTTTAGTTAGTTCGGGATCAGGCGAGTCGGAGCTCGTAGATCCCGATGGGGCGAGTTTGGGGTCGCAGACCTAGGTGTTTGGAGCATAATCGAAGCGTAGCCGGATGGGGCGAGTTCGGGGTTGCAGACCTAGGTGTTTGGAGCATAGTCGGAGTGTAGCCGGATGGGGCGAGTTCGACGTCGTAGACCCAGGTGTTTAGAGCGCAGTCGGAAGCGTAGCCGGATGGGGCAAGTTTAGGGTCGCAGACCCAGGTGTTTGGAGCGCAGTCAGAAGCGTAGCCGGATGGGGCGAGTTCGGGGTCACAGACCCAGGTGTTTGGAGCGCACTCGGAAGCGTAGCCGGATGGGGCGAGTTCGGGGTCATAGACCCAGGTAGTTTTGGAGCGCAGTCAGAAGCGTAGCCGGATGGGGCAAGTTTGGGGTCGCATACCCAAGTAGTTTTGGAGTGTAGTCGGAGCGTAGCTGGATAGGGCGAGTTCAGGGTCGCAGACCTAGGTGTTTTGTGTCTTGAGCCCCCGAGCCCTGTTGGGCCTTAGTAGGGGTCGGTGTGAGTTGTGTGCGTTACCCTGTCCTCGGTTCCTCACAACCAGAGGGGCTGAGTTTTCTCACTTGTCCCGATCAC
The DNA here is from genome assembly GCA_904845875.1 of Miscanthus lutarioriparius. Lineage (NCBI taxonomy): Eukaryota > Viridiplantae > Streptophyta > Magnoliopsida > Poales > Poaceae > Miscanthus > Miscanthus lutarioriparius. Next base: position 114,701,109 of record CAJGYO010000002.1, read on the forward strand.
TTGGGCTCGAGTGACGCGCTCGATGAGTTTGCTAATGGGTATGATCGAGTGGAATCCGGGTCCGTCATTCATGACGGGGTCGGCATAGCCCTCTTGTGATATTCCACTGCTCCTTTACCTATAACCCGGTAGATGCCTGGGTCATTTCGGAGACTGACCCGGGTGGCCTAACGGCCTCCCCTCGATGGAGATTTTGTGGGCTTGGCAAGATGTTCAGGATCAAATGAGAAGGTTGAGATGACCCTGTCTGCCAGACTGGGCGAGGGCTACACGGGGCTCATCTGTGTTTTTCTCCCCTGGCTCTATTGGTTGCTCATGTCGAATGAGGCAACCGTCGCTTCGTGATGCAACACGGAGCATTGTGATGCATTTTGCTGCACGTGCGATGCTTAGTTCTCGAGCCCCTGGGCGATTTAGGGCCTAAATCGTCCAGGAGGCACGGGCGTATGGAATGAATGCGCGTATGGATGTATGAAAATGATTTAAATAAAGAAATAGCGGGGGTTGGTAGTGTTACCTTGATGATTCGAGTGACGGGGTTTGAAGAGCTGCAGTCGGAAATGTCCGACCGGGACCCATGCTCGTCATTCGTGACAGAGTCGGCATGGCCTACATGAGGTGTCCCTTTGCTCCCTACCTGTCTCTTGGTGTGTTTTCCTGAGCCGTTCGATCGACTTTTAGAAAACCCGATGGTCTCTCCCGGCGAAGATCCTGTTTTGGGGTTTTCCATGTCCCGTCTGGGGAAGCGGAGGGCCGCCTTCGTGCGGTGGTGCTTTGGTTCTCGTGCCCGGCGTGCGGTAGTGGCTGGCGTGCGATAGTGGTGGGACATACCTAGGCCATGTCCCGTCTGATCAGGAGTTGTTTCGCCGGGCTGGGTACGTCTCATCGGTCAGGGTGCGTCTCATTTGCATCAAATGTGAAAGAGAGAGGGTTTTTCGCTCTGCCGTTTTGCCTTTCCCGATCGGCGTGCCCTCCCCTAACTGTTGTACCCTTTTCCTTAAGTAGGAGGGAGAAGGTTTTCGCTCCATTCTTTCGCCTATTCCTCATCTGCCGCCTCCTTTTCTCTTCCTTTTTGCCGAGAGTGTTCTTGAGAGCTGCAATGGTTTATACGAAAGAAAGGGGAGAGAGCGAGGGAGAAGAGAAAAAAACTCACAAATCCTTTTGCGATCTCGGAGCGAAATGTCGGACTGGATGTCGTCCACTGTGAGGGAGTCGGTGTTGAAGGCCTTCGTCATGAAGGGGTTCCTGCCATCGAAGGAGGTGGCGTACTGGAGGGCTCTCGGGAGGGAGGAGTTCTTGCAACCTCGACCTGACGAGGTGGTGTCCTTTCTCACCTTCCATGAGCGCGGGTTAGGATACAACATGCACTGGTTCCTGCGCGGGCTCCTTAATGAGTGGGGTCTGGAGCTGCAGCACCTTAATCCGACAGGGGTGCTGCACATCACTGGCTTCATCACCGTCTGCGAGGCTTTCCTCGGGATGGAGCCGCACGCGGACTTCTTCCGGCGGCTGTTCTCTAGAAGAGGTTTGACGGCTTGGAATTCGGCCGAGATCACGCCGGTGGGACGTTTCGCCCTGTAGAGGAAACCGAGCGCGGGAGGTTTGTATCCCGCGTACATCCCCAGCTACTCCAACCGAGGGTGGCATGGGGAGTGATTTTACATCAGGAATCCAGCAGAGGCGCCGTTCCCGGTGTTCACCGGCGGGAGGCCGAAGAAGCTGGATAGTTGGTCATGGGGTTGTGCCCGTAAAGAGAAGAAGAAGGCGGAGGTCATCGAGGAGGAGCTCTGGAAGATCGTACGGCATGGTCTTGATGGGGTGTGGGTGTTCCACACCCTCTATCACCGACGGGTTGCGCCGTTGGCGGAGAGGACATGGCCGATGTGGATGTACAGCGGCCCGTCGGACCCGGACCGTGCGTCGCCGGAGGAGCTACCGGACGACGAGGTCTGGAGTTGCCTTGGCCGGGTGCTGTAGCTGAAGCCCAAGGAGAGGTTTGAAGGGAAGCCCGCACCATTCAACTCCACGATCGTGTCTGTAACACCCCGGTGTTACGATCCTTTTTAGCGCCGCGATTTAGGCCTAAGTAAAACTTTCGAACGAGTTTCTCGAATTTTTGATTTAAAATATATGGGAAGCGATAAGCGAAGTTTGTGTAAATTAGTAAACCATTATAAAAGTTACGATGAATAAACGTGCTCCAAAGTCAAGTGTTGTTACAACGATATATATATATAAGAGTGCTTGAGCCAGAAGCACGTGGTCCTGTTTCCGAGTCGACCCGTGTCAATTTCATCGTGTTGTTCTTGTTTTAATGAAAGTTGGCTGAACTTGCTGCAGCGCCGTCCTTCTTGTCCCCGTTGCTTGCGGCAAGTGACCCTGTCCAGTGTCCTGCGGCCAGCACTTTTCCACTCACACATATATATATATGATGCCTCATGTCTGTAACAATGTCGAGTTCAACAATGTCTGAAGTAGCAAGCTGATTAGGTTCAGGGATTTATTATAGAGCACTATGTATATATATATACACACACGCACATACACATACACACTATCTGCCGAACTTCTCATCATTCTGTCTGCTGTCTGCTCGTGACGCTCTCTCGTGGATAAAGCGGTGTGTGGTCTTGTCTGCACCAAAGAACAGGTGCATTTTATTAGCGGGAGTACCAGCAGCGAAAGCGTTTTCCACACAAGACCAAAGACGTCATGTCTGCACCGTCGTCATTTGGCCGTGTGTGTTTCTGCGCCAAGCCATCGTGGACGAATACGCCCAGATTGGGTCCTCCTCATTTCCTATCCACGCGTGCCCCTCGGTTCCGCGGCTGCCCACAACGCACCGCCGTTCGCCGACCGCACCTTTGCTGCTTTCGCTTTTTCGCGTCCACGCCATGGCGCGCCGAACATAGCGCCGCATGCCGGCTGCCATGCGGCCCGCCGCTCTCGGACGTCCGTTCCCCGCCGCCATGAAAGCACGGTATCCGCGCAACCGCACCACCGTAGCCGCCTCCCACGCCTTCAGAGAAGCCGCCGCACGCCATGGTTGTGCCATGCAGCATGGCTGCGCCATGATCCTCGGTCCGCTTGCTGGTCTCTGCGGCTTCCAGCGCCGTCTCCCTCATGCGCTGCTTTCGACCACCGCTTTTGGCGCGGTACATTCGGCCGCCGTCGTTGCGATTGCTGCCCCGGTCCGCATTGTCTTTGCCCCATCGCCGTGGCTCGCGCCTTCCAGCGCCGTGGTCCATCGCTCCGGGCGTCTTTTCACCGGACCACAGCAGCGATCGCGCTGCCCTTCCGCGTCGCCCGCCCACCACCTCGCTAGCCGTCGTGATCGCGAGCAAACTCCATCGCCGGGTCGAAGCTCCTCGGCTCCTCTGCTCCTTTGTCCGATAAAGGTGAACGAAGGGGTATAAATCCAAGCCAATATGTTATACTGGGTTTTTATTTGCAAAATACGTGACTCGATAAATAGGACTCGGGATCGGGTTAAATTCATCAAAGCGCAGGACGCGTTTTGCTAAAATTGCTTGGCGGTTTTGGGCGTGCCGCACCTGGGCCGGCTTGCCACCGAGTGTCTTGTTGGGCAGCTCACTCCCGCTCTCTTGGCCAGCCGCCATGGCATCCATCCATGGGCCGGCAGTGGGTCGCCGAGGCGTCCGGGCCGCTCACACGCCACGTGAGCCCGCCTGCGTGTCGGACCAGCTACCGCCTTCATAGATAGGCTGTGGTGGGTCACTGTCCAAAGCGAAATTTGGGCCGCTTTGGGACCAAGAGTCATTTCTCTTTTCGGTATTTTGTTAATTTTAGTAATCATCTGAATATTGAAAAATTGGTAATAAATCATAGAAAAATCATAAAAATGTCAAACCAGTTTTGTTAGTCTCCTAAAATCATGATCTACTTGCTAGTATAATTTGTTCATATAGTTGGATAATATTCTTGCGAGTGATATAATTATTCGAAGATACTTAATATTATAAAAATATAAACTTGTAGGAACTTTCGTGATAAATTGGTAATAGTATTGGATCTGAAATCTTTACAGTAGGTTCCTAGCAATATTAGCTGCTCACCGAAATTTTTGTAGCTCTAGAATAATTAGTTGCTTGATAAATAATGATGTTCTATTACGAATAAAGAAACACCGTTGGTTTATATAACTAAAAGAATTGTTGAGAAACAATGCCTTATCCGACAACATGTATAGACATCCTAAGTACGGTTGTCGTTAGAATTAGCCCGTTAACTCAAGAGGCGTACGTCGTATTTTACGAGTCACGATTGCAGTCAGTTGATCATACCCTTGCATTTCATTACATTGCATATCATGATAGGGACGTCGATGGATCACGGAGTCATCGGGAGTTGCTGGAGAAATGGTGCTTTTGGAGATCATGTCGCCATGATGGAAAGCTAACTTCTGATTATATTTTACCCAGGCAAGCCCTGTTGCATAACCCCTACTTTTCTACAGTTTGAATTATATTTGTGCATTAAGTTTGAGGAGTTGAATGAAACCCACTTGCATATATATATATATATCCTTATCCTATGAGTCTTACTAGTATGACAGGATCGTGTAGATTGCTATGCTACAGGACTCCGGTAGGAGCCGAGTGATTGCCTGTCACTCGCGAGATATAGGAAATATATTATTGGATTATCATCACTTGAAAAATATAAATGGTGGAAAGGAAAAATGGTGACTGGGCAGGGATATGGTTTGGGTATTGGTGGGTGTAAGAGGTTGTGTCGCCGTGGACACGGGGCATGGCCTGGTTACACTGTTTTCCCTGTCTGGTCGGTTAAGGACCGATCGTTGCATATGACTCTAGGCAGGTCACAGACTTATTATCCCTAGCACATACTTGTGTATGGGCGCTTGGAAGACTTGTTGCTCTCTTGCCGCGGATCTGGCTCTTTCCGGACCGACTGTTAGGGTTTTATTTTGGTGGAGGAGGTCCTTGCACCGTGCTGAGTCCGGGACTCAGGGGCGGGGGCTTGGAGTCCCAGTTTGGACGGGGACCTAGACACCCGGGACAGGAGAGTGATGGGTTGGTCCTGCTTGTGCCCGGGGTATAAGTGGGGCGTGTGTTTTCGGGGTACCCAGCTGGGGGCATTGATTCGCGAATCGGCGGACGATCCGATACGGCTTGTCTATGGTTTAGCATCGTAGTAAGAACTGAAAGATAAAAGATGGAAAGAGGAAATCTAATTGCTTACCACCTGCTTGAAAGTAGTACAGGTGCTTACATAGAATGGTTAGTTAATGAACTAATGTAGCTATTAATAAAAATCAAATATAAGGACGCACGCTTAGTAATGCTTCCTGCAAATGCAACCCACAAGCCAGATAGCATTGTATATCCTTGGAGTCCTTTCTTTTCTTCTGTCGGATAAGTCTTGCTGAGTACAATTGAGTACTCAGGGTTTTATTCCCCCTGTTGTAGGTGACGGGTGGATGCTAGAGCTGACTCTTGTGTGTGGATACCTCCTGGTGGGCTCAGCGAGGATTCCCTTTTTGCTGCGATCATAGTTTTTATTTATAACTCTTACCAAATATTTTTATAAATAAAAGTTTATAACATATTGTCGTAGTTTGTATATCAATACTTGATCATGTCATTAATAGATGTTTATTTTCGCTGTAACTCTGTTCACATGTTTATATTCCGTTGTTCAATTAAATTATTCATAACTCTGATAATATGAATTCATTCCGCCGTTATATTAATAAATATTATACTCTGACGATTGCATTAAAAGTGATGTAAGAAATGGTTTAGAATGATGTAAGTTTTATTCTCTCGTTTGTGATCCTGATGGCAAAAATATGGATTTTTGGGTTCTCCCCTGGGGTGTGCCCGACGGAACCGAGTAATTTAGTGTTCTCCCTCGAGTGCTTAGTGTCTAATGGAAGACAAGCACTCCTGTAAGGCATTAGATTAAGCGGTTCTGCCACAGGTGGTATCAGAGCGCAAATGAGGAAATAAGGCTTCGAAAACCTTTTCTAAACTAAAATTTGACAACCCATTTTTGCAAAAAGTTAGGACGTTTTTATGCGAAGTTATATAAGTAAGCCCTATTACTAAGATTATGTATCCAGGATAGATGGCACTCTGCTGACTTAGATAGGCTTAATCAAGTTTTCTGCAGGTACATTGACTCGAGCATAGTCCGATAGTATCGACTAGTTAAAGTGAGAGAACGATGTGCCAAAAATCTGAGAACGGTTGCCCTATATGCTGGCAACAGTGGAAGTGCTCGCGCTTCGGAGCCGGGTGATGGGGACGGAGGAGGCGATCGCCCGACTGCATGAGCAGGTGGCCCGGCAGGCAGAGGAATTCTCCACCCTTGAGAACTTCTACGTCGGTACGTACCTTTTCTATTTTTCATCGTGTTGGTTTTTTCCTTCAGCCTGTTTCTAAGCTTGTCGCCCTTCTTTCAGAGCTGGGCAGAAGGGGGTGAAGACGCTGGAGCGGGACCTGGAGACGATCAAGGCGACTTTTAGCCGAAATGCAGAGGAGCTGGCCAAGTCCCGTGAAGAGCGACGTGCTCTCGAGGGGGAACTTGACTAGATCCGCAACGTTGCCCAGCTCGTCGTCTCGGAGGTCTTCGGGTTGGCGCCAAGTACTAGCGCGCCCGCCGTTCAGCTGGCGGAGGTCCCGGATGTGGTCTGGGACCTTATCATGAGTGGGCTGTTCTACGGAGCGTCGGGGGTGTAGACTTCGGTGGTGACGCATCATCCGAACCTAGACTTCGCTACTATCTGTAGTGGGTATGCTGATGGCTTGAGCACGGAGGACATCCAATCGATCGGGGAGAGCTTGCTGTCGCACGCAAGGTCGGTGGCAGAGCAAGTCTCTGCTCAGTGGGTGATGGACGTCTGCTGTGAAGACATGGACAGAAGCATGCGTGGGGAGGACATTGCCCAGCCTGCGGATGGCACGGAGCCTAGGTTGGAGGTGGACACTGCCTTGGCTTCGACCAAGCCGAATGTCGTGCCACCGGGGAGTGAGCAGCCCGCGCCTTCACCGGTCGCACCAACAGCAGATGCCGCCGAGCCGGCCCAATAGCTTGTAAAATATAAGTAGTTTAGTGAACGTAAAAAGTTTAAGTTTGTGGGGGAACCCCGTGTAAACGTTCTTATGTGCTTAATGACTACAGTTGGTTTCGTTTTATGTGATGGAGTCACTCCATTCGGGGAAGGTTGTTCCCTTTTGTTCTTTAGTTTTCCCTTAGCATAATTTTATTTTTTATTCTTTCTTTCTCGTACCTGCCCGTTTGTCCCATAGGCTGCAACCTTGGGAGCCCAGGGCGTGGCCCGTGAGGCTTAGCTGCTCGTAACTGTAGGAAAAGGCGGGGTGTGATCGGTCGGAATGTTTTAAAGCAAAGCTACGTAAGGCAAATTAAAGGAACGAACTCCCCTTTTGATCGGGTAGGAAGGAATTTCACCATATGATAGTAAACAAAATAGAGAGGTGGTAGTGTCTCCTAGTGGAGCCCCCGTGCGCCCCGGGCCAAAAAGTGTTCGGGTCGGGGTGCTTTTATAGGAGCATACGCTAAGTAAACAATGGTAAGACTGAAACTTAGGGGAAGAAAAATGATATAGCTGTTCCAAGCATTCGGAGAGAATGTCGTCGTTGTTGTCCTTCAGTCGGTAGGCATCCGGTTGGATCACTTCAACCTTTAGTCGTTGGGATCCTTGCCCGCTACGCCCCCTTTCTCGGTCGCTGCTTCTTCGCCTTTTTCTTCCTTTGGCCTGCCGGCCTGCCGCAGAAGGCACTTGAGGAGCTGGCAGTCCTTATAGAGGTGTTTGACAAGGTAGTCGTGATTGGTGCACGAAATCTCCATGAGCTCGTGGAAGTGGCCCGGAGGGTCCTACTGGGGCTGCGGGCCCACGTGATCAGCCGTGGCGACCAACGCGGAGTTGGTCGGTAGGCGGCGATCCTTTCTGTTCCTTTTCCCCTCTACATGGAGGGGCCCTCGTCCTGATCCTAGCGCTTGGCCTTACCTTTGGCCCGGCCTCCGTTGGAGCGCGGTGGGAGCGGCGCTTGCTGGAGGTGTTGGACAAAGGTCCGTGGTCCCGGGCTGTCAGGGCTGGGACTCCGGTCGCTGCTGCGTGTGTCTCAGTTCAGTCCGAGCCGTGCATATACAGGTGGTCGGTGCAGAGCGATCGTCAAGTGAAGACGAGGTGCCAATGCGGCCTCATGTGCCGCGCTCGGCGGTTGTAGCTGTGATCGGGTGGAGCGACCCATCTGCTGCGTCCCCATTCCCCTGGTGGGGAGCGAGGCCGTGAGTCAGCGTCACAATACGGAGCTCTCCACTTGTTGAACGATGGCGGTCTCCACTAGTGCCCGGAGGTTCCGGTGGATCGCCTATTCATGAGGGTCGTTCGGCTCGGACAGGCTGCGCAGCAGCATTGCCGCGGCGGTGATGTTCTGATTGGCCCAAGTGAACTATGGGGGATCGTTCCCCCTGTCCATGGTGTTGTGCTGGACCCGACGAACGTGACCCCGGGCGCCGCTCACCGGTCTATGCGCACGGGGCGCAGTGTGGTGCGCCGAGCGTGCTGGCGCAGTCGGTGGCTGGTGTAGCCACTGTTGTCGTGATTCCTCGCTGTGCTCACATGCGAGCTTGGGGGTCTCCACATGAGGATCCGGAGGGGCGTGAGTCCACAAGGACTGCGTTACCGCTGGTGGCTGTCCCGGAGCGTCCGCCATAGCGCACTCCCGAGACGGACGGTGGCTAGGCGCCACGTCGCCGATGCTGGAGCCGTCACTCTCAACATCGTCATCCATGAGGTCGAGGAAACAGGTGGGGGCATAGCTCGTCATCCCCATTAATTTGGATGTGAGAGGGGGCGATGTCGGCATCCTTCGGAGCCCCTGGGCGTACGCGTCCGTGGGAGACACGAGGCCGTAGGGGAACCAGTCGTATGGCGGTCGTGTTGGGGACAACGAGGTTTGAGCAGAGAGTTTGCTCGGAATGAAGCGCGGATGCCACGTCCTCAAAGTCGTGCATCCCGGAGTCGATGGAGGGCGCCCCTCTGACGAGTGCCGGAACGAGTGCCTCCTCGCGGAGGTGTAGTACGCCGAGCCGGTCGGCGACGAAGTCCAGGCTTCCGAGGAGGAAGGCCTGGGATGGCTCGAAGACGGGTGGAACCCACATCCCAACAGGTGGGAGCGCGGGAAACTCCAGTGAGCCGAAGCGAATCAAATCGCCAGAGCCCGCCACGGCGAGGGTGGTGGAAAAGTGGGCCATCCGATGACAAAAAAAGTGTTGAACGTACAACGTCTTCCCCACGGACGGCGCCAACTGTCGGTGCAGAAAGTGACCAACAAGTAAATATTTGTAGTTTTGCCATATGTTGTGATCGGTGGTGGCCTAGCACTCAATGACACAGGGTTTATACTAGTTCAGGCAACGTGCCCTACGTCCAGTTTGAGTCGGTCGGTGACTTTATTCCTAAGCCAGGTGCTCGAAGTTTGCAGTGGGGTTACAAATGAGAAGGAGAAAGATGGGGTGCACGAGAGGTCCGGTCGGCTCCGGTCGGAAGAGTCGAGAGCGACAGGAGCTCCCCTATGAGCTAAGTGTTCAAGCATGTGCTTGAGGTCCGAACCTGGCGTTTCTGTGGTTGTGAGCTAGTGAACTTGATCGATCTGGCTTAACTTGTATGAACTTGAATCAACTGAGTCTCTTGGGAGAGAGCGCATCCCCTTTTATAAATGAAGGGGATGGCCTTACAAGTGAGAGGGAGAGAATACGTATGCTTCTAAGTCTTGCTGCCCACGCCGATGGGTACAGGATGATGGTAAGCGCCCACAACACTGTTGGATGTCAGATGCATGTGGGATGTTACGTCGTCTTTGTTCGGGTATGGCAGATGTCGGTACCTGCAAATAATGTTGATGCCCAGAGGCATATGAGGAGTTTTACCATGTTCGCTCGGTACGGTAAATCCCGACGCCCACAACACTGTTGATGCCTAGAGGCATGTGGGAGGCCTTACCGGATGGGAGTTTAATCGACGCCCACAATACTGAGGAAAATGTCAGTGCCTACAAAATTGTTTGTGTCAGGGTGGTTGCAGATTACTATTCCTGCAGGTGTATAGGGTATGGTCCCTGGTATCATGGTTTTGACTTTGAGCGTCTTGCCTTGCTTTCTCCGTTCGTTTCCTGGTCCTTTCCGGGCGGGCGTCCCAGGTCGGTTGGTCCCAGTCGGCTCTGGTTGCACCAGTCGGAGAAGAGCGGTGAGCAGGGCTTCTGCGTACCCTGGTCGAAGACGCGGGGTCAGAGTCGGAAGTAGTGCTTTGCCAGGCTTTTCGGTCGGAGATTCTGTCCGGAGGCGGCTGGAGATCGAAGTGAGCGCTCGGGTCGGAGAGGTGGGCCGAAGTCGACAAGCGGGCGCTGTTCCTCCTCGGCCAGACCTTCCGGTCGGTGACTAGACCGCCCTTCTGGCCTTTTGTTTAGACTCTTGGGCCGGCGACTAGATGACGAAGCCGACAGGTTAGCGGAGGGCCAGGGTGGATGGTGGACGGGGCAGCAAGGTGGCACGTTGTCGGCGCGGGCGTGGGTGGTGGTGGAGGCAACGGGCATTTTTGTATGTATATATGTCGATGAATTTGGGGTTATGGGATGCTATACTTATTTTAACTAAATGTTAGTCAAACTTAGTAAAATTTGCCTTTTTGTCTAGTCAAATATACCACTCATTTTTTGACGGAGGTCTAAGAGTACGCAAACGGGGCCTCCGTCGATGACCGGTGTCCCCATCTAGGCACCGGGCCACTTCGGAGTTCAGACAGGAAACTTCCTGGCAGGTGCGTGCGCACGGCCACCCATCATTCAGTTCATCACCGGCAAAGTGGCGGATGCTTCCGGTTTTCGTCGATCACAGCTCCGACGGCCATGATACGTCCGTACGCTAGCTGTACGGCCGCACCGCCGCAGCCACGTTTGCGGCGCCCGCTGCTAACCTGCTCCAGCCAGTAGCCCCTATAAAAGAGTCGCGTTGGAGCAGACTGGGGACTCATCGGCATTGAGCATCGCAGTCTCTCTCACTCACTCGCATTCACCACTCACAAGCTCCAACCAATCACTAGCTACGCTACACAAGCTCTCTCCTCGTGCCGCCTGCTCCTGGACCATCGATGGAGACCTACGCGGCAACGGCGTCGCCACCCACGTGCGTGGACAAGCTCAGCCACCAGCTCTTCTCCCTGCTCGAGAGCGAGTTCCTCATCGGCGGGTGGTGCCCGTCCGGCCCCGGGAGGCCAGCGCGGGCGCTCCTCGACGGCGGCGGCCGCGTGCGGGTGCTCGCCATCGACGGCTGCGGCGCGGGCGCCGAGGACGCGCTCCTGGCCGCCGCGGCGCTCGCGAGGCTCGAGGCCAAGCTGCGAGACTGCACGGGGGACCCCGACGCGCGCGTCGCGGACTTCTTCGACGTGGCCGCGGGCGCCGGCGCAGGCGGCGTCCTCGCCGCGATGCTGCTCCTCAGGGGCGCCGACGGCCAACCGCGGTACTCGGCCCAGGAGGCGCTCGCGTTCGTCGCCGGCATCGTCGGGAGGAAGGACTGGTGCGGCCGGAGCCGGCGCGGTGGGTGGGCGAAGCTCTTCCAAGGCTCTCGCGGCGGCGGCGACCGCATGCTCCGCCGCGTGTTCGGGGACGCCACGCTCAGGGACACCGTGGCGCCGCTCCTCGTGCCGTGCTACGACCTCGGCACGGCCGCGCCGTTCGTGTTCTCGCGCGCCGACGCCGTCGAGAGCGATAGCTTCGACTTCCGCCTCCGCGACGTGTGTGCCGCCACCTGCGCCGCGGGCGGCGCGCTCGCGAGCGTGAGGTCGGTCGACGGTGCCACGGCCATCGCCGGGGCGTCCGGGGGAGTGGCGGCCATGGGTAACCCGGCCGCGGCCGCATCACCCACGTGCTCCACAACAAGCAGGAGTTCCCCCTCGCCACCGGCGTCGAAGACCTCCTCGTGCTCTCCATCGGCGCCGGTGCCTCCTCGGCCACCGTATCCGTGTGCGACGGGTCGAGCACGCCCATGCCCACGCGTTCTCCGTCGCCGCGGGAGCTGGCGCGCGTAACCGCCGAGGGCGTCGCGGACATGGTGGACGAGTCAGTGGCCATGGCGTTCGGACTCGCTTGCGGAAGCAACTACGTGCGCATCCAGGCCGGCAAGGCGCCGGCGCCGCTCCACGCGGCCACCGCATCCGCGGCAGCGGGAGCGATGCTTGCGCAGCGGAACGTGGAGTCGGTGCTGTTCCAGGGGCGGAGGCTGTCGGAGCGGACCAACGCCGAGAAGGTGGACGCGATGGCCGCGGAGCTGGTCAAGGAGCAGGAGCGGCGGAGGCGCAGCCCGCTTCCGAACGTGGCCATCAAACAGGTCGGCACGCCGCGCCTGTCGTCGGCGACCACTGCTTCGTCGGGCACTGCGACGGCCAGGACGGCGTCGACGATGCCGTCGCCGGCGTCATGGGAGTCGCGCAGATAGTTGGCCGGGTTGATTTAGGCCGTAATTAAAGATTTAACGTGGTGAGGATCTTGTCTTGTGTACATGCATATATGCAATGCAAAGGCTAGGAGCGGGGTGTGTTATTTTTGTTATTTGCAAGGAGGCACACGCAGTTGGAGACGACCATGCACGAACCCGGCCAACTGGCCAACTCCTCCACTGTGTCGCTTTGTGCACTCGTAGTCCGCATGCAAGATTACATGTTCCCCAACTCCGATCCAATGATCACACACCGCACCCGGATATGTCGGAGCATTCTTGTCGCTCGGCTGAGCCTGAGCTGAGCTCCAATAATTCCAGTGGGTGGGTGCTTGTCATGATTTCCCACTCATAGCTAGCATGCATGATCAGCCTCATGCAAAGCTACGCTACGCAGCAGTGGACTTGGCCGGTTGGGAGATGGGTTCGTGGAATCGTGGTCCTCTCATCACGCGCGCGCGCGGTGGCGCCTCCACTGTGGTCGCCGCCGCTAGCTGAGCGGCACTTGCTGGTTGGCGCCGGCAGGACACGCGTTGCCCAGCTGATTCGGCAGAGCCTCACGGCGCAAATCACGGGCCAAAGGAATATGGGCCCGCGCTGCATTGCACCCAGCGTCTTCCGTCCAGGTCCACTTCCACACCAATGGACTCATCCGGCCATCCATGTCCGTGCGCGCGCGTTTTGAATTTTTGATCAAACCAAAAGTCTTTGCTACGCAATGGCTCCAGGCTCCAGCTGAGTAGATGTAGGAGTCTGCTAACCTCAGCAATGTATGAGTTTTTGAACGAATGTTTAATTGACGTCAACTCCTGCTACTACTGGCGCCCCCAAGCTGGTGATCTACAAGCTGAGAAGGCGGTTGTTTCACTTACTTTGTCTCACGATCTTGCCTTTGGGGGCTTGTTACCCCTGCTCGTACATAAACATCTTTTTTAATCCCTATCACTCCTGCCATTGCTTTTAAAAAAACATTTCTTCTTTTATAGTAGACGTAGATACAATTTACAAACTATACTTTTCACCTTTTGTTTTTTCTAAAATATTCGTGACACAGTTCGACTTCTTCAAGTGAAGAAAGAACCAGTGTGGGAAAAATAATGCTTGCGCTCATCTGTCCATATACTAAGACTATCTCCAACAGCGCAGACCCAAACCAGAGACCCAATCCGTAATTTATGTCACGCACAGTGAAAGACTCCCACACCCAAAACCTGTCTTCTCCAACAGCCTACGCAAAAATCCTCCCCAGCTCGCTCTCCTCTCTCTCTCCGCTCGATCCCTCCCTCTCTTCTCTCCCCCAGGCGGCAGCTCCAGATCCGTCCATGCTGCTGCCGCCGCCGCCAAGGTCGCCTCCTCCCACCTGCGCTATGGACCCCAGCGGTGCTCCGCCCTATCCCCACGCGACGGCGCCTCCACCAGCAGAAGCGGAGGGGGAGGAAGTGGTTCGCTGCCGGACCAACCCAGCGCCACTACTGCTATGTCCCGTCGCATCCCACCATCGCCCCCGCATCAATGGTCCACGCCGGGGCCGAGCTCGTCCGTCCAGGGCACACGGCGGCCTGAGTGGCAGCTCCCTCCGCTCCTGCTGCGGCAGCGGCCCGTGCGACGGCACGCGCGGCCTCGACAGCGACCAGAGCACTGGGAGCCGGATCTGACCCACGCGGCTGCCTGCTCGGAGCGTCGGCGGCTCCTCGGCGCGGTCGCGCCGGCCGCGCTTCTCCGTGGACCTGCCTCGCTACGCCGGCTGCTCCTCGCCGCGGCCTCTCCTCTCCGCGTCGGCGGCTCCCCGCCGCGGTCCCGCCTGGCCCCGCTCCCTGCCTTGCCCCGCCGGCTGCGCCTCGCCACGGGCCCACCACTTCGGGCGTCAGACATTTGCGTCGTCTCTGTCGAAGACGCTTATTTGCGTTTCGCCTCGGATGGAATGCAAAATGGGTCATCGGATTGGGTGTTCTGTTGGACCTTGATTCTACGTACGTCAAACACTGTGTACGACGCATTTTGCCTTTGGGTTACGCTAGGTTGGATTTGACCCATACTTGTTGTTAAGCGACAATGTTACTATAATTCAAACAGCATCATGCCTTATGCTGTTTGCTAGTGTGGCAAATGCACCTAATTAACGTAGGTTGCATGGATATAGGTCATCGGTTGTGTTATTTTGTACTAACGATTTCCTGATAATTGAGCCTGCGACGACACTTCCCTCCCTTAAAGTTGACGCGAGCACATTTGCTATTATGCTCACATTATTCTGTCCAACAACTGACAAATCTTTGGCGTGTACGTGCGTGCATTTCAGTGCTAGCTGATTGGAAACAAATAAATGATGGTTCGGATGCGTCTGAGTAATGATTATTTTCAGTTGTTTGAGAAGAACGAACGATGTTGAAGAGATTACACCAAGGATCAAACTCGATCGAAGAACACGCTAGAATGCTGATTCTGCCGCCTTCTTTTTGTTCTTGTACCAATTGAGCTGGCGCAATGCGCTCTAAGAAATTCAAATCCAATTTCTATCCGCAGTGCGTTCTAAGAAATTCATACCAAATTGGGGCTCCAACTAGTACCTGACATTCGCCATTTTTTAACAAAAAAAATGGTACTAGTGCGAGAATAAATTATTTATGGATAGATAGAGAGCAAAGTACTTACCACATGGCGGCGAAATGCATGACTACGCAATTACCAGATCACCGAGACACCAATTAATCTCCTACCGCTAAAAAAAAAGTGTGGATATTTTTTTTTAGTGCGATATTTGTTTTGGTTCGTTCGTCTGCCTACGCCTACGATCCCATGACATCTCCAGCATGCACCGCCCTCTTGCGACAAACACGGAAAGTCTTGACTCTGATTTGCATGCGCTACAAATACGGGAAGTCTTGACCCTGATTTGCATACGCTACAAACACGGAAAGTCTTGACCCTAATTGCCTCAAACAAGGAAAGCGATCATCCATGTCTCACGCTCGATCATACCGCCCTCGTGCCACAAATATGAAATTCTTGACCCTGATTTGCATGCGCTACAAACACGGAAGACCATCGTCGCTCGTCGCTGCACGATCGAACGCGTCTTCTTGGTAGGACTCAAGCGCGTCACTGGTCGTTGCACGGAGACGATCATCGCGCGCCCCATTCCTCAAGCCCCTGCACGATCGAGCCGCCCCTACTTCTTCCTCGTCGTGTAGTGGAGAAGCAACAGCAATGGATCATCCACCGTCTGCCTACCGGTGGATGCACCTGTGGCTACATCATCGATCGCCGCAAGGTCGCCGCAAGATCACCTCCCCGTGCGATCTCCCTTCCCTGTGCGATCTCCCTTCCACGACCTGCTCCATCGTCTGGTCTGTGCGCCCACGCCGTCATCCTCCCGTGCGCCACACTGCCGCCTCCATGACGTCGCGCTGTCGCCCTCGCCGTTCGCCCGCATCGTGCACCTGGAAACACCGCCACCTCCACGACGTCCGCGTCGTAGTCCTCGCCGTTCGCCTGCGCCATGCACCCGAGCCGTCGTCTTCGCATATATAGACCGATTGACGTCGCCCGTCCTCCATCGCTCGCCGTTCATGATGTTACACAACCATAGTTCATGATGCTGCAGACGTTCTTATTATATAGTTAATCATCTATTTTTTCGATATTGTGTGCCTGCACATTTGGATGCCATTGTTTTTTTAGCATAGTTAGCCCTTTGTCTGTACCAATCTCGTTTCAAGTAGCTCGAGCCTTATTTATTTACTGATAGTCTCAATTCATGAGCTTGGTGTACCAATATTAGATACTTTACTGGTAAAATATATTAAATACTTTTCTCTTGTCAACTTTTTTTATGGCTACTGAATTTTTGGCTTGCTAATTTTTTTTATTACACTAGATGGTATTCAGATGTTTGGCATCAGGCCTTTGCACCTCTAGACCTCGCTCGCTGAATTGGTGTTCCCATAACAGCAACACCAAGACAGGTCACAAAGTTATCTCTGCACTGTAAAATGTCTGTGGATTGATCTTTGTTTATTTTTGAACAATCTGATGTAGGCAGACAAGAAAAAAAAATAATGATTTCTCACTGAAGTTAAACCTTGAAAAAAAGGATTTCTCACTGAACTTACCCTGAATTGTTATAATTTATTGCCATGGCTTACATTTGTAAACTCTAGAGGATGAGTTAATGGTTGGCATTGATACACTGATGCTTATGCAGAGCACAATCAGCTGCCATGTTATTGAGCTTAATATAATGATATTGTAACTAAGGTAACTTTTTATGTCTTGGCATGGCCATGTTGAGTCCAGGTTATAAATATGAAGCTCAGATAATTTTACCGGTAAAAATAGAAAGATGACAAGCAGTTCAGTTTTCAGGTTATACATATAAAGCTCAGATAATTTTACTGACAAAAATAGGAAGATGACAACCAGTTCAGTTTTCTAAGAATGTGACAATTCATTGACATTGTTTTCTTAAAAAAAATTATGGTCCTCTCTCTTCAATTGGATTAGTGATGATGTAAAAAAAAGTTAAAAACCAACAATGTCTCTCCATCACATGTTTTTTTTAAAAAACACAGTGAATAATCAACAAAAATGTGGCGGGCATTGCTTATTTGTTAATTATCTGAGTCAACAAAAATTTGGAAATGTCTATATAGTAGAGTCGGTGAGCCCGCGACGCCGTGCTCTTCGTGACCGTGTTAATTTTATGAACTTTGCTTTTTGGATTGATATCATTTTAATGTGGATATTTAATTTCACAGTATTATTATCTTATCGTGCGATCCATATGTTTTTAATATAAATTATTAGTTATTCCGTAGCAACGCACTAGAACGCTGCCTATGTAAGCCAAAAGAACGAAGGGACACGAAGCACTAGTGTATGCACGAAGCTTTGTGTAGTGTCCGCATGTTCCCCAACTCCGATCGAATGATCACAGTATCACACCGCACTGGATATGCCGGGGCATTCTTGTCGCCGGGCTGAGCTGACCTCCAATGATTCCGGTGGGTGGCTGCCATGATTTCCCACTCATGGCTAGCATGATCGATCTCATGCTAGTCAACCTAGCGCTCCGCTTCCATTCATTCTTTTGGCTTAAATTAAAAATTGTTGTCTCCGTCAACCAGATAATTGCGTCATTTCACAATGTGCTAAGTACTTCGCTCCTATAGCCCTACCCTCTATTAACTTATTCTCACACACGTACTATTTTTTTAAAGAAAAGGCTAATGTCAGAGAAGTTGGGCATGAAATTCTGATCAATTGAAAAAAAAAGCAGAATCCACATTCTAGCGTGATCTTCGAGTTTGATCCTTCCTTTAGCGGAACGTCTAGCGCCCGAGCGTCCGGCGCCAGCAGCGCGTTCGAACGCCCCACGCCTGCAGCCCCGCCTCCACGGGACGTGTGATGCTGCTGCCTCGCGCCTGCTGCCCACTATTATAATTTTGGTAGATTGATGCGCCCGCACGTGCTCTTTCCCCGTGCCTCTGCCGCTAGGTCCCGATTTGACCATGCACGCTTGTGGGGAGAAATTATCGCGCCCGCTACCAATATGAGCAGCAGCGACGGGCCATGCCTGGCCGCGCACTCCTGCTGCCCGCATGCTGCTGATGACCGGCCGCATCAATCTGGAATAAGGAGGCAGAGATAGATAGAGAGAGAGAGAGAGAGCGCGAGCATGGATGCAACTTCGTGCTCCACGCCTGCTGTCACGCTCGCTTGGCTTCCCGCGCACACGCGGGCACCGCTGCGCCCAAGGGGGCACCTCTACCTACTCCCCTTAGCTGCGCCTGCTGATGAAACACTTGCAACGTAAAGCATTTGCTGCAACATACGTCTGAAATAGATGAAACATTTACAATATATGCTTGCAACATATGTGTATGAGCACTGCAACATATGCAACATCCAGATAAAACACTTGCAACACACATTTGAAATAGGTGAAACATTTGAAACATACACTTGCAACATATGTGTCAAAACATATGCAACATACAGATATAACACTTGCAACTTGCAACATGAAAACACTTGCTGCAAAAAAAGACTGAAACAAATAAAATATTTTGCACAACATACTGTTGCAACATATGTGTGAAAACATATGCAACATTCATATCAAAATGCTTGCAACATACGTCTGGAAACATATGAAACAGTTTAAACAAACGCTTGCAACATGTCTCTGAAACAGTTGCAACATATGCAACATCCCCGACCTACTTTTGCAACATCCATATGAAATGATTGCAACATGCCTCTGAAACAATTGAAACGTACATTTGCAACATAGGGGGAGAGAGGCCTGGGCCAATTGATTTCGGCCGTCGGGGTGGGAGCCGGCGGCGAGCGGCTGCGCGTGAGCACCACCCACCACCAGCACCAGCAGCGCGCATGAGCACTACCACCACCAGCGCTAACAGCACCGGGCTTGGCTTAGCGACGACGGTGGGGGATGGGGGCCAGGGAGCGCCATGGCCGCCGGGGTGGGGGGAGTTCGATCGTTGGGGTGAGAGAGGGCGCCGTGCCGATGTGGGGGAGAGCCGCCGACTCCTTTACAACACCGCTGCGTCGCCACCATGGATCTCGCTTGGGTGGGGGAGAGGGCCACCGAATCCACGGGCGTTGGACGCTCCCGGTAAGTGAAGACGTCGGGGTGGGGGGAGGGGTGCCGCTTGGGTGGGGAGGAGCTGTCGGGGAGGGGAGGACGCCGAGGTGGGGAAAGAGGGCGTCGGGTGGGGAAGGGCGCACACCGGGGTGGGTGAAGACGCCGCAACCGGCCAAAGAGGCAGCCATGGCCGCACGTCGGGTGGGGCTGGTCATGAGCGCAAAAGGGATAAGAATAAGAGGAGGAAGTGCGTGATAAGGAGCGCGCAGAGTGACGCGTCCGTCCGTCAGGAGCATTACCGTTCGTATAGTCTTCAACATCGAAATATAGGCCTTGTTTAGTTACCCAAAATCCAAACTTTGGCACTATATAAAAATAAGATTCCCCGTCACATCAAATTTGCGGTACATGCATGGAGTACTAAATATTGACGAAATCAAAAACTAATTGCACAATTTGGTTGTACTTTGCGAGACGAACATTTTAAGCCTAATTAGTCAACGATTGTCCGAACCATCATTTATTTGTTTCCAATCAGCTAGCACTGAAATGCACGCACGTACACGCCAAAGGATTGTGTCAGTTGTTGGACAGAATAATGTGAGCATAACAAATTGCCCCCCGCTTCAACTTCAAAGAGAGGAAAGTGTCACAGGCTCAACTCAATTACAAGAAAATCGTTAGTACAGATTTACCACAGACGACATATCCATGCAAGGGCGTGTTTAGTTGGCGAATTTTTTTGGTTTTGGCTACTGCAGCATTTTCATTTGTATTTGGCAATTAGTGTCTAATTATAGACTAATTAGGTTCGACAGTTTCGTCTCGCGATTTCTCACCCAATTGTGCAATTAGTTTTTTTTTCGTCTACATTTAGTATTCCATACATGTGCCGCAAGATTCGATGTGACATTTTAAGGTGAAAATTTTTGGAAACTAAACAAGGCCTTAGGTGCATTTGTCACAATGTCACACTAGCAAACAGCAGAAGGTATTATGCCGTTTGAATTGTAGTCATTGTCGCTTAGCATCCAACATGGCATGTCCCAGTTTGTTAGTATATTGACAACGTGCGCATGCATTTTTTTTAAAACATTAACAACACTGGTGCTTTCTTCACTTGTAGAAGTCGAAGTCTGTCTCGGGCTTCTCCACATTGGTCCTGTAGCCCTTCTCAAAGTCTTTGGGCAGGATCACGTACCGGTTTTTCCTGACGGCATGCATGCCAGCTTCTTGGCATATTGCAGCAATCTGAAAAAGAGATAGGTCCACGAGTATATAAAAATAAAGGGTCAAAAGGAGAACAGTATAACTTGTAAATTGTATCTACGTCTACAAGGAAAGGAGAAATGTATGGTCTACTGTGTATTACCACACCAAGAGTCAAAAACTGAGAAGGCAAAGCAAAACAGCCATCTAAGTTTTTTTTTACCTCAGCCCAAAAGAGAATAAGCTAATTTGCAACAGGGCTATCTAATTACTATTAGTACAAGAAATTTGTTTTTTTGAAAAAAAAATCACCATGTAATTTGGTGCAGAACCCACTATATTATTTTGGTAACCTAGTACCAAATACCCATTTTGTGCATAATCTTGAGCATACAAGTGTTCATATCTTATACAGAGAGATTCATATAGATTATAGCTAACTCCCACTGTGTTAGGAAGTGCGGTAGTACCGCGCCTACCGTGCGACAGTGCGGGGCTAGGCATGCGGCAGTGCCGCACTTTGAATCTTAATTGAGATTCAGTCCAAACGATTTCTGTGGGGCTCATTTATTCTTCATCTTATCCTCAGGTCCGCGGTAACTTCTTTCCCTCTCTCTCTCCCCCCGACGCCGACGCCCGCGCCGTCGCTGTTGCTTGGCCGCGCGTTGCCGATCTCTGGCAGTGCCGCGGTAGCTGTCAGCAGTCCCTCAACGTCGCTGATGGCTGCTACTGCCCCTGGCCCAAGTAGTTTCTTCCCTCTCCTCTCCATTCCTCGTTTGAGAAGATGGAGCACGGAGATAATGACCGAAGGGGAAAAAGGAAGATAAATGAGCAAAGAGATAAGGATCCACCTCGCCGTGGTCGAGGGAGGTCAACAGCAGCAGGCAGTAGTGCAGCTCCAAGGGGACTTGATGACAGAGGGAGGCATGTGCAATACATTGAAGATGAGGAGAGGCTGGAGATGATAGGTAGTGCCACTGATGCCATTCCTGACACCTCACAGCATCTCTTTGAGTTTGATGGCAAATACATGAGAGATTTTGAGGGTGAGATCATCATGAGACCGCCAGATGACTCCCGTCAGCATGCAGTTGTCAACTATTCCAAGAGTTGAAAGCTGGTGGAAGAGGCAAGGAGGATCAATCCCTATGCAGTGCGCAAGGATTTGGACATTGATTATAGATTCTGGAATGAGTTTCATTCTAACTTTTATGCCACTGCCATTCTTGTATCTAAGAAAACCAAGATTATCAAGATGCAGTATATTGATTGGGATGAGTTGCAGGAGAAGGAGGAGCCTGAGTTTGACAAGGTAATCAAAATTTGTGACAGGTTCTACCTTTCAGACATCATGGGTTTCCAATATAACTGGAATGAGGAGGTCCTTGCACAGTTTCATGCCACATACTTCTATGACCAGACCTCTGATGAGATTCACTGGATGACTGATGGTCGGCACTACCGAGTCGATTTTGTCATATTCAACCAGATTCTTGGCTTTGGGGAGGATCACAGAGGTTACAATTACATTCATGATGAGCCTCGAGCTGAGATCCGTGACATTAGTTATATGTGGAGAGATAGAAGGATTGCAGATGGCAAGAGGAGTGGTCTATATAGCTTATATTACATTCTCAACAACCTCATCAGGAATACCATCAACCTAAAGGATGGAGCAGCCTCAGACATTAATGGCTATGTGAGAAATGCGTTGGCTAGATTTGCTCTAGGTGGGGACAGGTTCAATGTCCCTAGATTCATGTAGACTGAGTTGAGATTTGTAGTGGAGGATGGGAGGAGGGGTCTGCCCTATGCCCCTTACCTCATGTTCATGATTGAGAGGATCACTGGATTTTATTTTCCAAAGGATGGGATGCACACCGTCTACAAAATTGAGAAGACCCAGCCAGCTGTAGCTACGCAGGGAGCGGGGAGCTCTCATGGTCATGTAGATATCTCTGAGTCTTCCCGCTCTAGGTCTCGTAGAGGAGGCAAGATGAAGAAGTTTGGCAAGTGATTGAAGGCACTCTTCAGTAAGTACACATATGCAGCTAACAGAGCATATGAGACATAGCTTGAGCAACGTCAGCAGCGTGGAAAGGACCTTCCACCACTTCCTCCTATTCCACCTCCTCCACAGTATGACCTTTCAAGTCTCTCTGACACAGATTCAGATGATGAGGATGATGATGATGAGGAGGAGCAGCAGGGACGAGCAGCAGATTGGGATGAGACCCTGGAGGGATACCATCAGAGACAGGAGTCGAGGCGTTCCACTCGCTACACCACCACTACTCATCATCAGGGCCGTGCATGTATTGACTCCGATGACGATGATGGTGCTACCGAGACTGCTGCAGGAGGTGCTAGGGCTGCAAGAGGTGATGATATTGATTGGACAGACATCCAAGGAGATGACGAGTAGGTGTTGATCTTTCTTCTTTTCTTCTCTTTTTGGTGCTTTATGCCAAAGGGGGAGAAAATTAGAGGGCTCAGGTCAATCAACTTTTCGATGCCACGGTCAGCAGTTGCGCTTCATGTCCTATTCGATGAGTGTTAGTCTTCGCTAGGTGGAAAGTTTGAGAGTCGCTCAAAACTCTAAATAGTAAAATAATGCTACTATTTGACTCTTTGTGTATCGGATATGGACATGTATCGTTGTGTGGATTAGAAGTCATCTTATTATGCTAGGTTGTATATGTTTTTATCTGAGCTAGTTGTGTGGTGCTTGACTCTGTCTTGCTCGTACAGTCAGGAGCGGCACTACCGCATAGCAGCAAGCACATGTGTGCATAAACTGTCATTTGCATCACGTTTTACATACCTGACACAGTGTGCAGCACCCCATAGGAGCATGGATGTAGGGGGAGCACCATCATTTTCACTAAAATATGAATCTTGGCTTCTTATGTCAATTTGAGAATTCAATTCTTTATTCACATACTTAGGGGAGGCTCTACACCCATAGCTCGAAAGTCTCAGTATTTATTTCATATCTATTGTAAGCTCTAATTGGGTTATCATCAATCACCAACAAGGGGGAGATTGAAAGTGCAATCAAACCTTAATTGTGGGTTTTGGTGATAATGACCACGTAATTAGAGAACTAATGAGATTTATCGAGATGACAAGCATAGAATTTATATTCGAGGATGCTACACGAAACGGAGGAGCCCTCAATTATATATGTAGATGGCTTCAAACTCAAAGGATGTTTAAATTCTTTTATATATTGAATTTGAGTATAGAAAAAGCCGTACTATAAAGGGGGACACAATGCTTAAGCTAATATGTGCTACCAAGTGCTCAAACAACCACAAGCATCCTCAGATTCACAGTCAAGACAGTCTACACTTCACTATTATCCTTGTTGTTTTACGTGGTGCGAGCTCCGACTCGCCTGACCCCTTGGGTGCGAGCTCCGACTCACCCGACCCCATGGGCGCGGGCTCCGGTTCGCCCAACCCTTTGGTCGCGGGCTCCATCTCACCCGACCCAAGGTCGCGGGCTCCGACTCGCTCAACCCTTTGGTCGCGGGCTCCGTCTCGCTCGACCCCAAGGTCGTGGGCTCTGGCTCGCCCGACCCTTTGGTCACGGGTTCCGTCTCGCTTGACCCTAAGGTCGCAGGCTCTGGCTCGCCTGACCTCAAGGTCGTGGGCTCCGTCTCCCCCGATCCCTTGGGTGCAGTGACCATTGGGGGCTAGGAGGTATATATACCTTTCCCTTTCCTCACCAACGGCTATCTACGATTTAAAGTGACCATTGGGGGTTGGTGGTATATATACCTTTCCCCTTCCTTCCCAATGGTAACCAATCCTGCTCTCTTCTTCCTCACTTCAGTACGTCCAAAATAGAGTAGGAGCTCTCTCTTTCTCACTCCATTATTGACCTAAAGCCCTCAAGCAAATCCATTGATTTTCCCATCAATCCTTGAAGGAAAAGAGTCCAAACTTGATTAGAGAGCAACTCCATTGATTCTCAAATTCTAAAGAGCAGGCGGTTGTATTTGTTACTCTCGAAGCTTGGCTCTTAGCCGGCTAGAGCGTCGCCCGTGGAGCTTGCCAACTTCTGTGGCAGCCCCGAGAGGTTTGTAACCATCTCTTAAAGCTAGTAAACTCACCCCTCATCTCAAAAGTTAAGTCTCTTAATTTAAGAACGAGGAAGGGATGGAAAGCTCTAAGCCTTAGTGGCTAACCTTAACAACGTGGAGGTAGGCAAGTCTTGGTGGCGAGCCGAACCACGAGATAAATCATTGTGCTTCTTTTACATTACTTGCATGACATATTGTTGTTGAGGTGATTTCTAGGATTGAGGCCGATCTACATGTGTGTGGTGTTCCCACCACCTTCAGTTGTCGATCTGTGATCTACTACCCTGCAGGAAGCTAAGAAATATACCCGATCTAAATTTCGTTGGGTAGATTTTGAAATATGAAATAATCTCTCCTACAGGTGCGGCAGTGCCGCGGGTGAATTTGACTTCGATTTTAGTTGAATTT
This sequence comes from Miscanthus lutarioriparius, assembly GCA_904845875.1. Lineage (NCBI taxonomy): Eukaryota > Viridiplantae > Streptophyta > Magnoliopsida > Poales > Poaceae > Miscanthus > Miscanthus lutarioriparius. Next base: position 114,725,927 of record CAJGYO010000002.1, read on the forward strand.
TTACAGGTCCATTCACCCCCCTCTAGGCGTAATAGAGATCCTACAATAAGAGTACAACATCCCATGACCCCAAACAAAATCGCAAAATCTAACCAGTGACGGTCACGTGCTCGCACGACCGCGCTCCCCGTGCTGACGTCGATTGTTGCTGGAGGCGGGTTAAGGTTTGCTGCCTCCCCCGAAGCCTAGATCCCTAGCAATAGGCTGGCCCAGCGGTGCGTGGGTGGGGCAGTGGAGTACCGCCGAGCATGGTGGTGGAGGCGGCGGTTGGGGCGGACCGGCGGAGCAGAAGCGGGGGAGGCTCGCCGACGACTAGATGACGAAGCCGATGGGTTAGCAGAGGGTCAGGGTGGATGGTGGACGGGGCAGCAAGGCGGCACATTGTCGGCGCGGCCGTGGGTGGTGGTAGAGGCAGGGAGCATTTTTGTATGTATATATGTCAATGAATTTTGTTTGGGGTTATGGGATGCTATACTTAATTTAACTAATTGTTAGTCAAACTTAGTAAAATTTGCCTTTTTGTCTAGTCAAATATACCTCTCATTTTTGGACGGAGGTTGTTACATGGCAGGGGAAGCTAGATGTATAGGCAGTTGAAAACAATCGTGTGGATATATATTGGCCCTGTTCGCGTGCCTTTAAACCCGGCTTGATCTGTTTCTTTTTTTCATTCGGAACAGTGTTTTTCTCTCACAAATTCCTCCAGCATTCCTCCAAACCATCCAAATTCCTTCAGATTTCCTCCGAGCGAACAGTCCCTTGCCTTGTTGTTTTGGTAAATAATCTTGTTTGTAACGAAAAGCCATTCCATCATGGATCATCACCACCATGGCACCATTCGAGCGAGCAGGAAGGAATCATCCGTGTCCGAGCCCCGCGACAAAATGCAGTGAGCTCCGTCCAACATATCCGCAGTCCGTACGTATATATCACCGTATGATTCTGTCGGGTGGGAGTAGTTAGGGAACATCAAACATGCGTGCGCGGCTGCAGAGTGACAGAACAGGGTGCACGGCTGCACGCACGCCGCGTAGCGCGAAGCTGCGAAGTGCGCCCAAAATATGCAAACGAGATGCCATGTGGCGCGTTCAAGTGCCGACGAACTGGTGGGTACCGGTGGTAGGTGTTGTAGAGCCGTGGCCGCGCCGCTGGCTGAGCTGTGTGCATGTGCTGCTAGCTTGGCGCGCCGGCCGGCGTTCTCCGGCAGGAGTAGGACACGCGTTCGCCGGGGCCGAACAAGGTTCCCAATTCGTTGCACGTCGTCGCGGCGCCATTCGTGCGAGCGTGCGTGGCCCAAGGCACCACGCCCGTTCTCCGCTCGTCACCACCCACCCGTGACCGTGACCCGTGCGCGCGTCTTAGTCAAACCATGGGTCGCTGCGGTGCTAGCTTGCCTGCGCCTCCAGCTGTGCGTGGAATCTGGGACGGATCGGAAGCATGCATGCACACCAGCTAACTCAACGCTGCACACAACCGCGCGGCAACAACTCGATGCTGTGCCGGCTGCAAGCCACGTACAGGCACGGCACATATATAATTCATGCCAACGGTTTTGCTGTCTGATGGTGCTACCTTATCCCAAGGAAATGATAATTCAGAATTACAAACATTACATGGTATATACCACGCGTATTGCCCATGCATGGTTGATTAAGCATCTTGGATACTAGATTAAGTTAATTCCTTAGGCTAGCTAAACACACAAGGTAACGCTAAATGAATTCTCAAAAAAAAAGTTAATGCTAAACGACTAAGGCCTCGTTCGTTTTGTTGGGGAACCATTCCTGGTGTCGTTTTCTTTAGAAATCATAATTTAAATAACATGGGAAGGGTTCCGGCCAAAAAAAGGCCTCGAATGGGCTAACCGAACGGCGCCTAGATCGACAGCCTGAACATGGATCAAAGCCTCGTATCCTGGTTAGGGCATCATAACCCTCGTTCCCGCCGGTTTCCTTACCGGTGGTTGTAACTATACGACACAGACACAGAAGTGGTAATATATGCCGCCTTTGTACCGCTGGCCGTGTAACAGCCGCTACGACAAAACACCTCATCTCACCTGTACGACTGTACCATCTCTTAATCTTTATCATGCCGTTTATCTGGCCAGTGCCACGGATGAGGAGTACTAGTAGGCTAGAAGGTAGCAACTGGCGAAGAAGGCGTTGGTCACCCGCGAATGGATCACGCCACGAAACGCAACAAAGGCACACGCAGGCCCACACGGCCACACTGACCACACGACGGATGGAGCGAGTGGGCCTAAACCGCTCTTCCCTAATCTAATCTCGATCGGAGGCGACGGACTGCCGGAGCGAGGGGACGGTCATGGCGCCGCCGGACACCCTGAGAGCCTGACGCCGAGACACAGTGAGTACACCACACTTTCCCAGTTTCCCTGGTCTAATCTCTTGTGCTATTTGCTAACATCACAATTAATAAATTATTTAATTATTTAGCATCGTGTTTTTTAATATTTGTGCAGTTATGAAAAAAACACGGATATTGCATCTCTTTTTCAAAAGCATGCAGCGAAGAAGGCGGCGACGGCAGTTGCTACATCTAATTGTTCCCCAGATCCCTGATCCAGTTGAATATGTAGTGGAAGAGCAAACTCATGTAACGTCCCGACCCGGGAAGACGGCTAAGGCCCACTCTACACGTTAAATGAACCACACCTGCTAATTAACTCTCTTGCGCTTTCGTCCTCGCTTCGCGCAAAAGGATCAATCCGAAGTTAACAGCCTCTCAGGTCCAGGCTTTTAAGCTAGTCTAGCGTTGGTTCATTTCCGGTATGGGACTAAACTCGGAATATTGCACTGATGCTACAGTACCCCCCCCAAAAGCTACGGCACCTCATCATTACAGTCACGAATTCAGTCCGGCCCAACTGGCCCAATGGGCTGGGTGTCACAACTCATGAGAGAGTAGTTGAGGAAATTGCTTCTAGCCGTGGCAACGGCAAGTGTTGAAAGGGTATTTTCTGCAATGGTTTTAGTGAAAACAAAGTCACAAAATAAGATGGGAGATAGTGTTTTGGATGATTGTCTAGTCACTTTCATTGAGCAGGATATTTTCTTTGAAGTTAATGAAGATGATATAATCAAGATATTTATATCCCTTCGAAAGCGTCGAATAAAACCCTCAGAAAAATAGTATTGTAAGTCTCTGATACTTATTATGCCTATATTTTAATTATCGATATGGCTTTTGAACTATTTATATTGTATTTAGTGGATGATTTCAACTTAATACATGAATTTAAGCCTTATTGTGTTACTTAGTGTATATATACCAAATTACGTTGTCAATTTTTAAATTTATTACTGAATTGGTAAAATAGATTTACCGAACTATATACGGATTTTTTTAAACGGTATACCCTAAGATTCGCCACTTACGAGGAGTACTAGTAGGCTAGAAGGTAGCAACTGGCAATGACAACAAAGGAGGAAAACATATCCGTACAGTGCGCCCGTTTGTTTGTTACCTTGACGAAAGCCCGTGGAAAGAGCGCATAACCACCATGCATGTGTGACTCTACATCATCCTCTGCATAGCATATAGCATAGAACGCACTCTCTCTACACCACTCCTAGAACCACTTACTTTGCTACTGTATTTAATTCGTCACGTGTGTAAAACGCATGCACGGTGGAGCTCCAGATCCAAATCCAACACCGACGGCATGAGCTGACAGTAAGCACGCGGGATGGGATAACGCAGCAGGCGCAGGGCAGGGCGTCGAGCCGTCGTCGTCTCCCCATCCCGGGACGCCAGACACCACCCCGAATTCCCGATCCCGGCGGCATCGGTGACCCTGCGCCACCGCGCACTGACAAGATGGTCCCGCACTTCGGTCGACTCCGTCGATGACCGGTGTCCCCATCTAGGCACCGGGCCACTTCGGAGTTCGGACAGGAAACTTCCTGGCATCAGTTCATCACCGGCAAAGTGGCGGATGCTTCCGGTTTTCGTCGATCACAGCTCCGACGGCCATGATACGTCCGTACGCTAGCTGTACGGCCGCACCGCCGCAGCCACGTTTGCGGCGCCCGCTGCTAACCTGCGCCAGCCAGTAGCCCCTATAAAAGAGTCGCGTTGGAGCAGACTGGGGACTCATCGGCATTGAGCATCGCAGTCTCTCTCACTCACTCGCATTCACCACTCACGAGCTCCAACCAATCTCTAGCTACGCTACACAAGCTCTCTCCTCGTGCCGCCTGCTCCTGGACCATCGATGGAGACCTACGCGGCAACGGCGTCGCCACCCACGTGCGTGGACAAGCTCAGCCACCAGCTCTTCTCCCTGCTCGAGAGCGAGTTCCTCATCGGCGGGTGGTGCCCGTCCGGCACCGGGAGGCCAGCGCGGGCGCTCCTCGACGGCGGCGGCCGCGTGCGGGTGCTCGCCATCGACGGCTGCGGCGCGGGCGCCGAGGACGCGCTCCTGGCCGCCGCGGCGCTCGCGAGGCTCGAGGCCAAGCTGCGAGACTGCACGGGGGACCCCGACGCGCGCGTCGCGGACTTCTTCGACGTGGCCGCGGGCGCCGGCGCAGGCGGCGTCCTCGCCGCGATGCTGCTCCTCAGGGGCGCCGACGGCCGCCCGCGGTACTCGGCCCAGGAGGCGCTCGCGTTCGTCGCCGGCATCGTCGGGAGGAAGGACTGGTGCGGCCGGAGCCGGCGCGGTGGGTGGGCGAAGCTCTTCCGCGGCTCTCACGGCGGCGGCGACCGCATGCTCCGCCGCGTGTTCGGGGACGCCACGCTCAGGGACACCGTGGCGCCGCTCCTCGTGCCGTGCTACGACCTCGGCACGGCCGCGCCTTTCGTGTTCTCGCGCGCCGACGCCGTCGAGAGCGATAGCTTCGACTTCCGCCTCCGCGACGTGTGTTCCGCCACCTGCGCCGCGGGCGGCGCGCTCGCGAGCGTGAGGTCGGTCGACGGTGCCACGGCCATCGCCGGGGCGTCCGGGGGAGTGGCGGCCATGGGTAACCCGGCCGCGGCCGCCATCACCCACGTGCTCCACAACAAGCAGGAGTTCCCCCTCGCCACCGGCGTCGAAGACCTCCTCGTGCTCTCCATCGGCGCCGGTGCCTCCTCGGCCACCGTATCCGTGTGCGACGGGTCGAGCACGCCCATGCCCACGCGTTCTCCGTCGCCGCGGGAGCTGGCGCGCGTAACCGCCGAGGGCGTCGAGGACATGGTGGACGAGTCAGTGGCCATGGCGTTCGGACTCGCGTGCGGAAGCAACTACGTGCGCATCCAGGCCGGCAAGGCGCCGGCGCCGCTCCACGCGGCCACCGCATCCGCGGCAGCGGGAGCGATGCTTGCGCAGCGGAACGTGGAGTCGGTGCTGTTCCGGGGGCGGAGGCTGTCGGAGCGGACCAACGCCGAGAAGGTGGACGCGATGGCCGCGGAGCTGGTCAAGGAGCAGGAGCGGCGGAGGCGCAGCCCGCTTCCGAACGTGGCCATCAAACAGGTCGGCACGCCGCGCCTGTCGTCGGCGACCACTGCTTCGTCGGGCACTGCGACGGCCAGGACGGCGTCGACGATGCCGTCGCCGGCGTCATGGGAGTCGGGCAGATAGTTGGCCGGGTTGATTTAGGCCGTAATTAAAGATTTAACGTGGTGAGGATCTTGTATTGTGTACATGCATATATGCAATGCAAAGGCTAGGAGCGGGGTGTGTTATTTTTGTTATTTGCAAGGAGGAGGCACACGCAGTTGGAGACGACCATGCACGAACCCGGCCAACTGGCCAACTCCTCCACTGTGTCGCTTTGTGCACTCGTAGTCCGCATGCATGATTACATGTTCCCCAACTCCGATCCAGTGATCACACACCGCACCCGGATATGTCGGAGCATTCTTGTCGCTCGGCTGAGCCTGAGCTGAGCTCCAATAATTCCAGTGGGTGTCATGATTTCCCACTCATAGCTAGCATGCATGATCAGCCTCATGCAAAGCTACGCTACGCTACGCAGCAGTGGACTTGGCCGGTTGGGAGATGGGTTCGTGGAATCGTGGTCCTCTCATCACGCGGCCGCGCGGTGGCGCCTCCACTGTGGTCGCCGCCGCTAGCTGAGCGGCACTTGCTGGTTGGCGCCGGCAGGACACGCGTTGCCCAGCTGATTCGGCAGAGCCTCACGGCGCAAATCACGGGCCAAAGGAATATGGGCCCGCGCTGCATTGCACCCAGCGTCTTCCGTCCAGGTCCACTTCCACACCAATGGACTCATCCGGCCATCTATGTCGTGCGCGCGCGTTTTGAATTTTTTATCAAACCAAAAGTCTTTGCTACGCAATGGCTCCAGGCTCCAGCTGAGTAGATGTAGGAGTCTGCTAACCTCAGCAATGTATGAGTTTTTGAACGAATGTTTAATTGACGTCAACTCCAGCTACTACTGGCGATCTACAAGCTGAGAAGGCTGTTGTTTCACTTACTTTGTCTTCCGATCTTGCCTTTGGGGGCTTGTTACCCCTGCTCGTACATAAATATCTTTTTTAATACCTATCATAATTGAAAGGTAGAGCTCTTGCCATTGCTTTAAAAAAACATTTCTTCTTTTATAGTAGACGTGCCCACAATTTACAAACTATACTTTTCTCCTTTTGATTTTTTTAATTATGCGTGGACAGAGTTGACTTCTTCAAGTGAAGAAAGAGCCAGTGTGGGGGAAAAAATGCCTGCGCTCATCTGTCCATATACTAACAAACTGGGACAAATGCTAGGTTGGATTTGACCCATACTTGTTGTTAAGCGACAATGTTACTATAATTCAAACAGCATCATGCCTTATGCTGTTTGCTAGTGTGGCAAATGCACCTAATTAACGTAGGTTGCATGGATATAGGTCATCGGTTGTGTTATTTTGTACTAACGATTTCCTGATAATTGAGCCTGCGACGACACTTCCCCTCCTTAAAGTTGACGCGAGCACATTTGCTATTATGCTCACATTATTCTGTCCAACAACTGACAAATCTTTGGCGTGTACGTGCGTGCATTTCAGTGCTAGCTGATTGGAAACAAATAAATGATGGTTCGGATGCGTCTGAGTAATGATTATTTCCAGTTGTTTGAGAAGAACGAACGATGTTGAAGAGATTACACCAAGGATCAAACTCGATCGAAGAACACGCTAGAATGCTGATTCTGCCTTTTTTTGGGTTCTTGTACCAATTGAGCTGGCGCAATGCGCTCTAAGAAATTCAAATCCAATTTCTATCCGCACTGCGTTCTAAGAAATTCATACCAAATTGGGGCTCCAACTAGTACCTGACATTCGCCATTTTTTAACAAAAAAATGGTACGTGTGCGAGAATAAGTTATTTATGGATAGATAGAGAGCAAAGTACTTACCACATGGCGGCGAAATGCATGACTACGCAATTACCAGATCTCCGAGACACCGATTAATCTTCTACAACTAAAAAGAATAAAGTGTAAAGTGTTGATATTTTTTAGTGCGACATTTGTTTTGGTTCGTCCGTCTGCCCACGCCTGCGATCCCACGACATCTCCAGCATGCACCGCCCTCTTGCGACAAACACGGAAAGTCTTGACTCTGATTTGCATGCGCTACAAATACGGAAAGTCTTGACGCTGATTTGCATGCGCTACAAACACGGAAAGTCTTGACCCTAATTGCCTCAAACAAGGAAAGCGATCACACACGTCTCACGCTCGATCATACCGCCCTCGTGCCACAAATATGATATTCTTGACCCTAATTTGCATGCGCTACAAACACGGAAGACCATCGTCGCTCGTCGTTGCACGAACGAACGCGTATTCTTGGTAGGACTCAAGCGCATCACTGGTCGCTGCACAGAGACGATCGTCGCGCGTCCCATTCCTCAAGCCCCTGCACGATCGAGCCGCCCCTACTTCTTCCTCGTCGTGTAGTGGAGAAGCAACCGCAATGGATCATCCACCGTCTGTCTACCGGTGGATGCACCTGTGGTTACATCATCGATCGCCGCAAGGTCGCCGCAAGATCACCTCCCCGTGCGGTCGTCCTCCCCGTGCGCCACACTGCTGCCTTCATGACGTCGCGCCGTCGTCCTCGCCGTTCGCCCGCATCGTGCACCTGGAAACACCGCCGCCTCCACGACGTCCGCGTCGTAGTCCTCGCCATTCGCCCGCGTCATGCACCCGAGCCGTCGTCTTCGCATATATAGACCGATTGACGTCGCCCGTCCTCCATCGCTCGCCGTTCATGATGTTACACAACCATAGTTCATGATGCTGTAGACGTTCTTGTTATATAGTTAATCATCTATTTTTTTGATATTGTGTGCCTGCACATTTGGATGCCATTGTTTTTTTAGCATAGTTAGCCCTTTGTCTTTACCAATCTCATTTCAAGTAGCTCGAGCCTTATTTATTTACTGATAGTCTCAATTCATGAGCTTGGTGTACCAATGTTAGATATTTTACTGGTAAAATATATTAGATACTTTTCTCTTGTCAACTTTTTTTATGGCCACTGAATTTTTGGCTTGCTAATTTTTTTATTACACTGGATGGTATTCAGATGTTTGGCATCAGGCCTTTGCACCTCTAGACCTCGCTCGTTCAATTGGTGTTCCCGTAACAGCAACACCAAGACAGGTCACAAAGTTATCTCTGCACTGTAAAATGTTTGTGGATTGATCTTTGTTTATTTTTGAACAATCTGATGTAGGAAGACAAGAAAAAGAATGATGATTTCTCAATAAAGTTAAACCTTGAAAAAAGGGATTTCTCACTGAACTTACCCTGAATTGTTACAATTTATTGCCATGGCTTACATTTGTAAACTCTAGAGGATGAGTCAATGGTTGGCATTGATACACTGATGCTTGATGTAGAGCACAATCAGCTGCCATGTTATTGAGCTTAATATAATGATATTGTAACTAAGGTAACTTTTTATGTCTTGGCATGGCCACGTTGAGTCCAGGTTATAAATATGAAGCTCAGATAATTTTATTGGCAAAAATAGAAAGATGACAAGCAATTTAGTTTTCAGGTTATACATATAAAGCTCAGATAATTTTACTGGCAAAAATAGAAAGATGACAACCAGTTCAGTTTTATGAGAATGTGACAATTCATAGACATTGTTTTCTTAAAAAAATTATGATCCTCTCTCTTCAATTGGATTAGTGATGATGTAAAAAAGTTAAAAACCAACAATATCTCTCCATCACATGTTTTCTTAAAAAAACACAGTGAATAGTCAACAAAAATGTGGCGGGGCATTGCTTATTTATTAATTATATGAGTCAACAAAAATTTGAAAATGTCTATATAGTAGAGTCGGTGAGCTTGCGACGCCGTGCTCTTCGTGACTGTGTTAATTTTATGAACTTTGCTTTTTGGATTGATGTCATTTTAATGTGGGTATTTAATTTTACAGTATTACTATCTTATCGTGCGATCCGTGTGTTTTTAGTATAAATTGTTAGTTATTCCGTAGCGACGCAGCACGCTACCTATCTAAGCCAAAAGAATGAAGGGACACGAAGCACTAGTGTATGCACGAAGCTTTGTGTAGTGTCCGCATGTTCCCCAACTCCGATCGAATGATCACAGTATCACACCGCACTGGATATGCCGGGGCATTCTTGTCGCCGGGCTGAGCTGACCTCCAATGATTCGGGTGGGTGGCTGCCATGATTAGCATGATCGACTCATGCTAGTCAAACTAGCGCTCCGCGTCCATTCATTCTTTTGGCTTAAATTAAAAATTGTTGTCTCCGTCAACCAGATAATTGCGTCATTTCACAATGTGCTAAGTACTTCGCTCCTATAGCCCTACCCTCCATTAACTTATTCTCACACACGTACTATTTTTTTAAAGAAAAGGCTAATGTCAGAGAAGTTGGTCATGAAATTCTGATCAATTGAAAAAAAGCAGAATCCACGTTCTAGCGTGATCTTCGAGTTTGATCCTTCCTTTAGCGGAACGTTCGAATGCCCCATGCCTGCAGCCCCGCCTCCACGGGACGTGTGATGCTGCTGCCTCGCGCCTGCTGCCCACTATTATAATTTTGGTAGATTGATGCGCCCACACGTGCTCTTTCCCCGTGCCTCTGCCGCTAGGTCCCGATTTGACCGTGCACGCTTGTGGGGAGAAATTATCGCGCCCGCTACCAATAGGAGCAGCAGCGACGGGCCATGCCTTGCCGCGCACTCCTGCTGCCCGCATGCTGCTGATGACCGGCCGCATCAATCTGGAATATGGAGACAGATATATATATATATATATATATATATATATATATATATATATATATATATATATATATATATATATATATATATATATAGAGAGAGAGAGAGAGAGAGAGAGAGAGAGAGAGAGAGAGCAGAGCATGGATGCAACTTCGTGCTCCACGCATTCACGCACGCCTGCTTGGCTTCCTCACAAGCGCTTGCTGGCACCGCTCTGCGCCTAAGGGGGCACTCGCCACGTCCCCTAGACGCTACGCTGCTGATAAAACACTTGCAACGTAAAGCATTTGCTGCAACATATGTCTGAAATAGATGAAACATTTACAACATACGCTTGCAACATATGTGTATGAGCACTGCAACATATGCAACATCCAGATAAAACACTTGCAACATACGTTTGAAATAGGTGAAACATTTGGAACATACACTTGCAACATATGTGTGAAAACATATGCAACATCCAGATAGAACACTTGCAACTTACAACATGAAAACACTTGCTTGCAAAAAAAAAAAGATCAAACAGATAAAATATTTTGGACAACATATCAAGTTGCAACATATGTGTGAAAACATATGCAACATTCATATCAAAACGCTTGCAACATATACGTGCGGAAATGGATGAAACAGTTCAAACAAACGCTTGCAACATATCTTCAAAAAATAGTGCAACATATGCAACATCCCCGACCTACTTTTGCAACATCCATATGAAATGATTGGAACATGCCTCAGAAACGTCTGAAACAATTGAAACGTACATTTGCAACATAGGGGGAGAGAGGCTTGGGCCGATCGATTCCGTCCGTCGGGGTGGGAGCCGGCGACGAGCAGCTGCGCGTGAGCACCACCCACCACCAGCATCAGCGGCGCGCACGAGCACCACCACCACCAGCGCTAACGGCACCGGGCTTGGCTCGGCGACGACGGTGGGGATGGGGGGCGGGGAGCGCCATGGCGGCCGGGGTGGGGGAGTTCGGTCGTTGGGGAGAGAGAGGCGCCAGCGCCGATGTGGGGAGACCGCCGACTCCTCTACACACCGCCGCCCGCCACCATGGATCTCGCTTGGGTGGGGAGAGGGCCACCGAATCCACGGGCGTTGGACGCCCCGGTAAGTGAAGACGTCGGGGTGGGGGAGGTGCCGCCCGAGGTGGGGAGGAGCTGTCGGGGGAGGGAGGGGCGCCGAGGTGGGGGAAAGAGGACGTCGGGTGGGGAAGGTCGCACACCGGGGTGGGTGAGGGCGCCGTAGCCGGCTAGGGAGGCAGCCATGGCCGCACGTCGGTTGGGGCAGATCATGAGCGCAAAAGGGATAAGAATAAGAGGAGGAAGCGTGTGATAACGAGCGCGCAGAGTGAGGCGTCCGTCCGTCAGGAGCATTACCGTTCGTATAGTCTTCAACATCGATCGTTCCTGTCAAACAACTGAAATATAGTCATTACTACACATCGGAACCATCATTTATTTGTTTCCAATCAGCTAGCACTGAAATGCACGCACGTACACGCCAAAGGATTGTCAGTTGTTGGACAGAATAATGTGAGCATAACAAATTGCCCCCCGCTTCAACTTCAAAGAGAGGAAAGTGTCACAGGCTCAACTCAATTACAAGAAAATCGTTAGTACAGATTTACCACAGATGACATATCCATGCAACCTATAGTTAGGTGCATTTGTCACAATGTCACACTAGCAAACAGCAGAAGGTATTATGCCGTTTGAATTGTAGTCATTGTCGCTTAACGTCCAACATGGCATGTCCCAGTTTGTTAGTATATTGACAACGAGCGCATGCATTTTTTTTAAAAAGCATTAACAACACTGGTGCTTTCTTCACTTGTAGAAGTCGAAGTCTGTCTCGGGCTTCTTCACATTGGTCCTGTAGCCCTTCTCAAAGTCTTTGGGCAGGATCGCGTACCGATTTTTCCTAACGGCATGCATGCCAGCTCTTGGCATATTGCAGCAATCTGAAAAAGAGATAGGTCCACGAGTATATAAAAATAAAGGGTCAAAAGGAGAACAGTATAACTTGTAAATTGTATCTACGTCTACAAGGAAAGGAGAAATGTATGGTCTACTGTGTATTACCACACCAAGAGTCAAAAACTGAGAAGGCAAAGCAAAACAGCCATCTAAGTTTTTTTTTACCTCAGCCCAAAAGAGAATAAGCTAATTTGCAACAGGGCTATCTAATTACTATTAGTACAAGAAATTTGTTTTTTTGAAAAAAAAAATCACCATGTAATTTGGTGCAGAACCCACTATATTATTTTGGTAACCTAGTACCAAATACCCATTTTGTGCATAATCTTGAGCATACAAGTGTTCATATCTTATACAGAGAGATTCATATAGATTATAGCTAACTCCCACTTTGTGTTAGGAAGTGCGGTAGTACCGCGCCTACAAATCTTGACAGTCTTGAGGGGTAGGCATGCTTGGTGCCGCACTTTGAATCTTAATTGAGATTCAGTCCAAACGATTTACTGTGGGGCTCATTTATTCTTCATCTTATCCTCGTGGTCCATGATAACTTCTTTCCCTCTCTCTCTCCCCGACGCTGACGCCTTGCAAGCCTGTCATTGTTGTTTGGCCGTTGCCGATCTCTGGCGATTGCAGCAGTGTCAATCAAGAATCCCTCAACGTCGGCTGATGGCTGCTCACCGCCTCGCCCAAGTAGTTTCTTCCTCTCCTCTCCATTCCTCGTTTGAGAAGATGGAGCACGGAGATAATGACCGAAGGGGAAAAAGGAAGATAAATGAGCAAAGAGATATGATCCACCTCGGCCGTGGTCGAGGGAGGTCAACAAGACGCAGCAAAGAGTGCAGCTCAAGGGGACTTGATGACGAGAGGGAGGCATGTGCAATACATTGAAGATGAGGAGAGGTTGGAGATGATAGGTAGTGCCATCGATGCCATTCCCGACACCTCACAAATCTCTTTGAGTTTGATGGCAAATACATGAGAGATTTTGAGGTGAGATCATCATGAGACCGCCAGATGACTCCGTCGAGATGCGATTTGTCAACTATTCCAAGAGTTGAAAGCTGGTGGAAGAGGCAAGGAGGATCAATCCCTATGCGGTCTGCAAGGATTTGGACATTGATTATAGATTCGGAATGAGTTTCATTCTAACTTTTATGCCACCGCCATTCTTGTATCTAAGAAAACCAAGATTATCAAGATGCGATATATTGATTGGGATGAGTTGCGGGAGAAGGAGGAGCCTGAGTTTGACAAGGTAATCAAAATTTGTGACAGTTCTACCTTTCGGACATCATGGGTTTCAATATAACTGGAATGAGGAGGTCCTTGCACGCTTTCATGCCACATACTTCTATGACCAGACCTCTGATGAGATTCACTGGATGACTGATGGTCGGCACTACCGAGTCGATTTTGTCATATTCAACCAGATTCTTGGCTTTGGGGAGGATCACAGAGGTTACAATTACATTCATGATGAGCCTCGAGCTGAGATCCGTGACATTAGTTATATGTGGAGAGATAGAAGGATTGCAGATGGCAAGAGGAGTGGTCTATATAGCTTATATTACATTCTCAACAACCTCATCAGGAATACCATCAACCTAAAGGATGGAGCAGCCTCAGACATTAATGGCTATGTGAGAAATGCGTTGGCTAGATTTGCTCTAGGTGGGGACAGGTTCAATGTCCCTAGATTCATGTAGACTGAGTTGAGATTTGTAGTGGAGGATGGGAGGAGGGGTCTGCCCTATGCCCCTTACCTCATGTTCATGATTGAGAGGATCACTGGATTTTATTTTCCAAAGGATGGGATGCACACCGTCTACAAAATTGAGAAGACCCAGCCAGCTGTAGCTACTGCTGGAGCGGGGAGCTCTCATGGTCATGTAGATATCTCCGAGTCTTCCCGCTCTAGGTCTCGTGAGAGGAGGCAAGATGAAGAAGTTTGGCAAGTGATTGAAGGCAATCTTGATGAAGTACACATATGCAGCTAACAGAGCATATGAGACATAGCTTGAAACGCGTCGGCCAGCGTGGAAAGGACCTTCCACCACTTCCTCCTATTCCACCTCCTCCACAAGATGACCTTTCAAGTCTCTCTGACACAGATTCAGATGATGAGGATGATGATGATGAGGAGGAGCAGCAGGGACGAGCAGCAGATTGGGATGAGACCCTGGAGGGATACCATCAGAGACAGGAGTCGAGGCGTTCCACTCGCTACACCACCACTACTCATCATCGTACGTGCATGTATTGACTCATGACGATGATGGTGCTACTGAGAGACTAACTGCGCAGGAGGTGCTAGGGCTACAAGAGGTGATGATATTGATTGGACAGACATCCAAGGAGATGACGAGTAGGTGTTGATCTTTCTTCTTTTCTTCTCTTTTTGGTGCTTTATGCCAAAGGGGGAGAAAATTAGAGGGCTCAGGTCAATCAACTTTTCGACGCCACGGTCAGCAGTTGCGCTTCATGTCCTATTCGATGAGTGTTAGTCTTCGCTAGGTGGAAAGTTTGAGAGTCGCTCAAAACTCTAAATAGTAAAATAATGCTACTATTTGACTCTTTGTGTATCGGATATGGACATGTATCGTTGTGTGGATTAGAAGTCATCTTATTATGCTAGGTTGTATATCTTTTTATCTGAGCTAGTTGTGTGGTGCTTGACTCTATCTTGCTCGTACAGTCAGGAGCGGCACTACCGCATAGCAGCAAGCACATGTGTGCATAAACTGTCATTTGCATCACATTTTACATACCTGAAACAGTGTGCAGCACCCCATAGGAGCATGGATGTAGGGGGAGCACCATCACTTTCACTAAAATGTGAATCTTGACTTCTTATGCCAATTTGAGAATTCAATTCTCTATTCACATACTTAGGGGGAGGCTCTACACCCATGGCTCGAAAGTCTCAGTATTTATTTCATATCTGTTGTAAGCTTTAATTGGGTTCTCATCAATCACCAACAAGGGGGAGATTGAAAGTGCAATCAAGCCTTAATTGTGGGTTTTGGTGATAATGACCACGCAATTAGAGAACTAATGAGATTTATCGAGATGACAAGCATGGAATTTATATTCAAGGATGCTACACGAAACGGAGGAGCCCTCAATTATATATGTAGATGGCTTCAAACTCAAAGGAGATTTAAATTCTTTTATATATTGAATTTGAGTATAGGAAAAGCCGTACTATAAAGCAGGACACAATGTGTCGGTGTTTCGGACCGGGGGGTCCTCAACCAACCAGTGAATTTGAACTGCGTGCCCCTAATCCCGGATGGTGATGCAAAGAGACACAAGGTTTATACTGGTTCAGGCAATCGAAGCCCTACGTCCAGTCTGAGAGATCGATCTTGTATTCTTTGCACCGAGGTACTTGTAGTAGGGGTTACAAGCTAGGCGAGAGAGGGAGCTGGTCCCAGGTCTCTGCGCGGAGCGGTGCGGGCTGCTTGAGACGTTGCTCTCAGGCAGCGGGGGAGCGTGTCTGAGTCTACGAGAGCTTATGCGAATGTTCGTCTATCTTTTTTCCATTGTGGGCCTGTGTGTGCGTGTGGGCGTGTGGGCGTGAGCGTCCACCCTCTAGAAACGGCCCCGGTCACTCCTTTTATAGTTGAAGGGGGGACCGGGGTGATACATGTGTTCACTATGCGGCGAGCGGAGGTGGCGTGTCTGAGTCCTGTAGCTTGCTACTGTGGCGGCATGTTCAACAAAGTGGTCTTGTCCTTGATGTACTGTTGCAACGCGCCGGTCACACCTGATCTTGTACGACGTGGGCGCTCCAGTGATAGCTTGACGCAGGGCATGGCCGACGATGTGCTGGTCGCTGTGCGTTGACGGTGTAAAGAGCCGAGGTTCAGTTGGTGCCGAGTCCGAGCCGTCGCGGGGGGCTCGGCGGGCGTGAATCTGAGGCTGCCGAGCCCCTGAAGTGGATTGCCGAGGCTTGGAGGGAGCAGTTGGTCCTATACACTGATTCTGAGGCTATAGTGACCCGGACTGGACTCCCCACGCCGTGCTGTTCCTAGAGCAGGTATTAGGTAGTACAACATAGTACGGCCGCCAGTCATGGGTACAGTGCTGAGCATAGTGGCAGTTAATCCCTGCTCAGTCCTGTCTCTCGTCCCGTCGGTCACTCTGTGGTACTACGCCGACGTGCGGCTGACGTTGCGGGAGTGGTTGGGCGCATTAATTGGACGCGATGCTTTGTCAGAGAAGTCGGTCGAGATGGAGGCGACGAGGTTGTTGCCGAGCCGGCCTCGGGCGAATCGGAGAATCGGTAACCCATCCGAGGCCTTGCGGGGCGGGGCCTCGGGCGAGAGGGCCTCGGCAAGGCAGAGAGTCGTTGTGGCGCGGGCCTCGGGCGAGTCGGAGAATCGGCCGAGACCCTATGATCGTCCTTTGGCATTGATATAAGCGAGGCCTAAGGACTCTTTTCGGTTCTTGCTTAGGGTATCCCCTTTTATGGTATCCGACACAATGCTTAAGCTAATATGTGCTACCAAGTGCTCAAACAACCATAAGCATCCTCAGATTCACAGTCAAGACAATCTACACTTCACTATTACCCTTGTTGTCTTGCGTGGTACGAGCTCCGACTCGCCTGACCCCTTGGGTGCGAGCTCCGACTCGCCCGACCCCATGGGCGTGGGCTCCGGTTCGCCTGACCCTTTGGTCGCGGGCTCCATCTCACCCGCCCCTAAGGTCATGGGCTCCGACTCGCTCAACCCTTTGGTCGCGGGCTCCGTCTCGCTCGACCCCAAGGTCGCGGGCTCTGGCTCGCCCGACCATTTGGTCACGGGTTCCGTCTCGCCCGACCCTAAGGTCGCGGGCTCTGGCTCGCCTGACCTCATGGTCGCGGGCTCCGTCTCCCCTGATCCCTTGGGTGCAGTGACCATTGGGGGCTGGGAGGTATATATACCTTTCCCTTTCCTCGCCAACGGCTATCTGCGATTTAAAGTGACCGTTGGGGGCTGGGGGTCTATATACCTTTCCCCTTCCTTCCCAACGGTAACCAACACTGCTCTCTTCTTCCTCACTTTAGTACGTCTAAAATGAGTAGGAGCTCTCTCTTTCTCACTCCATTATTGACCTAAAGCCCTCAAGCAAATCCATTGATTTCCCCATCAATCCTTGAAGAAAAGAGTCCAAACTTGATTAGAGAGCAACTCCATTAATTCTCAAATTCTAAAGAGCAGGCGGTTGTATTTGTTACTCTCAAAGCTTGGCTCTTAGCCGGCTAGAGCGTCGCCCGTAGAGCTTGTCAACTTCTGTGGCAGCCCCGGGAGGTTTGTAACCATCTCTTGAAGCTAGTAAACTCACCCCTCATCTCAAGAGTTAAGTCTCTTGACTTAAGAACGAGGAAGGGTTGAAAAGCTCTAAGCCTTAGTGGCTAACCTCAACAACGTGGAGGTAGGCAAGTCTTGGTGGAGAGCCGAACCACGAGATAAATTATTGTGTCACTTGTGCTTGATTTACATTACTTGTATGGCATATTGTTGTTGAGGTGATTTCTAGGATTGAGGCCGGTTTACATGTGTGTGGTGTTTCCACCACCTTCATTTGTCGATCTGTGATCTACTACCCTGTAAGAAGCTAAGAAATATACCCGATCCAAATTTTGTTGGGTAGATTTTGAACTGTGAACTAATCTCTTCTACAGGTGCGGCAGTGCCGCGTTCACAGAGCGGCAGTGTTGCGGGTGAATTTGACTTCAGTTTTAGTTGAATTTTTACAAGCCTATTCACCCCCCTCTAGGCGTACCAGAGATCCTACAATAGGAGTACAACATCCCATGACCCCAAACAAAATCGCAAAATCTAACCAGTGATGGTCACGCGCTCGCACGACCGCGCTCCCTGTGCTGACGTCGATCGTTGCTGGAGGCGGGTTAAGGTTTGCTGCCTCCCCCGACCCTAGATCCCTAGCAATAGGCAGGCCCAGCGGTGCGTGGGCGGGGCGGTGGAGTACCGCCAAGCATGGTGGTGGAGGCGGCGGTTGGGGCGGACCGGCGGAGCAGAAGCGGGGGAGGCTCGCCGACGACTAGATGACGAAGCCGACGGGTTAACGGAGGGCCAGGGTGGATGGTGGACGGGGCAGCAAGGCGGCACGTTGTCGGCGCGGCCGTGGGTGGTGGTGGAGGCAGCGGGTATTTTTGTATGTATATATGTCAATGAATTTTGTTTGGGGTTATGGGATGCTATACTTAATTTAACTAATTGTTAGTCAAACTAAGTAAAATTTGCCTTTTTGTCTAGTCAAATATACCTCTCATTTTTGGACGGAGGTTGTTGCATGGCAGGGGAAGCTAGATGTATAGGCAGTTGAAAACAATCGTGTGGATATATATTGCCTTGTCGTTTTGGTACATAATCTTGTTTGTAACGAAAAGCCATTCCATCATGGATCATCACCACCATGGCACCATTCGAGCGAGGCGGAAGGAATCATCCGTGTCCGAGCCCCGCGACAAGATGCAGTGAACTCCGTCCAACATATCCGCATTCCGTACGTATATATCACCGTATGATTAGGTCGGGTGGGAGTAGTTAGGGAACATCAAACATGCGTGCGCGGCTGCAGAGTGACAGAACAGGGTGCACGGCTGCACGCACGCACGTAGCGCGAAGCTGCGAAGTGCGCCCAAAATATGCAAACGAGATGCCATGTGGCGCGTTCAAGTGCCGACGAACTGGTGGGTACCGGTGGTAGGTGTTGTAGAGCTGTGTGCATGTGCTGCTAGCTTGGCGCGCCGGCCGGCGTTCTCCGGCAGGAGTAGGACACGCGTTCGCCGGGGCCGAACAAGGTTCCCAATTCGTTGCACGTCGTCGCGGCGCCATTCGTGCGTGCGTGCGTGGCCCAAGGCACCACGCCCGTTCTCCGCTCGTCACCACCCACCCGTGACCGTGACCCGTGCGCGCGTCTTAGTCAAACCATGGGTCGCTGCGGTGCTAGCTAGGTGCCTGCGCCTCCAGCTGTGCGTGGAATCTGGGACGGATCGGAAGCATGCATGCACACCAGCTAACTCGACGCTGCACACAACCGCGCGGCAACAACTCGATGCTGTGCCGGCTGCAAGCCACGTACAGGCACGGCACATATATAATTCATGCCAACGGTTTTGCTGTCTGATGGTGCTACCTTATCCCAAGGAAATGATAATTCAGAATTACAAACATTACATGGTATATACCACGCGTACTGCCCATGCATGGTCTCCTGATGTATGTGCGCACGCCCTCAGCATTCCCGTTAAGATGCGTGATTAAGCATCTTGGATACTAGATTAAGTTAATTCCTTAGGCTAGCAAAACACACAAGGTAACGCTAAATGAATTCTCAAAAAAAAAAAGTTAATGCTAAATGACTAAGGCCTCAGTTCGTTTTGTTGGGGAACCATTCCTGGTGTCGTTTTCTTTAGAAATCATAATTTAAATAACATGGGAAGGGTTCCGGCCAAAAAAGGCCTCCAATGGGCTAACCGAACGGTGCCTGGATCGACAGCCTGAACATGGATCAAAGCCTCGTATCCTGGTTAGGGCATCGTAACCTTCGTTCCCACCGCGGTTTTCCTTACCGGTGGTTGTAACTATGCGACACAGACACAGAAGTGGTAATGTATGCCGCTTGTGTACCGCTGGCCGTGTAACAGCCGCTACGACAAAACACCTCATCTCACATGTACGACTGTACCATCTCTTAATCTTTATCATGCCGTTTATCTGGCCAGTGCTACGGATGACGAGTACTAGTAGGCTAGAAGGTAGCAACTGGCAATGACAACAAAGGAGGAAAACATATCCGAACGGTGCGCCCGTGGAAAGAGCGCATAACCACCATGCATGAGTGTGACTCTACATCATCCTCTGCATAGCATATAGCATAGAACGCACTCTCTCTACACCACTCCTAGAACCACTTACTTTGCTACTGTATTTAATTCGTCACGTGTGTAAAACGCATGCACAGTGGAGCTCCAGATCCAAATCCAACACCGACGGCATGAGCTGACAGTCCGCACGCGGGATGGGATAACGCAGCAGGCGCAGGGCAGGGCGTCGAGCCGTCGTCGTCTCCCCATCCCGGGACACCAGACACCACCCCGAATTCCCGGCGGCATCGGTGACCCTGCGCCA
The DNA here is from genome assembly GCA_904845875.1 of Miscanthus lutarioriparius. Lineage (NCBI taxonomy): Eukaryota > Viridiplantae > Streptophyta > Magnoliopsida > Poales > Poaceae > Miscanthus > Miscanthus lutarioriparius. Next base: position 114,746,282 of record CAJGYO010000002.1, read on the forward strand.
CCGCGCACTGACAAGATGGTCCCGCACTTCGGTCGACTCCGTCGATGACCGGTGTCCCCATCTAGGCACCGGGCCACTTCGGAGTTCGGACAGGAAACTTCCTGGCATCAGTTCATCACCGGCAAAGTGGCGGATGCTTCCGGTTTTCGTCGATCACAGCTCCGACGGCCATGATACGTCCGTACGCTAGCTGTACGGCCGCACCGCCGCAGCCACGTTTGCGGCGCCCGCTGCTAACCTGCGCCAGCCAGTAGCCCCTATAAAAGAGTCGCGTTGGAGCAGACTGGGGACTCATCGGCTTTGAGCATCGCAGTCTCTCTCACTCACTCGCATTCACCACTCACGAGCTCCAACCAATCTCTAGCTACGCTACACAAGCTCTCTCCTCGTGCCGCCTGCTCCTGGACCATCGATGGAGACCTACGCGGCAACGGCGTCGCCACCCACGTGCGTGGACAAGCTCAGCCACCAGCTCTTCTCCCTGCTCGAGAGCGAGTTCCTCATCGGCGGGTGGTGCCCGTCCGGCCCCGGGAGGCCAGCGCGGGCGCTCCTCGACGGTGGCGGCCGCGTGCGGGTGCTCGCCATCGACGGCTGCGGCGCGGGCGCCGAGGACGCGCTCCTGGCCGCCGCGGCGCTCGCGAGGCTCGAGGCCAAGCTGCGCGACTGCACGGGGGACCCCGACGCGCGCGTCGCGGACTTCTTCGACGTGGCCGCGGGCGCCGGCGCAGGCGGCGTCCTCGCCGCGATGCTGCTCCTCAGGGGCGCCGACGGCCGCCCGCGGTACTCGGCCCAGGAGGCGCTCGCGTTCGTCGCCGGCATCGTCGGGAGGAAGGACTGGTGCGGCCGGAGCCGGCGCGGTGGGTTGGCGAAGCTCTTCCGCGGCTCTCGCGGCGGCGGCGACCGCATGCTCCGCCGCGTGTTCGGGGACGCCACGCTCAGGGACACCGTGGCGCCGCTCCTCGTGCCGTGCTACGACCTCGGCACGGCCGCGCCGTTCGTGTTCTCGCGCGCCGACGCCGTCGAGAGCGATAGCTTCGACTTCCGCCTCCGCGACGTGTGTGCCGCCACCTGCGCCGCGGGCGGCGCGCTCGCGAGCGTGAGGTCGGTCGACGGTGCCACGGCCATCTCCGGGGCGTCCGGGGGAGTGGCGGCCATGGGTAACCCCGCCGCGGCCGCCATCACCCACGTGCTCCACAATAAGCAGGAGTTCCCCCTCGCCACCGGCGTCGAAGACCTCCTCGTGCTCTCCATCGGCGCCGGTGCCTCCTCGGCCACCGTGCCCGTGTGCGACGGGTCGAGCACGCCCATGCCCACGCGTTCTCCGTCGCCGCGGGAGCTGGCGCGCGTAACCGCCGAGGGCGTCGCGGACATGGTGGACGAGTCAGTGGCCATGGCGTTCGGGCTCGCGTGCGGAAGCAACTACGTGCGCATCCAGGCCGGCAAGGCGCCGGCGCCGCTCCACGCGGCCACCGCATCCGCGGCAGCGGGAGCGATGCTTGCGCAGCGGAACGTGGAGTCGGTGCTGTTCCGGGGGCGGAGGCTGTCGGAGCGGACCAACGCCGAGAAGGTGGACGCGATGGCCGCGGAGCTGGTCAAGGAGCAGGAGCGGCGGAGGCGCAGCCCGCTTCGGAACGTGGCCATCAAACAGGTCGGCACGCCGCGCCTGTCGTCGGCGACCACTGCTTCGTCGGGCACTGCGACGGCCAGGACGGCGTCGACGATGCCGTCGCCGGCGTCATGGGAGTCGCGCAGATAGTTGGCCGGGTTGATTTAGGTCGTAATTAAAGATTTAACGTGGTGAGGATCTTGTCTTGTGTACATGCATATATGCAATGCAAAGGCTAGGAGCGGGGTGTGTTATTTTTGTTATTTGCAAGGAGGAGTCACACGCACTTGGAGACGAACATGCACGAACCCGGCCAACTGGCCAACTCCTCCACTGTGTCGCTTTGTGCACTCGTTGTCCGCATGCATGATTACATGTTCCCCAACTCCGATCCAATGATCACACACCGCACCCGGATATGTCGGAGCATTCTTGTCGCTCGGCTGAGCCTGAGCTGAGCTCCAATAATTCCAGTGGGTGGGTGCTTGTCATGATTTCCCACTCATAGCTAGCATGCATGATCAGCCTCAAGCAAAGCTACGCTACGCAGCAGTGGACTTGGCCGGTTGGGAGATGGGTTCGTGGAATCGTGGTCCTCTCATCACGCGGGCGCGCGGTGGCGCCTCCACTGTGGTCGCCGCCGCTAGCTGAGCGGCACTTGCTGGTTGGCGCCGGCAGGACACGCGTTGCCCAGCTGATTCGGCAGAGCCTCACGGCGCAAATCACGGGCCAAAGGAATATGGGCCCGCGCTGCATTGCACCCAGCGTCTTCCGTCCAGGTCCACTTCCACACTAATGGACTCATCCGGCCATCTATGTCGTGCGCGCGCGTTTTGAATTTTTTATCAAACCAAAAGTCTTTGCTACGCAATGGCTCCAGGCTCCAGCTGAGTAGATGTAGGAGTCAGCTAACCTCAGCAATGTATGAGTTTTTGAACAAATGTTTAATTGACGTCAACTCCTGCTACTACTGCCGCCCCCAAGCTGGTGATCTACAAGCTGAGAAGGCTGTTGTTTCACTTACTTTGTCTTCCGATCTTGCCTTTGGGGGCTTGTTACCCCTGCTCGTACATAAACATCTTTTTTAATACCTATCATAATTGAAAGACAGAGCTCATGCTATTGCTTTAAAAAAACATTTCTTCTTTTATAGTAGACGTAGATACAATTTACAAACAATACTTTTCTCCTTTGGATTTTTTTTAAATATGCGTGACAGAGTTCGACTTCTTCAAGTGAAGAAAGAGCCAGTGTGGGGGAAAAAAATGCTTGCGCTCATCTGTCAATATACTAACAAACTGGGACAAATGCTAGGTTGGATTTGACCCATACTTGTTGTTAAGCGATAATGTTACTATAATTCAAACAGCATCATGCCTTATGCTGTTTGCTAGTGTGGCAAATGCACCTAATTAACGTAGGTTGCATGGATATAGGTCATCGGTTGTGTTATTTTGTACTAACGATTTTCTGATAATTGAGCCTGCGACGACACTTCCCTCCCTTAAAGTTGATGCGAGCACATTTGCTATTATGCTCCAGAAATGCTATACAACACACATGTGTTTTAGCAAAAAAAAAAAACACATAGATTTTTTTTTTGTATCTATGAAAAAAGGGCCCCACCACCTTCGTCCTCCCCGCTCCCGCACCTATATATCACGCCACGGAACCCGCTCTGTTCTTCTCAGCGAGCTTTGGCATAGAGAACAACAGCCATACACCGTCCGAGCGAGAGCGATCCTCTGATCGTTGTTGACCATCGCGTTGCCATTGATGCCGCCTAACGAGTCGAAGCCCACGCCCAAGATTGCCGCAACTGCCGCCGCCGCGCCCAAGCTCACCAGCACCACCGGCACCGCGGCGGCACCCAAGGCCAGCCGATCGTCATCCGCGTCACCGTGCCTCTTCTCCATGCGGGGCGGCGAGCTCACCGACGGTGTCGCTGGCGACGTCGGCAAGGCCGCCGCCCTCCTCACGGGCGTGCCGAGGAACGTCACGCTCACCCCGTTCGCCGGGGCCTTCCACCCCACCACCAAGGCGTCAGAAGCGCCGCGGGAGCTGGTAAGGTAGGCCGCCGCGAACGCGTCCGGGGCACGTTCCTCCTCCTCTGCAATCTGTGATTTGTCTTTCCATAGAAAAAATTGTTTCTTGTGATATGTGAATCTGTGATCTTGTGATTTGTGATTGTCTAGAGGTAGAAGAAGGCTAGAGGCTGAAGGTAGAAGAAGGGTGGAAGCTGTTGGATCTTAATCCTATGGTGCAAAAAGAAATTCATGTGTTGAAACTGCATAAAACACATGGTTATGTAGTAGACAGATTCAAAGTATGCCTATTAAGCAAATAAATGAGAGTATGTCTACTATAATTCATGACAATGTTACTATACTTGTTTGACCCATACTTGTTGTTAAGCGACAATGTTACTATAATTCAAACAGCATCATGCCTTATGCTGTTTGCTAGTGTGGCAAATGCACCTAATTAACGTAGGTTGCATGGATATAGGTCATCGGTTGTGTTATTTTGTACTAACGATTTCCTGATAATTGAGCCTGCGACGACACTTCCCTCCCTTAAAGTTGACGCGAGCACATTTGCTATTATGCTCACATTATTCTGTCCAACAACTGACAAATCTTTGGCGTGTACGTGCGTGCATTTCAGTGCTAGCTGATTGGAAACAAATAAATGATGGTTCGGATGCGTCTGAGTAATGATTATTTCCAGTTGTTTGAGAAGAACGAACGATGTTGAAGAGATTACACCAAGGATCAAACTCGATCGAAGAACACGCTAGAATGCTGATTCTGCCTTTTTTTTTTGGGTTCTTGTACCAATTGAGCTGGCGCAATGCGCTCTAAGAAATTCAAATCCAATTTCTATCCGCAGTGCGTTCTAAGAAATTCATACCAAATTGGGGCTCCAACTAGTACCTGACATTCGCCATTTTTTAAAAAAAAAATGGTACGTGTGCGACAATAAGTTAGCCCTTGTTTAGTCATAGGAATTTAGATTTTGGGGTTACTGTAGCACGTTCGTTTTTATTTGGCAAATAGTGTTCAAACATGGACTAATTAGGCTCAAAACGTTCGTCTCGCAATTTCCCACCAAACTGTGCAATTGGTTTTTCTTTTCGTCTACATTTAATGCTCCATGCACGAGCTGCAAACATTCGATGTGACAGGTACCGTAGCAACTTTTTAGAAGTTGGAGTTGAACTAAACAAGGCGTTATTTATGGATAGATAGAGAGCAAAGTACTTACCACATGGCGGCGAAATGCATGACTACGCAATTACCAGATCACCGAGACACCAATTAATTAAGCCAAAAGAATGAAGGGACACGAAGCACTAGTGTTTGACCACCATATACTCCGTATGCACGAAGCTTTGTGTAGTGTCCGTATGCTCCCCAACTCCGATCCAATGATCACAGTATCACACCGCACCGGATATGCCGGGGCATTCTTGTCGCCGGGCTGAGCTGACCTCCAATGATTCCGGTGGGTGGCTGCCATGATTTCCCACTCATGGCTAGCATGATCGATCTCATGCTAGTCAAACTAGCGCTCCGTGTCCATTCATTCTTTTGGCTTAAATTAAAAATTGTTGTCTCCGTCAACCAGATAATTGCGTCATTTCACAATGTGCTAAGTACTTCGCTCCTATAGCCCTACCCTCTATTAACTTATTCTCACACACGTACTATTTTTTTTAAAGAAAAGGCTAATGTCAGAGAAGTTGGTCATGAAATTCTGATCAATTGAAAAAAAGCAGAATCCACATTCTAGCGTGATCTTCGAGTTTGATCCTTCCTTTAGCGGAGCGGCCGAACGTCCGGCGCCAGCAGCGAGTCCGAACACCCCACGTCTGCAGCCCCGCCTCCACGGGACGCATGATGCTGCTGCCTCGCGCCTGCTGCCCACTATTATAATTTTGGTAGATTGATGCGTCCGCACGTGTTCTTTCCCCGTGCCTCTGCCGCTAGGTCCCGATTTGACCGTGCACGCTTGTGGGGAGAAATTATCCCGCCTGCTACCATTAGGAGGAGCAGCGACGGGCCACGCCTGGCCGCGCACTCCTGCTGCCCGCATGCTGCTGCTGACCAGCCGCATCAATCTGGAAAAAGGAGAGAGAGAGAGAGAGAGAGAGAGAGAGCAGCCGAGCATGGATGCAACTTCGCTCCACGCTCACATCACGCCCGGCTATTTCCCATCAAGACGCTGGGACCGCACGCGCCAAGGGGGCACCTCTGCCTACGCCCCCTAGCCACGCCTGCTGATGAAACACTTGCAATGTAAAGCATTTGCTGCAACATACGTCCGAAATAGATAAAACATTTACAACATACGGTTGCAACATATGCGTATGAGCACTGCAACATATGCAACATCTAGATAAAATACTTGCAACATACGTCTGAAATAGGTAAAACATTTGGAACATACACTTACAACATATATGTGAAAACATATGCAACATCCAGATAGAACACTTGCAACTTGCAACATGAAAACACTTGCTGCAAAAAAAGACTGAAACAGATGAAATATTTTGGACAACATACTGTTGCAACATATGTGTGAAAACATATGCAACATTCATATCAAAACGCTTGCAACATACGTCTGGAAATAGATGAAATAGTTTAAACAAACGTTTGCAACATGTCTCTGAAACAGTTGCAACATCCCCGACCTACTTTTGCAACATCCATATGAAATGATTGCAACATGCCTCTGAAACGTCTGAAACAATTGAAATGTACATTTGCAACATAGGAGAAGAGAGACCTGGGTCGATCGATTCCAGCCGTCGGGGTGAGAGCCGGCGGCGAGCGGCGAGCGTGAGCACCACCCACCACCACCACTATCAGCGGCACGCGCGAGCACTACCACCACCAGCACTGACGGCACCGGGCTTGGCTCGGCGACGACGGTGGGGGATGGGGCCAGGGAGCGCCATGGCCGCCGGGGTGGGGGAGCTCGGTCGCTGGGGTGAGAGGGCGCCGCGCCGAGGTGGGGGAGAGCCGCCGACTCCCCTACAACACCGCCGCGTCACCACCATGGATCTCACTTGGGTAGAGGAGAGGGCCACCGAATCCACAGGCGTTGGACGCTCCCGGTAGGTGAAGACGTCGGGGTGGGAGGTGGGGTGCCGCCAGGGTGGGGAAGGAGCTGCCGGGGTGGGGAGGAGGATGCCGAGGTGGGGAAAGAGGACGTCGGTTGGGGAAGGTCGCACACCGGGGTGGGTGAGGGCGCCGCAGCCGGCTAGGGAGGCAGCCATGGCCGCACGTCGGGTGGGGCAGATCATGAGCGCAAAAGGGATAAGAATAAGAGGAGGAAGCGTGTGATAAGGAGCGCGCAGAGTGAGGCGTCCGTCCGTCGGGAGCATTACCGTTCGTATAGTCTTCAACATCGATCGTTCCTGTCAAACAGCTGAAATATAGTCATTACTACACATCGGAACCATCATTTATTTGTTTCCAATCAGCTAGCACTGAAATGCACGCACGTACACGCCAAAGGATTGTCAGTTGTTGGACAGAATAATGTGAGCATAACAAATTGCTCCCCGCTTCAACTTCAAAGAGAGGAAAGTGTCACAGGCTCAACTCAATTACAAGAAAATCGTTAGAAAAGATTTACCACAGATGACATATCCATGCAACCTATAGTTAGGTGCATTTGTCACAATGTCACACTAGCAAACAGCAGAAGGTATTATGCCGTTTGAATTGTAGTCATTGTCGCTTAACATCCAACATGGCATGTCCCAGTTTGTTAGTATATTGACAACGAGCGCTTGCATTTTTTTAAAAAAGCATTAACAACACTGGTGCTTTCTTCACTTGTAGAAGTCGAAGTCTGTCTCGGGCTTCTTCACATTGGTCCTGTAGCCCTTCTCAAAGTCCTTGGGCAGGATCACGTACCGGTTTTTCCTGACGGCATGCATGCCAGCTTCTTGGCATATTGCAGCAATCTGAAAAAGAGATAGGTCCACGAGTATATAAAAATAAAGGGTCAAAAGGAGAACAGTATAACTTGTAAATTGTATCTACGTCTACAAGGAAAGGAGAAATGTATGGTCTACTGTGTATTACCACACCAAGAGTCAAAAATAGCCATCTAAGTTTTTTTTTTTACCTCAGCCCAAAAGAGAATAAGCTAATTTGCAACAAGGCTATCTAATTACTATTAGTACAAGAAATTTGTTTTTTTGAAAAAAAAATCACCATGTAATTTGGTGCATAACCCACTATATTATTTTGGTAACCTAGTATCAAATACCCATTTTGTGCATAATCTTGAGCATACAAGTGTTCCTCATTTATAACAAGCGCTCTTGTTGTTTTACATAATGAAAATTGAAAACGATGTGGCGATTTGAAGCACAAAACCAAGATGACAAGACTTGTAGATCCACTTAAGGGCTTGTTTGGATGCATGTGTATTCACCTCAATCCATATGTATTGAAGTGGAATGGAATGAAACTTAGTTTAATTCCACTCCAATCCCACTTCAACACATGTGGATTGAGATGAATACATGTGCATCCAAACAAGGCCTAAAGCTATAAATCTCTTGGTTGTTAACTTTAAGTTCAAAACTCTGCCACAACTAAATCTAGTGCAATAATGAGCTGGTAAAATCTGTCATTACAAATGATATTAACCTATGATATTTGCTCAGTAAGCCATGTTTGCTAACTTGCTAAGTGGACAGTAGGGACATCACAAAACAATTAGCTACTCACATGCCTCGTCCTATTTAGAGACAGGTAATTCAGATGAAGCCACTTAACCAATAGAACAAATCATTGGGCTGTGTGCATCACTATCAAGGTAACACGAGAACGTAACAAGAAGCATGATTGCATGGATGTTCCATGTATTTTATCCATTCCTATTAAAGATCACCCAAGTGTTCAAGTTCGCAGTGTGCGGAAATAAAATCCTAAAGTGTATTAGCCTACGCAGCAGGAGGTGCTTTTTTGAGATAACATACAAGTAATGACCCAATGCAGACAGTATCCCAGTAGTTTAAATGCAAATTATTTAATTATACTGAATCCTCGTAAGGAAAGTAGACTCACATCAGCAGCACTGATCTTATCTGGTCTGCAAACATAATCTTCCAAATCAACCTCGTCACTCAAATTCATCTTGGCAGTGCAGACCTGAATTGAAACAGCAGCCAGCGAACAGTTGAGAAAAAATATGATCCCAGCAACAAATATGAAAAACCAAAACATATAAAAAGAAAACAATTTAGTTTGCACTGATCGCAAATCCTTGACAGAACATATGACCATATCACAATTGAGCATGTGCATCTGTGCAGAACAAGTTAGCAATTGGTATGCAGTATGGCATGGTTGAAAATTTTAATTAATTACCAAATAAAGAAATCTGCGCAGCTCAATAGCTATTTGTACAAGATGAAAAGGACCTTAATAGCAATACCTGAAGCAATCCATCAAAGTTTCATCATATGTGAATAAACAAAAATCAAATACCAAGCATGCAATATATTATACGGTACTTCAGTAAATTAATATGCAAGTTGTGTTACTTCACAAGAACGAAATATAAAATGCCTATCAGTTAGTTCACACAAACAGACAACTTACTTGGAACACAAGCCTCTTCTGCCACCCGATCAGGAAGAGGGAACTCAATTTTCCTGTCAAGCCTACCTGGACGCAACAGAGCAGGATCCAAAGTATCTGCCCTATTAGTTGCCATTATAACCTTCACATTTACTGTTTGATCAAATCCATCCATCTGCAATAAACACAGGCAGATTATTACAAAAAACAGGAACGCTCCAGCATCTAAGAATTTCCAACCTAACAATCTGCCGAAGTTAACCTTCCAAGACCTCAGTTATCATTTTTATAATATTATAGTTTCTACTTCTCTCAGAACATAAAATAACTTAGCATGTCGGGGTGAAGATAGGGCTTTACAATTTCAATTCCAAAACAGAGCCTTTTCTTATATTTCTTGGTCTCAAAAAAGTTTCCTTTGAAATACAGGGTTTTGTGTAACATAAAATGGCAAAACTATTATAATTTCTAGGAAAACCACAACGATCCAAAAGCCCCCTTTACCTGATTAAGTAGCTCCATCAGAATGCGCTGAACTTCTCGGTCAGCACCTGTCTGAGCATCAAAACGTGCAGTGGCTATAGCATCAACCTCGTCAATAAATATGATTGCAGGGGCATTCTCCTTAGCCAAACGGAATACATCTCGAACCATCCGAGGACCCTGAAAAGGAATTCAAAGAACATAAGGCACCAGGAACAGAACCAATAAATCTGGAACACCCAAAAAGTACAAATGGCACATATTCTTATGGAACCATATAAGAACCTAATACCACAGATAGTTAAGCAAGAGATGTTGTCATGTGTGCCACCAGAAGATAATTTCTATGCAAAATGTAAAGCCACATAACCATTTTTAGTCATATGCATCACAAAAGATGCATTCCATGGTAAATGTAAAGACAATATACAAATAGAAAGGTAGTTGTTTGGACTATTCACAGGTATACCATAGTTATGCCATTTTTTTCTTTTCAAACTACGCAGGAGAGCTTTGTCATTTCATTAAGAAGAAGAATAAATAAATACAAAAGGAAGAGAAGTAAGAAACCCTGCAAGGTACCCCCACGGAGTTTAGGCAAAATGGCACTTTAGAAAATGAACTAGGGAAACACGACCAGTAGGCTCAAACAACTAAAGAACTAGTTATCTAGGACCAACAACCTAGCAAGGAACTCATGTAAAGCCAAGGCTCCCACCATACACCACAGATTACACTCATTGGCCACATATTGAAACAGCACCACTATACTAGGCATAGTTATGCACTTATGTCATGAAGCTACATGAAACCAGGTTCCTGTAGTCCAAAAGGAGATATATTTTATCCCCAACAAGCATACACCAAACACCTAACTCCCTCTTCGACACCTTTCTGCTCACTGGTTTCACTTCTGCATAGCAGAAAGCACTATGATATCCATCTGTTTTATTTGGCAGCCTTTTTTCACATACCTTTTTAGAGCATTTTTTCATATGTTTAAGCAGTATTTAAACACATATATGGCTTTTACCACAAAGCACTCAGCACTGGAACATAAACAAACATATATACATGTAGAATGTTTCACAACTACAAATGGCAGGGTGTTGTGTGTAATTTGGCAACAAATTGCAAGGGCACCAATTCTAAGTACAATCGCCCCAACTTACCTCACCCAAGTACTTCTGCACGAACTCTGAACCAACTACTCTGATAAAAGCAGCAGTTGTGTGATGTGCCACAGCTTTGGCAAGCATGGTCTTGCCAGTACCTGGAGGACCATACAGAAGCACACCTCTTGGTGGATCAATACCAATCTGCTTGTACAACTCATGATGTGTCAACGGTAACTCGACAGCTTCCCTGATTTCTTGCTTTTGAATGTCACATCCACCAATATCCTGAACACAAAAATAAAGAAGCAGAACATTATAGATTTTATATTCTGTAAGAGTAAGAAAAACTGCTAGAATAAGCAAAAAAATTTGCCGTGTTTTTATTACAGTTAGAATGACCAAGGGAAACTTCAAAATCTAACCAAATTTATCAAACTTTTTTTAAACAATTCTGATTGACAAGCATATGTTAGCACAATAAGACAGAGAAAAAAAACTTAATCACTGAACAAAATTAATTTGACTTAAATAAAAACTCATATAACATGCAAAGTTTATATTGTTTTCGAAGTCCTAGTATTATGTGAGAATCCTACTGCAACTGTTATATTCCAAGCAGCTGAATGAACTCACGATACATTTAAAATTCAAAACCAACAATAAAGCTGCCTAAGATGGATACAACACAACAAATTAACCATGGCACGGTTGAGATGAGGGCAATTACAGCAGGAACTCACACTGTAGGTGACGTTGGGCTTCTCCGACGAGCCGAGCAGCGAAATGCTGGAGTCGGCCTCGGGCGGCAGCACGTCGACGAGCGCGTGGGAGTGGCGGTGCAGCGCGACGGACGCCGAGGGCTTGAGCAGCTCGCGTCCGATGGTGCTGAGGACCCGCACGTAGAAGCTGCCGCCGGTGGTGGTGGGCGCCACGATGCCGTGGTCGGCGTCGACCATCTCCGTGAACTGGCCGATCTCGAGCGGCGTCGCCCGGCACCGCTTCACCTCCTCCGCGCCGCGCAGCTCCTCGCGCCTGAGGTTCCTGAGCTCGTCCTTGACGTAGTCCTCCTGGATCTCGACGAACTCGAGGTGGCGCTGGAGCGACTTGTAGTGACAGTAGAGGTCGCCGTCGTGGCCGTCGGCAGGCGCGGCGGCGGCGGAGAAGGCGGCCGCGTACGACGGCGGGGCCGCCACCGGGAAGGCCGCGGCGGGAGGGATCGGCGCGACGGCGGTGGCCGACATCGCGCGAGGATGGGGCGAGGGTTAGGGTTTCTGCTGTATCCCGAGTTCCCGACGCCGCCCGTGCGATCGCCGCCGGTGGTGCCTACGGATTTCGTATCGGGAGTCCAGAGAGCGAGGGTGGAGGGGAACACAGGTAAAAGATTTTATTAGAGAGATTTCGGAGTTCTAGTTCGTCACCAACTTGTGTCGCAAGAACAAGAACATACTTTAGCGCAATTAGTAAAACACCTAAAAGGACTCGGATGGGCCACCAAAATCGCCAGACGTTACGAGGCCCAAGAGGCACCAAGCCCAGCCCGGTTGCCTCGAGGCCCTGAATGGTGTCGCAGGTTTCAGCTAGACGCGCGTGCTGCTGCCTGCCGGCTGCCGCTGCTCTGTCGTCAAAATGTAATTGGGGAGATTTCGCCTAGTAACTGGATTTCATCCTAAAGCTGTGAACCAAACTGTAAAACCTTTCAGCCTGTTCGTTTCGGCTAAACGATCGTGGATTATTACTGTTGGTTGGTTTTGTGTGAGAGAAAAATATTGTTCTAGCTTATAATCCACAATCGTTTACGACCAAACGAATAGGTTGTTTGCTGTAATTCTGTGAGGAAATAACTTTTGCCAGAGGAGAGAGAGGCAAGAAAAGAAACAGAGAGAGGGTTGGGATCCTATGCAGGACAGCAGGAGCTGAGGACTGAGGTGCATACCTCTACACGTGCTACAAATCAAACGGAGTAAATGCAAAGCAAAGAGAAAGGAGAAAATTAAAAATATATATATCTTTAACCTAATTGCTACTCTTATAGCCAACTCGATATATCAAACTTGAGTGATTACTAATCATGCCTCTAGATAAATGGCATGACAACATTATGCAACAATCAACTCACTGTATCATTAGCAATGCTGTAACATAAAGTATCAAGCAAGTGTAATTGCTTCCCGGAGAGACATTTTTTGTTGTTGTTTGAGGGAATACTTGGATGGTGCCAGACATGCTGTTGCAAGACACGTTCGTGTATGAAAATGAGTACATTTTCAAACTTGCGGCCCACACGTCGGTGGCCCGTTATCCAAAAGAACACACACGCCACTGCTCTACCCTGGTTAGTGACATGTGTTTGAAAACTAAAAAATAGTCATCGCGTCACGGCCTGATTAACTCAGCTATCGGCTATCGGCGAGAATCCCACGACGCCGGCGACGGCATCGTCGACGCGGTCCTTGTCGTCGCGGTGCCCGACGACGTCGTGGTCGCCGACGACAGCCGCGGCGTGGCCACCTGCTTGATGGCCACGTTCGGAAGCGGGCTGCGCCGCCGCCGCTCCTGCTCCTTGACCAGCTCCGCGGCCAGCGCGTCCACCTTCTCGGCGTTCGTCCGCTCCGACAGCCTCCGCCCCCGGAACAGCACCGACTCCACGTTCCGCTGAGCAAGCATCGCTCCCGCTGCCGCGGATGCGGTGGCCGCGTGGAGCGGCGCCGGCGCCTTGCCGGCCTGGATGCGCACGTAGTTGCTTCCGCACGCGAGCCCGAACGCCATGGCCACTGACTCGTCCACCATGTCCGCGACGCCCTCGGCGGTTACGCGCGCCAGCTCCCGCGGCGACGGAGAACGCGTGGGCATGGGCGTGCTCGACCCGTCGCACACGGACACGGTGGCCGAGGAGGCACCGGCGCCGATGGAGAGCACGAGGAGGTCTTCGACGCCGGTGGCGAGGGGGAACTCCTGCTTGTTGTGGAGCACGTGCGTGATGGCGGCCGCGGCCGGGTTGCCCATGGCCGCCACTCCCCCGGACGCGGCGGCGATGGCCGTGGCGCCATCGACCGACGCCACGCTCGCGTGCGCGCCGCCCGCGGCGCACGTGGCGGCGCACACGTCGCGGAGGCGGAAATCGAAGCTGTCGCTCTCGACGGCGTCGGCGCGCGAGAACACGAAGGGCGCAGCCGTGGCGAGGTCGTAGCACGGCACGAGGAGCGGCGCCACGGTGTCCCTGAGCGTCGCGTCGCCGAACACGCGGCGGAACGACCGGTCGTCGCCAGCCCGCGCGCCGCGGAACAGCTTCGCCCACCGAGGCCAGCGCCGGCCTCCCCAGCCGCCTTTCTTCCCGCCGCAGACGCTCCCAGCCACGAACGCGAGCGCCTCGTCGGCCGTGTACCGCGGCCGGCCGTCGGCGCCCCTCAGGAACAGCATCGCCGCGAGCACTCCGCCCGCGCCGGCGCCCGCCGAGAGGTCGAAGAAGTCGGCCACGCGCGCGTCGGTGTCGCCCTTGTGGTCGCGCAGCCCGGCCTCGAGCCTCGCGAGCGCGGCGGCGGCCAGGAGCGCGTCCTCGGCGCCCGTGCTGCCGCAGCCGTCGATCGCCAGCACCCGCACGCGCCCGCCGTCCAGAAGCGCCCGCGCCGGCGTGCCGGCGCCGAAGAGGAACTTGCTCTCGAGCAGGGAGAAGATCTCGTAGCTGAGCTTGTCCACGCCGCCCATGGCGGCTTTCGTGGGCGGCGGCGACGCCATTGCCGCGTACGCTTCCATCTCAAGCAGCAAAGACAAGGGTGGGAACACGTAGCTTGGCTGGCAGAGTAATTGGAGCTCGAGATAGCTCGTGATGTGTGAGAGTGAGACTGCGACTGCTGCTGCGATCGACTACCTCGAGGCCTTTTATAATGGCGGGAGCAGGCAGGCTATCGCTCCCCTCCCCCGCACCGCACGACGTGGCCGCGGCGCGCACGCTCTGCCGTCCGTGAAGGGCTGCGCCGGACAGGACAGCTAGCGTCCTGGGCGTCAGGAGTCTGTATCGGCGGGTGGCACGGGGCCAGGCGACGGGAAGGTGGCACGAAGCGCCGAACGCTGTGCTCCGCTGGATCGGATCGCATGGGTGGGCACCTGGTCATGGGTGTGGCCATGTGGGCGTGGTAGGCCTCGCTCACCGCGCGCACGCACGCACGGACGCACCCGACGACGAAGCTTCCGCTTCCGCTTTCGCAGTCCGCAGCACAAAGCCGCGGCGCGCACACGTGGCCCCGACGCCACGCTGTCGGCGCGGGCTCCGGCTGTCATGGAGACGGAGCACCCAGCGGCGCGTGCGGGCGGCATGCCGGTGCTCCCTGGATGGCGAGAGAGACAGCGGCGGGCCTGGCCGCGATCGTGCGCGTGAGGGCCTTGACTCTTGAGCCTTGCCGGGGTCACGGCGGGCGCGGCGTGGCGTCTGTAGTCCGTACACGCCGCGGTTAATGGAATAATGGGCGCCTGTCCTTGCTGTCGAGCGCACGTCGCGCGGCGGCCCCGCCGGGCGCTGTCGCTCTCGCGGGCGAACGAAGGAAGGCCGTCGGCGCTGGATCTGGAGCTCACTGTTCACGTGGTTTCGACACGTGAGGAAACCAGTGCTAGTGCAGCGGGGCTTGTTGTACCTCATGTGCAGATATGCTCGTACTCTCGTGGAGTACGGAGCACAGCTGTTAGATTCTCTCGTGTCCTCTCCTAGTGTGCATCTTCATTCACTCTAGTGTGCCGTTAAGGCGTCTCATATTTTGTCTACTTTAACACAAAGACGGTCAAACTTTTTGTCTTATAAGCTATGACTGAAAGTATTGTTGACTGACTTGATGTGAGAAAAAAATACTGTTTATTGGCTGATAAGACATGGCTTATAAGCCAAATGCAACCAAGCGAAAAGGCTATAGATTGGCGGCAAAGATAAAAAGAGAATAAAGATTAACACCTGGACTCCATCGGCGTACGGTTGTGGTGTATATATATTACAGGTTTTCGTAGGGTTTTCTAGCCATATATCTCAATGTGTTTTGACCAAAACCTGGTAGCTAGGTAGTTCCATATATATGTTGAATTCAATTCACCATGGATTTCTTCAAATTATCAAGACTCCCAGAGAGGAGAAACGATTTATTCACAGGCCCCGATTCAGGACGAGTTGGAATATTCATTCATTGCATTGTTTGTGGGTGGATCTCTCTCTCTGCATGGCAGCCCTCCTGCCGACACTGCATTGCATTGCCTGCTCTTCCCTTCCATGGGATTTCATAAAAGAAAAAAAAAACAGACGGCGCACACGGCACACGTGCATACGCCTGCATTGTGCATTGTATATGAAAATGATGATTACAATTAAGCTAAGCGAGCTGTGCCAGCTAGCAGCCTGTCGTCGTGTCCATTCTCAAAGTGCCGGCAAGCTAGCTAGCTAGGTAGCCGGTTTTCTCAAGCCTCCAACTCTAATCCACGGAATAATTGAAGGAAATAAAAAAGGGACGTTGTAAAGGCGGTCAGCTTGTGCCGTTGCCTAACTAACAAGCTTTTCGTGCGTACGTACATCTACGTTGTTTAAGCTCGTAAAAGTAGCTTATCATGTTCATGATAGGATGCTTCATCTTGTCGGAACTGTTTACACGTTTGCGTACACATGTTTCGTGAGATAAAGACATGTACGTGCGAAATAATACTATATACTATACATACATGTATATCATGCAAGTTGAATGCTCAACCACTACTGCATCAAGTCTCTCGTTAATTACGCGTGTTACATGTGTTACACTACTTTGTATTTGTGATGTGGATTCGTATGTTTTGGAATTATGGACATAACAAACCGATAAATAAATTAATTCCACGTCCACGATATGACAATGATAAAATCCTTATTTTCTTTTGCAAAAACTCCAATCTCGGAGACTGTCTCACACCTCAGCTTAAACTTCCTCCGAACGGGCGACATGGATACACTAGCACTCCTCCGCAGTTCCCATGCAATGCGCGGCCATCACCATGCGACAGGATGTTGAAGGGATTAGCAGGACGTAATCATCTCAAAATGATGAATCCACAAAAAAAAAAAGTGCATATGAAGCATAATTAGGCAATCAGCTGCTGCTAAAACGCGTTCGCATCAGCCGGACACAGGAATGGTTGGCATAATTGACGTGCCCCCCCCTACTCCCTACGAAATCTCCTACACCTAAAAAGGATATCCCTACTAAAGGATTTTCCAGGCTTTTCATGCAGCCACGTCATCATCATATTCATGCATGCAGAGCTTGATTGTCGATGGAAAAAAAAATTGCATTTACCCAACCTTTTGCCGTTTCACCTTTCCCGTGTGTGCACATGCAAATGTGCAGTTTTTGCCGCTTCACCTTTCTGGCGTGCGCAGCAAATGTGCAATGAATTGCCGTATCAATTCTTTCAGACGGTTCGTTTGTTGGTTTCAGCCAGGGCTTATTAGTGTTTTTCTCTCACAACAAACCAGCACCAGCCGGGCTTATCAGTCTAGAAACCAACCAGCGAACAGGCTGTTTATCCTAAAACGGCTTCCCACTAAGCCTCCATTCAGCAAAAGCCAAGAAGACTGCATTTAACTCTACTTTTGAAACTGATGAAAAACCTCGCCATTTCCCCCCTGTGCTACTCCTATAAAACTACGAGCAAGCATGGTCAAACCATACACCTGACCCAACCATTCACAGCAGCCCGTCGATTGATACATGCATGGCTACCGAGAAGGCAAGATATTGCTGAAACAAGATCAACACCAGAGCGAAGCCCATCCCAGTAGCAGTACTTGGTGGCTGGTGCCCGGCGCGAACAAGGCAACAGCATCCAGATGTGCAGAAGCGGAAGGTTTTATGCCTATACTGCAATCATCTGATGATGACCGTCCGTGTTGCTGAGGCAGTCGCTGGCATGGCCGGTTGGACAGAGGTGGTACATGAAGGTACAGGTTGGGATAGCATTGTAGTCAAAAAGGTCAGCTGTCATGGCCATTGTCATTCTCCTAATTAGCATGTAATGTGTATCATCCTCTATCACTGGAGCTATCACCTACACAACCCAAGTTCTTTGCATCTTCTACTAATCCATATCCTCGGCTTCCTCAGAAAAAAAAAATTACTGCATGAAAAAATTTATATCCTTTCAGATCGAGGTGTAAAACATTTAATTTGTAATCGATTTTATGTTTGTTTTTGTATAGAATACTTACATCTAATTGACTTACAGATTTCCGAAGCAACACGCAGGGTATTTCTCTGGTTTGTCTAAGAGAGGGAGAACAAGAGGTTGAGAAGGTCGGAAGAGAATCGTTATTAGTACAAAAATCAGCAAATCAGTTGCTGACCCATGTAACCTCCTGTTGTTGGGCATGTCAGACTAGTAGCCGGCAGCAAGCATATATGCCCGTTTGGAACGAAGACATTGTCGCGTACAAGTACGATTCCGACATGATATGATCATATGACCCCGGGATCATCGATGCAAATGGCACGCGACCTTTGATGCTTGCAAGGCAAGCAGTGATCAACAGGCCTCTACTACTTGACACGCCATGCCCACAAAAACATATTGCTTGATCTCGACCAAACCCGCACTAGACGTAGAGATTCCTAGCCCCCAGCATAACAAATTTAAGACTAAGACAACTGCGACGAACAGATCTAGTCAATCGGCATATGTATAACGACGCTCAAGGTTCGACTAGTAACATACAAACAGTAGAAGAAACGGCCAACCCGTCCAAGCATAAAGTTACGACCACGGAAGCAACCACCAACAGCCAACTCACTCGGTTAAGATTCTTGGCCAACACTGGCCAGCAGGGTTCCGATCTAGGAGCACCAACAGTCGATGGAGTTAAGATTCCTTTTGCGTTGTGGAGCTTCAAGATGTCTTTGCCGGCTCATCGCTTATTGGCAGATCATCTTCGTCATGGTAGATGTTCTCAGCCATCTGCCATATCTGGAGGATGTTGTCTTCAGCGACACTAGCAATCACCCAGTCCTCGCAGGGGTTCCAGGAGAAATCAGAGATCTTGCTGGTATGGCCTCCGTGGATGAACATGAGCTCTGGAGGACCATCTTCTGCATCCTCTGGTGTTTGTTCTTGGTCGATCCTGTGATATAGCAAAGCAAAGAACAATAGTTAATCCGAACCGTATCGTGTTAATTGTACTTCAACAATAAGTAATGTAGGGAGCACTAGGACAACATAGAAAAAATCGTAAAAAACACATCGCTTTGGCCATCATAAGGACTACTCCCTCCGTTCCAAATTATAAGACGTTTTGGTTTTTCTAGATTCATAACTTTTGCTATGCACCTAGATATATATTATGTCTAGATACATAGCAAAAGCTATGAATCTAGAAATGTCAAAACGCCTTATAATTTGGGGACAGAGGAAGTAGTAACGTCCAGAAGATACAGCGCACCAGTGGAAAAAGAAAACTAAGGGTAACAACATATGAGAGTATCGTGAATGTTTGTATTGCTTACCTGCTTAGGTCCCAGATCATGAGTCTTCTGCCCAGACAACAGGATGCAAGTATAGTTTCATTCTTTGGACTCCATCCAACTTGAAAAACTTCCTCTCTGATTACACATGGTGTTGAAACATTAATGTTAAAATAGAAATATAACATCCATAGAAACATTCAATACTTCAGAAAGTTGTTTAGGCAATAAAAACAAACAGTAGCTATGAACAGAACAAAAACAGCGGAAACATACTTGTGACAGTCAAAGGTGTGCAGAGAAGTATCAATCTTCCTAAGATCAAATAATTTGACAGTCTTGTCAGTAGAACCAGTTGCAACAACCCATTCGTTGAACGGGTTGAAAGCCAGGCAGTTCACCTGTAAATAAAGAAGCAAGCGTCAATAAACAAGAATCTTGTCATTGATCTTTCAGGAATCACGAACTTAGAGCAAGGTTCAATAAAGTCCCACCGCCACTGGCTTTCAGATGCACTGATGGGTTCTGATCTTACTACCCTAAAATTTAGAACATCTTCAACACCAAATTGTTTTCATTTACCTCTAGTTTGTACACCCAAAGAAATCAGGACCAAGGTTTCCTATACCCTGACTTATACAGCCATAGAAGCATATAGTTCCCAAAAAATGCTGCTTATATAAAGACAAGTATAAACCTAAACCTTTGTAGTGTTCAAGTTCAATACAATCCACCAATATGACATCAGATCTGGAGAACCAAAGTAAAGATGTTGAAGCATGTGTTCTATTTGACCCCCCCCAAAAAAAAAAAAAAAAAAAGGGTGTAACAAAATGATAGAATGTATGATAGATCAAATGTTCCTTCCAAGATCATAATGGAGTAAATCGATCTGGAAAAACTAGTTCGCATTGCATACAGTACTTCTCCTTCATTTAAGGACAACCAGATCCTAACTTCATGCAACAAAAGAAATCTTAAAATTTGTAACCATGGAATAAAATGTATTTTTGAGTAGCAAATAATATCAATATTTCTAATGGTAATTAAAAGCTCACAACAGTTACTTTACCTCGCCCTGGTGTGCCACCACTGACTGAACAGGCTTAGTAGGCGCGGGAGACCGCAGGTCCCAAATCAAAAGATGATGATCATCACCAACTGACCCAAATAAGTACTCATGCCTCAAATGCCAAGCAACATCTTCAACGACACCATCATGATGCTTACCAAGAATAAAATCAAAGTATTAGTATTATTAAATAGCATTAGTATTTCTATGAAGCTTGCATCACTGTGGATAAGAAACAACAGATGAGAGATTGAAATCCCTAGATTGCAAAATAGAGTTTCCAGGTTTCAGTGACAGATACAGATAGTTTTTCTACTCATACTCGTCAGAGAAAGAACATTTAGTTTTCCAATCAGCTATTTAGCAAGAACACATTCTGTCATAGTTTTCTTAATTACCAAAAAAATCAAATCAGCATACAAGAGAAACTGTATTAGTTCCACTAATTTGTCTTATTAATCCAAGTATGACTATCATGCACCTTTAAAGAGATGATTCAGAGTTCTAAAATAACCATTAGAATGTTAGAGAATGAAGAATGCTTTAAACAAAGTTCTACATGAAGCTCCAAACATTAACACACAAAATAGAACCAGGCACATGAGCCATACCTTAAAAATATGCAGGGCATCAAGACTTTTGTTTTTACTATTTGCTTTAATGTCCCACAAGCAAATTTGAGCATCATCAGACCCACTTAACAAATGACCCTCTTTAAAAATACTCCATGATAAGCCATATCCTTCAGAATTATGTCCCTTCAGCCGTAAATCAGGGTTGCATGCACCATCTAGTGGAGGCTTAGATGGGTGCTTGCTATAGTCGAAGACATATACTTCTGCACTAACTGTCTTGGTAGCAATTATAAATGAATTTTGGGGCATATAAGCGCCTCGATTGACCTCTCCATCATGATTTATCTGCTGAACAATTTGCACCTACAAAAAGGGAGGGAACATGTGTTCTAAAAATTGTCTCCAAACACAAAAGAGAAACTTGTAAACATTAAAGATCTCAGCCAGGCAGTAACAAAAAATGAGGAAGCAAATGCTCAAATGTATATGTTTATTTAAGAATTACAGGGGTAAATGAAAGAATAGAACATTCTCATATCCAAGAAGTTCATTAGATTGGACTGGCAACAAAATCAAGAGAACATTCTCATACCCAATACTTCATTAGATTGAGATGGCAACAAAATCAAAAGGTCCATGAAATATAAGAAAAGTAAACATGAGTATACAACAGGATGATGAAACGGTCAAATACGTAAATTGATTGTTAACGTAGCAAGAGTTTAAAAAACCCTTGCAGTACCACCTATGGAAAATCATGCACCAAGAACCACGTAAAAATGGCAACTTAGCAAACAAGCAATTAAAGACCCAATCAAATGTTCCAGGCTTTCTCAAAATGGCACACGGCCAATGGAAATTAATCATTAAATATTCCACAACATGACATTCCTTTGTGCAAAGACAATCCAAACCAACAGGATGTATATCACCCAAGTGTAAAGGTATTCATGCAGGCTCCCAGCATGTAAGCCATCTGCAGCAACTAGAAATAGCATGACAATAAAAATCACCATAAATAGAACTGATAATCTCACTGCAACCGTGGCACTATACAATTAGAATTGTTCTGTGGTACGAATTCAACCAAATATTAAGACTCGGCTATAGAATTGGTATTGTGTAAGGATAAATAAAATATTCCTCTAGAGCTTATAGAAGCAAAAATAATAATATTAACAGGTGGCACATGATGGGAACCTATGATCATCCACTTCCAACTTCACATGAAATAAAAGTAACTAGTTTGGGATATTAGAGACAAAATTATATTATAAAAGCATATTGGGAGAGACAGGAAAAATGGAGCATAAGCAAATGGTATTAATCCTCCAGTATTATTAAATACTTTGAAATATTCAAATCCTAGAAAAGATCTTAACAAGCCCAACAAGCCAGAGGGGGGACACAGCATAAACCAAACTTTCTTCGATTTGCCACAAACAAAAAAGAAAATGGTCCACAGGCACAGGGATGAACCTTCTTCGATTTGGCACAATGCTCAGAAAAGGAATCTTTCCAGGGCATATGTACTTCTGCAATCACCAGATAGTTAGGGAAGTCACCACGTGCATGTGTACCAAGGACAATCTTTGGGACAGATTGACCTTGTCCAGGGTGCTCTGCTCGATCAGGGAACCACTCCACAGTCAGAGAGGGCCACTCCAAAGTATGGGTAATGACAAGATCATCCAGGCATGGCTTATTTTCTATCCACATATTATAATCTTTCACGATCTGTGCATCGCCTCCTCTTTGTCCTCTGTGATCTTGACACCCTCCAACTTCGCCTCCAAACCTGCCAGCAAATCCTCCGCCATTGCCCCTGGCACATCCTCCACCATCACTTCCGGCAAATCCTCCATCGCGCACGGCAAATCCTCCTCCATCGCGCACGGCAAATCCTCCTTCATCGCCCACCACGGCAACTTTCCAGGTTTCGCCCTTCTCAAGAGCTAGGGAATTGGATCTAGAGTGTATGGTTGGGGAATTTTTCTAGGTGGATCTAGATTTAGAAGTAGGTTTAGAAGGTTTTATAGGTTCCTTCAATCATTGGGCTTACATACGGATATGGCTGCGATTGAGTTGGGTTATGTTTTATAAGCCCAAGGCCCAGATTGAACAGGCAGCCAAACAAACAGATGCCAGCTCAGCAGAGAATTGCACAATTACTCCTCGAGCCTTATACATAGCAAAATCCAAATATTGGCATAAAATGGCATTTATTTTGAGGGGGGAGATGAAGGTGGATAGGTCATCCAGAAAAAAATGCAGCCTCCATATTGGAAGTTGCAATTATAGAAAAAAATATATATATCAACCATACCCCAGCATGCACAACCCAACAATAAAATGCAAAAAAAGGAGAGGATAAACTGAGCAAGTCAGAAGCTCCAGACTTCATCTTGAACATGTAAGAAATAAAATCCTGGCTTCAAAAGAGGGAGCAAAAACCTAGGCTTCTGTATTCACATAAAAACACAGATATCTGGAAGCCTAAAGGTTAAGGGGCTGCTTGGTTTCTGAGTCAGCTAGCCTCGCCTAGCCTAGGGCAAGCAAAACCTTGCCAGCCCAGGAGAGCCGATTTGGCTAGCCTGCCTGGGCAAGGAAAACCTTGCTAACGCAGAACCCAAGGTAGCTGCTAAGAATCCAAACGCCTTGCCCACTTCAACTTCTAGCTCAGCAAGGAGACACAGTGCTTGGCAAAGATTCCAAGCAGCCTCTAATTTGCACAGAAAAAAACTTCCTAAAGCTGAGCTTTCCCCCAAGAAAGGAAGATGGGGATAGCTTGTCCCTGCTTCACCAGTTGTTCTCGAGAAAGAAGAGGAACAACATGATCCTTAGCTGGAGATGCCACCACTGAATTGCCAAATAAAGGTGCTAAATCAACTAAAGCCACATTCAGTACTTTTGTAGAGCATAGTTCAGCACATTGGTAGTAACAAGGAAAAACAAATAATTAGCAACTAGTACGTATGATAAAATCACAAATCCACCATAGCACCAGTTTCATATGTAACAACAAAAGATCTTTTAACCATTAAACAGAAATGGACCACTCCACCTGTACAACAAACACTAATCAACAACCCACATGTTTAATTACAAAGCAAGCTATAGAAAGTTCCTCGACACATGACTCTACCCTAAAAAACAACATGACCAAATAAATGAACCGAGATCATAATTAAGGCAACGTTCCAACCCGGCAACTGCAACGACTCCTAGATCCCACCAAGCAGCATGGTCGCAAGAAATAAGTTACCTAATTGTGTGCTGTGGCAAGCATCCTTAGCTGTAGCCTAAAGGAGCAATTACGGAGGAAATTTTGACACAAATCCCTCCCGTTTTCTTATATAAATTTGCAGGTACCCGCCTCAGCATAGGAGCGAACACGCGGATGAAGAAGAAACTAAATTCCACCAAGGCATGGCACGGGACATCACTCCATAGTATCAGTTCACACCAGAGAGATCGAGTAAAACACAGGGGAGAGTTTATGGGAAGGGAGGGGGAAGAAAGTCCACCTTGCCGGAGGCGGCGCCAAACCCCCCGATGTCGGTGTGGTCATCGTCGTAGTGGCGCTCGTCGGCCTCGGCGTCGTCGAGGGGCAGCTGGACTTGCGCGAGCATGAGGTAGTTGGGCTCGTTGTCGCAGGTGTGCGTGCCGAGGATCATCTTCTGGATGGAGTGGTCCTTCCCCGGCGGCTCGATGCGGTCGGGGAGCCACAGCACGGTGAGGGAGGGCCATTCAAGCGCGTGGGTGATGACGAGGTCGTAGAGGAAGGGTGTGTTATTCTTCCAGATCTTGTACTCCTCGTTGATGAGGCGCTCCTCCCCCTCGGCGGGGAACTCCTCGTCCGCCGCCCCACCGCCGGCCTTCGGCATCGTCGGTCCGCCGAGCGCGGGCTAGAGTTAGGGTTTGGGAGCGGATGGGGCTTGGGTTGGTGAGCCGGGGGCGAAATGGCAGGAGGAGGCACAGGGGTGGGCAAGTGAGAGAGAAATTGAGCGAAGGGGACAATGGTGGGGAAGGCCGGCTGCAGTAAAGAGGTGGAATGGGGCCGAAGCGATGGGATAAAAGGGTTTATCGGTAGGGGTCAGGTCGGGTGGGCTACAAGCTAAAGAAGTAGGTTTAGAAGGCTTAATAGGTTCCTTCAATCATTGGGCTTACATACGGATATGGCTGCGATTGAGTTGGGTTATGCTTTATAGGCCCAAACCCCAGAATGAACAGGCAGCCAAACAAACAGATGCCAGCTCAGCAGCGAATTGCACAATTACTCTTTGAGCATTATACATAGCAAAATCCAAATATTGGCATAAAATGGGATTTATTTTGAGGGGTGGTGGTGGAGGTGGATAGGTCACCCAGAAGAAAAAAATGCAGCCTCCATATTGGAAGTTGCAATTATAGAAAAAATATATCAACCATACCCAAACATGCACAACTCAACAATAAAATGCAAAAAAAAAGGAGAGGATAAACTGTGCAAGTCCAAGGTTCAAGACTTCATCTTGAACATGTATAAGAAATAAAATCCTGGCTTCAAAAGAGGGAGCGAAAAACTAGGCTCCTGTATTCACATAAAAACACAGCTATCTGGAAGGCTAAAGGTTAATTTGCACAGGAAAAACTTCCTAAAGCTGAGCTTTCCACAAGAAAGGAAAATGGGGATAGCTTGTCCCCACTTCACCAGTTGTTCTCAAGAAAGAAGAGGAACAATATGATCCTTAACTGGAGATGCCACCACTAAATTGCCAAATTAAGATGCTAAATCAACTAAAGCCATATTCAGTACTTTTGTAGGACATAGTTCAGCACATTGTAGTAACAAGGAACAATAAATAATAAGCAACTAGTATATATGATAAAATGCCAATCATTACACGAATCCACCATAGCACCAGTTTCACATGTAACAACAAAAGACCTTTTAACCTTTAAACGGAAATGGTCCACTCCACTTGTACAAAGAACACTAATCAACACTCACGTGTTTATTTACAAAGCAAACTATAGAAAGTTCCTTGACACACAACTCTACCATCGAAAACAACATGCCAAATAGATGGACCGAGATCATAATTAAGGCAACGTTAGAACCCGGCAACTGCAATGACTCCTAGATCCCACCAAGCATCATGGTCGCAAGAAATAAGTTATCTAATTGTGTGCTGTAGCGAGCATCCTTAGCTGAAGCCTAAGGGAGCAATTACAGAGAAAATCGACACAAATCCCTCCTGTTTTGTTATACAAATTTGCAGGTACCCGCCCCCACATAGGAGCGAACACGCGGATCAAGACGGAACTAAATTTCACCACGGCATGGCACGGGGCATCACTCAATAGTATCAGTTCACGCCAGAGAGATCGAGTAATACGCAAAGGAGAGTTTATGGGAAGGGTGGGGGAAGAAAGTCCACCTTGCCAGAGGCGGCGCCGAACCCCCCGATGTCGGCGTGGTCATCGTCATAGTGGCGCGCGTCGGCCTCGGCGTCGTCGAGGGGCAGCTGGACCTGCGCGAGCATGAGGTAGTTGGGCTCGTTGTCGGAGGTGTGCGTGCCGAGGATCATCTTCTGGACGGAATGGTCCTTCCCCGGCGGCTCGGTGCGGTCGGGGAGCCACTGCACGGTGAGGGAGGGCCATTCAAGCGCGTGGGTGATGACGAGGTCGTAGAGGAAGGGCGTGTTCTTCTTCCAGATCTTGTACTCCTCGTTGATGAGGCGCTCCTCCACCTCGGCGCGGAACTCCTCCTCGTCCGCCGCCCCGCCGCCGGCCTTCGGCATCGTCGGTCCGCCGGGCGCGGACTAGGGTTAGGGTTTGGGAGCGGAGGGGGGTTTGGGTTGGTGAGCGGGGGGCGCAATGGCGGGAGCAGGCGCAGGGGTGGACGAGTGGGAGAGAAATTGAGCGAAGGGGACAATGGTGGGGAAGAGCGGCTGCAGTAAAGAGGGGTGGAAGGGGGCCGAAGCGACGGGAAAAAGGGTTTATCGGTCGGGGTCAGGTCGAGTGGGCTACAAGCTAAAGAAGAGAGGACTATCTGAGGCCCACGTTAAGGCCTTTGTAACAAGAGCCCAACTTCTCCTCCACCCATGAGGAGCCCAACACCTCTTTTCCAAATAGACCAGAGAGTAGAGTTCACAGGGCTTGTCGTCAAACTTGTGGGAGGTGTCACCTCCGCCACTGGACTTACAAATTGTGTTGTCCCAGATTTTAAACTTGGTCTCGGTCTCATATTTATCTAAACGGAAATGGACTCGTGTCCTCGTGCAACGATACGATTTGAATGCTTGAAATAAAAGATTAGCATGGGTTATAAATAAAATCGCCTAGACACATAAATTACATAAATATTTATAAACTTCCTAAGAGGTTATTTAAAAAATCATCTTCTTCTTCATTAGCAACGCCGTGGATTCCGCCGCATTTCCTAGGGAGGCGAGTGGGCGAGCCGCCACAACCACACGGGCGAGCAAGATATTTTATAATGGTAACTAATGGCATGATTGATGCCATCCATGAGTTGCCACACCCCCAAATACGACCGCGCCAAAGTTTGTGGCGTTGAATTTGGCGCCACAGAGTGCGGGATTTATAAGCTTTTGCTATGAAGTAAGTGTGGTTGCCTAATATCTCACGCTATAAAGACAAGCTGAAAGTACTGTTCGCTGATTTGTTGTGAGAGAAAAACAATGTTCCTTCGCTAAAAAAGTAAACGAACAGGCTATGTGTTGCGCTACTACACCCGTGGTTAGGCGTCTAAAGGCAGAATCAAACAACCTCTAAATAGAACTCGCGACCATTAAACCTGGTAATGGTTGGCCGGAATCGGTTTTTATGGTTTGGTTTTTTGTTGGGTCAAATTGGTTTCGAGGTTGGTGTCGCTTGAATCGATGGTGTCGGTTGAACTGAGCTTGCCACCATACTCCCTCCGTCCCATTGAGTTTGTCGTTTGAAAACCGTGCCCCCCTCACAATCCCGCTTCCCGAGCGACAAACTCAATGGGACGGAGGGAGTATAATTCAAGCACGTAGTAACAAATAGATCGATTCTTTATCAACAAAAAAAAAAGATCGATTAGCCCCTGCCGAAATTGATGGACATCAGTCACATCACGACAGTTCGGAAAGAGAACAGTGAAGATGTGAGAACATGATTGGTACGTAGCTCTGGCTCTGTCCTCTAGCCACTGGCTAGATCTGTCTGATAAGGTTTCAATCGAGAATGATATGATGTGGATCAAGATAGGCATCGTAGGCAGGTGTTCACCAATCCACCAACGGTCACAAAAGGTGATTGATGGAAA
Organism: Miscanthus lutarioriparius; assembly: GCA_904845875.1. Classification (NCBI taxonomy): domain Eukaryota; kingdom Viridiplantae; phylum Streptophyta; class Magnoliopsida; order Poales; family Poaceae; genus Miscanthus; species Miscanthus lutarioriparius. The sequence continues at coordinate 114,774,511 of CAJGYO010000002.1, forward strand.
TACAAATTATCGAGTAAAATGCACGTCAACCCTCGAACTTGCCCTGGCATCCAGTCCTTAAAGTTACTAATCATGCGATAGAAGATCTAAATCACCATAAGTTGAGTTAATATACCTATCTAGCATGTTGATTAGACATGACAATTGCACAGACATGTGGGGCCTACTCCCTCCGTCCATTGAAAGTTTCTTTTTTTACTTTTAGACTTTTTTTTTACCGTTTGTCTTATTCAAAATTTTAGTATATATATATATATTATTTATTTTGTTATGACTTATTTTATCATTAAAGATACTTTAATAATGGTTTATTTATTTTATTATTTGCATAAAATTTTTGAATAAGACGAACGATCAAACATGAAGTGTAGAAGTAAAAACGACACTTTCAATGGAACGGATGGAGTACATACCAATCACCAACCTGTTCGCTTGCTCGTAAACGATCGTAAATTTCCAGCCAGGAACAGTGTTTTTCTCTCACACCAAACCAGCCAGCAGTAAATAATCCACGATACGATACGGCCTCCCGAACAGGCTGCACATCTCCACTCCTCTTCCAACATGTGGGCCCCATCCACATATCAAATGCCATGTCATCGTGCAATCAACGTGTTGTGCGGTCAGATTAACTCAAATGATGGTGACTTGAACCTCACGTGATAGGGTCTGTAAGTTTAAGAATCTAGATGTGCAATTTTAAAGTTTGGAGATCTAGATAGCACTCCAAGCCAAATATAAGGATTGGTATTGCATTTTTTTGCTCCAAAATATGAACCAAATGAAGAGGAGATGATGCGATATAAGTATCTTTTTTTTGTTTGGGGGATGAGTGTTGTGTGTTTCCAACATATGTTCGTAGTCTTATTACGTAAATAAACTTTTTTTAAACCAAAGACCATTGATCCTGTTTTATATAGAAAACAAATTTAGTGTGCTGGAGAAACCAGTCTACAATCTAGAGTTCAAAAGGTGCCCAAGGCACAACCCTCTAAGACCTTGTTTGGATGCTATCTAATTCACCTCAATCCACGTGTGTTGGAGTGGATTGGTAAGGAATTTACTTTAAGTTCCACTCTGATCCAACTCAACACATATGGATTGATGCGAATCTGACTACATCTAAACAAGGTCTAAATGGAAATAGGGAAAAGTCACAATATAAACTAAGAGATGAGGTCCTTTCTTTTTGGCAAGAAGGTGTCACGACAACTTAGATTGACGTCATATATATGGAAGCTTATATAATTGCTAACTTTTTACGTGCAACATATGAGGAAACGTAGCTCCCATGTGCAACATTGTCATAATAGGATTCCTCCTAGCTTTTTCCATGATCGAGCCCACGATTTATATGATCATATCGGAGTATATAATAACGTAAAGACCAAGTTTCAGCCATCAGATGACATACCCTCATCAGATTTGCTCATTTGCATAGATTCATCTTATTGCACGCAAGACGCGACGGGCCATGGCGCCGTCACGCACAGGCCGACTGTTGCCGCCGCCGGAAACAACGACGCCGGCGTGCACGCTTCCTTACGACCTTGTCCTCGAGATAGTTGCGCGGTCGGACGTCGTCACGGTCGTCTGCTCCGCCGCGACATCCTCAGCCCGGCCTTCATCCGCCGCGTCTGCCAGCACGGACCAAACGGCGGCATCGTGCCCCCGTTCCTCGTCGGCTACCTCCGCGTCCACAACAACGCGGGGGAGAAGAGGACGTCCTGCTTCTCCCTGGTGCACCCGGCGACGCCCGCCGCGACGTCCTTCTCCGAGGACCACCTGGCGCCGTTCCTGTCCCGCAGAGCCGCCGCCGACCTCAGTAGACGATACATGCCCCAGACGTCGCGGAACGGCCTCGCCGTGCTCCGCCGCGGGTCGTCGGCCATCTGCGTGTACGACCCCATGACCGGCAAACGGGCGTACCTCTCGCGTCCGCTGGACATTTGCCGGTATGGGGTTTGCACGTACGTCCTGCTCACCGCTGCGGACGGCATCGGCTGCTCCTTCTTTCTCCTCGCCACGGATTCGAGCTTTTCCTGCATCCAGGTCTTGCCGTCGTCCGGCATATGGAGTTGGGGGCCGGTCATCAGCGTGGCCGAACCTGATCGTCATCGTGGCTATTACCGGGGCTATGTCAATGCCCAGCCACACAGCTGTGCCGTCGTCCTCGACGGCTTGGGAGCCCCCCGAACATTTACATCCTCACCTACGATGTCCCTCGACATGGCACGCGCGCGGCGACGACGACAGGGTCGATTGAGGTCCCCAAGGCCTGCCTGCCGGGCCGCTGCGAAGAGTCTGATCTCCACCTGACGTCGTCGCCGAACGGGAGGCTGTGCTTGCTCGTCGCCGACAGGTTCACCATATCGATCTGGCTGCTGTCCGGCAGCACCGATTGGGCACGGCAGTCTGTGATCGACACGGAGGCCATCGTTCGGTCCATGTCGCCCAAGCTGCTGCAGTCTGAGTGGCCTAGCAAGGTGGACTTCGTGAGGTCAGCGGGGTTGAGGAGCGGAGCAGTCTTGCTACGGCCCTTCATGAGCTGGGATTTCCTGGATGACAAGGGTGAAAAGGGGCTCCTCCTCCTCGACGTCGGCACGGAGGAGATGCGCAGAGTTGACAAGAAGGAAGGCTTCCCTTACGAGGTCGACATGGAGGCACGGCTGTCAGCCATGAAAATCTTCGACTAGTTTACTTGCTGTCTGAACCTTCCCTCCAACCGGGTACGTCGTACGTGTTGCTGAGGGCAGGTGGTGAACATCAGAACATGTACGTACTCCTAGTCCTAGACAACAAAATAATAGACACAACATCCAACATTTGTTAAGCAGACTTACCTGTGATTATGTCTCGCATCCCAGTATCAAAGCAAATCACTGATGACGAATTGACGATTGGATAAATGTTCGTGCTCCATAAATAAGCAAGATTTGTCAGGCCATGCTCTTCTTTGTTGTAAATTAAGGTCCCGGTTGGGAGAGCTCTTCCTAGCTCTGGTTCCTCAAGCTATATATTGTAGCATGAGCAAGAGCTCTTATTGTGATTGCAGTTGCAGAGTACGATAGAGAATACCCCAAGAGTATTAGGGGGCTTATATACATGAGCAAGAGCTACAAACAAAATATAGTAAAATAGTTTGATTCACGTGGGATTCCAAAATCGATATATGTATATTAACTTTTATCAATGTTTTTTTCTTCCAAAAAATATAAGTAAATTCATGTAGCATGGCATGACAGCCAGAGGTTTCTTATAGTGATTAGTGAAGCAATTCAGGGATACCCTACATATGCCATACTCTAGATGGCAGTTTGGAAGGACTTTTCAATTAGTTACCACGATGGCACCTGTGTTATGAATTGAAAATCCGGAATCCTACTGATGTATATAGCCCAAAAACAAGTTAAGAGATCTTCTACTGGTCTTCGCAACAAATTTTCAAAAAGTGGCAATGGTATGTAAAATTAATCACTAGGATAACTTGACCTCCGCAGAGGTCTGTAAACATCTGATTCATCTCCCATAGCCCGGTATTCTGAATCACCCAGTATTAAAGGTTTTTCTATAACAATTTGATCTTGAAAGAAACGTTTGCGCGATAAAAATCGGTATCAATATCTCCCTTACACCAGTTTAAATAGCTACACATGGTGCACACCACGCTAAATATTGAAGCGATCCAACTCAACTCTTGTCAATTGTTGGACCAGAGATTAGTGGACCAGACGTCCAGACATGATGTCCCATACAACAATGAAGAACATAGCGCATACCTTTTTTTCAGCTGAGAAGAACAGAGAGAATCATAAGGGGAGGCAAAGGACCAGGGGCGGATCCAACCGCCCCCCCCCCCCACCCCCATACCGGAGCATGATTTTTTAGGCAAAGTTCTATAGTATAGGTGGGGTTGAGACTTAAGATTGAGCAGCAGTCGGAGGTATGTGTTGTTCAGCCCCCTCTAAAATTTTTCCTGGATCCGCCGCTGCAGAGGACAACAGGGAAGAAGAGGAATAGAGGATGTAGGGTCGTCTTGGCAATTAAAAGATTTGCCAAGATGCAATATTTACAACAGAACAAAGATACTGGTCTATTAAGCCCAGTTCTAATACACAGAGAAATACAACTGTATAAGCGGAAGCACAGGTCACTCAAAGCTAGAATTTTCTGCAACAGTATATGTTGCTTCAGGCCTCGAGAGGAATTAAATAATTCATAGGTATGCCGACATATCTCGTCACTAATATGCCCAATTTTGATGTTAGGCCAGCTAATCCAGAGGACTTTCAAGGTCTGGTCTTTGGTCCATCGTCTTTGACATGGCACCATCAGGGGGATAAGTAGCTGCTAGCCTAGATTTCATCCCTCTACACCCAAAAAAAGACGAAGTCTAATTAGCTGGAAATCTATCTCTATCTTAGACATAGGAGTAGACACCAAATGCAAATTCGAGGATAAGAAAAACTGAGCACAAGGACACGATACAACTGGAAGATTAAAATTCAGAGAGACGGGGACAGCAATTAAAATTTAGAAACGGAATGGTACCTTAGATTTGTGAAAATATGGTCAAGATCAGCCTTCATGGACTTGAGAAGGCGAGTTTTACTAGCAAAATCACTAGACATTTCTGCAAAGCATTGTTCGGAATACTCATTAAAATGAGTGAGAACTGCATTGCTATCTTGCAATCGCCCCAGTCTGCATAGTAAAGGGAAATCACAATCACAATTCCGATGATCATGACAAGAAATGGAAAGTAAGACAATAATTATTGCAAGTTCCATGTGAATCACTCGAGCAACTAGTGTTCCTCATATTTCTTTACAAAAAGTTGCATGACATCCTTCATGCTTCATTAGCTAATTTGCTCGCATAAGAAACATTTTCACACAAAATGTGAACAAATGTATCATTTCTATGGGAAACTGCAATAGTAGAATACTTACATAAGGCAGGGAAGCACACGTACATGCAGACCTTTTGCATGGTAGCATAGACTAGACAGTATGACCCAGTATACGACTGAATAATTTCAAAATTCTAATCGATTCATAGGATGACAAATAATCTGGTGTGCATCGACCTCTTATGATAACTCATCAACTGGGGTAGGCAAGTTAGTCTATAATCAGAGCATATCTCATGGAAAAAAACTGCAACACTTAACATGTCTGTCAAAAGGTGGGCAGCATTTTGTTCAAATGCCAGGTAGCATTTAGCCATTTAGTTCTTCATTGAATGTCTGAATATCTGTAGTATCCCTTACAGAATAGTCAATTTTGTAGATATCTGTATTCTTCCTATTACAGTAATCATGAATATTTTGTGTACCATGATCTCACGTTAATGGATGCTAGTGACTCCAAAAACGATTCTGCTTACGTGAAGACAATGAAGCAACATTAGGAGCATAAATCCTTCACCAAGTACTTCTGGCCCACCACCAGCGGTGTTGCATATATGTCATAAAGACATTGTTTATAACCAATTATGGAACTACACATTAACAGCAAGAATAATAAGATATTTATGTCTCCTAACTCTTAAACTTGCAATAAAAAAAGGGCAGTCACATTTCATTTGCAATAGAAGATTAGTGAGTACATAATGTGCTAGAAAATGTTGTTCTCCTAAAGTATTAAGTGCGTCTCTATTAGAGATAGTAGGTGCCTAAGAGGTACATTCTTCCATTGCAAAAGGAAAAGTTATACAACAGCTACATCCATTTAGTTATGTACATTTGAGGATTGTAATTAATAGTAAGGTTTAGAAACAGCCAAACTCACATGTTGGAATCTTGGACTGTTTGCAACAAGAAGCTAAATTTGCAGGTATTGACTACTAACAAACGGTACTCTGCCCAGTGAATCATCGGAAAAATTCAAGTTTTCTTAAGATAAAATCCTAAAAAATATATCAAGTGATAATAGGAACTTGTAGATCAAATGGCTCTCTTAATTATAATAGTAGATAGGATTTCCAGAATTTCTAAACAGATTCTGACAACCTGATATCAACAGAACCTTTCACAGAATGCACATCTAGTTTGGAAGTCAAGTTCCATCCATAGTTAAAGTTGGATTCTGATATGCCAGCACAAGACAAGGCATACCTTCATAAGTCAGCACAAGACAAGGCATAGCTTTTCCTCCGTAAGCTCTTGTCAGTTAAAGCAAATACTAGTTCAGGATTTGATAGGATCATCTTACTTCTAGTTCTAGTAAAGATAGTCATACAAGTGAAGGGCTTTAACATACATGTCTAAACAATAATACAATTTAGAACATCTTGTAATTAATACAGAGAAGGAAAACTAAACTAATGCAACCTTAACTAACTGTAATACTATAAAAGTTTAGGATCATAACCACAGGCAGGTTCCTTTTTCTTTGAAACATGGTAGAATTCATCATTGTTAGATAATCTACTACTACCTTGTGTGAACACAGTAAGGGAAGGCGGCGTCGAAAGACCCCCTGCTGTAGCCGTTGCAGGTGCAGGCGCCGCACGGCTCACCTGCAGCACTGTAGCCACATGCAGAGGCCGTCGCAGAGTCAGCCCTGTATGTTATCTAGTCACTGTTCCAGCAGGGCAGCTGTACTGGGACTAGATGGATAGAGTTGTATAAATAGACTACCACGGCAACTCAGTAAAGAGAGATCAGATTTGTCATCTCCCATACAGGGCTTCGGCCAATGCTGGTGTCTTGTACTGTGTGTGTATGCTCTGTTCTCCCTTCTTCTTCTAGCTCTAGCCATAGTGTGTGGGGACGGACAACGCTTGTTCGTGGTCGGCACGGCTAGTGGGCGCTCGGCAACACTAGCGGGTGCTCGGCAAGACTGGTGAGTGGTTCACTCACCTGAGCCGGTGATCCTGTGGGCCAACAATCATGCTATCATCTTTGGTGAATACATATGTCACATGCAAATATTAACATATGCTCTTATGATGTCTGTAATGCAAATTTTGAAATATTAACTGAATTTCTAAATTTGAGTGCACTTGTTCACACCAATTTCAATCAAAATTGACTTTTTTTAAATAATACAATTCCATTTTCATATGATTTAACCACTGGAAGGTGCTACATCTGAACTATAATAATATTTAGAACATCTTGTAATTAGTAGAAAGAAGGCAAACTAACTAATGCAAGTTTTACTAACTATAGATACTATAAAGGTTTATATGCCGGCAAAAATTTTAGTATCATTTACATATGATGCTATGAGACCCTCCATTTTTATTAAGAAAAGCTAATCCTTGGCATGCCATGCCAGAATGGCAGGACCCATGGGCCATGGGATCCTCACTATGATCCTGAGTTCCCAACAGCCTTTTTACCTACTACATGCTCCAGTAAGCCAAAAACCTACTAAAAAATATTGCCAAAGCAATTACTTATGTTGTAACACACTGTTACCACATGAATGAACCCAAAATTACAGGCGTCCGTTCAATGGCAGAGAAGTTTAAAATCCCTTTGATAAAATGCAGCAACGGAAAACAGGGCTTAAGCGCCATGATGACACTCGTTTAACTGTGAGGTCTATACATGGAGTCATGGATCCATGTGAAATTTTAGTGAGCACCTAGGAAATATTTCCCAGAGAAGCAAAAGGCAAAGAGTAGCAGCACATGTCAGCACACACTTTAGATGATGAATCATCATCAGGCATGGAAGCAATCAAGCAACAAATTACTAATTTACTATAGGTGGCTGATTGGTGACTTCTTCATAGACTCAGTGGCAATTATAAGCAAGGAGGCAACAATTGCAATGGCAAATAGCCAATTATACTGCACTGAACCTAGCCCCAGAACCGTCTAAATCTGTCGAGGAAAATACCAAAAAATATCTCAATTAGCACGCTAGGCACAACAACTGAAAGCCGCAGCAGTAGCACTGATGAATTCAGGGCTCGACGGGATCGGGGGGTGGAAGGAAGGGGAGCGGGCGAGCTCACATGAGGTGCTGCGTCTGCCTGATCCGCTCCGTCATCGGGGTCGACGAGCGACCTGAACCGCTCCGCCACCTCCTGCGCGGCTGCCGAGGGGGCGGGCTCCGGTAGCGGCTTCTCCATGGCTTCACCGCCTCAGCCGTCCCTGTTGCTCCCACCGCAGCTGTGGATTCCCCTCCGCTCCGGGGTCCCGGGTCGAAGCGCTGCGACCTGCGAGCGATTGGGCCAAAACAGATCGAAAATTTTCCGGGTGGGGGCATTGGGGAGCCCGAGCGTCATTTGTTTTTTTTGACAAACAGCCCGAGCGTCAGTTGGACCCTCGTGGTGCGGCTTCCCTTGGGCCAAAACGGATTTCTTTTTCTGGATGGAACTGTGAGTCCAGCCCATCTGGCAACCAGCCTCTGGGCTTGTAAAGTGGCCCATCGTAAACATTGATCGACCCATGGAAATAAATAGGCTCCTTCCATTTTATTTTATTTTGTGAATAACAGTACAACACTCAACACATGCCCTCTCATATACATGTACGCACACTTACCGTGGACGGACACGTCTCCTACCACTAAAAGAATAGCATAGTCAAATCATATAATAAATTTAGGAAAATGTGAGCATATACGTCGACTGACATATCTACTATCACTGAAAGAATAGCATGATTAAATCTTAAAATAAATCTAGAAAAATGTGAGCATCCGTATCAAAGTCAAAGAATTGAATTCAAGTAGATAGCTTTCACCAAAAGGAAACTAACTGTTGTTCGGCTGATGGTTTTTGCGGCTGCTAAGCCGGCTGATGCCGTTTTGTTGTGAGAAAAAAAATATTGTACCATAAGCCAGGCTGATAAGTTCAAGCAAACAGGGCGATGCAGGCTCCATCCATTTTCGCTGCCATAAGAAATAGGGTATTTGTTAAAACTGATGAAGCATAACATGAAGCAAAAGTACATTAGCATCAATGCCACGGTTCCATTGGAATCAATGAATGTGCATCTTCCATCCTACAAAAATTGTCATTTCAGCTATGGATTTAGACAAATATTTGTCCACATTGATGTTCCCTCGTTTTCAAACTATAAGATGTTTTCGCTTTCTATATATGTAATTATATGCACTTAGATATACACTATATGTCTAGACACAGTAAAAGCAATATATACTAGAAAAAAAAGACAAAATGTCCTAAAGTTTACTCTTTTAGGACATAGGAGTATTGTAAGAGATAGGACTGAAAGTGGTTTTATCACATACTCCCTCCGTTCCAAATTATAAGTCACTTTGATATTTTTTTGTTTATTCATTTTGCTACGTATCTAGACATGTTGTTATATCAAGATGCATAGCAAAATTAATGTACCAAAAAAGTTAAAATAACTTATAATTTGGAACGGGGAGTACTGTAGATGCATATCCATGGTGACACAGATTATATATGTTTTTTGTATAAAGAAACACGGAATATACTAGTATATGTTTTTCTTTGACTGGCATAAGGAGAAGTATCTCATCATGAGAAGAAGAATAAATCCATTTGATATGAAAAAAAAACAAGTGTCACTGTAGGTAGCTGCACTCAAATGACATCCCCTGCCAGATTGTTATTATAATACTCCAAACGGTTAATTCCAGCCAAGACAATCAACTCGCACGCACAGACGGCGGCACAGGGACATATCAAATCGCACATTCACGGGCGTCGCCGTGCTGGTCACATCACATCGCAGGTCAAACTGCAAAGCCTTCGAAGCCACTGGCCACAGCACGCACCCCTTGCGACAGCGTCAGCGGCACAGCAGCGCCGCACGTACCACGACTACAACTCGTCCAGTCGTGCTAGGCATGGTACTAGCTAGCTGGCAGGCTCGCTGCAGCAAGGAGCATGTAGCAGTACGGTGTACTACGTCCTGCAGTATGCACTCTGCAGTGCAGTGTGCAGAGGGCATGCAGCAGAGGCCAGAGGCACGCAGCCAATGTGCCATCATGGTCAGACCGTCGCAGCATCTACTAGGACATGTACGGAGTAGACATGTACGGAGTACAGTACTAGGCCAACGTGCTGCGTGCTATCTTATCCTATCCTGCGCTGCCCGCCCTGCATCTTGTAGGACTATCGGAATCGGAGCGGCGCCGCCCAGTGTTTTGCAACGACGGCCGGTACGCACGCCGTATCACGCGGCAGGCCAATGGCAGTTTGGTCATTGTGCCGAGAGCCCGAGAGGCTAGGCGCGTCGTGTTCGGCGTTCTGCTTCCGGTTCCGGGCATCCAGCGGCACCCCCCGTCCGTCCAACAGGCAACAAACAAGGTGCAGGCGTGCAGTGACAAGCTCCCTCGTCAGCCGCGTCCGCCGTCCGTCCACCCGCGTGCACGCCGAATTCGCTGCGTGATGATGCCTCCTCGCCTATCATCGCCGGCCGCGCCGCAGACGGAGCCCGATGGAGAAAGAAGCGAGCAGCCGCGTTGTTGTGCTGGCCCGGGCCACCACCAGGTTACCGAGCTTCGCCGACCGCCGCGTGGCCCGCGCGCTGCCAAGCGCCGGCACCGCTCCCGGATTTACTCCCGACCGGCGGATCTCGGCGCCGGCCCTGCTCGATCTCTGTCACGTCACGTCACGGCACCGCACCGCGTGCAACCTCGCGATGCATGCCCAGACGGCCCAGTTGCCCCGCTTGTTGCGTGCCCACCCAAGGGGGGGAGCAGAGCAGTAAACATGAGAGAGGGAGTAGACGAGGAGGAGAGAACACGGAACAGGAGGGAGTGAATGCGATGCGATGGAACAGTGAAAGCTGGCCCGGCAGGCTGCAGACAAAACGGAGGGAAGATCTGCCATCGACAAGACGCGGCCTGTCTGCCCGTGCCCACTGCCCTGCGCCGCTGCCCGCCTCTTCTGCCACGCCACCGAGGCCCCGGCCCCGGCCCTGCCTGCGCTGCAGCTGCCGCGTACAAACCGGACAGCCGCTCAGCTATGCGTCATTGCCTATGCGCGCGCAGGCGCAGCGGCGCGTGCTACCGATAACTGCAGACCGCTCCGACTGCTGGTCCCACGGCAACGGACCCGGGACGTCCGTACTGACCATATGCACGAGGAGTAGGCCGACGCCGACGCCGACCCCGTCTCGCACGCGGCTATTTTGGCAACTATCCTCTCACCAGGTACAGGGTTAAGGTCATGTTTCGATACCCTATGAAATTTGAAAATCTTGATCCTAGATAGACATTCCCAAAAATCTGGATTCCAGACTTTAAATTTTACTCCATGCGTCCACCGCGTGTTGTGTGCCAGCAAAAGTAGTTCATGTTTGATCAAATTTCTAGTAAATACTATTCACATCTATGTCTCCAAAATAATTTATTATAAAAATACATTTCATAATTAATCTAATGATATTTATTAGATATCATAAATATTGATACTTTTTATCTATAATTTATCGAACTTGAGATATAAAACCATGATACTGTGTTAAAATTATATTCTTTCTTGAACGGAGGAAGTACATATTTGGTTCTTTGGATTCTAACCTAGACATTATACAATGGTTGAAGGAGTCCATACCCACAGGGCCACAATACCCTCGGTGTTGCATCAACTAGTAACTCAGACTATAGTAACTCAGACTAGTCACACATTTCTCCATCCGTTATCTAATTTTTTTAGCCAGGTTGGTGTGGATTCTCATATTCTAGTAATATACTTCCTCCGTTCTAAATTATAATTCATTATAACTTTCTTATAGAGTCGAAGCATCCTAAGTTTGACAAAAATTATAGAAAGAATTACAAAGATTTAAAACATCAAACAGGTATACTATAATAATATAATTAATTGAGAATCTAATGATACTTATTTGGTATCATAAATATTATTATTATATTATATAAATTGGATTAAACTTGAGATGTTTTGACTCTTCAAGAAAGTTGAAATGACTTATAGTTTGGGATGGAGGGAGTAGCTAGGAAGATTTTGGAATCCAAGATAGAATCTACCTTGTTCGATGTGATTTTCGGAAGTTCCCCTATATTCTATAATCCGAATCCAATTCAAACGGGCCCTAAAACTCTCTCTCAGCATCTCCGAGAGTGTTCGCTCTCCATATTATTATTTGGCGACTCATTTGAATAAAATTCCTCTCTATATCTTTCCACCCTCTAACAACTTTTATATATCTTGTAATTAACTTGCTTCCTCATCTTTAGCAACTCCCATGTATCTCAAACCTTGCAAGGGCATGCCGCACGCTAGTCATGATTGTTAGGATGTTGCTTTAATGCCAGCAACTGAACCTCAGTCATCCTCTAAGGGCCTATTTAGATCCACCAGCTAAACTTTAGCTGGCTAAATTTAGCTACTAGGATCCAAACGTTCTAGCTAAAAGCCCAACTAAAGTTTGGTTGAGTTTACCTGTTTCAACCCAATTAAAGTTTAGCTGAGTCTATTAGCTAGAGGATCCAAACACCTCAAATAAAGTTTAGCTGGTTGAACTTTTAAATGGCTAAAGATTAACTTTGAAATTTTAATTAAGTAAGCTTCAGTTAGGTGGATCCAAACATGGCCTAAATAGGGGTGGAGTTAGAAGTTATACATAAAGAAAATCGACATATAATAATAGTACCACTCAATAAGTTTGACGACGATAAAATATCGATGACTACTACCTTTCTTACAAATATATGCTATTAATATATATAAAGTAAAAATGTTGTTGCGTTGTTCGTGAAGGCGGGGGGCAATGGCCCCCTACCGCACTCTGGCTCCATCCCTTCATGTAAACCCATCGTCGCCTCATTGTATATTTCTTTCTTGTTTTTGGTAATCCCATGTTGCCGGATCTACTCTGGTTCTCGTGGTCATGCAGGCGACCATGAGGTACTTACGGCTGCGTCTGTCATGACTTGTGGGCGTCCACGTCACCGAGATACTCCTCTTTCCTTTCCTCACATTCATCATCCTTCCGCTTTGTTCGCCATGAACAAGAGGCGATGCGAACGTGGATGGCAGGGAGTATTCACGAGCCATGTCGAGCCAGCGCTCTCCAATGCGGCTGCGCCCTCTGGCGAGATGGAGATGGTAGCGCCCTCCAATGCGGCCACGCCCTCTGGCGAGATGGAGATGGTGTGAGCTCCGCATTATATATATGTATATACTGCACGGGGCTGTACATGCCCTCTATCGAATAAAATAAAATAAATTGTATATTGTGTATATTTTAGATATGTGTTTGTATAGGGTTGCATGATGAGCCCTGTTTGTTTTTTTTATTCCGAGGAATGGCTCCCAAGTCCCAACACATCTCTTGTGATGCTCGTTGACGCTTGTTTTCGCTCGAAAATCCACACTCCAGGGTGTCCTAAGAATCGTGAGCCAATCGCGTCTCCTCATCCACAGCAACCAAGGCAAGCGGCGTAAGTGGCTATACTAAGACGGTCTCCAACTGATGACTGGTGTTGACACCCAAACTCAAAATAGGTCATGGATAGTACTGTATCAGTCTCCAACAGAATATCTATATGCGAGACCCATTTTGGGTTATAGCAGAGGCACAATCTAAATATGAGTATCCTCTCTCTAGAGACTTATTTATAGAAATGGTTCTCTTTTGTGTCATGTTGCTGGAGAAGACAAAAAATATGTATTGAACACTTTGTCTGTAGCACTACCCAAAATATGAAATGGGTCTTATATTTTAGGTGATGTTGTTGGAGATAGTTTAATCGGACTTTGTTAGGGTGCCGCTACCATGTGTGTTTCAGTCTATATAAAGTAAAAAAGTATTGTTGTGTTCTAGGGGGCTACCTCACCCTGGCTACACCACTGCATGTAAACCCGTCACCGTCTCATTGCATATTCTTCCCTGTTTTTGTTAATCCCGTGTTGTCGGATCTTAAACCCGTCGCCGCCTCATTGCATATTCTTCCCTGTTTTTGTTAATCCCGTGTTGTCGGATCTATCGTCCGTGTTGTCGGAGGTTTAAATTCTTTTATATATTGAATTTGAGTATAAAAAAGCCGTACTATAAAGGGGGCACAATGCTTAAGCTCATATGTGCTACAAGTGCTTAAACAGCCACAAGCATCTTCAAATTCACAGGCAAGACAGTCTGCACTTCACTATTACCCTTCCTGTCTTTGCGTGGTGCGAGCTCCATCTCGCCCGACCTCTTGGGTGCGGGATCCGGCTCACCCAACCCCTTGGGTGCGGGATCCGGCTCGCCCGACCTCAGGGTCATGGGATCCGCCTCGCCCGACCCCTTAGGTGCAGGATCCGGCTCGCCCGACCCCTTGGTCGCGGGATCCGCCTCGCCCGACCCTAAGGTCGTGGGATCCGCCTCGCCCGACCTCGAGGTCGCGGGCTCCGTCTCGTCCGACCTTGAGGCTATGGGCTTCCTCTCGTCCGACCCCTTGGGTGCGATGTCCATTAAGGGTTGGGGTATATATATATATCTTTCCCTTTCCTCGCCAACGGCTTTCTGCAATTTAAAGTGACCGTTGGGGGCTGGGGGTATATATACATTTTCCCTTCCTTTCCAACGGAAACTAACCCGCTCTCTTCTTCCTCACTTCAGCACGCCTAAAACAGAGCAGTAGCTCTCTCTCTCACTCTATTATTGACCTTAAGCCCCCAAGCAAATCCATTGATTTTCCCATCAATTCTTGAGGGATAAGGGTCCAAAACTCGATTAGAGAGCAGCTCCATTGATTTCCAAACTCTAAAGAGCACTTGGTTCACGTTTCCAAACTCTAAATGCATCCATCTCTTGTGATGCTCGTTGACGCTTGTTTTCGCTCGAAAATGCACACTCCAGGGTGTCCTAAGAATCGTGAGCCAATCACGTCTCCTCATCCACGGCAAGCCAGGCAAGCGGCGTAAGTGGCTATACTAATCGGACTTTGTGTGTGTGTGTGTGTGTGTGTGTGGGGGGGGGGGGCTACCTCACCCTGGCTACACCACTGCATGTAAACCCGTCGCTGCCTCATTGCATATTCTTCCCTGTTTTTGTTAATCCCGTGTTGTCGGATCTATCGTCTGTGGCTATACTAATATGACTTTGTTAGGGTGCCGCTACGATGTGTTCCAGTCTCGTTTATCTTTTACATTCAACGATAAGTTGACCAGGGGCGTAGCTAGAAATTACTGATAGGAGGGGGGCAAGTGCTAAACGATATATTGGACCCGTTCGCTTCGCTGAAAAAACAAGCCGAAACACTGTTCTGACCGATTTGTTGTGAGAGAAAAATATTGTTCCGGATGAAAAAAAACAAGCTGAAAAGTACGGATTATAAGACAACGAACAGTGTCATTATTAGAGAGGAAGGACAAATTAATATGTTTTATTAAATTATATAGCAAAATGTCATGTGCATCTTGGCCTCCTCAGCCCCTCACTCCCTCCGTCCCTGTAGTTGGCTCGGTTTATAAAATCGCATGTCTTGCACACATCACCACCACTGGGCGACTTTTGTGATTATGGGCTTTCTCTAGGCTTGTTAAATTCATTCGTAACCCGAAAACTCAACAAAGCTACTCCCTCCGTTCCAAATTATAAGATGTGTTGGTTTTTTTAATATGTTGCATTTGTTATGCATATAGATATACACTATATCTATGTTTAGATATATAGTAAAAACAATGTATCTAGAAAAGTTAAAATGTCTTATAATTTGAAACGGATTTAGTAGTAAACAAAGACAAAGAAGGCGAAAGTAGAAAGAAAAAAAATCATTTGTTACCTCCCTATGAAATACTCGGTTATAATATGGTTTAAATTTTTTATATAAAAAAATCCAAAAATGTATAGTATATTGGAGTAGTTCTCTACATTTTTTAAAAATAATTTCTGCTGTTATCCCTCGACTGAAAGTCAGCCAAGCAAGCACGTCAACTGTCGAAAAAAACCCGAACCTTTATTGCCATTTTATTTTTCAAAAATTCATCAGTTATTTCCCACTTCGAGTACATCACACCTGCCCCTCGCAGTTGCATCGCGCGACACGTTAGCGATTCCCATGTTATGGTGGGAACAAACCAACCACAAACTCTTACATCCATATACCTTCGATCCAAGTCGCATCACTCAAGTCATCCACCGCCCACTACACCTTCGACAGCGCCGCGGCCCGCGGATGCGAGACGCCGAGATTCCTCTGCCGAAACGCGGCGAGTTTGGGGCGACACGACCGACGCCAGCGCACGCGGCGGCGACCGGGTCCGGGGTTAGGTTAGGCGGCACGTCACCGTCCTCAGGTGCCCTCAGCCATTGCTTTCCACCAGGGTTAGGTTAGGCGGCACGTCACCGTCCTCAGGTGCCCTCAGCCATTGCTTTCTCCACCTCTCCTTCTCGCCAGCTCAGGTCAGGTGGCCTCTACCAGAATACAACGCACCTGACCTCACCAGTTCGGTTGCAAGTCTAACCACCACAGCGGCCGCCATCGGCTGCCATCCAGGACCCCACGTCCGAGGTCGGCAAGCGGCCACATCATGTATCACGCTTCCCGAATAAAGCAAAGAAGAAGCAACGAATTCAGCAGCAGAGACACAATGGTCCAACCAATTTTCAGGAGAACACGCAGCAAACCAGGATCCATCATAAGATAGCAAGCAAGCAAGCAAAGACGAACTACAAAGCTGTTTGTTCCACGGGATGAACTGGGGAGAGGTGCGTTTCATAGGTTGCCTGGACAGAGGCAAAAGCGACAGTACATGGATACAGAGTTCAAATAACAGCTGCAAATGCTAGGCGACTGGCTCTACTAGGGGCCGGCCGGTTCTCACACGAAGGACCAGTTCACGAACATGAAGGCGAGGCAGTGCGGGGTGTCGTCGTCGCTCAGGACCTTCCACGCCACCGCCTGCTCGTAGGACACCGGCCGCCCCATGCTCGATACACACACGCCACCGGGGAGGTACGCGAAGCCCTGAGTACACACAGATTCATGGTGTCATTAGCATTTCAGAGATGGTTGGCATTGGTAGAACCTAGGAGGTTGTAAGGAAGAGAGGTTATCGCATACCTGCTGCATAATCTTAGGGTACTCAGTGCAGAGCGCCTTCCTGCCATCATCATCAAGGATCTTCTCAAGGGAGATGTCCTGGAGAGCAATCAGTGTCGTCTCCAGCATGTCGAGGCCAGCTTGGTTGGCAAAGGTGAACACAGGAGCAGCCTGAATTCATGGTTTCACAAAACTTAACATCAACCAGACAACACAATGCCAAAATTACGAATTGACGAAACAAGCACGAACAACCAATTACCTTCAGGGAACAGCACATGATCGAGTCCGAGTGTTGCCACAGTGCTTTCAAGGAAGCATCCGTGCATTGGGTGTCTGTGCGAAGAAGTTCAGCTCCAGTGTGAAACCTGAAATTTTAACACGACCAGAGATTACAAACTCATTGCACAATTGAACAGAGTATAATATGATTCAGACTGAATAACTGATAGGTCAGCCCATGCTGCCCCACCTCTCTAAATAATTCACAAAATTGATAACCAGATTCAGGAAACAAAAGAGTTTTACCTGTAGCTCCTGCCAATCCACCTCGCAAGGGTGTGTGCCTCAGGAGATCCTGGAGATTGCTTCATTTCAAGCTGCCCACCAAGACGGGAAGGAGCTATTGCCATGGCCACCCTCTGCACCGATGCCACCACAGTCCTGACATATTGCCTGGCCATTGCTGCAACGCTTTCCCGTAGGTGATTCTCATATGAGAACTGGAAAGCAATGGTCAGCACTAATCTTGTGTTGCAGGTGCTGGAGGCATCACTTGAAGCACGAGTAGTCCCACCAGATCCAACCTCAAGAGTAGATGCTAGGTCAAGTGTGCGTGTGCCTGATGGTGGATCCTGCCAGTTCATTGTTACCAACGCATCGTTAGTTTAGCCCATCACAAACAGTAACACTACAAGCACAAAAAAGTAGTACTAACCGTCTTTGCATCCAGTGGAATGACACGGAAGCCTGAGGGCAGCAGTGGTGCATCATCAGCAAAAGATTCATCAATGGGTGCAAATACAAGCTGTGCACATGCACCAGCTGCATTTTCATCCACGCCACTGCACAACTGCAAAAGAATATACAATGCTGTGAGGCTGATGCAACAACACAACTGAAATGAAGACAAAGTGAAAAGGCTATCTGATCGTATACCTGCAGAAGATACATATCTCGTGACAGAACAACTTCATCATGGCAGAGGCTGTGTCCCTCAAGCCTAATAACCTCCAAGAACTGCAAAGAAAAGTCAGTTTGATGAAAATGATCAGTCAATCAATGGGGTAAGGAATTTATTAAATTGAAATTAGCTAGAAATTACCTCTTCATGCTCTAAGGTATGTGCAAGCGGCAGAATAACATGGCTGCCCATAAACCCACTAGCGCGCAAGCCAGGAACTGCATATGGACTAGCCCTCAGAGCAGCGGCAGAATAAGCATCAACACCAGGATCAGCCCATTCGGAGCGATGCTCCCTCAGAAATCGTACTAGTAGGGCAGGTGGCACATTCTACATTGAGACAAAGTCGTAACATCTTTGTTATAATCATGTTATATAACATCAAACACAAGTGCATAACTGTAGCTAGAACTGGACAGATCTGTCCAGAGAGTAAGCATTTCTGACAGCAACTTCTAACATCTATAATTCTTAGACTATAAGGCCTATGATTATAGAAATTTAACACAAGGTATATAAGTAAGTTATCTACAACTTTGTTATTAACAAGTTTCACAGAAAAGGTCATTATCATCATGAAATTATTACCATAATAGAAACTATACATGCAACCATCTAGTTGAATTATAGAGCAATAATTAACTAGATGCCTATAAATAAATACTTCTAAGCCCCACTAATAATATCAACAAATTATATGCATTACACACACCACAGAAAACATCATGGTTAAGCTTAACTAATTTATTTATATTCATTTATTAATTTCCTTAGATAATAAGATGATTTAAAGGATAAATATTTTTAGTACTTAATAAATAATGAGAAAATTACAGTAGCCTACAAATGACCCTAATAGGCTACTGTACAAATTTCATGCTATTTGAATAATTATAGCTACCTCTACAAAAATGACAAGTTACATATGCTTATTTTAGCAAAAATAGTTTAACATAGTGAAAAGTGTCAAGCAACAGATTTAATATTTTTAATACTTTCCTCCTAGCATGAGAATACTGTGTAAAAAATTGTATGCTCATATGTTATCTATTTTTACCCCAATTAATTTCACTATAAACTAGCAATTAATTATGATTAAATATGAAGATCATATTACAAGTTTGCTTACTATAGGTTTAATATTTTTTCCTAGCTAGAGCACGTATTTTATGAAGTTTGCATTCAAATCTGTGAAAATAAATCAAGAAAAACATTTCAAAAACTGACTGACACCTGGGACCCGCGAGTCAACGGGACCCACATGTCAGCGACACAGAGCAGGGGTGCGGCTTGACCGGCGGCAAACTCATCGACGGCGAGGTCACCGACAGCGAGGTCATCGGCGTCGTGTTCCTCACTCTCTTACGCACCTACAGGTACCCTAGGTTTGCTCTGGAGGATCACCGGAGCTAGCTCGCCGGCGCGCATGGCGGATCGGCGGCGGAGCGCGGTGGTGCTCTGGCCATCCCCGACAACGGCATGGCCAAGCGAGCATGGCTACGGCATCTACGAACCCTAGCAGAGCTCTACAGTGTGGATCGAGCCATGGTGAAGCGACGGTGAGCTCCGACCACGTGCATGGTGGCACGGCGGCCCACAGAGCACGGCGGTGGTGTCACCGTTCCGACGAGACAGCGGCCAAAGATAGGTCTCCATCATCAGGGAAGGTGCAACACCTCTAGGCGACACGGTAACGGGTACCCGAGCGGGCTAAGGGCGGCCGGTGAAGTTGGCAGCAGCAAGCGTGTGCTTGCAGCCATGGAGGACGCGCACGGCGGCGGCGCGCATTCCCTCATGACGGCGGCGGTAGCGGTTAAATAAACGATGACGTGAGCATCTATGACCTAAGGCGATGACGGAACGAGGGACAAGGAGGTAGGAGGAGTGGTGGATAAGGCTGGGCATGGTGAGCTCGGAGCTCAGCGACGCTCCATGACCATGGCGGCGATGGCAACGGCCCGTAGGCCTTTAGCTTGGCTTGAGCTAAGGCAATGGTGGGTCCACGAGGTGGAGGAGGTGATGGCCGAGCAGTGTGTGCGAGCAATCGCACAATGGCACGGTGGCAGTGGCGTGCGAGCGCGGCGAAGCTCAGCAATGGCGATGGCGGCACTCGGCTTGCTGCTGCGGGTGAAGGAGAGATAGAGAGAGGGCGAGAGAGCGAGAGTGAGCGAGCGTGGTGGCTTCACCTCCTTTATGTCCCCCTGTTGGCCCAACCAGCCGAGCTGACGCCGACGTGCTGCCACCACGCGGCGCGCGTGGCCTAGCACGGTCGGCCACGACGGCCAGCCGATTCAAATTGGCTAAGTGCCGATCAGCTGACTGACAGCGCTACTTCGTTCCTCTATATCTCCTAATCCAATTCGAGTTAGCAAAATTGGTGTTAGTGAAAGTTGTAGAGCTATGTGAGATATTCAACTTTGCATTAGGAACCATCATCTAATTCTCAATGGTTTTCAAACTACAAAGCTCCAAAATGGACTACATTGAAACTGAAACTCAGTTAAAGACAGCGAAATTTCAAGTTTTGAAAACAACATTTTGTTGATAATTGTGAACTCTATTTGACCATGTTAGACACTGAATTAGATCATGACCTTTAAATAAAGTTTGTTACACATGACAAGAACTACAACTTTTATTTAGGTCACACAGCCATACAAACACTCTAAGCTAATGTTCAACTTTAGTCAAACTAGCATCATGAAAATGGCATTTCAAATGAAACCAACACTTAGAAGCAAATTGGGTCTATGTCATGAATATAAACATTATTCCAATTATCATTCTAGATGTGTCTAAGGCATTTTCATGACCTCACAACCATCTCATACATTCGTCATACATGATTGCAAGCATAAGCATATATATAAAATCAACATTTCATGTGATAAGGTATAAGAATGAGATGAAATTTCATATGCTGATGTTCATGAATGCTTGGATGATGCTTGTGCTCATGAAATGCAAGTGCCAAATGTAAAGCTTAACACTGGGGTGTTACACCGACCAGTCCAGATATTTGGGATCAACGACCGTGTCGTACTTGGTGATCGACATGACCTGCCGAGCGGTGAGCTTCTGCTGGTGTTTGGTTTTGGAGGCGGCGCCTCCTCCAAAGATTGTGGTGACCGTCTTGTTGGCATCCTGGAAAGCAAGTCATGCATCCTTAGAACGTTCCTCCTCCTTGCCGTCATCGGACTCGTCATCCTTGCGCGTCTGCCGTTTCTGCTGTTCATCGCGAAAAGCTTTGGCCATGCCATAGCATTGCCACATGGTGTGCTTGTTGTTCTTGTGAATTGGGCACGGACCATCAAGGAGCTTTTCATAGGCAGCATTAAAATTGCACTTAGTGCGTGGCTGCTCTACATTGTTGATGAAGTTTTTCGATCGACGGCGACGTGTCTGTGCAGTCCTCGATCCCTCTGGCCGATCATTATGCCGGCGTTCACGATCATCGTAACGCCTATCATGATCTTCATAATGCCGTTCTTCATGGCGATCATCATCACGACATGGGTGGCGATGCGAGCAGGAAGCACGATCAATGTCGTATTTGAACTGCCGATCAGCTTCTTCGGAATCTGCGTATGAGTTTGCAACCTTGAGGAGTTTGTCGATGGTCTGGGACCTCTTGTGGTAAAGTTTGGAGCGCAGCTCTTGATGGTGATGGAGTCCTCTAGTGAAAGTGGAGATGGCCTTGCTGTCTTCGATGTTGGGGATGGTGTTCCTTGTTTCAGAGAAGCACCTAATGTAGCTTCACAGAGGTTCCCTAGAAGTCTGATGGAGTTTCTCCAGATCATATTTCATGCCCGACTGTTGGCACGTTGTCATGTAATTCTCGACGAAGACTTTCTTGAGATCATCCCAAGATTCGATGGAATCCTCCCTTAGGCCCATAAGCCAATTGTTGGCTGTCTGGGAGAGCATGACAGGCAAATAGTTTGCCATTACGTCACTGTTTCCCCTGGTAGCACGTACGGCTATCTCGTAGAGCTGCATCCACTGCTCGGGATTAGCCTTGCCGTCGTAGGGATCAATCCCAAAGATCTTGAAGCCTGCGGGCCACTGTACAGCTCGCAGCCGATGAGGTCCCATTGGCTCGATAGCGGGGAGTGGTTGGAGGTCGACGAGGTTGCCGTGTTGGTCGTCGTACTCCTATCGACATTGGAGTTCTGCCTGATGTTGCTGGGCACGACTTTTCTCGATGCAATTATGGACATCGAGATTGGCGTTGATGCAGTCATGGGCGTCACCATGCAGGGGTTGATTAACCTCCTGGTTGGCGTTACGAGCTGGTTGGCCATGCTGATTTCGCGGTCCTTGTGATCCAGGATTGATAGCGACATTGCCCCTAGACCCCCTTTGGACGATCTGGCCGCTATGGTAATGACTCCCCCATCATGGTTAAAACTACGGGGGTTATGACTGCGTGCAGTCGCTATCGAATAAGACGGAGCTGGGTTTCGGATGTCGTTGACTTGGACCTGAGCTGCTTTAAGTAGTGCTTGAATCTTGAGTACCTCCGGCATTAGTGGAAGTCTAACCAACTCATGGGTAGCCACAGCCAGATTGGCGCTCGGTGTCTTCTCTACTTGCTGGTTGTCCACCATGAGGAACTCTTGTTGAAGATTATGGGCGAGAGGCGGTGGGCCACCTCCAACAGCTTGGACGACATTTCTGCTTCTCCGTTGCGACATCGCTGGCGATCAGCGTTCCTGGCTTTGCGCTCATGGCGCTGGACACTGGTTTCTCCATCGATAGCGATGCTATCATGGCTAACCATGAAGAGCTCTCTGCCAAAGCCTAGAGGAAAAGGTGGGCATGTGCTGGTAGAGCCTTTGGAGTATGGCTCAGGGCTTTTCTCTAGGATTGTTTAGAGCATGTCATCCGGAAGGTATGTTCGGATTTGCACCATGTTTACCATTGGCGCAGGCTGGTCGGCCTCAAGGAAGTCGATCTGATAGAGGTCATCAACGCGGCTGCGCTCGACGTGGTTGCCAAAAAGATGGTGCACGACATCCTAACAAATCAGACCTACACCCACCAGCCCAAAAGAATAGGGCTTCGGCATGCTCTCCGTCGGGGCGGGGAGTGGTCGGAGTTGAACGGTACGCCCTTCCGGAGTTGTTGTGATCACCAGATCGGAATCTGGCCACCTTGAATGAAGTGGTCGAGCAGGTCACTCGGTTGTAGCGGCTTGGTGATCTTGGAGTACGGGAAATTTGTCGCTCGCTCTAGATTGATCTAAGACCAAACCCACGAGGAGCTGACATTCTTCTAAGCAGTCTGTGACCCGATCAATGGATGCGATCAGATCATCATTGCTGATGGATCTCCTAACCTAGCGGTGGAGCATCGGGATCAGAGATGTCGTTGCAAGTGTTAGCGCGGTCGGCGCATGGTGATCCTGCACTGCTTCCATGATCTCCCCATTGCCGTCGGGGCCGATGATCCAAGTCATGGATTCGACCGTGAAGATCTGGCCCAGCTCAGGAAAGGCCATAGAGCTTAGGAAAGTGACCATCTGGTTAGCCATGGAATCAGCACGCACACTCCCTACCTGGCGCACCACTGTCGATGAAATCTGGTCAGCAGTCTACCGAGGGGTATACCAACGGTAGTAGATGATCGGTGGAGGTGCGCATAATAGGAACCGGATGGAGACACAAGGCGCAGAGACAACGATTTAGACAAGTTCGGACCGTCTGATCGACGTAATACCCTATGTCATGTGTCTTTGTTGGATTGTATTAAATATGAGACAAATTCGAGGGGGGTCCCTACGCGCCTTATATAGTCTGGGGGTAGGGTTATAAGTCGGTTTAGGCCTAGATCTATTCGGTTATATAGTAAGTATTTACAAGGAATACGATATCTATCATATCCGAAAAGATCTTCCTTCATTGCCAAGATATCTTCTGATTGTCTTGCGGTGCACGCCGACCAGAACTGTGCACCGTAGACCTTGTTCTTATGGGCTGGACCTCACCTGACGGTGCGGCCCATGTCTATTGCCGTGGGTACATAGGGTTATACCCTCCACAGTATGCTGAGAAATCAGCTTACCATATAGAGTTCAAAAGGTGCCCAAGGCACACCCCACTAAACGGAAATAGGAAAACCCATAATAAACTACTCCCCCCATCACCTCAAAATAAGTGTTGTTTTAGTTTTGTTCTAAGTCAAGCTATTTCAAGTTTAACCAAATTTATATAAAAATTGAGACTGTCTGGCCAGCACTTGAGTGTTTTACCAGTGGGGAGCACTCGATTTTTTCACTGTTCTTGTTCCTCCTCTGACGCTCCGTTGTCGCGCGGTAGGGTCTTGCCGGAGCTCTGTCGCCGCGCCTGCGGGGAGATCGTACTTCTAACGCTTTATCTGAGTCAGTCCTACGAAGGGCTCTTCAGAAGGCGCCACCTAAGTCTCCTTCGGGCTCCCTCCCCCCCCCGTTGTCGTCATGGCCATAGGCGCCCCTGCCTTGACCTGGCTCGGCCACCTCCAGCACCGCCAGAACCCTAACGCCACCCTCCAATCATTCCCACCACTTGGCATGCCTGGCTCCCTCAATTTCCCCTTCTAAGGCGACTGGATTTGGAGAAGATGAGAGGGAGAGTCGCCGGGTTTTGAGAAGAAGAGGGAGAGAAAGAGGAGAGAAATCGAGTGTTCCAACACTCTGTTGTTGAATAACATTTTTCTCAGAAAGTACTAATGTTTATGATACCAAATATGTTCGTCCCAAGTAAGAGCTGAGGTCCTTACTAGCTTATTAGGCCAGAAAGTGTGACAACAACTTAGATCGACGTCATATATATGGAAGCTTATATAATCGCTAACCTTTTTACGTGCAAAATATGAGGAAATGTAGCTCTCATGTGCAACAGTGTCATAATAGGATTCCTCCAAGCTTTTCCATGATCGAGAGCCCACGATTTATATATAGGAATATATCTATATAGTAATGTAAAGAGCAAGTTTCAGCCATCAGATCATACATACATATATACTAGCAAAAGTGCCCGTGTGTTGCAACGAAACCCAATACGCAAAGAAACCGGCTTCCGTATCGGCCCAAGTTGTTAGCGGGGGGTACGAGTATTGGAATCAGACACTATATTCATCATCGTTAGATGCGAGTTGTTCTAACTCATATGAACATAGGTCATAAGTCTAGGTCAAGTAAAAAAAGTAAAAAAAAAAGCAGGACAGAAGCAAACTCTCCACTATCTAGGTAGTTAGGGTGATGAACTGACTCTTTAATATTAAGGTATATATAAGAATAGGTATATAGATATAGATTGGACCGAATGACAAGCTAATTAAGATTAATTAGTTGGACCATCCGTTGATCTAGGTTGATTAGTGATGAAGATATCTATTTATTATTAGGAAATGATAAAAAGTTCAAAGATTCATAATGGTATACTTATTATTATTTTTCTATTTACAAAGAAAAGCAAAGGACAAAAAAGAGAAAACAAAAAAGTCATGGAAGCATGGGTATATAGAATAGATTAGATTGGATGACAAATTATTTTTGATTTGAGTCATGGATTATTTATTTTTCTGTTTATAGAAAAACATAAGTTGAAAAAAGAAAAATTAAAAAGTCGTGGAACCATAGATATATAGATATAGATATATATTAGATAACAAATTATTTAGTTCCAGTCACGAATTATTTATTAGATTAGAGAAGGACAAAGAGTTAATTAAAACCCTAATATACTATATTAATTATTTTTGTTTATACAAAAAACGGGAGACAAAAAATGGAAAAAAAAAGGCACGTACAGAACCTTACGTGGGGAAGGGGAAACGGAAAAAAACCAAAAAGAACCGGAATAGGACTTATCTTCTAAAAAACGGACGGTTGCATCTAAAGAAAAAACATATTTAATCAGGATTCCTATCTCTAGTTTACTTAATATCAAAGAGATCTATTTGATTAGAATTCTAGATATCTAGTCTACCTCAAAAAGTAGCCTTGTGCAAGATGGATGAGGACTCACGTATGATACCTGTGTGCGTGAAGGACAACTCTCTTGCACTTAACATAAATTGGAACGTTCACGTGGAAAAAAAGCAGAAAATTCCTATTCCTATTCAGTTTATTCAAGCTCTATTTGTCCTGACTATCTAGGGTCATATAATTCTAGATGGAAGGAACTCTCGACTGCTACCGGTAGTTAGGGGGAGGTGAACGAAAAAAATAGATGGACGAAAAAAATGACCAGAAATTTTACCATTTATTACTAGATTATATATATATATATATATATATATATATATATATATATATATATATATATATATATATATATATATATACACACACACACGCGATATTCTACACCATAGATATATAGATATAGATATAGATATAGGGTCCTACTATTGAGAGCCCAGGGCTTACAATAGCTAATGGAGAGCCCCAGCCAACCTAACCATAAGTCCGCGGAGCTGACGCGCACATGCAAGTTGGGGACCCTGCGGACCTAGTCCCATGCGAAGGAAAGTTTTTATCATGATGTTGCATAGAAATCAGTAGTTGGATGATTTTAAAATTAATTCGTTACCGCGTAGAAACCCCACACGCGAGCAAGACTTAGGCCCCGTTTGGCAGGGCTTCTCCAGCGGCTTTAGGAGCCGTTTGGAGCCGTTTTCTGCCAAACGGGGTAAAATGAAACGGCTCCACCGATGAAGCCCCTAAAAACGTGCTCTCACAGAGCTTTGGGGTGGGAAGGAGCTAAAAATAGTGGCTTCTCCCGGCTCCTCCTCCAGGTCCCTAAAAACATGCTCTCACAGGGAAGCCATTTTGCCAAACGGTTTATCAAAACCGCTTCAGCTCCACCGGTGGAGCTGTTCGTGGAGCTGAAGCCAAAAAAAAATGGCTTCACTAGTGAAGTGAAGCCCTGTCAAACGGGACCTTACAGTTGACATAACCTGACAAAACGGATGCATGCACGCATCTAATCTAATCTATTTTGTTTTTTCATCATAATTCTTCGATGAAGCATCCGATTCAAAAACGGCTTTCACCATTGAACTCTTGATATTTTTGTGCACGATTCAAGATCCATTGTGAATATTTTTTTTGAAAAATTTAAAATTCATAAATTTGAAACTTGAATCATAGCACGTGATGGCCGATTGGATGCATAAAAACAATGGTCAAGATGTGTAAAAAAGTTTTTTGCACCAATGTTACATAGAAAATAGTAGTTAGATGAATAAATATTAATTTTGTTACCATATAAAAACTTCTCCACGAGATGGATATTCCACCTGACACAACGCCTCCACCAATATCATGCTTCTCACTATGTGGTGTATAATTAACATAGGAACAATGCATAAAACATGGAGACCGTAAACGTAAAACATGGAGACGATCTCGTCTTCTCTAAAATTTGAAATTTGAATCATGGCACGTGATGGCCGATTGGATGCATAGAATCAATGGTCAAGATACGCAGAAAAGTTTTCGACGCCGACGTTGCATATAAATTAGTGGTTGGATGAATAATAATTAATTTTGTTACCTCCAAATAAACCTCTCCGCGAGATGGACATTCAACCTGACACAACTGTAATTGTCTCCACCAACATCATGCTTCGTACTATGGGGATGTATAATTAACATGGGAACAATGTATAGAACATGGAGACTGCAAGCGTAAACCATGGAGACGATCTCGTCTTCTCCAAAATTTGAAATTTGAATTATGGCACGTGATGGCCGATTGGATGCATAGAATAATGGTCTTCTCCAAAATTTGAAATTTGAATTATGGCACGTGATGGCCGATTGGATGCATAGAATAATGGTCAGCGTGTGCAGAAAAGTTTGTTGCGCTGAGGTTACATAAAATATTGTGGTTGGATGAAGAAAAAAATACTTCTGTTGGTTTGGGTTTCCACTTTGTATTGTATGCATAGAAAAAAGAGAGTATTGCACATAGAAACTAATTTTTGTACCTTGTGTATTGAAAGGGTTCTGGCTTCTGGGTGCTTGGGGCTTGGAACAATGCATAAACACTTTTCACTATAGTGGGCTATCCATAATGGTCACAACCAACACCGTGCTTGTTTAATTTCTCACTGGAGGATGTTTAATTAATAGAGAAACAGTGCATAAAAACTCAGTCAACAACTAAAGAAACCCATCAACTACAACAAGGATCACACTATGCGATCGCTGCAAGGCATAGAAACATGTTTTAGTAGGAGCAGAAATCTTACAGCGGCAAAAACATATTTTAGCATGCGTAAAAACCCATTTGTGAAATTAATGTAAGCTACATAGATAGAAATGTCATCCAACAATGTATAGAAGTCTTCTAACAATGTATGGATACCTGTTCCTACAATGTATAGAAATATACTCTAACAATATATAGAATCGTGTTCCAGCAATGTACACAATTGTATAAAAATATTCAGACAACTACTCCACACAATGTATAAAATTGTGTACCAACAATGTATAGAATACATAACAAGTTACAGTTTAGTCATGCATGGAAACTTATGCACAAACCGCATATAGGAACACAAAATCAACAAATAAAACAATGAAGATGAATTCAACTAGTGTGGAAACCTATGCAACTAAGCATAGAAATCACCCAACATTTTTGAAATCACAGTTTCACCATGCATAGAAACCTACGCTTGCAAAAAAAAATCTTAGATGACCAATGCTGCCCTGGCCACCCAACCCTGTCCTGAAGTCGTCCAGACCGCCAGGTAGCAAGCCGACGCGACGCAGTCACCGTCCGAGCAGCCTGCGCGACACAATAGTGGTCCCTGCGGCCGATGCGCCGCTGCCATCGTCCACGTGGCCGCCGCGATGCCATCGAGGGGAGAGGGTCCGCTACAGGTCGGGGGAGGACTGTGCCACCGTGGGAAGGGCCGGAGAGGCGCTGGAGAGCCGGCACCGCGACCTCCAATGATGTATAAAAGTCTTTCAGGAATGCATGGATAACTGTCAACAAGGTATAAAATTGTGTTTCAACAATGTATAAAATGTGCTCCAACAATGTACAGAATTCCAAATGATTTCTTGCTTACATGGTTGGCACAAGAAGCATAGAAATAAAAAATCAAAGTACATGAAAACAAACTACGAGAATCATTATTTATCTAGTTTTTTAGAAACCTGCACTGACCATCATAAATAAATATTTTATTTAGTCAGATTGACAAATCATAATTGCTATGCATAGAAATTTATGTATGCAAGCACCGAAACAATTTATCTCTAAATGGACGCATCGATTCTGCATAGAAAACCATGCTTGCTCGCATTGCTAGCTCTTCATTTGCCGCAATCCCATGTCTTTGGTCCATCGTCTTTGACATTGCACCATCAGGGGGATAAGTAGCTGCTAGCCTAGATTTCATCCCTCTACACCCAAAAAAAAGACGAGGTCTAATTAGCTGGAAATCTATCTCTATCTTAGACATAGGAGTAGACACCAAATGCAAATTCGAGGATAAGAAAAACTGAGCACAAGGACACGGTACAACTGGAAGATTAAAATTCACAGAGACGGGGACAGCAATTAAAATTTAGAAACGGAATGGTACCTTAGCTTTGTGAAAATATGGTCAAGATCAGCCTTCATGGAGTTGAGAAGGCGAGTTTTACTAGCAAAATCACTAGACACTTCTGCAAAGCATTGTTCGGAATACTCATTAAAATGAGTGAGAACTGCATTGCTATCTTGCAATCGCCCCAGTCTGCATAGTAAAGGGAAATCACAATCACAATTCAGATGATCATGACAAGAAATGGAAAGTAAGACAATAATTATTGCAAGTTCCATCGCCAAACAATTGATGTGAATCACTCGAGCAACTAGTGTTCCTCATATTTCTTTACAAAAAGTTGCATGACATCCTTCATGCTTCATTAGCTAATTTGCTCGCATAAGAAACATTTTCACACAAAATGTGAACAAATGTATCATTTCTATGGGAAACTGCAATAGTAGAATACTTACATAAGGCGGGGAAGCTCACGTACATGCAGACCTTTTGCATGGTAGCATAGACTAGACAGTATGACCCAGTATAGCACTGAATAATTTCAAAATTCTAATCGATTCATAGGATGACAAATAATCTGGTGTGCATCGACCTCTTATGATAACTCATCAACTGGGGTAGGCAAGTTAGTCTATAATCAGAGCATATCTCATGGAAAAAAACTGCAACACTTAACATGTCTGTCAAAAGGTGGGCAGCATTTTGTTCAAATGCCAGGTAGCATTTAGCCATTTAGTTCTTCATTGAATGTCTGAATATCTGTAGTATCCCTTACAGAATAGTCAATTTTGTAGATATCTGTATTCTTCCTATTACAGTAATCATGAATATTTTGTGTACCATGATCTCAAGTTAATGGATGCTAGTGACTCCAAAAACGATTCTGCTTACGTGAAGACAATGAAGCAACATTAGGAGCATAAATCCTTCACCAAGTACTTCTGGCCCACCACCAGTGGTGTTGCATATATGTCATAAAGACATTGTTTATAACCAATTATGGAACTACCCATTAACAGCAAGAATAATAAGATATTTATGTCTCCTAACTCTTAAACTTGCAATAAAAAAAGGGCAGTCACATTTCATTTGCAATAGAAGATTAGTGAGTACATAATGCGCTAGAAAATGCTGTTCTCCTAAAGTATCAAGTGCGTCTCTATTAGAGATAGTAGGTGCCTAAGAGGTACATTCTTCCATTGCAAAAGGAAAAGTTATACAACAGCTACATCCATTTAGTTATGTACATTTGAGGATTGTAATTAATAGTAAGGTTTAGAAACAGCCAAACTCACATGTTAGAATCTTGGGCTGTTTGCAACAAGAAGCTAAATTTGCAGGTATTGACTACTAACAAACGGTACTCTGCCCAGTGAATCATCGGAAAAATTCAAGTTTTCTTAAGATAAAATCCTAAAAAATACATCAAGTGATAATAGGAACTTGTAGATCAAATGGCTCTCTTAATTATAATAGTAGATAGGATTTCCAGAATTTCTAAACAGATTCTGACAACCTGATATCAACAGAACCTTTCACAGAATGCACATCTAGTTTGGAAGTCAAGTTCCATCCATAGTTAAAGTTGGATTCTGATATGCCAGCACAAGACAAGGCATACCTTCATAAGTCAGCACAAGACAAGGCATAGCTTTTCCTCTGTAAGCTCTTGTCAGTTAAAGCAAATACTAGTTCAGGATTTGATAGGATCACCTTACTTATGGTTCTAGTAAAGATAGTCATACAAGTGAAGGGCTTTAACATACATGTCTAAACAATAATACAATTTAGAACATCTTGTAATTAATACAGAGAAGGAAAACTAAACTAATGCAACCTTAACTAACTGTAATACTATAAAAGTTTAGGATCATAACCACAGGCAGGTTCCTTTTTCTTTGCAACATGATAGAATTCATCATGCTATCATCTTTGGTAAATACATATGTCACATGCAAATATTAACATCTGCTCTTATGATGTCTGTAATGTAAATTTTGAAATATTAACTGAATTTCTAAATTTGAGTGCACTTGTTCACACCAATTTCAATCAAAATTGACTTTTTCTAAATAATACAATTCCATTTTCATATGATTTAACCACTGGAAGGTGCTACATCTGAACTATAATAATATTTAGAACATCTTGTAATTAGTAGAAAGAAGGCAAACTAACTAATGCAAGCTTTACTAACTATAGATACTATAAAGGTTTATATGCCGGCAAAATTTTTAGTATCATTTACATATGATGCTATGAGACCCTCCATTTTTATTAAGAAAAGCTAATCCTTGGCATGCCAGGACGGCAGGACCCATGGGACATGGGCCCCGTTCGCTGGTCTGAACTTTGGCTGAAACTGACTGAAAACACTGTTCCGGCTGAATTGTTGTGAGTGAAAAACACTGTTCCAGTTGAAAAAACAAGACGAACAAGCCAAACTTTAAGACAAGCAAACGGGGCCATAGGATCCTCACTATGATCCTGAGTTCCCAACAGCCTTTTTATCTACTACATGCTTCAGTAAGCCAAAAACCTACTAAAAATATTGCCAAAGCAATTACTTATGTTGTAACACACTGTTACCACATGAATGAACCCAAAATTACAGGCGTCCGTTCAATGGCAGAGAAGTTTAAAATCCCTTTGATCAAATGCAGCAATGGAAAACAAGGCTTAAGCGCCATGATGACACTCGTTTAACTGTGAGGTCTATACATGTAGTCATGGATCCATGTGAAATTTTAGTGAGCACCTAGGAAATATTTCCCAGAGAAGCAAAAGGCAAAGAGTAGCAGCACATGTCATCACACACTTTAGATGATGAATCATCATCAGGCATGGAAGCAATCAAGCAACAAAACAGCCGGCTTGAACTTATAAGCCGGCTTATCAGCTAGAATCTACAGTATTTTTCTCTCACAACGAAACAGCTTCAGCCGGCTTTAATACCAGCCGAACATACTGTAATTTACTATAGGTGGCTGATTGGTAGTGGCAATTATAAGCAAGGAGGCAACAATTGCAATGGCAAATAGCCAATTATATTGCACTGAACCTAGCCCCAGAACCGTCTAAATCTGTCGAGGAAAATACCCAAAAATATCTCAATTAGCACGCTAGGCACAGCAACTGAAAGCCGCAGCAGTAGCACTGATGAATTCAGGGCTCGACGGGATCGGGGGGTGGAAGGAAGGGGAGCGGGCGAGCTCACATGAGGTGCTGCGTCAGCCTGATGGAGGCGACGTCATCGGGGTCGACGAGCGACCTGCCGCGCGTTCGGCTGGGCTGGCCAGCGCTCTCAGAAAAACACTGTTCACATGAACAGTCACATGCATTGTGTTTTGAGCTGAAATAGTATTTTTCTCTCGCATCAATCAGTCGGAACAGTATTTTGACTTTTTTTTCCAGTGCTGCCGAACAGACCCTGAACCGCTCCGCCACCTCCTGCACGGCTGCCGAGGGGGCGGGCTCCGGTAGCGGCTTCTCCATGGTTTCACCGCCTCAGCCGTCCCTGTTGCTCCCACCGCAGCTGTGGTCCTGTGGATTCCCCTCCGCTCCGGGGTCCGGGTCGAAGCGCTGCGACCTGCGAGCGATTGGACCAAAACAGATCGAAAATTTTCCGGGTGGGGGCATTGGGGAGCCCGAACGTCATTTGTTTTTTTTTTTTTGACAAACACACCGAGCGTCAGTTGGACCCTCGTGGTGCGGCTTCCCTTGGGCCAAAACGGATTTCTTTTTCTGGATGGAACTGTGAGTCCAGCCCATCTGGCAACCAGCCTCTGGGCTTGTAAAGTGGCCCATCGTAAACATTGATCGACCCATGGAAATAAATAGGCTCCTTCCATTTTATTTTTTTTGTGAATTACAGTACAACACTCAACACATGCCCTCTCATATACATGTACGCACACTTACCGTGGACGGACATATCTCCTGCTACTAAAAGAATAGCATAGTCAAATCATATAATAAATTTAGGAAAATATGAGCATACACGTAGACTGACATATCTACTATCACTGAAAGAATAGCATCATTAAATCTTAAAACAAATCTAGAAAAATGTGAGCATCCGTATCAAAGTCAAAGAATTGAATTCAAGTAGATAGCTTTCACCAAAAGGAAACTAACTACTGTTCAGCTGATAGTTTTTGTGGCTGATAAGCCGACTGATGCTGTTTTTGTTGTGAGAGAAAAATATTGTACCATGGCTAATAAGTCGGGCTGATAAGTTCAAGCAAACAGGGCGATGCGGGCTCCATCCATTTTCGCTGCCATAAGAAATAGGGTATTTGTTAAAACTGATGAAGCATAACATGAAGCAAAAGTACATTAGCATCAATGCCACGGTTCCATTGGAATCAATGAATGTGCATCTTCCATCCTACAAAAATTGTCATTTCAGCTATGGATTTAGACATATTTATCCACATTGATGTTCCCTCGTTTTCAAATTATAAGATGCTTTCGTTTTTGTAGATATGTAATTATACGCACTTAGATATACACTATATGTCTAGACATAGTAAAAGCAATATATACTAGAAAAAAAGACAAAATGTCCTAAAGTTTACTCTTTTTAGGACATAGGAGTATCGTAAGAGATAGGACTGAAAGTGGTTTTATCACATACTCCATCCGTTCTAAATTATAAGTCACTTTGATTTTTTTGGTTCATTCATTTTGCTATGTATTTAGACATGTTGTTATATCAAGATGCATAGCAAAATTAATGTACCAAAAAAGTCAAAGTGACTTGTAATTCGGAACGGATGGAGTACTGTAGATGCATATCCACGGTGACACAGATTATATATGTTTTTTGTTTAAAGAAACACGGAATATACTAGTATGTGTTTTTCTTTGACTGGCATAAGGAGAAGTATCTCATCATGAGAAGAAGAATAAATCCATTTGATATAAAAAAAACAAGTGTCACTGTGGGTAGCTGCACTCAAATGACATCCCCTGCCAGATTGTTATTATAATACTCCAAACGGTTAATTCCAGCCAAGAGAATCAACTCGCACGCACAGACGGCGGCACAGGGACATATCAAATCGCACATTCACGGGCGTCGCCGTGCTGGTCACATCACATCGCAGGTCAAACTGCAAAGCCTTCGAAGCCACTGGCCACAGCACGCACCCCTTGCGACAGCGTCAGCGGCACAGCAGCGCCGCACGTACCACGACTACAACTCGTCCAGTCGTGCTAGGCATGGTACTAGCTAGCTGGCAGGCTCGCTGCAGCAAGGAGCATGTAGCAGTACGGTGTACTACGTCCTGCAGTATGCACTCTGCAGTGCAGTGTGCAGAGGGCATGCAGCAGAGGCCAGAGGCACGCAGCCAATGTGCCATCATGGTCAGACCGTCGCAGCATCTACTAGGACATGTACGGAGTACAGTACTAGGCCAACGTGCTGCGTGCTATCTTATCCTATCCTGCGCTGCCCGCCCTGCATCTTGTAGGACTATCGGAATCGGAGCGGCGCCGCCCAGTGTTTTGCAACGACGGCCGGTACGCACGCCGTATCACGCGGCAGGCCAATGGCAGTTTGGTCATTGTGCCGAGAGCCCGAGAGGCTAGGCGCGTCGTGTTCGGCGTTCTGCTTCCGGTTCCGGGCATCCAGCGGCACCCCCCGTCCGTCCAACAGGCAACAAACAAGGTGCAGGCGTGCAGTGACAAGCTCCCTCGTCAGCCGCGTCCGCCGTCCGTCCACCCGCGTGCACGTCGAATTCGCTGCGTGATGATGCCTCCTCGCCTATCATCGCCGGCCGCGCCGCAGACGGAGCCCGATGGAGAAAGAAGCGAGCAGCCGCGTTGTTGTGCTGGCCCGGGCCACCACCAGGTTACCGAGCTTCGCCGACCGCCGCGTGGCCCGCGAGCTGCCAAGCGCCGGCACCGCTCCCGACCGGCGGATCTCGGCGCCGGCCCTGCTCGATCTCTGTCACGTCACGTCACGGCACCGCACCGCGTGCAACCTCGCGATGCATGCCCAGACGGCCCAGTTGCCCCGCTTGTTGCGTGCGCACCCAAGGGGGGGAGCAGAGCAGTAAACATGAGAGAGGGAGTAGACGAGGAGGAGAGAACACGGAACAGGAGGGAGTGAATGCGATGCGATGGAACAGTGAAAGCTGGCCCGGCAGGCTGCAGACAAAACGGAGGGAAGATCTGCCATCGACAAGACGCGGCCTGTCTGCCCGTGCCCACTGCCCTGCGCCGCTGCCCGCCTCTTCTGCCACGCCACCGAGGCCCCGGCCCCGGCCCTGCCTGCGCTGCAGCTGCCGCGTACAAACCGGACAGCCGCTCAGCTATGCCTCATTGCCTATGCGCGCGCAGGCGCAGCGGCGCGTGCTACCGATAACCGCAGACCGCTCCGACTGCTGGTCCCACGGCAACGGACCCGGGACGTCCGTACTGACCATATGCACGAGGAGTAGGCCGACGCCGACGCCGACCCCGTCTCGCACGCGGCTATTTTGGCAACTATCCTCTCACCAGGTACAGGGTTAAGGTCATGTTTCGATACCCTATGAAATTTGAAAATCTTGATCCTAGATAGACATTCTCAAAAATCTGGATTCCAGACTTTAAATTTTACTCCATGCGTCCACAAAAGAACGCAACCGTGTGTTGCGTGCCAGCAAAAGTAGTTCATGTTTCACCAAATTTCTAGTAAATACTATTCACATCTATGTCTCGAAAATATTTTATTATAAAAATATATTTCATAATTAATCTAATGATATTTATTAGATATCATAAATATTGATACTTTTTATCTATAATTTATCGAACTTGAGATATAAAACCATGATCTTTCGTGTTAAAATTGCATTCTTTCCTGACGGATGGAGGAAGTACATATTTGGTTCTTTAGATTCTAACCTAGACATTATACAATGGTTGAAGGAGTCCATACCCACAAGGCCACAATACCCTCGGTGTTGCATCAGCTAGTAACTCAGACTATAGTAACTCAGACTAGTCACACATTTCTCCATCCGTTATCTAATTTTTTTTAGCCAGGTTGGTGTGGATTCTCATATTCTAGTAATATACTCCATCCGTTCTAAATTATAATTCATTATAATTTTCTCAGAGAGTCGAAGCATCCTAAGTTTGACAAAAATTATAGAGAGAATTACAAAGATTTAAAACATCAAATAGGTATACTATAAGAATATAATTAATCGAGAATCTAATGATACTTATTTGGTATCATAAATATTATTATTATATTATATAAATTGGGTCAAACTTGAGATGTTTTGACTTTTCAAGAAAGTTGGAACGACTTATAGTTTGGGATGGAGGGAGTAGCTAGGAAGATTTTGGAATCCGAGATAGAATCTACCTTGTTCGATGTGATTTTCGGAAGTTCCCCTATATTCTATAATCCGAATCCAATTCAAACGGGCCCTAAAACTCGCTCTCAGCATCTCCAAGAGTGTTCGCTCTCCAGATTATTATTTGGCGACTCATTTGAATAAAATTCCTCTCTATATCTTTCCACCCTCTAACAACTTTTATATATCTTGTAATTAACTTGCGTCCTCATCTTTAGCAACTCCCATGTATCTCAAACCTTGCAAGGGCATGCCGCACGCTAGTCATGATTGTTAGGATGTTGCTTTAATGCCAGCAACTGAACCTCAGTCATCCTCTAAGGGCCTATTTAGATCCACCAGCTAAACTTTAGCTGGCTAAATTTAGCTACTAGGGATCCAAACGTTCTAGCTAAAAGCCCAACTAAAGTTTGGTTGAGTTTACCTATTTCAACCCAACTAAAGTTTAGCTGAGTCTATTAGCTAGAGGATCCAAACACCTCAAATAAAGTTTAGCTGGTTGAACTTTTAAATGGCTAAAGATTAACTTTGAAATTTTAATTAAGTAAGCTTCAGTTAGGTGGATCCAAACATGGCCTAAATAGGGGTGGAGTTAGAAGTTATACATAAAGAAAATCGACATATAATAATAGTACCGCTCAATAAGTTTGACGACGATAAAACATGGATGACTACTACCTTTCTTACAAATATATGCTATTAATATATATAAAGTAAAAATGTTGTTGTGTTGTTCGTGAAGGCGGGGGCAATGGCCCCTACCGCACTCTGGCTCCATCCCTTCGTGTAAACCCATCGTCGCCTCATTGTATATTTCTTTCTTGTTTTTGGTAATCCCATGTTGCTGGATCTACTCTGGTTCTCGTGGTCATGCAGGTGACCATGAGGTACTTACGGCTGCGTCTGTCATGACTTGTGGGCGTCCACGTCACCGAGATACTCCTCTTTCCTTTCCTCACATTGATCATCCTTCCGCTTTGTTCGCCATGAACAAGAGGCGATGCGAACGTGGATGGCAGGGAGTATTCACGAGCCATGTCGAGCCAGCGCTCTCCATTGCGGCCGCGCCCTTTGGCGAGATCGAGATGGTAGCGCCCTCCAATGCGGCCACGCCCTCCGGCGAGATGGAGATGGTGTGAGCTCCGCATTATATATATATATATATATATATATATATATATATATATATATATATATATATATATATATATATATATATATATATATATATATATAATATAAAGACTATTCTACGGCTGGTCATAGAATAACTTATTCTATGACCACCTTGATTTACGATAATGTTGATACCAATTTACGATAATGACAATACACATTTATGATACATGGGTTACCATAATTCAAGATGATACTTACCATAATGCTATAGTAAATTACTTATGAGGGAGTTATCATAATCTCGTAAGTTAGTATAGTAATTATCGTAACTCAAAGTGGTCACACAATAACTTATTATGCGGCCAGCTACAGAACAGTACGCGCGCGCGTGTGTGTATATATATATATATATATATATATATATATATATATATATATATATGACGAGGCTAAAATGCACCTGGTGCATTTTGTATAGCAAATGCACCAAGCCGTGAGATGCGCTGGAGCGCTGCCTTGGCCTGTGCTCTTGGTCTTGGTCCGAGTCCGACCAGTTGACCCTTGCGCTGTATATCCGAGACCCGGGCCTCAGTCTGCAGTCCCGGCGCCCCCCTCAGCCGCAACTCATTCCTTCAACCGATTGCGACTTCCGTCGTACACAAATTGCAACCTTGGTGGTAGGCCAGTTGCAACTACCCTGGACGGCTGGTTGCAGCTCCGTTTGTATACCAGTTCCAACTCAGCCCGTCAGCCGATTGCATCTTCAGTCGTACACAAATTGCAACTCATCCCTTCAACCGATTGCAACTTCCGTCGTACACAAATTGCAACCTTGGTGGTAGGCCAGTTGCATTCCGGTTGGGTCGGCCGATTTTGCAAGCGCCTCTAACGATCGGGTTGCAGCTCCGTTTGTATACAAGTTCCAACTCAGCCCGTCAGCCAATTGCATCTTCAGTCGTACATAAATTGCAACTCATCCCTTCAACCGATTGCAACTTCCGTCGTACACAAATTGCAACTCGTTCGCATGCTCGCTGTGTGCCTGCCTCGCTGCCTGGTGGGGCGATGTTGGCGTGGGAGAGGGTAAAGATGTGTGGCCCGCGCCTGATTAGTGGGTTAGTTGGGCCGGTTGCCCAGACAAGGCACGCCGGTTAGCCTGGGTGCGTTCTGTACACAGATTACACCCAGCATATATATATATATATATATATATATATATATATATATATGTACACGCGCGCGCGCGCTGCACGGGGATGTACATGCCCTCTATCGAATAAAATAAAATAAATTGTATATTGTGTATATTTTAGATATGTGTTTGTATAGGGTTGCATGATGAGCCCTGTTTGTTTTTTTATTCCAAGGAATGGCTCCAACACATGCATCCATCTCCTGTGATGCTCGTTGACGCTTGTTTTCGCTCGAAAATCCACACTCCAGGGTGTCCTAAGAATCGTGAGCCAATCGCGTCTCCTCATCCACATCAAGCAAGGCAAGCGGCGTAAGTGGCTATACTAATCGGACATTGTTAGGGTGCCGCTACAATGTGTGTTCCAGTCTCATCTTATCTTTTATATATAAAGTAAAAAAGTATTGTTGTGTTCTTAGTTGCATATTCTTCCCTGTTTTTGTTAATCCCGTGTTGTCGGATCTATCGTCTGTGGGCGTGTCTGGGACCATGTTTCT
Source organism: Miscanthus lutarioriparius (assembly GCA_904845875.1). Taxonomy (NCBI): domain Eukaryota; kingdom Viridiplantae; phylum Streptophyta; class Magnoliopsida; order Poales; family Poaceae; genus Miscanthus; species Miscanthus lutarioriparius. Next base: position 114,814,367 of record CAJGYO010000002.1, read on the forward strand.
TGCGGCGGAGGTGAAAACAATCCGACAATCGCGCCAAACGCTCCCACGGTGTGATGATTGTTTTCCTTGCACACGGCATTGAAACTGCACAAATGAACTAGCGCCTGCGTTTTCGGCACCACGGCCCTCGCGCCGCGATACATGTACTGCACCGCGCGGTGGGTAACCGCGGTCCCAAACACGCCCTGTGGCTATACTAATATGACTTTGTTAGGGTGCCGCTACGATGTGTTCCAGTCTCGTTTATCTTTTACATTCAACGACAAGTTGACCAGGGGCGTAGCTAGAAATTACTGATAGGAGGGGGGCAAGTGCTAAAAGGTATATTATTAGGGAGGAAGGACAAATTAATATTTTTTATTAAATTATATAGCAAAATGTCATGTGCATCTTCCTCCTCGGCCCCTCACTCCCTCCGTCCCTGTAGTTGGCTCACTTTATAAAATCGCATGTCTTGCACACATCACCACCACTGGGCGACTTTTGTCATTATGGGCTTTCTCTAGGCTTGTTAAATTCGTTCATAACCCGTCGTCAAAGCTACTGCTCCGTTCTAAATTATAAGACGTGTTGATTTTTTTAGATACATTGCATTTGCTATACACATAGATATATACTATGTCTATGTCTAGATATATAGTAAAAGCAATGTATCTAGAAAAGACAAAACGTCTTATAATTTAGAACGGATTTAGTAGTAAACAAAGACAAAGAAGGTGAAAGTAGAAAGAAAAAAAAAATCATTTGTTACCTCCCTATGAAATACTCGGTTATAATATGGTTTAAATTTTTTATATAAAAAATCCAAAAATGTATAGTATATTGGAGTAGTTCTCTACATTTTTTAAAAATAATTTCTGCTGTTATCCCTCGACTGAAAGTCAGCCAAGCAAGCACGTCAACTGTCGAAAAAAACCCGAACCTTTATTGCCATTTTATTTTTCAAAAATTCATCAGTTATTTCCCACTTCGAGTACATCACACCTGCCCCTCGCAGTTGCATCGCGCGACACGTTAGCGATTTCCATGTTAAGGTGGGAACAAACCAACCACAAACTCTTACATCCATATACCTTCGATCCAAGTCGCATCACTGAAGTCATCCACCGCCCACGTACACCTTCGACAGCGCCGCGGCCCGCGGATGCGACTCGCCGAGATTCCTCTGCCGAAACGCGGCGAGTTTGGGGCGACACGACCGACGCCAGCGCACGCGGCGGCGACCGGGTCCGGGGTTAGGTTAGGCGGCACGTCACCGTCCTCAGGTGCCCTCAGCCATTGCTTTCCAGGGTTAGGTTAGGCGGCACGTCACCGTCCTCAGGTGCCCTCAGCCATTGCTTTCTCCACCTCTCCTTCTCGCCAGCTCAGGTCAGGTGGCCTCTACCAGAATACAACGCACCTGACCTCACCAGTTCGGTTGCAAGTCTAACCACCACAGCGGCCGCCATCGGCTGCCATCCAGGACCCCACGTCCGAGGTCGGCAAGCGGCCACATCATGTATCACGCTTCCCGAATAAAGCAAAGAAGAAGCAACGAATTCAGCAGCAGAGACACAATGGTCCAACCAATTTTCAGGAGAACACGCAGCAAACCAGGATCCATCATAAGATAGCAAGCAAGCAAGCAAAGACGAACTACAAAGCTGTTTGTTCCACGGGATGAACTGGGGAGAGGTGCGTTTCATAGGTTGCCTGGACAGAGGCAAAAGCGACAGTACATGGATACAGGGTTCAAATAACAGCTGCAAATGCTAGCCTGCTAGGCGACTGGCTCTACTAGGGGCCGGCCGGTTCTCACACGAAGGACCAGTTCACGAACATGAAGGCGAGGCAGTGCGGGGTGTCGTCGTCGCTCAGGACCTTCCACGCCACCGCCTGCTCGTAGGACACCGGCCGCCCCATGCTCGATACACACACACCACCGGGGAGGTACGCGAAGCCCTGAGTACACACAGATTCATGGTGTCATTAGCATTTCAGAGATGGTTGGCATTGGTAGAACCTAGGAGGTTGTAAGGAAGAGAGGTTATCGCATACCTGCTGCATAATCTTAGGGTACTCAGTGCAGAGCGCCTTCCTGCCATCATCATCAAGGATCTTCTCAAGGGAGATGTCCTGGAGAGCAATCAGTGTCGTCTCCAGCATGTCGAGACCAGCTTGGTTGGCAAAGGTGAACACAGGAGCAGCCTGAATTCATGGTTTCACAAAACTTAACATCAACCAGACAACACAATGCCAAAGTTACGAATTGACGAAACAAGCACGAACAACCAATTACCTTCAGGGAACAGCACATGATCGAGTCCGAGTGTTGCCACAGTGCTTTCAAGGAAGCATCCGTGCATTGGGTGTCTGTGCGAAGAAGTTCAGCTCCAGTGTGAAACCTGAAATTTTAACACGACCAGAGATTACAAACTCATTGCACAATTGAACAGAGTATAATATGATTCAGACTGAATAACTGATAGGTCAGCCCATGCTGCCCCACCTCTCTAAATAATTCACAAAATTGATAACCAGATTCAGGAAACAAAAGAGTTTTACCTGTAGCTCCTGCCAATCCACCTCGCAAGGGTGTGTGCCTCAGGAGATCCTGGAGATTGCTTCATTTCAAGCTGCCCACCAAGACGGGAAGGAGCTATTGCCATGGCCACCCTCTGCACCGATGCCACCACAGTCCTGACATATTGCCTGGCCATTGCTGCAACGCTTTCCCGTAGGTGATTCTCATATGAGAACTGGAAAGCAATGGTCAGCACTAATCTTGTGTTGCAGGTGCTGGAGGCATCACTTGAAGCACGAGTAGTCCCACCAGATCCAACCTCAAGAGTAGATGCTAGGTCAAGTGTGCGTGTGCCTGATGGTGGATCCTGCCAGTTCATTGTTACCAACGCATCGTTAGTTTAGCCCATCACAAACAGTAACACTACAAGCACAAAAAAGTAGCACTAACCGTCTTTGCATCCAGTGGAATGACACGGAAGCCTGAGGGCAGCAGTGGTGCATCATCAGCAAAAGATTCATCAATGGGTGCAAATACAAGCTGTGCACATGCACCAGCTGCATTTTCATCCACGCCACTGCACAACTGCAAAAGAATATACAATGCTGTGAGGCTGATGCAACAACACAACTGAAATGAAGACAAAGTGAAAATGCTATCTGATCGTATACCTGCAGAAGATACATATCTCGTGACAGAACAACTTCATCATGGCAGAGGCTGTGTCCCTCAAGCCTAATAACCTCCAAGAACTGCAAAGAAAAGTCAGTTTGATGAAAATGATAAGTCAATCAATGGTGTAAGGAATTTATTAAATTGAAATTAGCTAGAAATTACCTCTTCATGCTCTAAGGTATGTGCAAGCGGCAGAATAACCTGGCTGCCCATAAACCCACTAGCGCGCAAGCCAGGAACTGCATATGGACTAGCCCTCAGAGCAGCGGCAGAATAAGCATCAACACCAGGATCAGCCCATTCGGAGCGATGCTCCCTCAGAAATCGTACTAGTAGGGCAGGTGGCACATTCTACATTGAGACAAAGTCGTAACATCTTTGTTATAATCATGTTATATAACATCAAACACAAGTGCATAACTGTAGCTAGAACTGGACAGATAGGAGTACAAACCTGAAGTAGCATTGATGCCTTAGCACACAGGATGCCACCTCCAATCGCAGTAAACAGCTGGGAGGAGTTGACATGAGAACCAATAAGTTTGTTTGGAGAAGAGTTGATAGCAATAGTAACATCCTCAGCACCGTCACTGCTCATCAGTGACCAACCATCATCTGGAAACCCATTGACAGCATCATTGAAACCCCTGTAAATAACATTAAAGAAGTTAGAAGTGCCATGTGTATGGGTCCTGCCGATAAATTAAATCAGCACAAATGGTAAATGAGAACACATGAACACAACCACAAACCTGCTAAGCCTCTGGCTAAATGTTCTCAAAACTGCTGGCTGGCGGCCCCCTCCATATGGCATTTCCCCACTAGATTCATGTGCAATTTGCCTAATGTGACGCAGTGCCTGCATCATAGAAATAAGAAATCATGACTCGTTCATTCATACATCAGTGGCAAATAGTACTTGATACCAATGAATTACTGAGAAAGCAAACATACAGCAATAGTTGTTTTCTGTGCAAGAATCTTCGGAGATTCATAAAGTGGTCTAAGGACCTCAGGTACACTCCAAGCCTACAAGAAGGTAAGATTGATAAGATGCAAGCACAAAAGTTTTTATTCGAGTCTAGAGATCTGGTTAAAGCGTCCAAATTGGACAGGACAATATTGATTCCACTTACATCTAAATCAACATGATCCACAATGTGAATCATGGAGCCACCTCCCTCGCAAGGTCGAATTAAATAGCCACTAGGAAGCACCTTGGCTCTGACAAAATTTGGAGTGTTGGGTCCTGATGGGCCTCCAGTCGATTGTGTCAATGATCTCTCACAGATCTACAAAACAACACAAGAAACAACAGTTACCAACTGTAAGCACAACAGATATCCTGAGAGGGCAATCAAGTAGCACCTAACATAAGCATACAAAGTTGCAGCACAGTTGTTTGATCCAAACAGAACAAGCAAACAAAATTAACAAGACTAACATAAATGACAACATCATAGCAACAAAAAAAAAGAAGCATTACCACAAGACTGCCATCCTCAAGACCACTAGTGTATCGGAGAGTCCAAAAGTCGCGCGGTGCCGCCAAAGTTGTCGGTGCGTAAGTCTAAAGAATGTGATGAAAGTAACAGTCATGTTAACGGGCAACATGGAGGACAATGATTAAAGAATGAGGAAAGCACTGTAACTTGTATGACAATGCTTACCTGCATGTAGATAAGCTCGATAGTTCCACCGTTACCCGTAGGGATAACATGGAGGATATCCACGCACCGGCAGTCGCGGTACCAAGAAGGGCGATCCTTGAGGATCTCCGCGACCTATGGACTAGTCAATTAGGGCATGTCTGCTGAATGGAAACATAAAGCTATGTGATGATGAAGAATGAACAAAAACACACCTTTGTGGGCTCAAGGCTCACTAGGCCGCAAGCTCGGGCTGCTACGCCACTACAATTGTGCGAAACAGCGATGATTCCAATGGAATCCGGACCAGGCTGTAAAGGAATTCATGCTTTAAGTAATTGCCAAAACACAAATGAAGTAGGCAACACATGGCACAATTCTTTCTTTTTTGTCCCAACAAGGGCATTTACCTTCATCCCAACCATTTGCACCCAATCGACAGCAGTTCCTGTCGCTTTCGACAGGAACTCTGCCAAGGTCTCCTCAGCGATAGCTAGTAGACTGCCATAATGAAAAAGAACTCCATCAGATTTACATGCATGCAAGCACAAAAGCAGTCTAAGAAATGTTGGGGACTGAAATTACCCAGCTGGGTTATTCGCGTCCCGTTGAGGACGCGGAGCTGCTGGGTTTTGCTGTTGGTGGTGCTGACCACTTGTGACCACAGACTCACAGCTCGTGTCTGTGGTCGCAACAGAAGGCTGCAAACATCATAACACACAGTATTAGACGTGGAAGCATGCAACAAGGTGCACATCAAAAGTTACCTAAAACAGCACATTCACTTCTACATGATACTTAGTAGCATTCAGCTGATTTATCTAGAAAAATACAAGTAAGATGTTCTGGGGAACGAGCAAAGGAGATGGATCTCACATTGTGGAGCTGCTGTCGCATGTACCCATTCTCGTAGACGAGTCGGGAGACCTGCTTCTGCAGCCTGTCATTCTCCTCCATCAACAGCTTGTTCATCGCAGTCAGCTTCCGGTTCACAGTCTGCAGGCGCGAGGCCTCCTTCCGCTGCTTCTCGCGGCATCTACCAATCAATCGCAAGAATCATCAGAATCGCAGTCACATCGCACAGGAGTTACAGATGTCACTTGCAGATGAAGAAAGCAAGACAACGATTCCTGGCTCGCAGTATTCAAATGTAATTGCTCATTCTAAACATCGTATTCCAGCTACAAGACTGTGTGGCAGTAAAGCAAGCAATGGCTCACACAGTCACACTAACTCAGGCGTGTTAATTGGTTGCCCAACTGAAAATGATGTTTTGTTTCCCCACTACCCAACATTGTGATAGGCACGGGGTATCTAATTAGATCCATTTATTTATTCATATACAGGGACATCGGCTTTTTTTTAGAAATGCTAAGCAAATGTTGCTACTCCTACATGCGGAGAAAACAATAGTAGCACATGCGAGCAGCAAAAGACGCATCCATTACGCCTAACCGCGAGACAAACGAGAGAAAAAAATCTCACCAAAGAGAATTTGTAGTCCTATAGCGCAGTACTCGATGTCAAGTTCCAGCTGAAAACCTGAGCTAATATGGACCGACCTCAAAACTCAAAAAACTAAAAGAAAAAACATATCATAGAAACCGATGACTCCAAACAAAAACAGACCAAGGGAGGGCCTTGTATGCTGGCAGCCAGTCCAATGCAAGAGACAGAACGTAACATCCTTGAAATCTAACCAGAGCTTTAGTACCAAAACCATTTCCCCCTCTTCTCTTTGTACTCAAGATGATTTCGATGGCTTACTTACATGAAAGCAAACATCCTAAGAATATGCGGCTAACAAGGAAGCTCGTTCCATTAATAATAAATTTATAACCCAACCTAAGAAAGCAACAACTCAAAAAAAAAAAGAGGGAGAAAAAGAGAGATTTCAGCAGCAGGAGGAGCGCATAATTCGTCAACAAATAAGCGGAGGCACGAACAGAGATGAGATGATGGATGGAGAGACGGGCTCGTAGTTCCGATGACGCACGCACCTGCGGTTCTGGAACCAGACCTTGATCTGCTTGGGCTCGATGTTGCTGAGTATGGGGCACTCCCTGATGAGCTGCTGCCTGCGCAGCGAGCTGGGCTTGGGGCACTCGCTGTAGACGCGCTCGAGCTCCTCGACCTGCTCGGGGGTGTAGCGCACGTACTTGCCCGTGTCCACCTGCGGTGCCCCACCGCCGCCAGGCGACGACCGGTCCTTGCATCCCCCGACCACCACCATCGCCATCTAGGTAGCTAGCACCGCCGCCCAAGGAGGAGGAGCAGGAGGAGGAGGGATTGTCGGAAGAAGACGGAGAGCCACGGCCACGGGCGGCGCCAAGTCATAGCCTCGGGGCGAGAACGCAGCCGCCCGACGCCATGGTGGTGAGAGACTGAGAGGAGTGGCGGTGGTAGTGGGGGGTGGTGGTGGTTGCTTGCTCGCCGAGCCGCGGGGAGGGTGAGGAGGGGAGGAGCGCAAGGGAAAAGGGAAAGCTAGCGGCGAGACGGGGATGGGAGAGAGAGGTGAGCGAGAGACGAGTGGGGGTTGGTTTAATAGTAGCGGCAAATGCTCCGCTCAGCTGGGGTAGGGTAGGGAAAGATACATACGGAGGGGTCTTTTCAAATAATGTACTCGTATTTTCTTTTTCCTCTTTATATCAGGGCCTGTTTATATCCAAAAAATTTTGCGCAGTAATCATCACATCGAATTTTACGGTACATATATATGGAAGACTAAATATAAACGAAAAAAACTAATTGTACAATTGGGTGAGAAATCACGAGACGAAACTTTCAAACATAATTAGTCCATAATTAGATACTAATTGCCAAATACTGAAACGAAAATACTAAAAATAAAATAAAAACCCAAACAATTTTGCATCTAAACGCGCCCGTCTGTGGCAAGGTGAACCTAATTAGTCTTGTTCTGTCGTCAGTTTCTTTTTCTTTTTGTCCGGTTACAAGGTGACACGCATCACAGATGCAAATGTAGCTCTAGTATTTCGTCCTTCTGTTGCCCTAGTCTTCTAGAAATCGGTGGCCTTTCAGCATGCTCGCTCCGTCTCAGAAAGAAGGCTGTTATAGTACGTGTGTAGGTCAAATTTTTTTAACTTTAATTAAATTTATAAAAAATACATGTAATATTTATATTTCTAAATAATTTTATTATAAAAATATATACAACGATCTATCTAATGATATTAATTATGTATTATAATTATTAGTATTATTTAATATATAATTGGTCAACATTCAAAAGAGTTGACTTCTCGAGCATTACGATTAGATCTACATACATAGAGTTTAATAGAGTTTAACAAGGATCACAAATAAGGCAAACATAAGGGCCCTTAGTGCTGGTTTAGTGAAGCTTCCGGCGGCTTCAACTCCACATGCTATGGTCCTGTTGGTTTGAGTTGTGAGCTGTGAAAAAAACTATGAAAAAATCTACATAACCCTCAAATTATTAAGGGTGAACTACTTTACTCTTAAACAATAAAACCAGATTTTCTACCCTCTGAACTTTTCAAAACCGGTCAAATAACCCTCAAGCGGTTTTGGACGGTGGTTTTGCTACAGTGACGGTGATTTTGTCTTTTTTATTTTTTTATTTATTTCCGCTGAATCTTTGAAAATCATAGTAAATCACAGAAAAATCATGAAATAGAAAATTTAATTTTGTTGGACTCCACATGAGTAGATCTACACAATGAACATATAATATGGTATGTTTTAGTATAAAATTTTTATTGTACCATTAGATCTATGATTTTTCTGTAATTAATTGGAATAATTCGTAGTTGCAGCTTCTATGGTCCAATTATGGTGAATTTTTATGGTGGGCTAATTATTGTATGCTTCAACTATAGTAAAAATTTCCAACTCATTGGATCATGTATAACTTAGTTATAGATTTATTTAGGTTTATGCTTGTTAAATCTATTCTTTATCTATAACTAAGTTATACATGATCCAATGAGTATGAAAATTTTACTATAATTTAAGCATATAATAATTAGCCCACCATAAAAATTTCATTACAATCGGACCATAGAAGCTGCAGGTATGAATTATTCTATTTAATTATAAAAAAACATGGATCTAAAGTTACAACAAAAACTTTGTACTCAAGCATGCCATATTATATATTCACTATGTAGATCTAATCATGTGGAGTCCAACAAAATTACATTTTCCATTTTATGAATTTTTTGTGATTTACTATGACTTTTCAAAGATTCAGAAAAGACAAAACCACCGTCACTGTAGCAAAACCACCGTCCAAAACCGTTTGGGAGAGTTATTTGACCGGTTTTGAAAAGTCTAGAGAGTAGAAAATTCGATTTTATAGTTTGAGAGGTGAAGTAGTCCACCTGAATAGTTGAGGGTTATATAGACTTTTTCTTAAAAAAAACTATTGTGGGTGTAGAGCCGGTGAAGTAAAAAAAAACAAGCTTTGTTAGCTTTATCTGTCCCCATGCAGTGGTAAACCATGTAGATGAAACCAGAGTGGTAACAAGCTCCACCAAAGAGCGTCTTAGTTTGTGTGTATCAAGTAAATCCATGTATACATTAAGCAATATTAACACCCATTCTATAAAAACATAGGCATAAAACAAACTGGCTCCTCCTATGGTTTCAAGGCCCTGCCTTCAGAAAAATGATTAGGTAGGATAAAATTACGAACCGGAGGAATATATGATGTGGCAAGGTTTCATTGGAGGTGCTAAGTCGCTTAGCGTATAGGCATGCAATGCGAATAGTAGACACGTAGGGAGCTTAGATAGGGAGAAGCTCCTCCATGTCCCTACCAAGTTAGGTTGTTTAGATCTCAAGAACATTTTAGCCCGGCATAATCATGCAAGAGAAAAGAGACATGCTATGAAGAGCAAATTTTAAGTTGAAAATTTCCCAATAAAGACAATGAGTCCATGAAAGATAGATCAATTATCCACGGATCCTTTTTCGATAAACATCTGAAAAATAGGACCTTATATATTGCGGTAATGCTTGTATCCGTGTGTCCGTCCTTTGACTCTCGTTTGGACGAGCCTCATTCACTTATTCACGGACCCATCCTCATCCACTCATTCACGGACCCAGCACGTATCGCACACCCGCTCTGCACTGCGTGCCCCCGCTCGCAGGATGACTCTGCTCGCCCGTGCCGACCCCGCTCGGACGGACACCGTGGGCGCCGCCCGCGCCCGCGCCGCTCCCTCTCGCAGGAAAGACTCTGCCTGTGCCGCTCGCCGGCGCCACCCCCGCCCGCTCGCCGTCTGAACTCGCGCCTCCCATCGCGGCCGCGCTCCATCCGCCTGCCGCGGCCACTGCCGAGGTCTGTGTCATCGACGAGCTCCGCACTGGCGACCTCTTAGCACTCCGTGGCATTGAGCTCCGCGCCGGCATCAAGCTCCGCAAGGACGAGCTCAATTCATCCAAGTAGCAAGGTGGCATTGCAATCGTATATTTCGAGTGTTTCAGTTGTTTTAGAGGTATGTTGCAAGTGTTTCATATGGATGTTGCAAAACTAGATCGAGATGTTGCATATGTTGCAATGGTTGTACACTTATGTTGTAAACGTCTATCCCCAATGTTTCATATATTTTTTCAGACGTATGGTCTGTTCGGCTGGTATTAAAGCCGGCTGAAGCTGTTTTGTTGTGAGAGAAAAATACTGTAGATTCTAGCTGATAAGCCGGCTGATAAGTTCAAGTGAACAGGCCCGTATGTTGCAAGTGTGTTTATCTGGAAGTTGCATATGTTTCACGTATATGTTGCAAATGTTTTATCTGGATGTTGCGTACGTGTGGCAAAGGTTTTCAAGTGTTTCATGTGTGTTTTTTTGTAAGTGTTTCAGACGCGTGTTTTAAATGTTTCACCTGTCTTTCAGCCATATGTTGCAAATGTTTTATCTATATGTTTCAAAAGTAGATCGGGTGTTGCACATGCTGCAGTGGTGTTGGTGGCTGGCGGACAGCGGCCTGCGGTAGGACTTCGGCTCCTACCTCGTGCCTTCCTCGCGTAGCGCCTCGCCCTCTCCTCTCCCTCCCCTTCTTTTCCCTCCCTCCATCTCGCCACGGTAGTTTGTGCTTGGCGGGAAACCCTACCCAACGAGCACGTAAACGCTTTCCCGCCGAGCACGCAAACGCCCGTGGAGGTGGTGGCCCCAGTGGGCTGACGGCGGCACGATGCTCGCATAGTGGCCCTGGAGCAAGCTGAGGTCCGCACCGTCCGCTCGCTACACGCGGGAAACAAGCAGCCGCGGGCGTCTGTCCGGACATCCAGCTGCCAGTAATGCTCCAATCGGGAGGTGTGTTATCTTGGCTCATATAATGATATAAGACTCTTTTATTATCATACCACAAAATCTGATACACGAGATTTGGGTAAAAGCTCTACTTACATTCGTGATAGAGTTCAATTGAAGAAGCATCCATGCCCACCGGCAGGAAAGGTTGGTTCACGAAGAAAAAAAAAACTCTGAGCTACAGTACGTGCGACATTTACTCAAAATGTGTGCATATTCTATGGCCAGCAATAAATAAAAATTTAAACATTGTGGACCCAAATCCAGGGCCAAGACTGACGCGTTGTGTGTGTGGTCGTGAAATTGGACGGACAAATATTCACCCCGTTTGTTTGAGCTTGATTGGCTGATAAACCATGATTAAAAATACTATTAGCTAATTTAGTATAAGAAAAAAATACAGTTCATTGACTTAAAAAATACAGAGTCCAACCGGGTCATTCTCTCCTTTGGAGGATGTCCATTTTGTTTTGTTTTTGGCTTGGGGAGGTGTGTCGTTGGTGGCGCTGGCGCTGGCGCTGTGCTTTTCATGGCAGGCACATGCCCGTGGCAGGAGGCAGGAGTAGGCATGCTCGCTCATGGCGCGGGTAAATATGGTGGCCAAGGACGCGGAGCACGACCCTACAGTGACAACCAATAGAATTACGCTAATCTCTTAAAACAGAACTGCATGCCAATTTCTGTAAATAAGTTCACAAAACCACAATTACTTGGCGCATGCTCGTGCGGATGACATGTAGGTCCACAAAGAATGTTGTAAGTTTGTACTTATATGAAACTGGTCCTAAAATTTCTAGTACTAGACGCAAATACTGGTAGTCTTGTCAAATTAACAAGTCACAGAATAAAGCCATAAAATGTCAGCTGAACACAAATTATTCACGTTCTTTAGCATTCCGACTAACGGACTATATGTAACTATACAAACAAAGCTTACATAGTAACAAAACAATATTTAAGTGCTAAAGCAGTAGTAGTAAACTAATAACAAGGCTGCCAAACCTCTCTTCTAATGCAACAATCTTATTGTAAGAACTTAAAATTTTATTTATAAATTTTTAGTTTCCAGTTTTGTTGGACTTTAAATAGTAGGATAATCCTATTATAGGACTCGAATAATCTGCTTTTAATTATCACATAATCTGTATACATCATATTTTGTCAATATTCTATCCTACTCCGCAACTACGTGCAATCGGATTTAGGGAATATTTGGGACTGCTTCGCTTCACGTTTTTCAACTCCGCTCCACGTTTTTAGCGAAACGATTTCAGCTCCACGCACTCTGATCGAGGAAAAATGGTGGAGTTGTGAGAACACCTAAAGAAGTGCTCCACACGTTAGAGATTTAGGCAATTTCAGTATTAATTTAATCCAGAAAAAGATTAGGAACAGGTTTGTGGCCTCATATATGTGCACGTGACCTAAGTGATGATTTTAATCGTTGACGATAGGGGATGAATTAGAACATACCCATCGGTACCAGAGCCGGTTGCACTAGTCGACATAGCACCTGTTGGAGTAGCCGTCCCGTTTGATGCAGTGCAGAGAGGGTGCAGTGTCGATCTCCCGCCGCCGCCACGAACACCGGAAAGAAGATGAAGTTGACGAACGATCGAGCAGTCGCATGGTCGCTCCCCAAAAACCTGATGGCCGCCTTTCACCCAAGCAGATGAACATGAAGACAACCCGGTTTCAGAGGCCTGCTCTCCCTATTCCCGTGCTCGTAGGAACCGGGACGAAGAAGCCTTGTATGCAGCGGAAGTGTGGAGACTTGTGTGCATTAGAGACTAAGCCAACTGAATGTTGAAGTGTGTCTTTCTTTTATCTCGGGCCAGCCGGGAGCGGAGAGGGCGCGACGCTATGGGAGAAAAACTCCCGTAACCTTCCTCATCAATTTCCACTTTGGGTGCAGAAACCCCCAAACTCCCGTCATTACTGCATTAACTTTCCTAATTGGGGGCAGAAACTCCCGTAACTCCTGCCCATAAATGGCTTGAGTGGCAAAACTTTTCATGTTCTGCACCGCGTGCGTCATGTCGGCCATGGCACGGCACGGCCATGCCTCCACTCAACCATCCAATGTAGGCAGACATAGCTCGCACATATAAGTCAAGTCAGTATCCAGTCAATATCCCGTATGGGACTAAATAATATCACGCATATTATTTAATACGGGGCTTAGAATTTATTTGATTTAAATAGATAATAGATGGGCCTGGCCCACATTAAATCTAACAATCCCCACCAAATTCAAAGGCACATGTTAAATAATCTCAAATCCACATTTCTTTGATATACCAGAGTTTCAACGGAGATTGTTAAGTTGAACATCCGTCTAGAACAGGGGTTACACTCATTCACAACCGATCAATGGACTATACCTTGAATTGACAGTTTTATGCAAATTGAGTTTCACCAAAGTTCTTTCATGGTACTAGGCTGCTACAAGTATCCCCTCTGTTTTGAAGTATATAAGTCACACTTTAATGCCTTTCATGAGTATCTAGAGATTACCCACATCTTATACACTGTGGTTAGCAGTCGAACTCATATAGGTGTATTCCTTCTAGGATGTTCTATAGGGCAACATCCCTGCTTAAATAAGCCACTCAGATCATATTAAGGAATTAACCAACCTGCCATACAACATAGGAGAAAGAGTGCATCTCATAATGATTTGGACTTTAGTATAAGGGGTTTCTCCATTAGTCAACCATAGCTTGTTTCACCACTCTACTTCACGGGATCTCCGATCATATAGGATAGGTTACCACTATAAAATGACTTCAAGTGGGTCTCAAGCCCATCTCCCTCGATGCACCATCTATCACATTGCGAGACAGTCCATTTGTAAATTGATCTGCCAGATTCTTAGATGTATAGACATAGTCCAACGCTATTACTTCGGAGTTTCTCAGTTTTCTAACATATTTTAACTGCCTCTTCACATGTCTTGTAGATTCCATGTTATCCCTAGAACTATTCACTTTGATTATCACAGTCTGATTATCACAGTTTATGGATATAGCCGGTATTGGTTTTTCAACCACCGGTAAATCCATAAGAAGTTCATGAAGCCACTCAGCTTCAACTGTGTCTGTGTCGGTATCTAATGCTGTGAGTTCTACTTCCATTTTTGACCTCGTTAAGACGGTCTGCTTGCAAGACTTCCATGAAACAGTGCCACCTCCGAGTGATAACACATCCACTTGTGGCGTAAATCTCATCAGTATTAGATATCCAATTTGCATCACAATAACCCTCTAGTACCCTTGATACCTGGTATATTGTATGCCATAGATCATAGTCCCTTTTAGATAGCGCAGTACCCTCTCAAGAGCACGCCAATGATTATGTCCCGGATTTAAAACAAACTGGCTAAGTTTGCTCACAGCAAACGAGATATCAGGCCTCGTTGCACTAGCTAAATACATAAGTGAGCTAATTATTTGAGAATATCTCAATTGATCCCGTGCTATTCTTTGAATTTTTTCTTAATAGCATACTTGGGTCATAAGGAGTTGGAGCAGGCATGCAATCACTTATCTAAAGCGACTCAGCACCTTTTCCACATAGCGGGATTGCACAACTGTTACCCCATCATTTCCTTCTCTCAGTAGCTTTATGTTAAGAATAACATCAGCCTCACCTAAGTCTTTCATTTCAAAGTTACTAGACAAAAAATCTTTCACTTCCTTGATCACAATAATATTATTTCTAAAAATTAGTATATCATCCACATATAAGTACAAGATCACACCTTTTCCTCCACCATACCGATAATAAATACATTGAAAGGATCAAGATGCCCAAGAGGGGGGGGGGTGAATTGGTCTAATTCTAAATTTCTTTGCAATAATTAAATCCTACGGTTAGCCCAATTAACCCCTTGTGCCTAAGAAGTGTTTCTAGTTGTTCTACCGCACAAATGACTTGCAACCTAAGTTCCAATCCTACTCTAGCATGGCAATTCTATGAATTATAAAGACAAGAATTGAATTGCTCAATGTAAATACTCAAAGTAATTACTCAAAGGAAATACTCAAAGTAAATGCTCAAAGTAAATAGAGGAGGAGGAATGCGGCGATGTTTTGCCGAGGTATCGGAGAGTCACCACTCCCCACTAGTCCTCGTTGGAGCACCCGCGCAAGGGTGTAGCTCCCTCTTGATCCGCGCAAGGATCAAGTGTTCTCTACGGGTTGATTCTTCAACACTTCGTCGCGGTGAATCATCCACAACCACTCACAACTTGAGTTGGGTCATCCACAAGCTCTCCGGATGATCACCAAGCTCTCCAATCACCACCAAGTTGTCTAGGTAATGGCGATCACCAAGAGTAACAAGCACGGACTCTTACTTGACCACGACAAGCCTAGGGAGAAGGGTGGATGCACACTTTGCTACTCTTGATCTCACTAATGAGGGCTCTCTTTGGGATTCTCAAATCTCAATCACCTCATTAGGACCTTGCTCTTTTTGGCACTCTCTAAGGTGTGTTTCAGCTGTTGGAATGAACAAAAAGTGACTCCACACACGAGTGAAGTTTCTATTTATAACAAGGGCTGAAAACCGAACCGTTATGTGCCTCTGCGGGGTGACCGGATGCTCCGGTCATGTTGGTCGGACACTCCAGTCAGTACACCCCGAACTCCAGTGATTACAGTGTGATCGGAAGCCGCCAGCGTCCAGTCAGCACTGGGCGGACGCGTGCCAGTGTCCGGTCACACCGAACCCAACGTCCGGTCAGCATTTGACCCTCCATTCACTTTCAACTCTCGATCATACGTGAATGAAGTTTGCTCCAATAGATCTTAGGCATATGTAGGAGCTACCTAGCGCTAGTTTTAACAAGTGTGCACCACACCTAACTCACTAGACTCACCTAGGTCAAGCTACCTGTCCATACCCCCCTTAATAGTACGGCTAAAAGAAGAAACAAAGTCCTAAACTACTCTAAGTGTCTCTCCAACTCCAATCGACACTTAGAACTAGTCATCCTTAACCTTGTCGTCCATTCTTTGAAAACCGAAACGATTTCCATCGTAGGGGCATGACCACCATGATTGCCCAATCGATCTCTATTACCATGACCTAACTTAATTGCCTCTACAAAACACACGTTAGTCACAGTAATCTTGTATTGTCATTAATCCCCGAAACCCAACTAGAGGCCTAGATGCTTTCACACATTTATCAGCTTCGTTCAAAACAAAGCTGGCTGATGTCAAAATTCTGTCGAACTTCTCATGCCACTACTTAGGTGCTTGTTTTAGACCATACAAAGATTTCAATAACTTACACACCTTTCCCTCTTGACCCTTTGCTATAAATCTATCCAGTTGATCCATATAAATCTCTTCCTCAAGCTCTCCATTCAAGAAAGTTGTCTTAACGTCCATCTGATGAACAAGAATGCCATGTGAGGCAGCCAAGTATATATGGCCAGGCGGCCCATGGGCCGGTGGCACGGCACGCGGCACGGCCTTTTGGCACGGCCCATGGGCGCATGCACGGCCGCCACCGTGCCACCATGTGCCGCTGCAAGACGCAACCGCGGAGGCTCGTCGATGCATGGGCGCGCGAGCTCGCCCATGACACGCAACCACGGCACGACACGTCCGAGGGGCCGACACGGTGGCCGCACGGCGGCCAGAATATAAACCTCTTTTGGCCCAAATGCCCACGCGCACCACCCCCGCCACCCCACCATATATAAGCCACGCCGCAGCGCAGCCCCCCGCCCCCCAAATCCCTAACCCTAATTCTTTTGCCCCCCTCCGCCTCCGCGCAGCCGCAGCCAACCTCGCTCTAACCTCTCGAACTCGATCCGCCGCCGTCGTTCGCCTTGAGCTCGCCGGCCCTACTCCGGTGACCTCGACACCTCACCTCGCCGGCCACTTCTTCTCCTCCTCCACGTAGTCAGCAGCAGTCGCAGCTCTCCCTCCGCTCTCGCTCTCGAGTCTCGATTCAAGTCGAGACGAACTCGATCCGATCCGATCCGCCGCCGCCGCCGTTAAACTTGACCACGCAGGCCCTCCTTCTCCCTCTCGTACCTCCTCCAGGTCCTCCTCCTCCTCCTCCGTGTACCATGTGAGTCGTTGAGCTATATATTCTTCCGCCGCCACTCGCCGTGGCGCCCACGGTCTAACAGTGGGTGCTTGTCTCGTCGTTCTCTCGCTTGGATCTTGGCTCCTTGGCTTCTTCTCCCAAGACTTTGGGCTCGGTGGCGTGGTCATCAAAACCCTAACCCTAGCATGTTCATGTTCTTGTTCAGTTGTTCTTCATCTTCTTCTTCTCTCAGCATCTTCACGAGTTCTTGTGTTGTGTTCTAATGCTCTTCTTCTTCTTGTGCTCATGTGCTTGCAGTTGGTGCTCGACGCTTTGTCCTCCTCCTCTGGAGGCTCGATGGCAAAGCCGTCCGGTTTGAAGCGCCCTACCCACCGTCGAGGAACGGTCTTTGGAGCTATGACTAGGGGCGGAACCAGCCTCCCAACCCCAACCTCCTATGGCCTCGGTGGCGATGCGGTGCTGCGGATGAGTACAACCACCGTGCCGACGGCGGCGAGAGCACCCCGAGGCCGAGGAGGCCGTGGAGGAGTTGGAGATTGAGAACGCACGCGACGACATCACCGGAAAAGCGCAGCTGCATTTGTTCGCGAAGCACCGATCGATGTCGACTCGGCGACGGCGATGGTGGGGTGGACACCTCTCGATCTCGGGACACCCAATGGTGCCTCATCCGGTAAGCTCACTTCTTTGCTTGTTGGGAGGACTTCGTCCCGATCTTTGACGAGTCAGGGAAGATTAGAACTCATGCCATCTGTAAACGGTGTGGTAAGAAATTTGTTGCTAGGGCCAATATTGGCACTGGATCCTTGAATAGGCACATGGCAACATGTAGGAAGAAGCAGGACAATGATCGTAGGGTTCAGTCTAGGCTTTCTATGAATGCTAATGGGTTGCATAACTGGGTTTATGATCTTTGCTCGTGCTCGTAATGAGTCATCTTGGGTTGATTGCTAAATTTGGATCTTCCATTAGGTGTTGGTGACACACAGGCCTGGGAAGATTACATTCAGAATGCTCATAATCCTGCTTTCCAGAAGGTTTCTAGGTAGACCACTACTAGGGACATGCATAAGTTGTTTGCTGAAGAGCGTGCTTTGCTTATGCATTCTTTGCTGCCTGCCTATTCATCTGTTTCCATAACATCCGATATCCGTGCGGTAATGCTAAGGAAGATTATGTCTCTGTTGTTGCTCATTATGTTGGTGCTGATTGGGAGTTGCATAAAAAGGTTATAGGGTTTAGGCTGATTGAGGCAGCACATACTGGTGACAACATTGCTGAGAAAATTTGTAGTGTGGTTGAGGAGTTTGGTTTGATTGATAAGGTCTTTGCTGTGAGTCTTGATAATGCTTCTGCTAATTCTAAGGCTTTTGATATCTTGCAACCTATGTTGTTTGGTTACACGGCTCTTACCCAACACCTACTAAGGAAGATCCTCACAAAGTCAAGTACTTGCTTGTGCATCATCATTGCATGCATGCCATATCATTAACTTTGATTGTTAAGTCCGGCTTGAAGAGGTTCAATCCTTATCTTGAAGCTTTTAGGACTGCAATCAACTTTTTGAATTCATCTAATCAAAGAATTGCATTGTTTAAGAACTATTGCATTGCTAGGGGTGTCGGGACCTAGAAAGTTTGGATTGGATATGGATGTTAGGTGGAATTCCACCTATCGATGCTTAAACACTTGCTTTGCCATATAGAGATGTGTTTTCTCGTGTGGATTGAGTCAAATTATGGTGAGCAATCTGTTGACTCCCCAAAGACCGGTATCTTCTTGATCGATTATGAAGTTCTGGGAGATGTTTTATGATGCAAGCTGTTGCTTTGTCGGTGTTTACTATCCAACTTGCTCCACTTATGATGCATCATATCCTTGACTTTCTTGAGCATTTGCATAAAGTGAACTTGATCCTGGATTTAGAAGTATTGCATCTCCTATGAAACTTAAGTTCTTTAAGTAATCTTTGGGGACATCCCATTGCTTTGTATTCTTATGCATTCATTCTTGATCCAAGAGCTAAGATGAAAGGCTTCTTTAATGTGCTTGAGTTACTTGCTAAATAGACTAGTACCCCTTATGGTGTTTACTATGGTGATGTGAAAGAGTCCATGACCGATTTGTTTAGCAAGTATGAGCAGAGATATGGTGCGGCTTTCGGTCTCAAAGGCCTCCTATGCCTAGTGCTCCTTCAGGAAAAAGGAAGCGAGCATGGGGAAAGATCTATAGTGGTCTGGTGCTTCCTCCTCTAGCTGCTCCCCCCCACTTCATCCTCTACATCTGGTGTCAATGAGCTGATAGCTTACTTGGACAGTGATCCTGTCACTGATTGGGGGGAGTCCTTTGACATCCTGTTGTGGTGGCGTGACCACAAGCTGACCTACCCCATCTTATCGATAATGGCTCGCGATATCATGTCTGTTCCTGTATCTACTGTGTCCTCCGAGTCTTGTTTCAGTTGTACAGCAAGGATACTTGAAGACCGGCGGCGGCGCTTGTTGCCTGAGCATGTGGAGATGCTCACCTACATCAAGGACTGGGATCAAGCAGCAAGGAAGGAACATCATGCACCTGAGGACACAGCACTGGAGGAGCTGTTCGACAACTTGTACCTGGATGAAGGCGAAGGAAGCGGAAGCGGGCGAGCGGCCAGCGCAGCGAAGTGGCGGCAGCGGCAATCTGCATCTCTTTGGTCTTTGGTCTTTGGATAGAAGAAGAAGAGAACCTCTACAAAAGGAGAGGTAGAGTACACTGAAATTCTAAAACTTGTTCCATTAGCTTGTTCCATTAGCTTGTTTACATTACATCTTCAAGTCCATGACCATCAATCCATCATGATCCATTTTTGCAGGTTGATTGCACTTTTGGGAGTGGCTGCCAGGCTGATTCACCATGATGAAGCTTGAAGCATGAAGTGATGAAGTAAGGACATTTGCTGCTTCTTGTTGCCACAATGCCACTGTTGGGCTTTTGTAATAGGATAGAAGAACATTTGTTTATTTGGTCACGCCATCGCCCACCGATGTTGGCTATTGTAATAGGATGAACTACTTAGACTTGTGCTTGAACTAAGACTTGACTACTTGAGCTAGTTGTACTCTTTTCCTTTCTAGGGTTTCTCACAAGGGTGAGTTTTATCTAGAAAGGTTTTTAATGAGGCGACATTGCTGTGACTCTTTTGACTTTTGATAATCATTTTCATTATATCTTCTGGCATTACATTTCTTTACTACTTTATAATTACGTGACATGTGATCATTTGAAGTTTTGAACTTAGACTTTGGAATTTTCTGTTGATTTTGAGTGTTTTTTTTTACGTTGATGGGCCGTGGGCGGTACACGCATGCGGCCAAAATGGCCGTGGCACATGGGCGACGCAAGGCACGCGAGAAAGCGACCCATGTGCGTGTCATGGGCGAAGCTCTGGCCCATGGCACGGCCGCAAAACGCAACAACGGCACGCCGCGCAGCAGCAGCGAGATGCCGTGCCGACCGCACTGCAACCGTCGTGCAGCGTCGTCGCGTCGTCGGCATGGCACGGTGGCCAACTATACAGCCAAGAAAAGTAGCACTCGTATAGTCGTAAAACGGGCAACTAATGAATAAGTATCAAAATAATCTTCACCTTCTTTCTGTGTATAACCCTTTGCTACAAGCCTCGCCTTGTACTTCTCAATTGTACCATTAGGCCTAACATTTTTCTTGAACACCCATTTACATCCCACAGGTTTGCACCCATAAGGACGATCAACCATCTCCCAAGTTCCATTAGACATAATAGAGTCCATCTCACTCTGAACAGTTTTCTTCCATAAGTCAGTATCAAGAGATGAATATGCCTCTTCTATGGTTTTAGGAGTATCATCCACAAGATATATAATATAGTCTTTACCAAAGGATTTTGCAATCCTCCGTCTCTTATTCTTTTGAGTGACTATATTATTAATATCCTCTAGATTTTCTTCGTGGGTTTCAACATCAGTATGTATTACCGGTTCATGTGTCTCAGGTAATAAAATAGATTCATGACTAGAAGTTCTGGTGTATTCTTTATAGAAAACTCATTCTAAAAAAATGTAGCATCTCTAGATTTCATGATAGTACCAACATTCACATCAGGCACTCCATAATTTATTATTAAAAATCTATAACCCACACTGTGAATAGCATATCTAAGAAAGACACAATCGATGGTTTTTGAGCTTTCTCTTCTTGTTAATTGGCACATTCATCTTTGCCAAATAACCCCATGTTAACAGGTAAGAGAGATTTAATCTCTTTTTCTCCCATTCCTCGAATGGCGTAATTTCTTTATTTTTAGTGGGCACTCTATTCAGGACATGACATGCTGTCAATAGTGCCTCACCCTACCATTCCTTAGATAGTCCCGCTGTCTCTAACATGACATTAACCAACTCAGTTAGAGTGCGGTTCTTTCTCTCTGCAATCCCATTGGATTGTGGTGAGTATGACGGTGTCCTCTCATGAATGATCCCATGCTTCGCGTAAAACTCTAAAAAATCATTTGAAAAATATTCTTTCCTGCGATCAGTCCGCAACCGTTTGATGTTCTTCTCTAGTTAGTTTTCTACTTCAGCTTTATAGATCTTAAAATAATGCAACGCTTCATCTTTTGATTTTAGTAAATACACATGGCAAAATCTAGTGCAATCATCTATAAATGTTATAAAATACCTTTTGCCACCTTTGGTCAACTCGCCATTCATTTCACACAGATCGGAATGAATTAGTTCTAGTGGTGCCAAGTCTCTTGCCGCAGCGGCCTTGTGAGGCTTGCAAGGTTGTTTCGATTCAACACATACATGACATTTAGAATATTTTACCAAATCAAATTTTAGGATTAAATTTAAACCACCTAAGCTAGTCATACAACCAAAATTAATATGACATAAACGCGAATGCCAAACATTTGTCTCATTATCGTGGTTCATATGGTTCACAGAATTAACACATGCATCAGTTAAAGACAAGCGAAACAAGCCTCCGCTCTCATAGCCTTTTCCCATAAATGTTTCATACTTAGAAAGTATGCACTTATTCGACTTAAACACAAGTATATAACCATCACGACATAATAGAGAACCACTAATCAAATTCTTCCTTATTGAGCGGGGCATGCTACACGTTCTTTAGTTGCACGGTCTTTCCCGAAGTAAGCTTTAGATCGACCGTACCAACACCACGTACAGCCGCATGCGCCCCGTTCCCCATCAACAAGGAGGAAATCTGCTCGACCTGATAAAAAGAAAACAAAGAGATATCAGCACACATATGAATATTAGCTCCTATGTCAACCCACCAATCAGGTGAATGACAAACTGAAAGAACCGTAGGTAATAAATTATCATACCCTGATGTTCCTTCATCAGCCTCAATCATGTTTGCAGATTTCTTCTTGGGCATCCACTTGCCATCCGGGCAATCCTTAACATAATGCCCGGACTTGCCACAAGTGAAACAATTTTCTTTTTCCTTGTTCTTCTTCTTCTTCTTAAAATGTGTAGTATTCTTTTATTTGAGTTCTTGCTGAAATTTCTTCTTGTGAGAGTTTTAAGAATTTTTCTACATCACATGGGCACTAGAATTTCCATCAACAGTTTCTTGCCACGGACGTCCTTTGCTCTCGCCTTCTCTTCAACATCCAAAGAGCCAATGAGGTCGACCATGCCAAACTCCTGTCTCTTATGTTTCAGAAAAGTAGCAAAATCTGTCCAAGCCTGTGGCAGCTTTGCAATGATACAGCCTACCACAAACTTATCTGGCAATATACAGCCAAAAATTTGAGCTCTTTCGTCAGTGTTTATATTTCATGAGCTTGTTCTACTACAGAACAGTCATCAACCATCCTGTAGTCATGAAACTGCTCCATGACATACAACTCACTACCTGCACCAGAAACTCCATATTTGGTCTCAAATGCATCCCACATCTCTTTACCGGTCTGTAGCGGCACATATACATCAACTATAGAGTCTCCTAGCACGCTCAGAATTGCAGCCTTGAACGTAGTATCAGCATGTTTGAAAGCACGCTCCTCATCAGGAGTATGCGGTCCAATAACCCTAGGTTCAGCAATAAAATAGCAGTGCATAGCAGTCAACCATAGAATGCACCTCTGCCGCCACCTCTTGTAATGAGTGCCATCAAAGACATTTGATTTCAGCATACTCGCAAAGCCAACTACCGAGAATTGCCTATCAGATTTTTGGATTGTCAGAGATTTAGGTAATTTTAGTTTTAATTTAATCCAGAAAAAGATTAAGAACAGGTTTGCGGCCTCATATATATGCACGTGTGATCTAAGTGACATGAACATGTAGATGATACTAATAATCATGATTTTAATCGTTGATGATAGGAGATGAATTAGAACACCAAGCCTTTGGGTGCACCCGTCATCTACCTGCTTGTCATTTGTCACACCATCCCAGCCTAATCATACAAAGAAACCAGTGTTAGCCGTGTACTCTGTAGAACGATTACACGACGTGTACACGCTACTTGGCAGGTGACCTTACGACTGTTTATCCAAGTTATTAGGACCGGACCGGAGATCGAACCGGCGAGGCTGTCGGTTCACTGGTTCACTGGTCCAACCGTTTAGAACCGGTTGAACCGCCGGTTCAATTGTTTTGGACCGTTGAATCAAACCGGCTAGAAATATAATGAACCGATGTATATATATATATATAATTAATAATTTATAGATGGTAAACAACACAAATTAATTGTTCAACCATAAGATTCATACATGCAAATTAATTCAAAACATCAAGTGTGAGAATAATCTCATTGTGATAATTCAAAACAGAATAAATAGAATAATAATTGAAATATTCACAAATCACAAATGCAGAACAATCTCATGCTAAATATAAGTGCACCATTGCAAAGAGCTCGTTGTGGTAATCAAAATAGATATATTATTTGTCTAATTTGGAGCTAGTATGAAAAAGATATGAAAATTTGAAATTTATATATTATACATATTATTTAATATATGTATTATATATTTAATTTGGTGACGTCACAGCCACCAAAATTCAAACGGGACACACATCGTCTCCAAAGCGTGATGCGTGAACACCTGCGGCAGTAACAACCAGGCGGGGGCCGCAGCGGGACGTACCCACAGCAGTGGCACTGTGGCAGGCGCAGGCGCATGCGCCCGTCACCCGGGGACCAATCAGGAGCAGGCGCAGTGACACACGCTGACTACCAGCATCGACTCGGTCGGTTCGCATGGAACCGCCTGGTTCGCCGGTTCCGTAAAAAACCGGCCGGTTTAACCGGTTTTTAGCGGTTCGATTGCATAGACGGTCTTTTAAGTGAATCGGACCGATCTAAACTTTAGTTCGGTCTTTTAGCGGTCCAACCGCCGGTCCGGTCCGGTCTGAATAACTAGGCTGTTTATATACCATAAACGATCAGTTACACTGTAAGCCCATTTAAACTGTCAGCATTGCTCCTGCCTCCTATTACTCATCTCGTGACGTGGGCCGCTCGCAGACATAATATCCCGTGAGCGTGAGAGGTTCTCTGCCGCAACCGGTAACTGATGATAAAGCGAAAGGAGAGAAGGCGGCCAAGAAACACAAGAGAGCAGCAGCCTACAGTGGTCGGAGCACGAGAATAATGAACAAGCAGGCTTTAGACTGTGTACGGACTGTTCATATATAGTACTGTATACTGACCCGGTCCCCGTGGAACAACACTGTGTATACCTGATGCCGCCGGCTATCTGCGTAGCTGCATGCATCTGGTTGCACAAGCGTGAGCCCACGTCACCGTAGCCGATAGCAATAGCAATGTGCGTGCTTGTGCTTTCCAAACGGGTCCTCAGTTGAAACGCACTCGTACTAGTGCGGTAACATCAAAGGGTTCAAAAGTCAATGACTCAATGGTAATGTGATTCTCGGTGTTGTTGGATTTGGTGGGGGGTAAATTCGTTACTGTGGTTCCCCTGGTCTGAAGTCTGAACAAGCAACGATTTTTCACAGAATTTCGCGGATAACTGGCGTCTTCTTTGAACGCGAACATGTAGCAGGATTATTTGTAAAGTCGATGCTGGAGAGAAGAACGATCAAGAGAGATACTCCTACCATATGTCGAAATTGGGCTCAAAACGTAGACATCCTGCAGAAGGCTCTTCATTGCGGCCGCAGAGTCCTGTGCTTCTTCGGAGGCAACAAAACAGCGGAATAATTTTTTGCGCCGGCCGGGAGGGATAATTAATTACTCCTAAATGTTTCGCCGGCGAGAGACCGGGGCCAGGCACGGGGCACAGGAGGGACGCCGGACGACTGCGCTGCGCACCACCATCTCTCTGCTTGATGCTTCCCTCCCGTCGCGTTGGCCTTGGCCTGTTGGCATTCAATGGGCGAGCGGAGAGCCGCGAGGTGGTTTTATTTCCATCCTGCACTGCACCAACCGCATGAATTCAACGGCTACCGAGGATAGTAGTGCTAGATTTGTAGGACACCGTGTCCTCCCAGCGCTGGATCGATGAGCCGGGCCCTGTACCTTGCGTTGCATTTGTTCCTTTGGCAGGGTGTCCAGCCAAAAACCGATCCTAAACACTAGCCATCTAGATCTTGGGGCTGGACCAAGCCATTATAAACATATGTCGTTGTCCTTGTCCATGAGCACGTCAAGAATAATTAATAATTAGCTGAAAATATGAACATCACTGCTCATCAGGAGGTACAAACTCAATGGATAATAAGACAATCTCAATGGATATGGATCAAGTAGTCCATATACATAGACCCACGTAAACAGTCTATAGCTAATATTGTTTACCCACAGTGTTTAGCCAAAAATAGTCTATAGAATGGATCCCACCAAAGATTAAAAAAATTCTCCATCAAACCGTCCATGGCGGTCCTCATGTCGACGAGGGGCGTGCATTGGGGAGGAGGAGCTCCTATCGTCCATGGCACAAATCGTCGGTCATCCCCGATTCCAAGCACAGAGGAGCTGAGCACCAAGAGAGGGGGAGCAGTAAGAGAGAAAAAAATATTGTTTATTTCTTATGGATGACCCATAAGCTTACGCGTGTCTTTTAATATGGACTACTCTATTGGCAGATTAAGAATGGTTCAACTATCGTGGTAGAGAATATTTTAGTCCTATAAACTGGTTTATTATAGAGTAAATTGTGGTTGCTCAAGGAATGGAATTCATCTCATCATACTCTTATACCCTAGTAAAAAAATAAAAGCATTTCTTTCATGATTAATTTCCTTAAATTAATTATTCATATGAAATGATATATAATACTTGTCACATTGTGTACAAAAATAATCTTCACGCGTTTTCATTATGAGTTTCTCCATGACAAATACTACGGTGAGCGGTGGTAATAATAGCCCCAAGTAGTGAACCAATTTTTCTATTTCGCTAGGTCATTGGGTCAACCCAAAGCTCATCCAATTAAACAAATTCGGGTTACAAAGAATGAAAATAAAATCCAAACCGTGCCTACGTTGCATGCTATAGACCGTTGAAAGTGTATCTCGGCCCTAAGTGAATTGGTAGATTGAATGACAACACAATTAAAAGGATTGATATATTTCATGAACTGCAGGTGTTTAGTAATTAGTACTGAGTGCAGAAGATTAGGAGGTGAGATAGAAAGTTGTTGGAGTTTTTTTTTAATTTTGCAAAAGAAAAGAAAAGAAAAAAAAAACAAGTTTGGGAGTGGGTTCTGTAAACTTTCGGAGATACTTGAACTTTGTTCAGCACCTTGATTGAGTTCAACTACTGTATCTCTGCATGTCAATCTTGTCAAACATCAAAACCGTGACAAGCGTTGTCTCTGCCGATGAACGATCCTATACAACTAGAGATGGACAAGGATGGCATTGAGCTAGAAGCCTAGAACTTTCAATCAAGTAAATTAAAACTTGAAAATCGAATTTGGTAAGAGTTTTATAGCAGTTTAAATTTCTTTTTTATTGTACTACAACAGATCCTCATGCATGTATCACAAGTTGAATTAGTTTGGATTGGTTATTATGAACTCACCAGAGAAATAATATATATACCGACCACACATTTAATTTATTTTACACGTTTGTAATAAGCTCATTTATTTGGCATACTACCATCGTCAGGACAGGAGGTCTAGACAGATCCAGATGCTGGGGCATGCATATGCACGCACTTTGAAGTTTTGAAAGCGAGCCTTGCTTGCTTGCTTGTGTACCCGTGCTCTGCGTGTTGCGTTTGGCAGTGCCAGCGCCGATGCAAAAGGGACGTGTCACTAGCCAAAGCCGGCGATGCCGCTCCTGTCCTGCATTGTTAGCTAGCCTGTGCTGAGCACGCCGCGCCGCGCGGTGCCCGCTCGCTGCACTGCATCTTTTGCGCGCGCTGGACACTCTGGACACACGCATGGCATGGTGCGCCGTGGTCCGTGGCATGCATGCGTATGCACCGCATGGACGCGCGCGCGCGGACGGAGGGAGAGAGACGTGTGTGTGTGTGTGAGCGCGCTGGTGGTCCAGCCAAAGGCAGCCGCGGTGCGCGTGCCCGCCCAGGCTTTTGCCGCGCCCCCGGCCGACACCGCCCCGGCGCGCGCAGCGCACGCCGAGCCCCGCCACGGCCCCATGCCGCACCATTTCACGCGGCCTCTTTTACTGTTCTCGGCTCGCCATGCCGTGGCAGCGTGAGCTGTGCGACTGCCGGCGACCGGACCGTGCGGTGAATATACCCTGCTTCGATCTCTGCTCTCTGCTGGTGCTGCCCAAGGGGAATGTCTCTGCCCCTCTGCACGCTAGATGATGCGCCGGGCCCGTCCCACTGCTCAGTGCCAGCAGCGTAGTTTTACTGTCGCTAGCTCGTCCTTAATTCCTTTGTTTTTTTTAAACTAGCGCATCCATCCATCTCTATGGATGCAAATATGCTGATATATATGCAGTTCATGTCGTGTGTGTGCAGGCGCTTGGCACATCATGGCCCCTTTTTCTCCTGTCTGAATTGTTCGTTTGCGTTTGGTTTTTGCTGCATCTTCGTTTATATATGTTTTTGTATATATACTATGTGCTACATATATACTGTACATGCTGCTTCGATCTTTTCATTCCAGTGACATGTAAAAGAAGTAAACTTACTGGTGTCATTAACATGTTTTTCAGGTAAATGAAAGCCAGCCGAAATAAGGAGAGACCACCAATAAAGAGAGAGAAGAGCCACGCGTGGCAGACAGTAAAAAGGAACGAAGAACACTAAAGCTACCTTTTTTTTCTTCAAAAGAAAAGCCCTCTATCTTTTCATTTGCAGAAACCGTTGTGAGTTGGTGACATTTGGTCTTTAGATCCAAAAATTCTCAAAGAAAAGGCTCCTGGTCGTTCCGTCTGTAGTACATGTTGCTTAGAAGCTACACTTGTTTCTAGCTATACACCGCCCACAGAAAAGAAGCATCAATAATCCAAGGGTATATACACATGCTACTACAGGGCCCCAAAAAGATTTTTTTTTGTACTTACATGGAGAGAATTAATAATATAATAAAGAAATAAATCACAATCCGAATCCAATGTAACTCAACTTGGACATAAAAAAACAAGGAGCATGCAAAAGGTGTTATCACTTAATTAGAATTAGAACACATAATATGCGAGACAGCTAACTAAAGTGCGACATTTGGACCGACAATTTTTTCCAAGAACAAATAAACAACAAAAGAGCCTTTTAGGGGGCCTCAAGTGCCATCAGAGAGAGTACTTAATTGGTGGGGGTTGTGATATGTTAGTTTTATGAGCACATTGCGTTTGGAGCATGCACTTAGCCCTAGTGTTAGGGGGCAAAGCATGCATGAGCCAAGGGGAGAGAGAGAAAAAGCTTGCATCTTTTTCTTGGGCTTTGGTGATGTGCCTTGTGTCCAAAGGGATGCGAATTCCACTAAGCCCCACAAATGCAGGCTTTAGCTCATGATCACATATTGTGCCCGTGGAAAAGAGGACGAAAAGTTTCCGGCGGGAAATTCGTGCGGACGACGAATGAGGATAGGCGTACGTTAAGGAAACACCGGTTAATCCAATCCAAGATGAGGTGTTCATGGATGGCTCCTTTTCTCATTATTTGTCTTTCTGGCACAAGCAGCTTGATTTACCTTCTTTTTTCCGTCAACCAAAACTGACTGATACTTCACTATCAGCTGTCACTTTCGAAGATTGCTTAAATCAACCTTGGCTGACCTTGTGTTTCTTTTTTACATTTTCTCTCTCTGAAACATTCTTCAGATATAAGTTCAGATTTAAGATTGTTTTTATAATACATATATAAAAAATCATTCCATTGTGAATATATACTGTTTTGCTATTATGCAATACAATATTGATGCCATGATGATTATTTCATCAGCAGCTACCAGCTTATTCACAGTATGATTATGGATGACCACTTCTGGATCAATTGCCCACAGAACTTCTCACTTCTGATCCTTGAATACATGCTAGTAGCGCCTATTTGCTTCCTAATTTTGTTTTTATTAGAACCTATTATGTTTGGGACGAGGGGTTCAATTCGGGTATGCCTAGATCAATGCTTATCAGGCAACTAGCTTGATACCTCTTGATGGTTAATTACCTAGATTCATGCATGAAGTTTGATATATACTGTTCTACACTTCTACTTCTACCCAAATCGAAGTATGTATATGAGATGTACAGAACTCTAAAAAAACTAAGTTCCAACTTGAGGTGATTTATCTTGGAATGGTTAACTTCATCATTAAATAAATAATCATCATGTTGATCAGCAAAACCATGCCAAATGGGTTTGAACACAACTACATGCTGAATTATTTGAACAATTTTTATACTACTGCTACTGATCTATATATAATTGTACCATAAGTGATATAAGAAAGCAAACTATTGAAAGTCTAAAAACTGCCATGTGTTTCTCAATCAGATTTCTAGACAAATAAAGAAAGACTCGCAGCAAATCATTCGTCCAACTTTCGACGTCTTCAAAAGTCGTTGGCATCGATCATCAGGGCTCAGGAGCTCCTACAAAATGTTGGCAAGCAAGCATTTTTCTACTCAACGATCATCAGTTCTTGCATCACTATCACCCAGACACAACAGATGCACACAACAAACACAAGCAGCAGGGATCGGAGAAGGTTTCTGGGAACGGAAACAGGCGGGTACATCATATCAAGGCCGTAATAATTGAAGGGAAAGCGCATCGTTGCATTCATGCCCGTGTCCTGTTGCTTCTGAACGGCAGGCAGCAGCGCTCGCGATGGGCACGAAAGCTGACTGCAGGGCTGGAGATCTTGCATTGGATTAGCAACTGGGGAATGAATGAATTCTTGCAGGCAGTGTGTAATGCAATCGAGTGCTTCTGCCGGGTCATGGAACGGCAATGGCGCTCGTTGGAGCTATACTCCTAGCTGCTGCTGTCTAGTAGTACTAGTGGCCGAGATCTGACCAGTTGCAAGCATGCATGTATTCAGTTGGACGGCAGGCCTGCAGCTGAGCAGCCTGAGCTTGCTGCCTCTCATTGCTGAGGCATTATTTTAATGATGGAATACTGCAATTAGCAGTTAATCAGTCTGATGCACCGAAGTTAATATGATGGTCCTGACTCCTGAGAACCCAAAAAGTTGGGTTTCAGAGTAATTCATGACACTGACATGTACATGCCTGTTGTTCAGTAGACTTCAGTTCCGATCCATTGCATGCATACCCACTAATTGCTAGTCAAAAGGCGATCAAACGTACTATAGCCTAATGGAATAGTACTTAAGAATTTAGGTGTACAACATTAGTGTATGAGGTAGTCAATACCACTGACCGGCTACATGATCAATGAAAAACATGTGGTGGTCCGGTGTGGTCAATACCACTACTATTATATATACACACCAGTCCATCAATCCGTTCTGTCGCACAAGCTAGAATTTCAGGATAAATAAGCATTAGATACTCATGTTTAATGCCTACATCTAATAAAAAAATTATTATATTAATTTGCACGTTTTTAATCTTTATTTGCTCATTTTCTAACACTGTACGTATATTGTGATCACTATCGGGAGTAAATCACTATCTACTTACTCTGCAATCACTATTTAGTCATGATAAAGGACTTATTAGTCACTAATCTATATGTTTTTCAATCCACATCCATAGTTTCAATTACATGCGGCACCTCCT
The DNA here is from genome assembly GCA_904845875.1 of Miscanthus lutarioriparius. NCBI lineage: Eukaryota > Viridiplantae > Streptophyta > Magnoliopsida > Poales > Poaceae > Miscanthus > Miscanthus lutarioriparius. The sequence continues at coordinate 114,845,765 of CAJGYO010000002.1, forward strand.
TGTATCTTCAGTATGCATTTAGTTGAAGCTTTAGCTTAAGTTATGGTGTCCCTTGTTGCAGTCTATGTCTCATGACATCATGAATCTAGTTTTTTATTTTTAAAATTTAATCTTATTAGTTGCTACAACCTTTTTATCCTCAAGTTAGATTGAAACTCTTTTGCTTATTGCATTTTGTTAACTTTTCTTTTTGTATTTTATTAAAAATAAAAAATTTAGGTTGTAATCTATAGTCTAAAATACTACAATGGTATAAACAGTCATTCAAACCTTCGCCACACTCAAGGTCGATAGTGTGATATCTAGAATAGAATAACAATGCTATTCTGGAGAGGATATTTGTACATCGTGACAACTTTTTACTCCAAAGCAACACAGAGACTATAAATTCATACCAATTTTGTCTGCACTAACCTCTCCCACTTCTTAAGATGTTGAATTTTGTTATAAGGAGTTATCTGTATAATAATATTAGTTTACTTAAAAATATAGGGCTTACAATTATAGTATTAATATAGACATGTCAAACATCTCAGTGTTACTTTAAGTCCTACAATTATAGTATTAATATAGATGTAGATTTAGTGTTACTTTAGATTATGTTTCATAATGACATAGGTGTATATTGTTTTTCATAATGACAGAGGTGGAAATTATCTAGAGAACAAATAGACTAAATGGATATTACTATCAACGGTGATTAGAATCTACCAAATTGATGGCCAGATATTCCTAAATTTGTGGAAAATTCTAGGATTTTTTTTTCTAGTGTTCCTCTACGATCAATGTGGAGTATTAGTTGGGGATCTTCAGTTAGTAGTATTAAAATACGTGTTTGTCATCGCTCGCATTGTACCTATGTGGGTCCTCAATATGTATTTAGTTGAGGATATGCATCCCTTCATATGCTATTATGAATCAATATTTTAACCTTCAACTTGATTTTGATAAGTACATGGTCCTATTCGGCGAGCCTCCCTCGGAGTCCAAGCGCGAGGCAATCAGGATGCTCTTCCCGGCAGGCTGCGCGATTGAAGGCATCCAGCTGGTGGAGGGGGTTGACCTCGAGGTTTAGCCTACCTTGGGGTACCCGTTCTAGGTCGTCCAATCATTGCCTATGGGCTAGTTTATTAGCTCGCTGTACCTTAGCCCGTTGTTGCTTTTAGTTCCTCTTGTGGTAGTAGCCGGGCTTCGTCGTAGTTTTCTTTAATTTTTTCGCTTCTGTTTTTCTTTCTTCTCCTCGCCTAGGAAACCTTTGGTTACCTAGTGTTGAGCCGTTTGTTATTTGGTTCGGTGTTGTTTACTTCCTCTTAATGAAATACGTGCTATACGCAGCACGTTCGAGAAAAAACCTTCAACTTTTGATCTTATTAATTGAAGCCTATACATTGCTTTTAATATGCACATAGATATACATTATATCTCATATAATGCAATATATATAGAAAAGTTAAAACATTTTATAATTTAGAAGAATAGACGGGAGTATTTTCTTCTGCTTTATTAATAGACATGCGCTGTCTGTTGCATTGCTTGTTAAAAGTAAAACAAATTGCCAATCCAGTGAGAATCATGCATATGGATTATGGGGTATGTTGTTTCAACTCCTGCGCTATACATAAGGATTTCTATGAACTATGATTGTTCATGGATCCTTCGTAGTTATTACTCAATCGAGTTAAGATAACGGCCCTAGGGTACGCAGGAGTCCACGGTTAGAAACCATGGTTCTCTCGTTATTGATATTTGCTTTTTGGCGGGCAGCTTTTTTTTTTTTTTTGGGCTAGCTAACAAAAAGGAGAGGGGGCACACAGCAAGCTGATGGAGTAGTGGCCTCAAAGTAAGAGAAGCAAAAGGCACTCCTGCCCCTTTGCATGCATCCTTACAAACATAGCCTTTCAAATCGACCCCAAAAGAGATTTGTCAAGATCGTGTAGCCAAATGGCCACACATTTCAGTGTGCTCAGGCAGTCAGGCTCAGTCAGTAGTGCTCTTTCTTTCACAGTTCACACACACACACACACACACACAAGAGAGAGAGATGCATACACTAGTTGGTAGCAGTCGTGTCCCAGCGTTAACCCCTATAAACCCTAGCATGCACGAGGAGGACCGTCTCAGTTCCTTTTGCCCTAAAAAAACAGCTTTCTTGGCATGAGGACTGGGGAGGCACCAACCATCACTTCCCAATAAAAACCCTTTTGTTCCCTCCCCTTCTGTCTTTTTCTCTCTTGCATGGGTGACAAATGTGAGTGTTGGCCTGCTGGGCTGTGGCCACCCCCTCACTCACTCACTCTGTCACTCATCTCACATCTCCCTTGGCTCCCAAGCTTGTCGATCGATCACTGTCTTTATGCACTCGCTCAAAAGCTAGTAGGGAGGGGAGAGACGACAGACGATAGTAGTAGATCAAAAAGCACCACACTAGTTTTTTAGTATTTCTAAGGTTTGACAACCAAGCACATATATGTCATGCATGCATCCATCCATCCATGGCTTTTTGTGCTTTTCATATATGTGTACTAGCAAGCTATATATACTATGGGGTGTTTAGATGCTTTTGGAATGGCAAAAAATCTTTTGCTGCAAAATCTTTGCCATTCAAACTTTTGGCATTTGGTGTTTAGATGCATGGCAAAACTTTAGCCATGCAGACACAACACGCACCCCAAGATGTTTTTTGCCTTGTTTTGAGCCTCTTGGATCCCAAATGTCAAAAGTTTTGCAGACCAAGTTTTGATGTTTTTGCCTAGGGTGTTTAGATCCATTTTGCTAAAAGATGGGATAAAACAATAAAAGTTTTAGCCAAAATGGGGAACTAAACAGGCCCTATATATACTTGCATGTGTTGCGAAGTCTTCGTTTTTTCTTCTCTTTGATCTACTCTACTCCTATATATGTGTAATTGTGCATTGCCTTCTCCTTTTGAAAGTTGTTGCATTGGGAAGAACAATCATACGTGCTGGCTGCCCCTGCCCTTTGATAGATGCATGTACTCCTACGAGACACACTCGTATGTCATGTCACCTTTACGCACGCAATGGTGTTGCATGCAACAAGGGAACAAAAGCTAGCTAGCCACAAAAACGCTGGAGAATATATGGCGTGTCTCATAATTAAAGGGAGTCCAGGTGATAAGACTTGCGACGATCCATGTCGTACGTACAACTACATAGCTGTCCTAGCTGCATGTACTCCTACTATGTTACTAATTGCCGGCCAGTACACACAATGCGTGTTTCGACCTTTTTTATAGATATGTAACTGATGAATCACGCATGCATGTTTGGCATTAAGAAATGGAGATAAATAACGCGATCGAATTCCTTTATAAGTAATTAAGTATTCCGTCATGCATGCAGTGTCAAAAACATCATCATGGTCATGTAGAGGGGTTGTTAAGTTTGGCATGGTGTTTGTGATGTACTCTCTCTCTCTCTCTCTCTCTCCAAAACATAATATAATTCTAGCTGAGTTCGTAGTCAAATTTTCTATAAAAAACATAAATAGTTACAACACAAAATATGTATACTATAAAAACAATATCGTATGACAAATCTAATAATGTTTTTTTGGTATTATAAATATTGATATTTTTATACAAATTTGGCCAACATTAAAATGGTTTGTTCTTTCCCACAGAGAGAGGGAGAGTAGGCCACCAGGCACCAGTGTGCAAGTGCAAACTGTGCAAGAACGTGGCAAGCACAAGAGAGAAAGCATGCACGCACGCAGTAGCAGCTAGCTGCAACAGGGGTAGGGCCCTGCAACTGCAAGGCTCTTTTAACTCGTGCAGAGGGATGCAACAAGAAAAGAACAAGGATGGCAACCACCAAGTACCAACCAATAAGCAATAGGCCTATATAACAGCACAATTAGTGGCGCATGATGGATCCATCCATCTCTCTCTGCGCCTTGACAGGATAGCGAGAGGTCAATGCTGGATTGCTAGCTAGCTTGGTCGGGTTCGTGCATGCATATAAAGGGCCGGTGTGTTATATGCACAGTACTACATGACCTGATGACCATGCTGCATATATATATATATATATATATGAGCTAGCCAAATTGAGAGTGTATGTAGTGTGCGAGTGTTGTGTGGCCTACAGACCGTACCCTTTGTCGTCGCCGGCCCTGGCGTGGCAATGGCATGATGAGGGCTCGTGTCACTTTTCCCATGCCTTGTCACCCTTGTCCCTCAACCCTCAAAAGAAAATACTCCTAGCTAGTGCAAGCAAAGCATGCTGCCCATTTTGTAGGCGGCGGCGTCCGGCCGACCGGTCCATGCTTGCATGCCGTCACCGCGTCCTAGCTTGGCTGCCTGTGGGTCGTATAGCTAGAGCATGCCCGGCCCTATTAGCTATCGCTAGTAGCGAGCCAACTCGGTACACGTAGTACGTCCCTCCACCACATTAATTGTATGTATATGTAGCTATATACTATCGTGGAAGAGATCGATGCATGCAGCAGGTCCGGTCCTGAATTACGGATGCAAGAAAATGCAAGAACTCCTCCACTATACGGGGTCATCTCTCCATTTCAGCACACCAATATTTTATGCAACGACGCAGAAGGAACCCCATAAACGCTTTCTACTCATGAAACTTTTCGTCTTCTCTCTCTTCATTAAGGCAGGCGCGGTCAGCGATTTAATGTCCAGGCGCCGGCTCTATAAAATCCCCATTAAAACTGGCCTAAGTAGACCCGCCGGCCGAATTGAAGCAGATCGAGTAGCAGATGATCGATGGCATCAGGAGCGGAACACGAAAGGCCGCGGCGCCGCTCTTTGTGCAAGCTAATTAAGCGGCGCGCGTGACACCTCGCGGGATCGAGTAGCAGATGATCAACGGTGCACCTTTGTTTACTACTCCCATATACACACTACTAGAACATCAGGCCGGCCCCCTTCGGCACACCCTGGATTGACTTGAAGAACAAAAGCTTAACAGACATGGCTTAATATATAATTATACTCCGTCCATGTAGAAAAGCCAAAACATCTTATAAATTTAGAACGGATAGAGTATATGGTAAATAATGCCAATGCAAGAATTTTTTTAGAATATTCTTTTAGCATATGTTTTAGAGGCATGAAGCAGTCACACATGAGAACTGAAAATAGAAGAAAAAAAAATCTGTTTTCATGAATAATTATTTGCTGCCCTAATGTAAATAACATAGGGTTTGCCATTAATCAAGGACTTGTAGCTAAGAGCCATGAACAAATAATAAACACCTTTTCAAATGTATGATTGTTTCAACAACAGTACATCAAATTGAGTAAGGATATATACCAAAAGAACTCTATTCACGACCAGAATTTTAGATTTCTCCTAGTGATGTGGGCTTCTCCTAGTGTTTTGGCATTCAAAATTTAGTACAAACTTTTCCTACTAAATGTCTCCTAGTGAGATTCTCTTGTGCTATGACCAATGGTATTGCTTTATTACTACTTAAAAACACTAGGAGAATTCCACCATTTTGATAGTGTTCCTAACCTGTGTAGAGATGACATCACATCATTTCTCCTTACCCCCACTACCCTTAAGAGGATTATATAGCTCAGATATATACTCACTCGCTATCATTTCATCTCAAAAGTTTGAAATAAAAGATACCCAATGCAATTGCAGTTTGCACGCATCATCTCTACCAGCCACACAATTCGAGTGCAAGATCAGAAGGTGCCATGTAATCAGTGCAAAATACAAACTGACATGATTTTCAAATTTCAATTGGTTCTGCTATGAATAATTTCTTTTTTCTTGCTGCTAGAACACTAAGTTTAACCCCCAAAAAGGAAACTAAATTTCATATGATAGAAGATGCGAATAGAGATGGAAGTTTACCATCAATTCCATATTTTTGACTTCCTTCAATGCTCTCTTTCAGCAAAACGAATGAAGACCATGACCATTTGTTTCATTTTATTTATTAAGCTTCAGATCACCTTGCGACCAACAAAATTGTAGATACCGGGGCTGCATAAAACATTATTTATTTTGTGAACAATTTTTAGTTTATGCACCAACTACTTGTTTTGTTCCAAATTTTACGTCTATTTGGCTTTTCTAGCTACTACTAGGGCATAAAATATCATCGATATTACATTATTTATTTTGTGAACAATTTTTAGTTTATGCATAGTGTCAACTACTTGTTTTCGACATCAAAATTATTTGAGTATTCGGATACGGATCTGTTTGGCTTTTCTAGCTAACAGATCTCAACCCTCTAAATGGATTTGGTTTGAATACGGTGCCTCATCCCTAGCTACTACCTCCGTTCATTTCGAGGAGTCAAACCGTCTGAACTTTGACTAAATTCATATAAAAAAGTACAAACATTTTTTATACAAAAATAAGTACCATTAGATTAGATATAGAATATATTTTCATAATAAATTTATTTAGACATAAATGCTAATACTATTTATTATAAACTTGGTCAAACTTAAGCTCAATTGATCGTTATAGATACCATAATTGTATTCTTTTGTGGACGGAGGGAGTACATAATTTCTGCTAAACTGCCTATAAATAATTGGGCTGGAGGGTATAACAACTAGTTCATTAGATAGGTAAACCTAGCCAATACAGACTTGTTTTTTTAGAGAAGTTGTCTATGGAACTTTTAGTTAGGGGATCAAATACCTACACCCAATTAAACTTTAGCTTACTAATAATTTTTAGTTTCAACTATTCTCTCCGTCTACAGAAGGATGCAATTACCACTTTTCGAGCAGTCAAATCATTTAAAGTTTGGCCAAAGTTATATAAAAAGGTAATTATATCTGTGATACAAAATAAGTACCATTAAATTAATTATAAAATATGTTTTCGTATTAAATCTAGTTGGAGACATAAATATTAATATGTATTATTTACTATAAATTGGACAAAAAAAGATTGACTTGCACAAATTCCATAATTACATCATTTTATGGATGGGGGACCAATAACGTATATAATCCTAGGCAATCTAAGGCCTTGTTTTGTAGAGCTTCTCCTTTTTTTTCATAAAAAACAGCTCCAAACAGCTTCTCCTACTAGACCATTTGGTATGGCTCATCCAGAAGAGCCGGAGTCGAAGAGGAGCCCTACCAAACGGGGCTAAACAGCGCACGATCGTCAGATCTGCATGCATCGAGAACAACGGTCGTTGAATGCATGCAGACATAATTGACAAGAACCTCTAACTCCCCTTAATAACAATTTCATAATTCGAGCCATATGTAAACATGCATGCCTGGACGCATGGTCGTCGATCGTATGCATGCATGATTAGGCAGTGCCGGTACGCGAAGGGCGCCGGTCGCTTGCAATCGATGATGGTGATCGATCTGGCGATCCAGGTGTGCATAAAAAAGTATGGAAAATCGTAGATAGAAAAAGAAAGTTTAGCAGAGACAGAGAGTGAGCCCGTAGCTTGCGTGCTACGTAGGGACTAGCTTGGGAGGGCATGCTTCACTCATAATTCAGAGGGAGGGCCCAATTGTACACGATATTTAGCTTTTGTCTAATTGCATGCGTAAACAAACACATGGATTGCTCTAATGAAAGGCAATGCTCTCATACATTTATTTATAGCACAAAAAGTATGTATGATATGTTGACGAGAACATAGATGTGACTGACTAGCTAGCTAGCCATATATTCTTCCATGCATATGTGTTCAACGTTCTGACCTTGCCCGTTCCTTTCCTTCCCCCTTCCTGCACGCGTATAAGTGTATAACTGGTTAGGTCCCTATGTGAATTGTTTAATTGTGCTATATATGCTCAAAATATAGAGCTTATTATATCACTTCCATGCCATTCTAGCTACTAGTTGCTTCTGCACCCCCTAGATGCAAAAGAGTGTCGGTTAACACTGGTGCAGTTACCAATACACTAGAGCACTACAGAATTTGATGACAAATTTAGCTATATATCATTTTCAAGAGTTCAACCCAAAATATTTTTTTGAAAGAAAGTTCAACCAAAATATTTGAAAAGACATTGATGGTTAACTTTTAACATGTTGGCTGCATGATACCTAAAACAAAACTCTTTTGTGAATTAAGATGAGTAGCAATTTTTGTTACGCATAAATATGCATATGTAGCAAATGGTCTTGTATCGTATCCCTTTTTTCCAATTATTAATTGAAGACTTCACAATGTTCACATTAGTCTCCACTAGACATTTTAAAAAAACCAACAAAATCTTTAAAAACATTCAAAATATCTAGCCACCAATTCTCCGTAGACTCTAATCATCATTTGCAGTAATAGACAAATCTATTTGGTTTTATAAGTGGTGCCCACATTTACCATTATGAAAAAAGAACATAAAGTAACTCTCTAGATCGGTAAATATGCATCCAAATTACCCACCTATATCATTAGAAAAGATATTCCAAATAAGATAACCCCTAAATCTATATCATCTAAATTACCCATCTCTAACAGTATAAAAGATAATCAAAATATGTATAGTTGCTAAATTTATTCAAGACTTCAAGTACTTATGTCTCATAAGATTCTACATGTGAGCACATGTTGAATTGTTGATAGACTATAGTTCAAAACAAACCTACTGATGAGGTTTAGTAAGGAGTAATACAACTGTTAGCATATAGTTAATTGCCAAATGAGCATATAAACCCATAAAGGCCAACCTCGCTATTCAAAATGTAAGTCATACCTCCCGGATTAATACTCTGGCCATTAATTTTTGTATCATATTACATCTAACATGGTAGCATAATAACAAAGCCACAAAAATACATTAGAAATGAACTCAATTAGTGAAACCAATTTTGTGTAACAAATTCACTTGTAACTAGACTAATTCCAGTGAAACCGATTGGCCATATGCGCACACTGCCCAAATGTCCCATGTGGCACCTAAAAGTTCCGTTTGAATACCAAAAGGAATGAAAGGACATGATAAGCCCATTTTGACTCTAGAGAAGAGAAGCCTATGTGCAATCAACGATATCATTCAGACTTTCAGAGTCAATCTGAGAGATGGAACTGTCGTCCCTTTCGACACTTTCGTATCACCAAACAGCTGTAGTTAAGTAGTTTATATATCTGGCATTTGTTTTTAACGATCCAAATGCAAAAGTTGCAGTCTGAAAACAAATAGAACTGCGTGCTGAAAGAAATTAAAATCAGCCGTCGACGACGGATTATCATTTACGATAACCACTCTGATTTATTCGTCGGTGAATTTCTTAATTCCTTTCTCTTAACGAAATAGGTGCTAAGGTACGTTCGCGAATTCAGGCTTCCAGCCCTAAAATTATGCATCCATCCATGCCTATAGTCGTATGTGATCATCGACCTTTATATTTGCCTTCAACATTTGCCTATCCATCGTAATCGTAGGAACTAGTATGAAGCGACATAAAGACTAGCTAATGGTTTGGTTAAGACTTGTCAGAGACGATTTACGACGATACATATACAGCATGCGTGTTAGCTAGCTAGACGAGTCAGTAGATGGTTGGATAGATAGATGAGATAGATAATCACGCATGCTTTGGGTTTGCTTTTCCGTAGGTGCAGTAACTTGCTTGTGAGCTAAGGGAGATAGGAGATTAAAGAAAGCAGCGGGTAGAAGCAGAGAGTGAGAGACAGGGGCAGGGGTACGTCACATGTGTCTCGCCTTTGGTAAACACGCGACATTATCATCGCCGGTCGCAGTCTGCAGGTGGATTAACAAGACGATGACTCGTCAGCGTTGCTCATTATCCAACGGAACGGAACCCCTGCTGCTGGCCCCGGGCCCCTCCGATCCGTCAGCATTCAGCAACACGGGTCGCTGTTGCGTTGTACTACTCCTCCTATATGTGTTCTCTTGATGGCCGCTTCTTGGCTCGCTTGGGGAATCCTATGTCTATGCAGCTATGCTGACGGACTCTGGCCGTCAGGTTCTCGTCCTTGCTCGTTGTCCTCCTGAGGAATGCCGCTTACTATTAATCTCCGCCGTTGGTTTGGCCTAATACTGTCAGTGACAGTCAGGCTTTGATCAGGCTCTTTCATTGCGTCGCAACCCACGCCACGCCACGCCACGCCACTCCAATCACCGGGAGGAAGGGACTGGACTACTGACCGGAGAATATGCTCGCGCGACCGTGTGTTTCCCGAGAAAGCAGGGGGCCGGCCGTGTCGCCGAGAGCCCGAGACGCTGGCCTGTGCTTGCCAAATGCCAATCCACCTCCCATCGGCATCAGGGCAGACGCGGCCTCGATCTGGTGGCGCTCGACCGAACCGCTCCAACGCTATCATGCACGCACGCCGCGCGCCTCGCCTCGCTGCTTTCGTTTCTCAGTTCTCACACAAGCAAGCTGGCGTCTGGCGCGATGCTTTCGAGCGAAATGGAGCACCCGCGCCGCCGTGGCACGGCCTCCGAATACACAAGCTACCCAGTTTTTGTGGGACAGGACTTTTCAGGTGAAGCTGTGTGTGGCCCTCTAAGGCCCCGTTTGGCAGACCTTCCAGAGCTGATTCTCTGTTGAATCTAGCTGGAGCTCTGCCAAATAGGTTTTTTTTAGAGAGAAGTGATTCTCTGCTAATTCCATGAAATGATTCTCTGAAATAAATTAGAAGGCCGAGACCTAAAAAAAAAAGTAGCTTCTCCGGATTCTGTGAAGTAATTCTCCATCATGATTTTAAGAGTTTATGTTAAAAAATAAAAAAAAATTACTTTCAACCACAAAATCACTTCTATCAGAGAATCAGCTTTCTTAGAGAATCATAATCGGATGGAGCTCTACCAAAACATGCCCTAAACCTCTTCCGTTTTGCTGTTTTTGACCGTCAGTCAGTCAGGCTTTGATCAGGCTATAATATATATATATATATACTAGCAAACATGTCTGTGTGATGGGATAAAATCAAAACTTATATCTCTACTTAGTTACAAAAGATATGTATATTTTGCATTTAATCCATCGGTAATGAAGCAATAATTACATTAGAACATTGACCGTCTATAAAAGTGCAATTTGGAATAATGCCAGCCAAATTAGCAAATTCTTTATATCGTGCAAGGAAAAGGAAAAAAAAATCAAATTTACTATATATATAGTAATCATATTTTTTTATATAGTAATCGTATTGGGTATGTACTTTTTTTTGCGCATGAGTATGGACTCTTTGGTTAAACATAGATCATACACAACCCAATACATTTTGTAATCGGATTCCGTATCGCGCTACATAAGAGTTATTCTAATTCATATGAGCACATAAGAGTTATTCTAATTCATATGAGCACGGATTATATATATAAGTCCAGACGAAGGAAACTCTCGACTGCCGGTAGTTAGGGAGAGGTGGACGAAAAAAATGGCCGAAAATTTTATTAGATATAGATATAGAGGTATTGATATATATATATATATATATATATATATATATATATATATATATATATATATATATATTCTATAATCATGCTGTTTGGCCCTAAACCTCTTCGGTTTTCTATTTTTTTTATTTATTGGTTGCTGCAATCCGATGCTCAAATATGTACCACCTTATTTATACAAAATTGCTCTATACGGGCCTCAGGGATAATGATATCAGACCAAGCCCTATTGACTTTTCTCGGCCTAACCTTCTTCTCTGTGATGCCGACATAATCACAGCCCATTTAGGATCCAACAGAGCAAGGTGGTCCATCTCCACCTTTTCAGAGTCAGCCAGTCAGATTGCAACCTCCTTGCTTCACAGCATTTTGTTGCTTATAAACGTCATGCAGCCAAATGAAACTCTTTGTGCGCTCATTACTCAATCAAAGCAAGGAGAAATCCCCTACACAAGCGGATGGAGGCAACTAGCTAATAGAAAAAAAGAATGCAGTCAACCAGAACATCGGGGAACAAAAAAAAAAAAAAAAAGGATCCTCCTGTTTCATAAATTAATTCTTTTGTCGCTTCAGAAGGCAGTAAAAGTTACAAAATTGCCTCAAATTCTCTTGCCACATGTAAACACACCTCCGGAGCTCAAAATCATCTGTAGCACCCTCCAAATTCGCATTGCTTGCATGATCCATTTAGCTTCTCGAAACGAATTTTCTTCTGTGGCGTGGCTGCGAGAGTGCAGGCTGGATGGATGGGCGTTCCACTGTAATGCTTGTGTGATCTTCTACAACATCTAAGGGGCAAGACATCAATCATCTACTCTACAAATCCTCTTTCTCATCTTTTAGTCGGATTGGGTGAATTGCAACTCCATTTTGGGCCGATCGAACTAGTCCCCATCTTCCAAGGCGAGGCTCCTGATGGAACAGAAATTTAGTACTGAGCTCAGATTACAACATTCACAAAGATCACAGTGTTGTGCTGCAAAAGGATGAAAAGAAATTGTATCCTTCCACATGGTTCAGATCGTAGAGCTTAGTAGAACAAAGAGCTTAAATGCAAAGGATACCTAGTTCATAGGCTCTTATGAAACAAGTTCACATAAAGAGCTTAAATTGTATCCTCCCCCCTCCCTCTCTCTCTCTCTCTCCCTCTCTCTCTCCCCCCATATCATGAGAAGGTTTCAATGAAATCTACGAAGTATCTGAGCAGTAGTAAAAAAGGGAGCATGATATACTGACCTGGCCAACACCAGCAACAATAAAACGTCCAGATTTTGCTATGGCAAGAGAATTAACAAATCCATCCTGGCATGACAAAAAAACATATATCAGTGACACATGGCAAGGAAAAGTACAATGTTCAACATTCTTTTACATTGCTAGAATGAAAAAATAAATTGAGCAAAGGAATGCATTTTAATTATTAATTGAAGAAAACTATGACAGTTGATCCTGCATGGTATGGGTTTGGGACAGCTAATCAGCAGAACATGCAGCAGGTGCAGTATCTGTCTTGAATAAATTCCAGACGAAATGTCTGACCTCTCTTTGGGAAAACTTATCACAAATCAAACAAAAACAAATTGGTATCCAGCCCGAAGGGTTCATATATCAGCGCATGGCTCAGAAATTACATTGTGACCCACAATTTGACCTGAAACGATTTCATGGCTGTGACAGTGCATTTTTTTATCTTCTACTAAATGAGTGATTCCATGGACTTCCAGGAATACACAGGATGAAAGATTATGACAACAAAGCCAGTATATGTTGGAAAACACATCTGACAGCTTGCAGATTTACCCGAGCCCGATTCCAATGGCTGAAGCAACAAACTGCTTTAACATCCTACCCAACAGCCCCAATAAGCAGATTCTACACCATCATAAAGGGCGTACCCAGTGCAGAGAGCTCCCGCTCTGTGCGGGGTCTGGGGAAGGGTGTCAGTGGCAAGCCTTACCCTCGCTTGTGCAATGCGAGGAGACCGTGACTCGAACCCAGGACCTTCCGGTCACAGGCGGTAAGACTCCATCATAAGCTGTGCCAAACAGGGCCTAAGCCTAATACGGGATGCAAGATACTATGTTGGAGAATACATATCTCAAGTACTCACATTGTCATGGAAAAGCAGGGGAGAAAGAAGACATACTCAAACTCAACATTGTCATGGAAAAGCAAGGGAGAAAGAAGACTACAGAGGTGATAGCGGAAAGCGCTTATGAATTTCTTTCACTAGGTAGGGGCTGATTTCTAAAGCAGCTGGGTTGTACAGACTGAAAAAGGTTCAAAATTTTTTTAGTAAGTGTTTAGTGAGCTACAAATGATTATTTTCAGTTGTGCTCTGACTTATAAAATATGAGTCACTGTGGACTATATCACTGCAGTGGGCAAGCACATCTATTCCCAGAAAGTAAGGAGTGCCAAAAGTGCTAGTGAACAGAACTGAAGAAGGGCAAAAAGGGCAGACCCAGTGCCGGAGGCTCCCACATGAGTGGGGTCTGGAAAAGGAAAAAACCGAGGCAAGCCTTCCCCCCGCAAAATCTGTGGAGAGGCTGCTTCGAACCCACGACCTGGTGTCTCAGTGAGACAACTCTCACGACTGCACCAGGCCTGCCCTTCCACAGAACTGAAGAAGGATGAATAAAAAATGTACATAGTGAAACCTATCTAAAGGGACTCCAAAGCTTGATAAAGTACAATCTATCCATCTAGGTGTTTCTTTTTGCAAGTTTTTTAGTTCGTCGTTTCATTGTCATCATCGATTAGTAACATCATCAGCTGCATGGTCCCTTGATCTTCAGTTTAAAGCGCTTGTGGGCATTACAGTGAGCAGCAAAGAAAATTTTGTTCGACTGAAAAAATTGCAGATACAGAGGAATACAAAACATCACCCGCCAAAAACATATGAACAATGCAGTGTTTGTGTGGTGAGTTACTAATAAAGCACCTGCCCGATGAAGAAGGCGCTATCAGCGAAACTCCCAGGGAACATCAATTTTGGCCTCCCATGAATCAGAAGAACAGCTAAGCGAGTTAATCTGGGATTATGAAGGCCATGTATGCAAATCAACACTCAGCTTCGAGTACGCAGAGAAGTCAGACACAGGGCAGTAGGCGTGCAGATCGAAGAATATGTGGAGAGCCACATGGGTCCACCTCAAAGCAGATCGAAGAGAGGCAGATAGATAAATCGACAAGCGGCTCGAAAGAGTCCAGGTCTTGTGTGTTTCAGACGAGCACAGATCGATTAAAGCTTGTCTGGGATTGTCAATGGCCACACCCAATCGCACTGGAATGGAAACCACGGCTCTGCTCATTGAAAAAAGGAATCTGAAAGAAAAAGATATGTTCAAGAATCCATCTGCCATCTCACAATAGGACATGAAGTGAAGGACAGGATAAAGCAGAGAGGATGTTGATTTTCTCTACGCCCGCAACGGAACTGAGATATCATGAGCAAGAAGCCATCCAGTTCTCTCAAAGACGATTGCTTCTTTAACCCCCACGAATTAGAATCACAACAACAGCCACAGATTCAAACGCAAAATAAAAAATGGAGCTCAGGCGAGAAAAACAAGAAACAAAGAAAACAACGAAGATCGAAAGCTTGATGAAGTACAGTGGTGGCGGCAACACCATGGTCAGGATTTCGATCTGGTGGTTTGGTGTATTTGATCAAGCACAAAAGGTAAGTTCTAAACTTGAGGAATCCATAGAGGAAAATGATGCGAATGCCATCTATTGAGTGCTTTTGAAATTTACGAGATCAAGTAGGTGGTCATGTATAAATGGATGCTATGGAGAGTAAAATAATTAAGGGGAAAAATAAGAAAGTGGCACCAAATCTGCATACATGCTTAACACAAAAGGCTGGTTTAGCTTGTATAATAGGCCAGGTGGAGTAACCATCTAAAACTCTATATTTTCCGCTCCCTTATTCACAGATAGTAGCCAACCCAAATGAACCATAATATGGACTCCGACAAATAACTATACAGGCTAAAGTTCGCTAAGGTACCCAAAGTATTAAACGACAGAGTTGACAATACATTGGACATTTGAAGAATGTCTGATTCAGAATTACACTCTAAAGACTTCCAACTAATAAACACCATGAAATAATAGTCATTGTTTATCTGCACAGTCAGCAGAGAACATATATGCCCCTGGACATTCCAAAGAAACAACTACTTACCTTCTACTCCCTCCATTCACAAATAAATGATGTTTTGGGGTTATCTGAAGTCAACCATTTCAAACTTTTATTACAAATTATGCTTTTTTTTGTATTAGTTAGGATATTGAAATGATACAAGATTCCTGTTGAAAATTAGTTTACATGATAGTATACTTTTGCCATGTGTTACAAAAAATTATGTTCTGGAGATCATGTTTTTGTCCAATTGTCCAGAACATCACTCATTTGTAACTGGAGCAAATATGATCGAATTAGAAACTACCAAAGGACCTAGACTGATTTAAGAAATCCCATTAATGTCCTTTAATTGAGCACATGTACATGTCAAGTCTCAACAATAGATAGCAAGATGAAAATGCATTGATCACTTAATCTGTGATGGATATAATATTCAGGACTACATTCAGCAAAATGAATCGAGTAACAAGAGTAGCATACCAGTTTCAAATCGAATAATGGCTCGACTCCCTTGGAATCAGGTTTGATAGCCCAGAGACGAACTAAACCATTTCCTGCTCCTGATGCAGCAAGGTCAGAACCTCTTCTTGCAGCAACAGTACCAACCCATGACTGGGCTGCGGATGGCACATTTTCAGGTTTATGTATTCCATTTTCTGCATTGAAACATGAGATATAAAGCATTAAGGATTCCACAAATATAAGGTACAAGTATAGTAGTAAAACCATGATGCAAAGTGGTACTAAAACTGAAGGCCATCTTAACAATAATTGAAGAGATGTTGAAAAGAAAACAGACTAGTGAACACAGGAATATCACAGGAATTGTGCAGGAATTTCACAGGAATCAGTTCAATTCATAGGAAAAACGCAGGAACAAGGATTTTCCCCGCGTTCCAAACATGAAGGGGATGCCATCTTACCTTTAGGTGACTCATCATCATTGTCAACTGAATTAAGGTTAGTATATGATACTGGATGAGCATTTTTTATTATGAGAATAGGTTTTTCCTCATTATGCTCCAAAGCTCAATGCTTCCATCATCAGATCCAGACAAAAATTCCTTGTCATCAATAAAGCAGCAGCACTCTAAAGATGCGGCAGCAGGAGCACGGAACACTAACTGCGACTCTTCTGGAATCTGTCCAAGAACAAGGAGACTTCAATTGACAGAGTAAACTGCAGTATCTACAACATGAATCCATCACATCCCCCTTATTAAATGATAAATAACTAACTGAAGGATGCTCCTACAAACCACAGTCTGCCATGTAGTAGTTAACCTAGAGGTTTCCTAAATCCTAAATAAAAATTAAAAAAAAAAACTAGAGGTTTGCATCATACACAAACACAAACACAGCTTGAAATTACTCTGTGTATGAAAGCAATGCCATATAGTTAATAGTAGAGAATCTACATCACTTCTCATGAACTATTTTTGTCATTGCTTTGACAAGAATAGTGCATGTGGCATTGCTTTAGGTGAATCCTCAGCAAAACTTGCAAATAATCAAAATTTATAAAATAATCATAATCTACAAAAAATAATAAAAAACTCAGCAAAACCCTGTAGCATTTATGCCAGCATTCAGTAGTGATTGGCCTAACTAAAAGCATGTAGTCTCTGAAAACCGAAGGAAAATGGAAGAAGCAGGTCATACAGGATGGCACCAGTGTTACTGCTGTGAACTAGAGGGCTAAGTGGTCTTTCGGCAATGGGTACCACAGCGGTATGGAAACAGATTTTCCATATAAAGCCTAGTGATCCTTTATTAGATAATTTCATCCAGTTCACCGGAAGAAAATCTTCTGCACTCTATGACAGCTGGGTGACAAACACGAATCACGTATGTACTTAGTTACAACTTTACCTTCCAAAGGTGCATCGTACGGTCCCGTGCTACAGTTAGAATCCTGTCTTTACTAAGTGCATCCATTATCAGGATTTCATTCTGATGCCCATATAAACAGTTCATGTATGTTCTATCCTCTGCATTCCACTGCATTATTGAACGGTCAAAAGAACCAGAGAATAGCTCTGAAGAGTCCGGCGCAAAAGAAAGACATGATATTGGTCCCCGATGGCCGCTAAATGCCTGCAAAAACAAATAATTGCATTATTGAACAGAGTTAGCCAGTTAGGTAGACTGGCTCCAAAAGAAGTTCAGCATAACTATTGGCTCAGAAAGCATCTCAGCTTAACTATACCTACAGTTTCTTTTATATTCCAAAATTTCTCTTATATTTACACTGATTATATTCTAACTTGGAAGCAATGTTCAAAAAGGCGCTAGGCGGTGACCTACCGCCTAGAGCCTAGGCGTTGTCTAGGAAGTTTCTAGGCGTTCTACACATATACATATATATATATTACCTTATTAAATAAAAGAAAAAACAGGGGACTGTGGACTGAAAGTTAGACAAAAAAGCCCAGCCCACCATTCCCTCCCAGGTGCACGCATCCACCTAATCTTGTTGACTCACGGACTCTGCTTTCCGCCCGCCTCCTCCCTTCAATCTCCGCCGCCGCTAGCTTCCTCCTGGCTGCCGTCTCTGCCGCCAGCAAGGCTGCGCCTGCCGTCTCCGACGCCGCGCGGCCGCGCCTGCCGTCTCCGACGCCGCGTGGCCATGCCTGCAAGCAGCCCACCGTCCATGCCGCCTCCCCCGCCACCCCGCTGTTCCCACCTCCTCCTCCGGTGCCCCTGCTGTTCCCACCTCCTCCCCCACTGCTCAGCATCCTTACCTTCGCGGATCTGCTTGTAGGAACACCGGGGATGACATGTCCAGCCGCCACGGCCGACGGGCGCCGCCTAGGTACTGCCTACCCCCCTAGGCTCCGCGGTACCCCATCGCCTAGCGCATAAGCGCGCCTAGGCAACCGCGGAATCACGCCTTTTTGAACACTGCCTCTGCCTGGAAGCATTGGATCTGGTTTCGTTTCACTATATTTAATTTATGATTAGAACTGGATTATATATTACTCAACTTCTAAACAATATTGTGGATAGCCAAGAGTCAACTGCATTTCATAAGAAATGTTCAGCATGTACTATATCTAGCAATACGTTTATGAACATTGATGAATGATGCTCAAAGTGCATGGAGAATATGGGTAGATTTGATCCAACCAAACTGCCTTCCAAATATATCTCAAACTTGCAAAGTACAACTCCTTAAATCGGTGTCATACCTGTATGTGTTCCCGTGACCTAACATCCCATAAATGGATATGACGGTCCAAGCCACCACTCGCCAAGTAACGACCATCAGAACTGGCAGCTAAAGCCAGCACTTGCTTGCTTCTTTTAGCTGATACTGGTGGTTTAGCATGATGTGAAACCAACACATTTTCACTTGGCCATATATACTTCTCACATTTCCCAGTTTCAACATCCCAATGCATAATGATTCCATCTTTTGATGCTGAAAATCCCTTATCACTATCCTTGGATAAAGCAACAGCAGTAACAGGTTGCCGGTGCTTCACAAGAACCTTAAAGCCATCCTGAGGTCCCGGTGGTAATACCCTGCAACAATTTCACAAAGTTTAGTAATTTGCACTAGTCCAGACTCAGTTTCTATGGTCAGCCATACACATAGAATTTCAATGTTGAACTTAAATAGATATGGCATTCTTTTAATAAGGCTGTTTAGTAAAAGCTTATAGAATGCATAAAGGATTCAATTGTTATGACATGGCATTCTTTTAATAAGGCCATCATTGTTATGACAGTACAGACCATAACCATATTCCATCTCAGATAATAGATTCAATACTGACAACTTCAGCACTTTCCACTTCAATATATTAATCATATCATATGGTCTCCAAGCAGTCAAAATGTAGTATCCTTTCGTCCATGTTTCAAGTTTCAACAGATTTATGTACACTAGCAAAACAGATCCCACCTGGACTAAAATATGGCTCAATGCAACCAACTGTGCCAAAGAAAGGGGTGGAAATGAACCTTAGTCTCCATCATGCAAACAGATTCATGCTAACTAAATTGCTCATTTTGTAAATAATACGACAAAAAACTTATGTTTGAGGGCACTTTCAATTTCAAGCATTAAAAACAAACACATCGTGCAAAAACATTAGCATCTAGGTGGGAAATGAGGTTATTACTCTATGGTTTCCTGGTATATTTCAGTAATCCTCAAAGTATTGAAATCTCTTATATTCTATAAATCAGAAGGGACCTGCTATAATACAAGCACCTAGTTTTTCACTTTTCAGGGGATGCGTAGGAACTGTCTGATCTGAATCAAACATGAAACCGAAGCGTTTTCCAGCTTCGCTCAGTTCTGAGCACCCCCCACCCCCTTCTGTTCTCCTCAGGACGTGGCCACGGCATCCCCACTGCCACATTAACAACTCTCAAGGCCCACCGCCCACTGCTGGCTGGCGGCACCCCGCCTCACCGGTCCACCTGCCTCCCACAAGCTTCTGCTTCTTTCTAAGCCCAGATCACCCAGTAGCCTGAAAACCCAAAACCCTAACCCCTTCCAGCCACCGCTCGACATTGCTGTGCCATCACCTGAAATATCACAGATCTCAGGCGCCTGATGTATAGGAGTTGTGTAGATGAATACAGAAGTGCCACTTTATGTTTAATATACCATATACAAGCCCAAACCAGCGACCAGCATTTTCGTTTAATTAATCCCTGGGCCAACAAATGGTGTTCCTATTCTTAGCACTGATTTGCAGCCCCCTCTCCCAACCCCAATGGCAGGGTTGTAATGCAATTTGCTTCAAGGGGAATTAACCAGTAGCTAAAGAGCACTCTCCACTCCAATCACTACCCTAAACCAAAAGAGGTTCTGTTCCTCCATTTGTGAAATTACGAACTGTGGTTACTTGGAAACCCCAAATGAGTTGCTCAATGGTAGGGGAGTAGGTAAATACACTAAACTCCCACATAAACAGATACATCTGACAAACTACCATTCTGGAGATAACTAGAAGGGAATTTGTTTCTGACCTCGCAGCAATCTCCCTCCGCTTCCTGCCGCTCTCTTCGAGCTGCTTCCTCTGCAGGAGCTCCGCCACCCGTCTCCCTCCCGACTCGTCCTCGTCCTCGTCCTCTTGCCCCCTCTTAGCGACCTCAGTGACCTTCTGCAGCCACTCCTTCGCCATACGCATCTTCTTCTCCCCCACCGTCTCCTCGTCCTCCTCCTTACCGCCCTCGTCCCCATCCTCATCAAACCCGCCGCCAAGCGGAGCCACGCCGTCATCGTCGCTGTCCTCGCTCTCGATGTCCTCATCACGGCCCCCGCGGCGGCGCTTGGGCTCGGACTCGAAGAAGGGGTCGTCGTCCCCTCCGCCGCCGCCACGTCGGGAGCCCGGGCGGGGCTTGGGGCGCGAGGCCCGCTTGCGGGGGCGCGGCGCCATGGTGGCTGGTGGGGAAAGCGAGCGCTCACGCTTGGGCTAGGATTTCGGTGGAGGGCAACGCGGTGTTTTCGCCGCCGCCGCCGCCGGTGGTAAGCACGAGAGTTTGGGGAAGCGACGGGCGGCGGAAAGGCGAGGGTTTAAGACAGGAGTGGAGTTGGGGACGAGGGCTTAACCGGTCAGCGGCGGCTAACCTGGCTTTTGGGCCTTATGGGGTTGAATAGAGTCTGGGCCGAGCTTCTCCCTGAATGTAAATTGGGTTGAATTGCTCCTATATATTTTTCTACATTTGTTGGGCCCTCTTACTGTGACTGAAAACGGGGCAGTTACACTCGACGGCCGACCGAAGTTTAGGATAGCAACGAATGAGGATAGATGATGGATCCAAAATTTCCCACGACAATTATTGACCAAACAAGATAATTCAGATGGGTGAAATAATCCCGATTGATCAACCAAACGCAAGCAAGCAGCATCGATATTAATGATAGAGAGATCGGCTTACAATTTGATGCAATTCAAACCCTAATAAGATTATTCGACATTTGCTTCCGAGGAACACCATTAGAAGATGGGGAAATTCAAGAATTCCAAAGAAACGCACCCAGGAAATATTTCTGATCACATACTCAATCTCGATCCAATCTGGAATGGTAGCTGTCACGACGGCAAAGACGATGGCAGCGCCACCCTTCGCTTGGGAGTAGACCCTCGATCACCCTTTGCTTGGGAGCAGACCCTCGACCAAAAGACACGGTAAACAAAATCCAATCTGAATAACTTGAGGAGTCATGGTCTCATCACACATGGACTGCTCAACAACATACATGGAAAAGTAATGCTTGCAACGAGTGCGCCAAAGGCATGGGTTTTCGTCGTCAAACTTGGGGAAATCAAGTTTAGGCAAGTGACCAGTGGGCTGGGGTGATATGTTTGGGTCATGGTGGCAAAGGTGGAGCAGGAGGATGAACACGGATGCATGGAAGAGTATTGGGAGGAACCGTACCATTGGCCGGGATATGAGTTGTGGGCGTCGAGGACCCAAACTCAAGATCATGTGTAGTCTGGTCGATGCGGTGCCCGCCGGGCCCAGTGGTGGTTGGTCCAGTAGATGAGAGCTTGACCGCTGTGGTTGGAAGCGAAAGGAGGCTAGGCTAGTGCGATGATGTGTCGAGCACGGCGCAATCCCAGTGCTTGGTGACCTTTTGGACTTCGAGGCAGAGGTCGTCGACGAGGCCTTTGAGCTTGGGGCGTTGAAAGCTCTAGTTTGGTTTTGGATAATTGATGAAACCCTAGGTACTAACCTTTAGCTCTAAGTGAATATGAGATAGGTTAGTACACACCAAGTGGTGGAGCAAGATGAAGTCCATGAAGGTGATGATGGACATGTGATGATGGTGATCAAGCTCTGAACTTGGAAAAGAAGAAAGAGAAAAACAAAATGGGCTCAAGGCAAAGGTATAATTGATAGGGCCATTTTGTTTTGTCACTCAAGACGTGTGAGTGGGTTTAGGTTAGATAGCCGTACTATCAATAGGGGATAATCTCGGTTAAAATGGTTGTCAAGTGCCACTAGGTGAAGTGATTCATGCATGTGCATTAGGACCTAGTGCACTAACAATTAACCCTTGGAAAATACTTAAAAAATGCTAACACACTTGCACATGGTGGTGTACACTTGGTGGTGTTAGCACATTTACAAAGATGGTGAAAAAGGAGAAGAAATAACATATAAAAAGGTGAAAATAGTGGCACTCTCTCAACAAGAAATTCTTATTGAGGAATAGTAAGGGTGTAGTGAGAGAGATGACACTCAACCAGCAATTCTCGTTTATGTACAAGAAATTCTGGCTGAGGAATAGTGCTTGAAAGAGACTTGTAGGCTTCGGACCCTGGGCATGGTCTCCGAACCCGGGGACACGTGGGTCTGGCCTTGCACCGTGATAGAGCCAGCGTAGGCGCGCATGACTCCAGACCGCGGAGTGCCACATCCTCGGACCAACGTGGCTGGGTCCGGCTTGAGTCGCAGGCGGGCGATGCTACGAGCGCGTGTGTGTTGGCGGTCACTAACGATCAAATTCGACCGCCAATTACTATCCAAAATAGGAGAAATTAAGCAAACTTGTACACATATGCTTTTACTTTGGCATAGTTTCACTTGTATTGGAAGAAATAGGTTTTGCAGGACTTATATTGGAATACAATGGAATTATAGTCGAAATACGCCATCAGAGAAAGCGTAATGCAGATCATACACCAAGGAGTCAAGCAAAGGCCCATCCAACTGCCAAATTTGGGCCGGGCACCGACGTAGAAGAGGTCCAGGCCCAGCCAAGAGCCCACTGGAGCAAGGCGGTGGCGAGCGGGGCTAGCCAAGGTGCGACCATACCCCCACCACACCTTCTTGGGCCCACGCTCCTCCGGCGGTTGCATGCCACCATGCATAGGCGGTTCATGAATGTTTCCTAATTTTCCAGCGCTAAACCGACCATGCTTTACTATATAAGAAGAGGAGGAGCTCACCTTCACACACACCATCATTTGGAGCTACACCTCACCTCTCTACTTGTACTTTTTTAGTTCTTAGCTTTAGTAGTATTTGAGAGCAAGGCAAGAGCTACTTGGAGAGCTTGTCTCCTTAGAAGAAAGAGCAACTTTGGTATGAATAATACTATGAAGAGTTCTTCCATAGTCATGCTCTCATATCATTTATATAGTAGTGCATATGAATTAGAGTATAGTTTTCATGTTATAATCATGATATATGAACTAGCATATAGTTTGTGTGTTATGATCTTAACATGTTCGACTTTAAGCTTAATCATTCATATGACTTGTATGAGTAGAAGTAGAGCTAGGGTTGGGGTGGCGGTTCGTCGTTCCTTCGGGTTTGCCCATATTCTTGCTTGTCAATCCGTAGGGTTGGAGTCCTAGGGGATATGGGTAGTTTCCTTATACACAGGCGTGGTGCTCGGTGCATAGGAACCTTCGGATATGACGGTATCTCACAATTGAGGGGTAGGTGGCAGGTGGTGACAGCCCTATCCGTCCCTTGTAATCCCCCACATCCGGGTATTGTGTAGGAGTTTTAAAGTCTCTCGCGCTTGCTGGCAGACCAGTGCTCGGAGATCTCCCCAACCATCTTAATCATAGTTCTAACTCTAGTGCATAACTTGTATGATCATTAACTGTTCTTTGTACGGCTATATTAGAACATGCTGGCTCCACATAGGAAAATTCTTTTATTCTTTGATTTTCCTTTTATCCTTGAGGTTGGCCCAGATATGTGTCCACTATCCATGATATACTATTTTTACCCTTGTCATGAACTATGGTCCATTATGCAAGTATGTAATCTTGATCATGCTCATACTAGACTTTGCATATCTTGCCCTCCTTTGGGAAAATATAAATAACGATACCCTGAATACTTTCGGGTAAAATGCTACAATGATAGATCCGTATGCTTGCGGATATTGTCTGTAATCTTTAAGGACTATCATAGTTGGTGTTTCTTGGCGGAGTTGCTAAGATTAACTCAATCTTAGTAATGGTGTTAAGAAATACCAACAGACATTTCTAGCGCCGTTATCGGTGATGGACTTAAAACCTCCTCACTTGGTGATTGCGCTAAGAAATACCAACAAGCATTTCTGGCGCTGTTGTCGGGGAGGGCATAGGTTGAAAAGAATCTAGCATAACATGAACAATGATCACATGCATGTAATGGTAGCCATAGTTTATGTAGGCTAATTCTACTTGTTTTTTTCTGTTGTGGATGAAAACAGGATAGTGTATGAGTGGTTTTGATCTGCCAAACAACTACATCGATAATCCGAAGGCACTCCTAAGGAAGAGCTAGTCTCGTACTGCTTCTTCTTCTGCTACTCCACTGTCAGTTGAACCAGTCACCCCCGTACCATCTGCTACTACCGCTATGGCCAAGTCATTCCGTGACTACTCCACCCTCGCTGTTGCCAATGTGCCCATTGGGCCCGCTGTCAATACGGGAACTGGAAACTTTGAGGTGTGTACTGGCCTCATTACGATAGTGCAGACAAATCAAATCTATGGTTTGCCAAGAGAGGACGCAAGTGCACACTTGCAACACTTCCTGGAGCTGTGCGACACCATAGTCATTAAATACGTCACATAAGCTAGCATTAGGCTCCGTCTGCTTCCCTTCTCCCTTGTAGGGTAGGCAAAACAGTGGTTCTATAAAGGGAAGGAAGCTGTCAGTATGTGGGGCAAATATTCCGCGGCGTTCCTCGTGAAGTTTTTTCCCATGGGCAAAACCAATGCCCTGAGGGGGGGAATTTCAAACTTCCAGCAATCTTCACTCGAATCCATCCCTGAGGCGTGGGAAAGGCTCTAGGACTACATCCAGGCATGCCTGCACCACAAAATAGAGGACTAGCTCATGATCTAGAACTTCTACGAGGGGCTCATGCCCATGTTGAAGGAGCACGTTGATGCCGCTGCTGGAGGAGCATTCCTCTCCCTAACCGTCGATGGAGCTAAGGCTCTCATCGAGAAAATGGTGGCTAATCAAAGCTAGGGGAGGACCACAAACAACAAAAATGCATGCATACCGTAAAGGAGGAGGATATGCTTGCCACAAAAATGGATTTGTTACTAAAAAGGCTTGACGAGCGTGCCACCAACAAGGAGGCAATGAAGGGCACCGTCAAGGCCACGGACTCGCAAATGACTCGCGAAGTCTATGGAGAGGTCGAATATTCAGGGAATAACTACCCCGAGACCCATGAGGAAGCATCATACATCAACAACAGGTTCCGACCAGGTAACAATAATGGGTGGAACAATCAATCCTGCCCGCAAGGAGGTAATTCGAACTTCAACTCTAATTATAATTCGAATCAACCTACCTTGAAAGACCTGGTCTTAGGCTAGGCAAAAATCAATGAAAATATCTCTAAAAAGCTTTCATATAATGATAAAATGTTCGAAAATATAAATACAAAACTTGAAAACCTATCTTCAACTGTTAAAAATCAGTTGAGCTTTAATAAAATGATTGAAACGCAAATAACTCAAATTGCTGTCGCACTACCTGTTTCTGATTTGGGAAAGATTCCGAGGAAACCAGAAACTTCTCTCGAATATGTTAAAATGGTCTCAATGAGGTTTGGTAAGCCTCTATGTCAGAAAAACCATGATTATTTTGTAAATCCACCATTCGTCACCAAGAAAGAAGATCTTGGCCGCCCGACGATCACATGCTCAATAGGCACACATGTCTTCCACAACGCCTTCTGCAACCTTGGAGCAAGCATCAATGTCATGTCCAAGGTAATATATGCTAAGATTTTAGGTGGACCTTTGTCCACTGCCAATTTCAGACTGTAGATGGTGGATCAAACCTCACGACACCCGGAGGGATTAGCCAAAGATATCTTGGTAAGAATTGAAGACGCATATATCTCCACAGACTTCGTCGTTCTAGACATGGGCCACAATGAGGAAGTTTCCCTCCTCCTAGGGAGACCATTTCTTAACACTACAAATGTAGTTCTACATAGTTCTACACGTGGGATCCGGGCATGTTTGCTTTTATGTTTAAGGACAAACAATAAGATACCCATTTAATGGATTTACATGCATAAACACCTTAAAAACAAATAGCCCAAGAAACAACCACGTAAAGGAATCAAACATGTATGACAGATAAAAGGATCAGCATCCACGCCTACTTCTCCAGGCATGGGCGCACCATTATCAAGTAAGCACTGAAAGGAGAAGAGTCCTACTCTTTGGATTTTAAACGGTGAGCCCTTGCCGAAGGTAAATCGGTAGTTATCTTTTATAATTTACTTAGAATTCCTATATAATAAAACTATAGATTATGCTAAAAATAATAATAATTAATTCACCTTTCATATATCTACACTTGAATAAATCTTGTTTATTCTTCCATGATCTATGCATGCATATTATGGTTTGAGGTATGATTTGTAGCGATCATACTTTCATAGACTTTTTAAATTAAGCATGGTGCTTAGGTTGATTAGTCTACCTTGATCAGATTAAACATGTTTGATCACTGTACCAAAAACTGCTAAGTATAGACATGGATGAGTTAAACAAAATAAAAATTACCGCAATAAAATAATAATCTACCTCAGAGTCTTCACCCAGCAACTGGCCTAGAGGTAGCTTGGGGGAGGACCCCCGTAGAGATACCTTGTACCTTTTAATTTTCACATTTATTTTCTGCATTTATTTATTTATTTATTTGTTAGCTTATAAAAATTCTAAAAAAATAAAAATACCAAAAAAACAAAATATGAAAAAATACCAAAAATATGGATTCCACTCTCATATGTGTTTAAGGAATATTTAG
Source organism: Miscanthus lutarioriparius (assembly GCA_904845875.1). Lineage (NCBI taxonomy): Eukaryota > Viridiplantae > Streptophyta > Magnoliopsida > Poales > Poaceae > Miscanthus > Miscanthus lutarioriparius. The sequence continues at coordinate 114,873,040 of CAJGYO010000002.1, forward strand.
TTTCTCCTAAGTTGAAATGATTAATAGTTGCTCTGTTTATAATTCATCTATGCATAGGCTGTAACTTAGTATTTTCCAAGATTTAAGTTTGTTGGCTAAAAATATCTCATCCTAAAACTTAAAAATTTGTGGGTTTGCAAATACATGATCCTTTTCTAAGTTGTTGCGAGATATGATATGGTATAAATAGAATTTACTATGACTTTGTTCCAAGAGAGACTTAACATCCGGAGATCTCATTTTCAAAAATGTTAAAATTCAAAGTTTCTCAATGATTATGAATACCTACGAAGGCCATATGACATGATATTCAAATTCAAACCTTAGTCATATGCTACTTGTTATTGCATTGAGCTTTGTCAAATTGTTATGACCCTTGTTGAGATTCTCTTCATGTACCCATGATCAAGACACACATACACCTATAAATAAATTGTTGACTCTTACACTAAGAGTTACGCACAAACATGCTTTTTCCGTCCACCAAAATAATTACTCCATTCATTTATCATGTGTCTCTCTCTAAAAAATTTTCAAATGCCAAAATAAAAAGTATGTGCTTTGCTAAAAAAAGCAGAGAAAAGAAAAGAAAAATATCCATACCAAAAGGCATGAGAGAAAAAAATGCATGCCAAAGAGCATGAAGAAAAGAAAAGAAAAAGAAAGAAAGAAAGAAAGATGGCCCATACTTTCAAATAAAGGCATTCATCCAAAAAGAGAGAGATTCATGATCCAAAGGAGTACCAAAAATATTTAGAATTAGAACTTTATAAAATTTTCACACACTTGCACATCTTGATCAAAGTGTATGACTTGCATCTCCTTAGGTCCGGTTTTTGACTTAGCAAAATATGTGATGCAAGTATGCCCCACTTTCATCCTACCCAAAACTCCACTCAAAAGCCTTTAGTGATAGGGTGAAAAGAAGGAAAAAAATTCAAATTCCTTTGGTGAGGTTTCATACACTTTGAGCGATCGAGAAAATCATTTGAGGAACTTACATTTGTTTTACAAAACACATAAAACCTCTGGATAGATGGTTATTCGAGGAATGAATGATTGGTGATTCTGTTATAACCGTTCTATCTTGCCACTGCCCAAGAACTTGGAGAAGTTATACACCCCACAGGGATCAAGATAAAGGGTGGATAAAAATGCTGACTTATTTAAATTACGGAAGAATACTTCATTATAGGCATGGAACTTGTGAAATATATTCGGCATAATAGCAACTCCTGATCAACAACCAAGTACTTAGCTATTTGCTCGTGATGAGCAAAGGTTAAGCTTGGGGGATTTGTTGGCGGTCACTAACGATCAAATTCGACCGCCAATTACTATCTAAAACAGGAGAAATTAAGCAAACTTGTACACATGCTTTTACTTTAACATAGTTCCACTTGTATTGGAAGAAATATGTTTTGCAGGACTTATATTGGAATACAATGGAATTATAGTCGAAATGCACCATCAGAGAAAGCGTAATGCTGATCATACACCAAGGAGTCAAGCAAAGACCCATCCAATCACCAAATTTGGGCAGAGCACCGATGTAGAAGAGGTCCAGGCCCAGCCAAGAGCCCACTGGAGCAAGGCGGTGGCGAGTGGGGCTAGCCAGGGTGCGGCCGTACCCTGGGTGCGCCCGTACCCCCACCACACCTTCTCAGGCTCACGCTCCTCTGGCGGTTGCATGCCGCCATGCATAGGCGGTTCATGAATGTTTCCTAATTTTCCAGCGCTGAACCGACCATGCTTCACTATATAAGAAGAGGAGGAGCTCACCTTCACACACACCATCATTTGGAGCTACACCTCACCTCTCTACTTGTACTTTTTTTAGTTCTTAGCTTTAGTAGTATTTGAGAGCAAGGCAAGAGCTACTTGGAGAGCTTATCTCCTTGGAAGAAAGAGCAACTTTGGTATGAATAATACTATGAAGAGTTCTTCCATAGTCATGCTCTCATATCATTTATATAGTAGTGCATATGAACTAGAGTATAGTTTTCATGTTATAATCATGATATATGAACTAGCATATAGTTTGTGTGTTATGATCTTAACATGTTCGACTTTAAGCTTAATCATTCATATGACTTGTATGAGTAGAAGTAGAGCTAGGGTTGGGGTGGCGGTTCGTCGTTCCTTCGGGTTTGCCCATATTCTTGCTTGTCAATCCATAGGGTTGGAGTCCCGGGGGATATGGGTAGTTTCCTTATACACGGGCATGGTGCTCGAGTGCACGAGAACCTTCGGATATGACAGTATCCCACGATTGAGGGGTAGGCGGTAGGAACATTCTTTTATTCTTTGATTTTTATTCTTGAGGTTGGCCCAGATGTGTGTCCACTATCCATGATATACCGTTTTTAACCCTATCATGAACTATGGTCCATTATGCAAGTATGTAATCTTGATCATGCTCATGCTAGACTTTGCATACCTTGCCCTCTTTTGGGAAAATATAAATAATGATACCCCGGATACTTTCGGGTGAAATACTACAACGATAGATCCGTACTCTTGCCGATATTGTCTGTAATCTTTAAGGACTATTGTAGTTGGTGTCTCTTGCCGGTGTTACTAAGATTAACTCAATCTTAGTAATAGTGTTAAGAAATACCAACGGGCATTTCTGGCGTCGTTACCGGTGATGGACTTAAAACCACCTCACTTGGTGATTGCACTAAGAAATGCCAATAGTGTGCTTTGGACCAGGGAAGCAGCGTGGGTCCATTTTTGGCCCCCGCGCGTTCGAACGAACAGGACATGAATGAAAGGGCGATGTGGCTCTCCCTGAGAGGCCTGTAATGGAACTGGACCGAGGGGGTCGGTCCGGATGCTAGGTCCGGAGTAGGTCTGGATCTGATTCTCTCTCTAGAACCTCTCTGCATACATTCGAACCCTAAGGAGAGGTGGTCTTGACCATGGTCCAGATCTAGGGTCCGGAGCTACGGGCTCAAAAAATTGTGACCGCTGGGATCTAATGAACTAAATTGAACGGGTGACACCTGGAGACATACTAGGGTCTAGACCTTCACTATGTAGATGGTCCGGAACCATGGTCCGAAGCCTGAGTCTAGACCTCGCCGGGGGCATAACGGATATAATTTGTTAAGGGCTCTATAAATAGAGCTTGGTTAGTTTTGGCTCACTCTCTTGGTCATTCTTACATGTGATAGCATCCTTTGAGCTGAGCCAAACCTCTCCCACTCATTCTCTTGCTTGGTTGTGCATCCTAAGTGAGTTGGGAGTGATCCAAAGTGTATTTGCTTGAGTGATTATATCTAGTGGCTCTTGGGGATTGATTTGCTGTGGTTTTCTTGTTACTCTTGGCGTTTACCGATGCCTAGACGGCTTGGAGCAGCGAAGGAGTGTTGGCAATAATTGGAGATTGTTCTTGGATACCTCCTAGTGATTTGTGAGGGGTTCTTGTGCCTTCCCCATGGGAGATTATGAAAGGCAACTCTAGTGGATTGCTCGTAGCTTGTGGATCCCCATCTTGTGTTGGTTGTGCGGCACCTGATTACGGGTTAGGCATGTGATGCCTATTAGCGCATGAACCTCCAAGTGGGTGAATCGCTACAATGGGGACATAGCTTGTCGGCAAGCAAGTGAACCTCGGAGGAAAAATCTTGTGTCATGTTGTCTCCGAGGATTTCTTTGGTATTCACTGTGATTGATCTCTTGCCTAGCTCAGTACATTCATTCCTAGCACTTGTATTTACTTTCTTACTTGCTTGTGTAGTGCTAGTTGTAGCTAGTGAGTAGTGTAGCTTAATTAGTGTAATTAGCTTGCTAGGTTGCTCACTAGTGGTAGAAGTAGTGACTTAGCATTTGTGTGATACATAGAGATCATATCATACTATATTTGTGGATAGGTGGCTTGCAACACTTGTAGTGCTAGCGCAAAATTCGCTTTGCCATTTAGTTGACTAACAATTTGTCTTAGTATTGTTGTAGAATTTTTATAGGATATTTACTGCCCTCTAGCCATTTAGGATCTTTCAGGCGCCAAGCGTTGATGTCCTTCTCCGTATGCTCGAGCATGGTCACCCTGGCATCATGCTCATCTGTGATGTGTTCGGTATGGATGGACTCAAGTTCTGAGAGGTGCTAGGTGATGGAGGTGTTAGAATCGATTCAGGGCAACTCTAAGTGAGAGGCTCTTGTCAACGTTAGGGTCAATGGATGGCGGGTGAGACGACTCGAGTTCATGGAGGCGGCTATTTGAAAGCCCTAGTTAGGTTTTGGATAATTGATGAAACCTAGGACTAACCTTTGATCTAAGTGTGTGAATTAGATGAGGTAGTCCATTCTAAGTGGTGAAGCTAGATGATGGTCATGGTGAAGGTGATGGCCACAAAAGAGATGATCTAGTGCTTCATATTTGGAAAAGAAGAAAGAGAAAAATAAAAATAGGCTCAAGGCAAAGGTATAATGATAGGAGACATTTTTGGTTTGCACTTAAGACACTATAGAGGGTGAAAGTGATTTAGGATCGAAAGCCATACTATAAAGAGGGAAAATCTTTGGCTAAGCGGTTATCGAGTGCCACTAGGTGATATGATTTTTGCATATGCATTTAGAAACCTAGTGTGATAACTTTAACCCTTGTAAAATGCTTTGAAAAATGCTAACATATGTGCACACAAGTTCTACACACTATAGTTAGCAACTTGGAAGCAAGGGCGAAGTGGTTGTGGACTTAGAAAAAGAAAAGGAGGCAAAGGCAAAGGACCGAACACTAGCTCTGTCCTGACCGAACGCTGCCTAGCTGAGTCCGGTCAATTATAGCCATGGAGGCATTACTGGCTGAGAGCGAAGAAGAGAGTCCGATCAATTATAGCCTCGGACGCTGGCCTCGGACGCGCGCGATGCGTCCGGTCAGTGATTTTAGAGGAGGCGGTGCTCGGCTGGCGATCGAAAGCAGTTGCCAACATGCGACCGAGCGTGCAGGGCCTACGTCAGGTCAAGGCTAACGTACGCTGGCATCAGCATCGCAAGCGTGCATAGAGGAGAGAAGAGTTGACCAGACACTCGAGCGCGTCAGGTCACCTCTGACCTGATGTGTCCAGTCAGTAAAAGCTGGCTCTAGAACCTTTCTGTTCATGATCTGACACTCGGTGTTGAGAGTCTGATCGTTCCAGCATCGAGTTCGATCACAACTTAAGTAATCACGCGCTTGGGAATCGACCATTGGAGATGGGCGGCTGTAGTTCAAAGGAGGGACATGTGGATGGAGATGGAGGACCGGACGTTGGGGGCCTACGTCCGGTCATACCCCATCTGCATGTCTGGTCGGCTCAGGAAAATAGACAGTGGGGAGCCAATGGCTCTTTCATGGTTGGCTCCCTATTTAAGTGAGTTGGCCGGCCCTTGGCTCACTCTCTTGGCACTTTGACATACTTGACATCCTTATGAGCCTAATCAAACACCTCCCACTTATCTCCATCATTGATTCATCATAGTGAGATTGGGAGTGATTCCAAGTGCATTTGCTTGAGTGATTGCATCTAGTGACACTTGGGGATCGTTGTGGCTACAGGTTTCTTGTTTCTCTTGGTGGTTGCCGCCATCTAGACGCAGTTTGTGCAACACCTCTTAGCCACCGAACCACCAAGTGTTGGTCAACACAATGGGGACTAGCGTGCCGGCAAGCACATGAACCTCGGGAGAAAAATCTTGTGTCTCTTGTGTGATTGGAATTCTCCCAATGATTGGATTGTCTCCACATTGTGATTGGTTCATTCCTCGACATGGCGGTATAATCATCCTACTCACTCTTTTACATTTCTTGCAAACTAGTTGCCAAGCTCTTTAGTGTAGTTAGTCTTTGAGGGCTTGTTAGTCTAGTTAGTGTGGCTCTTTAGTTAGTCTTTGAGAGCACACTAGCTTAGTGAGTAGTGACCTAGCTTATTGTGTGCCTAATGATCATAGCAACTAGAATTGTTGGGATAGGTGGCTTGCAACCCTTGTAGAGCTAGAGCAAAATTGCATTATGCCGTTTGTTGTACTAATCAATTGCTCTAGTGCTTTGTAGATTTTTAAATAGGCTATTGACCCCCCCTCTAGCCATATTAGGACCTTTCAAGTGGTATTAGAGCCGTGGTTACCGTTTGATTGAAGGCTTAACAACCTCAATCTCAAATTATGGCTCCAGTTATGTTCAACTATGTGGGGGGCAAACCACCGTTCTTTGATGGTACATGCTATGACTATTGAAAGAGAAAGATGAAGATATAACTTGGTTCAATCAATGATCAAGTGTGGGATGTGACCGAGAGTGATTATGTGATTCTTGATCCCGACCATCTCACAAATATTGACAAGGCGAACAAGCAATGCAACACAATGGCTCTCAACACCATTTACAATACCATTGATTATAAGGTGTTTGAGCAAATCAAGGATTATAAAAGAGCTAGTGAAGTGTGGAAGAGATTGGAGGAGACCTATGAAGGCACACCGACAGTGAAGAGTGCCAAGTTGTACATCCTCAAGGACAAGTTAACAAGCTTCAAGATGAAGGATGATGAGAGCATTCCGGAGATATTCCATCGATTGCAAGTGATTGTCAATGAGTTGAAGGCTTTGGGTGAGAAGATCAATAATGATGATGTCTCTCATTGGTTTTTGGTGTGCTTGCCTCCAAGATTTGGGATGTTGAGAATGCTCATCATAAGAGGAGGATTGAAGCAACTAACCCCTAACCAAGTACTAGGTGATGTCATGATACAAGAGACATACCATGTGGAAAGGGAGGGGGTTGACAAGGATAAGAAGAAGGAAGATGAAGACAAGAAGAAGAAGTGTGTGGCATTGAAGGCTAGCTCATCATCCAAGAATAAGGGCAAGTCCAAGAAAGAATCAAGTGATGATGGAGATGCTAGTGACATTGATGATGAAGCTATGGCTCTCATTGTGTGCAAGATGGACAAGTTCATGAAGAAGAAGGGCTATGGTGCAAGAAAGAGAAGAGATCACAACAAGGAGTATGTGAGGAGATGCTACAAGTGCAAGAGCCTAGATCATGTTGTGGCGGATTGTTCCTACAATAGTAACAATGATGAGGATGAGAAGAAGAAGCACAAGAAGGAGAAGAAAGAAAAGAAGGAGAAGAAAATGACTTTCACAAAGAAGAAGAAGAGAAGTGGCTATGTAGTCACTTGGGATAGTGATGACACCTTCGATGATGATAATGGCTCTAGTGATGATGATAAGAAATCCATCAAGAAGGCACTAGCAAGCATCACCATCAACAAGCCTTCCATCTTTGACACTCCATTGACATGCCCAATGGCAAAGCCTACCAAGGTAAAATATGATGAGAGTGATGATGATGATTGTGAAAGTGATGATTGTAGGAGTGATGATGATGATGAGGAGTACACAAAGGAGGAGCTCTTGGATATCTGTGAGCAAGTACACACTTTGAGATGAAGAGAAAGGAGTGTAAAGAATTGCACAAAAAAGTCAAATCTTTTGAGCAATCCTTTGATGAGCTCAATGCCACTCATGAGAGGCTAATGGAAGCCCATGAGAAGCTTGGCAAAGCTCACTCAAAGCTTGAAAAAGCTCACTCCTCTCTCCTCGAGCAAGTCAAGAAGGAGGAAGCCAATAAGGAGCAAGTGATTGTGTCATGTGATGTGGGACTAACATGTGATATTCTTGATGAATCATTTTATAAGCCCATTGTTGTTGCTCCTACTAACCTTTCTTGTAGTGCTTCCACTTCTACTTCACCTTTGAGTGATGGTTTCACTTGTGATGCCTCACTAATGGTGGAAAATGAGACCTTCAAGACGGAGGTGAATGAGCTCACTCGTGTCTTAGGCAATGCCTATGGTGAATATGCCTGCTTGCTAAAGTGTTTGGGTAGCCAAAGGTTTTCTTCAACAAAGAGGGATTAGGCTATACCCCAAGAAAGGCAAGATGACCTTTGTCACTCCCAAAGCTAGCTTTGTGAAGGGCAATGGTTGGTTTTGAAATAGATGCAAGCAAGTTGGGCATATAGAGCAATATTGCAAGACTAACAAGAACAAGCAACCTAATATATCCTCAATTAGATTTGATTCTTGTTACATGCTTGTTAAGGGTGCCAATGGTGTGAAAAACTAAGTTCATTGGTACACCAATTGTGGGCTCAAAGAAGAAAGCCATTTGGGTACCAAAGACCTTAATGACTAACCTTCGAGGACCCAAGCAAGTTTGGGTACCTAAAAAGAATTGATCTTCTTTTGTAGACAAATTATAAAGCCGGAGGAAGGCATTGTGTGCTTGTAGGTGCACAAAATACATGACTGGTGATTCAAGAATGTTCAATTCAATCAACACAAATGAGAGCAATGGGATTGATAGTATCACATTTGGCGACAATGGCAAATGCAAGGTCAAAGGTATTGGTAAGATTGCAATATCCAATGACTTGAGCATTTCTAATGTGCTACTAGTAGAGAGCTTGAACTTCAACCTATTGTCGGTAGCTCAATTGTGTGATCTTTGTTTCAAGTGCATATTTGGTGTGGATGATGTAGAGATCATAAGTGTAGATGGTTGTAACTTGATATTTAAAGGATTTAGATATGAGAATCTATACTTGGTTGATTTCAATGCTAGAGAAGCTCAAATGCCAACATGTTTGCTCACTAAGTCTAGCATGGGTTGGTTATGGCATAGAAGACTTGGTCATGTTGGAATGAAATAATTGAACAAGTTAATTAAACATGATTTAGTTAGAGGCTTGAAAGATGTCACATTTGAGAAGGATAAACTATGCAGTGCATGTCAAGCCAGAAAGCAAATTGGTAACACACATCCTAAGAAGAGCATCATGAGCACATCTAAGGCATTTGAGTTGTTGCACATGGACTTGTTTGGACCAACCACATACACTAGCATTGGTGGAAACAAATATGGATTTGTGATTGTGGATGATTTTACAAGATACACGTGGGTAGTCTTTCTTGTTGATAAGAGTGATGTGTTTGCTACATTCAAAACATTCATCAAGAGAATTCACATGAGTTTGAAACAACCATCAAGAAAGTGAGAAGTGATAATGGAAGTGAATTCAAGAACACAAGAGTTGATAATTTATGTGATGAGTTTGGTATTAGACATCAATTCTTGGCCAAGTATCCACAATCAAATGGCCTAGTTGAGAGGAAAAATAGGACCTTGATTGACATAGCAAGATCAATGTTGAGTGAGTACAATGTGAGTCACTCTTTTTGGACCAAAGCAATCAACATAGCTTGCTACTATAGCAACCGCCTCTATTGCCATCCAATGTTGGAGAAGACACCATATGAGATCTTGAATGATAGAAAGCCTAATATTGCATATTTTCGGGTTTTTGGTTGCAAATGCTATATCTTGAAGAAATGCACTAGATTGAGTAAGTTTGAGAACAAATATGATGAAGGTTTATTACTTGGTTACTCCACTACTAGCAAGGCTTATAGAGTTTGGAATTTGGCTAGTGGTACTCTTGAGGAGGTTCATGATGTGGAATTTGATGAAACAAATGGTTTCCAAGAGGAAGATGAGAATCTAGATGATGTGAGAGGCACTCAATTGACCAATGCAATGAAGAAGATGGATATTGGTGATATATGGCCTAAAGTAGTGATAGAAGTTGAAGATGACAAAGATCAAGTGCTCTCTAACTCAAATATGCAAGTTGATAAAAATCAAGCTAGTTCATCATCTCAAGTGCAAGAACAACAAGTGGCTAGTTCATCATCTCAACCAAATGAGCAATCAAGTGCACGCAATCAAATTCAAGTGCTCCAACCAACCAATGTTGCAATAGATCCTCCATTAAATTCTATCATTGGTGATATCTCAAGAGGTGTGCAAACAAGATCAAGATTGGCATCATTTTGTGAACACTTCTCATTTGTGTCATCCATTGAACCAAAGAAGATAGATGAAGCATTGAAAGATGTTGATTGGGTGAATGCTATGCATGAAGAGCTAAACAACTTCACAAAAAATAAAGTATGGGAGTTAGTTGAGAGGCCTAAGGATCATAATGTAATTGGAACCAAATGGGTCTTTCGAAACAAGCAAGATCAAGATGGGATTGTAGTGAGGAACAAAGTAAGATTAGTGGCTCAAGGTTACACTTAAGTTGAAGGTCTTGACTTTGGAGAAACATATGCCCCGGTTGAAAGATTGGAAGCAATTAGGTTCTTGTTAGCCTATACTTGTGCCCACAACATCAAGCTCTATCAAATGGATATGAAGAGTGCTTTCTTGAATGGCTAGATCAATGAGCTTGTGTATACTGAGCAACCTCCTGGTTTTGAATATGAGAAGAAACCCAACCATGTTTACAAGTTGAAGAAGGCTTTGTATGGATTGAAGCAAGCACCTAGAGCATGGCATGAGATTGAGGGATTTTCTACTCTCTAAGGGATTCATTATGGATAAGGTTGACACCACTCTCTTCACCAAGAAGATAGGCAAGGACTTGTTTGTGTTGCAAATCTATATTGATGATATCATATTTGGATCAACCAATTAAGATTTTTGTAAGGAGTTTGAAAAGATGATGGCAAGTGAGTTTGAGATGTTGAAACCTCTAGTTTGGTTTTGGTGAATTGATAAAACCCTAAGTGCAAACCTAGTTTATCAAAGTGATAATGAGATAAGTAGCACTATTCCAAGTGGTGGAGCAATGGTGAAGATCATGATGATAGTGGAGAGGCCATGGTGATCAAGTGCTCGGCTTGGAAAAGAAGAAAGAGAAAAATAAAAAGCTCAAGGCAACGGTGAAACTTGATAGGAGCTTTTTGGTTTAGTGATCGAGACACTTAGCGAGTGTGATCACATTTAGGATTGATAGCCATACCATTAAGAGGGGTGAAACTCATATCAAAATGCGGTTATCAAGGTGCCACTAGATGTTCTAACTCATTGCATATGCATTTAGATCTAGTGGAGTGCTAACACCCTTGAAAATATTTGTGAAAATATGCTAACACACGTGCACAAAGTGATACACTTGGTGGTTGGCACATTTGAGCAAGGGTGGAGAAGTTGGTGAAGTGGAGGAGTTGGTTTTCACTAAAAAACAGTGATCGGACGCAGGTGACGTGGTGACCGGACTCAGGGAGTCAGCGTCCGGTCATTTATAAACGAAGGTGGCACGCTCAGGGGTGTATGGACTGCCAGCGGACGTAGCACAGTGAATGTGACCGGACACGCAGGACATGTGTCCGGTCACAGGTGACGTATGCTGATGTAGTGCTGGCTGCTGAGGCAGTGAGGACCTAACATGGTGGTGTGTCCGGTCACGCGCGATTGGATGTGTCAGGTCATGGTTTTTCAGCTCTAGAACCGACGTGATGCCGAGGACTCATGGGGACCAGCATGTCCGGTCAAGTCTTGGTCTTGTCATGTGCGAAGGTGAACTAACACGATCAACGCGTTCGGTTATTTGACTGGCATGTCTGGTCTTAACTTAACCTCACGGGCGATCGAGTTGACCGTTGAGATCAAACGAGCGATGTTGAATGAGGATGACACATGGCAGCATCGCGACGATCGGACTCTACTGTGCTATGTCTGGTCGTTATGTAGAGGCATCCGGTTGACGCGCAGAGTGCCTAGTGAGGGGCACAACGGCTCTATTCATGGGGGCTCTCTATTTAAGCCCCTTAGGTGGCTCAAGCCCACTCTCTTGGCCATTTGCATTGACATAGCAAGCTTGTGAGCTTAGCCAAAGCCCTCCCACTCATCTACATCTTTGATTCTTTAGTTTTGTGAGATTGGGAGTGAATCCAAGTGCATTGCTTGAGTGATTGCATCTAGAGGCACTTGGTGTTCGTGTTTCGCTGTGGGATTTGCTTGTTACTCTTAGAGGTTGTCGCCACCTAGACAGCTTGGTGCAGCAAGGATCATCGAGCGGAGGAAGGTGCTTGTCTCCGGCTTCGATCATGATGATTGTGAGGGGTTATTGACCTTTTCCCGACGGAGAGCCAAAAGGTACTCTAGTGGATTGCTCGTGGCTTGTGTGATCCTCATCTTGTGTTGGTTGTGTGGCACCTGGTAGTGGGTTTGGCGTGTGATGCCAATTAGCGCGTGAACCTCCAAGTGAGTGAATCGCCACAACGAGGACTAGCTTGCCGGCAAGCAAGTGAACCTTGGTAAAAAATCTTGTGTCACCTTGTTGAAAGGTCAAGATGGTAGACTAGAGGGGGGTGAATAGTTCTTTCTAAATTTAATCACCCTGGCTAACCAAAACAAATGCAGAATTAAAACAATCGGTCTAGCCAAGACTATACCTCTTTATCAAAGTTCACAAGCACCTTATAAAGATCCTAATTAGGCAAGAAAGGTGCCGGGATAGCTAGAGCTCATCTATCCAATTCTAGGAGCAAGGTCACACAAACCTACACCACTAGTATTTTGCACACCGGGGAGCACCTACACAATTCTAGTAAGCAAAAGCATAAAGCTCCTAAGCTCACTAGCAATGCTCAATAACAATGCAACCAATGCTAAATTAGAGAGCGCAAATACTTAGCTACACAAACTAAGCAATGTGACTAACAAGGTTACACACACAAAATTAGACACGCAAGGGAGCTACTTATATGCTACACAAGCAAGAAGGTAACTAGTGAGCTACACAAGCTTACTAATTACAAGAGCAACTACACAAGCATAATATATATGAAAGTAATTACAAGCTTGTGTAAGGGGATTGCAAACCAACGGGAAGAACAATGTTGACACGGTGATTTTTCTCCTGAGGTTCACATGCTTGCCAACACGCTACATCCCCGTTGAGACAAGCTTCAAGGTTGCCGCCGGTCCTCTTGCTAGTGGTGACCCGCAAGTCACACTCTCCCATGTGGAGTGCTTACCACAAGCTCTAGCACTTGACCTGGCCGGACCACTTGTCGCCCTTCGCGTCTCGCTCTACTAGAGTTGCTCTTTGCGGCTCCCGCGGGGCAAGCACAATGCCCCTCACAAAGCTCTTCTTTGGAGCACCACACAAGCTTCTTGCGGGCCTCGACGAAGATCACCACCAAGCCATCTAGGAGGTGGCAACCTCCAAGAGTAACAAGCACCACCGGCTTGCAAGACGACCACCTAGTGCCACTCGATGCAACCTCATGATGCAATCGCACTAGAATCGCTCACTCACTCGATCGGATGAACACTATCAAGCTCAAGTGAGTTAGAGGGCTCCCAAGCACTACCATGTAAGCCACCAAGGCTCTAGTGTGCTCAGCTTCTAGCCCAAGGCTGGCCAATGCTTGGTTTTATAGCCCCCAAGAAAATAGAGCCGTTGTACCCCATCACTGGACACAGCTCGAGGTGACCGGATGCGCCAATCGGATCGACCAGACGCACTCGGCCAGCATCTGGTCAATGGATGCATGCCGCGCGTCGCCCCCATTTAACCACAGTCGCTTGATCTCAATGGTCGGCTACCGTGCGCCAACGATCAAGTGATGACCGGATGCACCTTTGCGCCAAGACCAGACGCATGAGCCTTAGAGTTTGATCATTTCCAAAGAGCTCCTCAAGCCTCTGTTTTGCGACTGGACACGTCCGGTCCCTGGTGACCGAACTCACCTTAGCGTCTGATCCCCTCTAGATCAACTGAGCACGCTACGTCAGCATACGTCACCCTAACCGGACACGGCCACTGTGCGTCAGGTCACCTCTTTGCCCAGCATCCGGTCGAACACCAATGCCTACGCGCTCTCTGCTGCCACTAACTAGATGTGCCGGTCCTACCGAGGCCAACGTCCGGTCACTCGCAGTGACACCTTCTCGCCTCCGTTTCTTTATTGAGTTGATCCTCATCAACTCCAACTTCTAATCCTTTGCAAATGTGCCAACACCACCAAGTGTACACCACCATGTGTATGTGTGTTAGCTTTTCTCAAACATTTTTGAAAGGATTAGCCACTCAACATGCCACGCCACTCGATCCTAGCGATGATGCAAAGTTAGGTCACTCGAGTGGCACTAGATGACCGATATGCAAATAAGTTTGCCCCTCTTGATAGTACGGCCATCTATCCTAAACCTGGTCATCAACTTCTCTACACACCTATGATCGGTGAAATGAAATGCCCTAGGTTATACCTTTGCCTTGCGCATTTGATTCCATCTCCTCCAATGTCGATGCAACACATGCACCAACACGATCAACAATGATATGATCCACTTCATATCATCATGTGACCGTATTGGTTCATTGATCTTGACTTCACTTGCTTTTCACCACTGCCTTCGTCCATCAGCGTCAAGTCTTGCTCAAGCTTCACCGCCACGCGGTCCATTGCTCCAAAGCCTCCAACTTGCCCTTCATGCTTGCAACCGGTCCATCAAGCCAAGTTTTGTCTTGATCTTCTCCACCTTAATCACATGACTCAATGTCATGTCTCATGTGCAATGAGCTCCTTCATCATCACATGTGTGAGCTTTGCAACATTTCCAAGCCATTTCCACCTCCATGGCATATGTTGCTCACACACATGTACCTATGGACTAATCACCTGTGTGTCTCACATAAACACAATTAGTCCACCTAGGGTTGTCACTTAATTACCAAAACCAAACAAGGACCTTTCACTTGTTCAAGGATTTCATTGAGTATCTTATGATTGATTTATTGGCTTCATCTTGTGATTGGCTCACTCCCCGACACATCGGTATAATCATCACCATCCTCTCTTGTATTTACATTCCTAGTGTATAAGCTAAACTCTTTAGTGTAATTAGTTTTGAGAACTAGTTTGTGTCAGGTCTAGTGGTTAGTGAGGCTCTTTAGTTAGTCTTTGAGAGCTCGCTAACTTAGTGTAGTGACATAGCCATTGTGTGGATAGAGACTATAGATACTAGAATTGTGGTAGGTGGCTTGCATTTTTAGTAGTCTAGCGCAACATTTGCTTCGCCACATATTTGTCTAACCAGTTTGTTAAGTGTTGTTGTAGAAATTTTTAATAGGCTATTCACCCCCTCTAGCCATTAGGACCTTTCAAGTGGTATCGGAGCTGTGGTCACCTTGATTTGAGGCTTAATAACCTTTGGTGTCAAAATGGATCAAATCAACAACACGAAGAAGCCACCACAATTTGATGGCTCCAACTATCCTTATTGGAAGGCTAAGATGACCACCTACATCAAGTCAATCAATAGAAAGGTGTGAAAGGTGGTGGAGACCAAGATTGAGATTGCCAATGAAGAGGCTCCCACCGCCGCCGAAGAAGTGCTACTCCAAAACAATGATATTGCTCTTAGTGCCATTCATGATGCTTTGGATGAGAGAACATTTGAGCAAATCAAGAACATTGAGAGGGCTCATGAGGCATAGAAGAAGTTGGAGGAGTCATTTGAGGGTAGTCAAGCCATGAAGAGTGCAAAGGCATATATTCTCAAGGAGAAGTTTGCAAGCTTCAAGATGAAGGAGGATGAGAGTGTGTCAGAGATGTTTCATAGACTTCAAGTGCTTGTTAATGATCTCAAAGCACTTGGAGAAGAGGTGAAGGACAAGAACTTCTCCCACAAGTTCTTGTGATGCTTACCCTCAAGATTTGGCATATTGGTCACTATTCTAGTGAGGAGTGGTTTGGACACCATGACACCAAACCAAGTGTTGGGAGATGTGATGACCGATGACACCTATAGAGATGATGATGAGAAGGAACAAAAGAGGGAGAAGAAAGATGGGAAGAATAAGAGTGTGGTATTCAAGGCCACATCATCCAAGGACAAGGCAAAACAAGAATCATCAAGTGAAGATGAAGACTTGAGCTTTGATGAGATGGATGATGAGAAGATGGCTCTCTTTGTTAAGAGATTTGGCAAGTTCATGGTGAAGAAGGGCTATTGTGCTAGAAGAAAGAAGTCTTCATCCAAGAACAAGTAAGAGTCAAGGAGGTGCTTCAAGTGTGGAAGCAAGGATCATCTTATTGCTCAATGCCCATACAATAGCGACAATGATGATGATGACAAGAAGAGCAAGAAGAAGGACAAGAAGGAAAAGAAAGAGAAGAAGGACAAGATGACCATAAAAAAGAAGAAGGGTGGTTCATATATGGTCACTTGGGATAGTGATGCTTACTTAAGTGATGATGATGATAGTGATGATGACAAGACCACCAAGAAGAAGTCTCTTGCAAGCATTGCTATCAATGAGAAGCCTTCTCTCTTCGACACTCCATCATGCTTCATGGCTAAGGCCACTAGGGTACAAACTTGTGATGATGGATGTGATGAGAAACATGATAATGAAAATGAAAGTGAAAGTGATGATGATGATGAACCAACTAAAGATGAACTACTTGACATGTTAGATGATGTTAAGGGGCATTTTGACATTAAGAGAAGGAAATGCAAAGACTTGCGTAAGGAATTAAAAGCCCTTAAGCAAGCCTTTGATGAGCTCAATGTATCTCATGAGAGGCTAGAGGAAGCCTATGAGAAGCTTGGCAAGGTTCACAAGAAGTTTGAGAAAGCTCATTCATCTCTACTTGATGAGCAAAATGTGAAGGAGCATGTTGAAACATGTGATGTAGGCTTAACTTGTGATATAATTAATGAATCATTTTATAAGCCTATCATTGTTGTTCCCACTAACCCTTATTGTAGCACATCCACTTCTACCTCATCTAGTAGTGATGGTTTCACTTATGATGCTTCACTAATGGTTGAGAATGAGACCCGCAAGAAGAAGGTTAATGAGCTCACTCGCACCTTAGGCAAAGCCTATAGTGGTGAGGACTGCTTGCTTATGTGTTTGGGTAGCCAAAGAGATTCTCTCTACAAAGAGGGATTAGGCTATACCCTAAGAAAGCAAGGCGACCTTTGCTCCTCACAAGACTAGTTTTGTGAAGAACAATAGTCGGTTTTGCACTAGTTGCAAGCAAGTTGGTCATGTAGAGCAAAGGTGCATGAACAAGAAGTCTCAAGCCAATGTTTCCTCAATTAAGCTTGATTCTTTCTATGTGCTTACCAAGGGTACTAATGTTGTGAAGGATAAGTTCATTGGTGCACTATGGATGGGCTGAAAGAAGAAAGCTATTTGGGTGCTAAAGAGCTTAGTAGCTAACCTTTAAGGACCCAGGCAAGTTTGGGTATCTAAAAAGAATTGATCTTCTTTTGTAGGCCAATTATAAAGCTGGAGGAAAGCATTGGGTTCTTGATAGTGGGTGCACTCAACACATGACCGATGATGCAAGAATGTTCAACTCAATCAATACCAATGGCAATTATGGTTATGATAGTATCACATTTGGTGACAATGGCAAAGGCAAGGTCAAAGGGCTTGGTAAGATTGCAATATCCAATGACATGAGCATTTCCAATGTGTTGCTAGTTGAGAGCTTGAACTTTAATTTGCTATCTGTGGCTCAATTGTGTGATCTTGAATTCAAATGTATATTTGGAGTAGATGATGTAGAGATCATAAGTGTAGATGGATTTAACTTGATCTTCAAAGGCTTTAGATATGAGAATCTATACTTGGTTGATTTTAATGCTAGTGAAGCTCAATTGTCAATATGCTTGTTCACTAAGTCTAGTATGGGTTGGTTATGACATAGAAGGCTTGGTCATATTGGAATGAAACAATTGAATAGATTGGTTAAGCATGACTTGGTTAGAGGTTTGAAATATGTTGTGTTTGAGAAGGATAAGCTTTGTAGCACTTGTCAAGCCGGCAAACAAGTTGGAAACACCCATCCTAAGAAGAGCATAATGAGCACTAGTAAAGCATTTGAATTATTGCACATGGATTTGTTTGGGCCAACACAATACACTAGCATTAGTAGAAATAAATATGGCTTTGTGATAGTGGATGACTATACAAGATACACTTGGGCATTCTTTCTAGTGGACAAGAGTGATGTGTTTACAACATTCAAATCATTTGTCAAGTGAATACACAATGAGTTTGAAACAACCATCAAGAGAGTTAGAAGTGACAATGATAGTGAGTTCAAGAATACTAGAATTGATGAGTTGTGTGATAAATTTAGAATTAGACATCAATTCTCGGCTAAGTACACTCCACAATCAAATGGCCTTGTTTAGAGGAAGAATAGAACATTCATTGATATGGCAAGGTCTATGCTAAGTGAGTACAATGTGAGTCAATCCTTTTGGACCAAAGCTATCAACATGGCTTGCTATTGTAGCAACCGCTTCTATTGTCACCCCTTGAAAGAGTAGACACTATATGAGCTCTTGAATGGTAGAAAGCCGAACATTGCATATTTTTGGGTATTTGGTTGCAAATGCTACATATTGAAGAAAGGCACTAGATTGAGCAAGTTTGATAAGAAATGTGATGAAGGATTCTTACTTGGATACTCAACCACTAGCAAAGCATATAGGGTTTGTAATTTAGCAAGTGGTACTCTTGAAGAGGTGCATGGTGTTGAATTTGATAAAACCAAGGGTTCTCAAGATAAGAATGAGAACTTGGATGATGTTAGAGGCATTCAACTTTTAAATACCATGAAGAACATGGATGTTGGTGAATTGGGGCATAGGCAAGTGATTGATGAAGAAGATGATCAAGTGCAAGTGCTCTCTAACTCAAATGTGCAAGTTGACACTAATCAAGCAAGTACAAGTGGCTCTCATGACAATGTGCAAGATTAAGTGGCTAGTACATCATCTCAACCCAATGATCAAGCAAGTGCAAGCAATCAAGTTCCTATTCTCTAACCAATTCATATTGCAAGAGATCATCCATTAGACAATATAATTGGTGATATTTCTAGAAGTGTACAAACAAGATCAAGATTAGCATCATTTTGTGAGCACTTCTCATTTGTGTCATCTATTGAACCAAAGAAGATAGATGAAGCATTGAAGGATGTTGATTGGGTGAATGCTATGCATAAAGAATTGAACAACTTCACTAGAAATCAAGTATGGGAACTAGTTGAGAGGCCTAAGGGACACAATGTGATTGGAACCAAATGAGTCTATAGAAACAAGCAAGATCAAGATGGGATAGTAGTAAGGAACAAAGCAAGATTGATAGCACAGGGTTACACTCAAGCGGAAGGTCTTGACTTTGGAGAAACATATGCCCCGGTTGCTAGATTAGAAGCAATTAGAATCTTGCTAGCCTATGCTTGTGCCCACAACATCAAGCTCTATCAAATGGATGTCAAGAGTGCATTTCTCAATGGCTACATCAATGAAGAAGTATATGTTGAGCAACCTCCCGGTTTTAAAGGTGATAAGAAGTCCGACCATATGTACAAGTTGAAGAAGGCATTGTATTGCTTGAAGCAAGCACCTAGAGCATGGTATGAGAGGTTGAGGGACTTTCTCCTCTCAAAGGGATTCATAATGGGCAAGGTTGACACCACTCTTTTCACCAAGAAGATTGGTAAAGACTTGTTTGTATTGCAAATCTATGTTGATAACATCATATTTGGATCAACCAATCAAGACTTTTGTGAAGAGTTTGGAAAGATGATGGCTAATGAGTTTGAGATGTCCATGATTGGAGAGTTGAGTTACTTCCTTGGTCTTCAAATGAAACAATTAAAGAATGATACATTTGTGAGTCAAGGTAAGTACATCAAAGACATGCTCAAGAAGTTTAGCATGAATGAAGCAAAGTCCATTAGTACACCAATAGGAACAAATGGCAATTTAGATAGTGATGAAAGGCAAGTACATCAAAGACATGCTCAAGAAGTTTAGCATGAATGAAGCAAAGTCCATTAGCATGTGTGCAAGATGGCAACTTAGATAGTGATGCAAATGGAAATATGGTGGATCAAAAATTATATCGATCTATGATTGGAAGCCTACTCTATGTGACCGCATTAAGGCTGGATGTTATGTTTAGTATATGTATGTGTGCAAGATTTCAAGCCTCACCAAGAGAAAGTCATTTGAAGGCTACAAAGAGAATATTGAGGTACTTGAAGCATACACAAAATGTTGGTTTATGGTATCCTAAAGGAGCAAAGTTTGAGCTAGTTGGTTACTCTGACTCGGATTATGCGGGATGCAAGGTTGAAAGGAAGAGCACCTCAGGCACATGTCAATTGTTGGGAAGATCACTTGTTTCATGGTCATCAAAGAAGCAAAATAGTGTTGCATTATCAACCGCCGAAGCCGAATACATATCCACTGGTAGTTGTTGTGCACAAATACTTTAGATAAAGGCCACCTTGAATGACTTCGGAATCAAGTTCAATAAAGTTCCATTGCTTTGTGACAATGAGAGTACAATCAAGCTTAGCAATAATTTGGTTCAACATGCAAGAACAAACCACATTGATGTCCGTCATCATTTCATTAGAGATCACCAATAAAAAGGGGACATTTGCATTGAGAGTGTGGGCATCAAAGATTAACTTACCGACATATTCACCAAGCCACTTGATGAGAAAAGGTTTTGCAAGATAAGAATGAGTTGAACATATTGTATTTCTTAAATATGTGTTGATGCACCCCACTTATATGACATGCCTCTCCTTCAAGCAATCCAAGGTAAAAGTTGATTGGCATGGCATACATACTTTGCTAAGGACTTGTTTAGTGCATCTAGTCATTCCTCATGTCTTATAGGCTCATTCATGAAAATTAAATGAATTGCTACCAATGGGGTTCTTAAAACTTGTCCATATCCTTTTTACACATGATAAATATGCTTGAGCAAGCAACATGGATTCAATTGAATTTCAATTCATATCTTTGTGAAAGGGTTGTCATCAATTACCAAAAAGGGGGAGATTGAAAGCTCTAGTTTGGTTTTAGTGAATTGATGAAACCCTAAGTGCTAACCTAGTTTATCAAAGTGATTATGAGATAGGTAGAACTATTCCAAGTGGTGGAGCAATGGTGAAGATCATGATGATGGTGGAGAGGCCATGGTGATCAAGTGCTCGGCTCGGAAAAGAAGAAAGAGAAAATAAAAAAGCTCAAGGCAAAGGTGAAACTTGATACAAGCTTTTTGGTTTAGTGATCGAGACACTTAGCGAGTGTGACCACATTTAGGATCGATAGCCGTACTATTAAGAGGGGTGAAACTCATATCGAAAATGTGGTTATCAAGGTGCCACTAGATGTTCTAACTCATTGTATATGCATTTAGAGCTAGTGGAGTGCTTACACCCTTGAAAATATTTGAAAAATATGCTAACACACATGCATAAGGTGATTTATAAACAAAGGTGGCGGCGCTCGGAGGTGTTTGGTGTGACGGACACAACCCGTGGAATGTGACCGACGCTTGCCAGGGCATGCATCCGTCACTGAGTGGCGTATCTTGGCACGTAGTCTTGCAAAGCGAGGCGTGAGGACTATCGCGGTGGTGGTGCATCCGGTCACGCGCGATCGGACCGCGCGTTGAGTCATGGTTTTTGTCTCTAGAACCTCTCTAGAAATGACCTAACACTTGAAGACTCATGGGGAGTAAGCGGGTCCTGGTCAAAGGCTTGGTCTTAACACGCTGTAGCGAAGGTGAATCACGATGATCGGTAGCGTCGGTCATTTGATCAAGCGTTTAGTCTTAACTTAACTTAGTGGGCGTATCGAGTTGACCATTGAGATCGAGGCGAGCAGCGTTGAACAAGGATGACATGTGGCATCACAAAGGCTCGGACTCTACTATGTTGCGGCCCGTTCGTTATGTAGAAACACGTCCGGGCTCGATGCCAGCAGAGTGCCCAATGAGGGGCTGCAACCAGCTCTATTCATGGGGTCTCTCTATTTAAGCCCTTAGCTGGCTCAAGCTCCTTTGCTTGGCCATTTGCATTGATATAGCAACCTTGTGAGCTTAGCCAAAGCCCAGCCCACTCATTTCCATCATTGATTCTTCATCTTTGTGAGATTGGGAGTGAATCCAAGTGCATTGCTTGAGTGATTGCACCTAGAGGCACTTGGTGTTCGTGTTTCACTACAAGATTCCTTGTTACTCTTGGTGGTTGTCACCACCTAGATGGCTTAGTGTAGCGAGGATCGTCGAGCGAAGGAAGGTGCTTGTCTTTTGGCTCGATCGTGGTGATTGTGAGGGGTTCTTGACCTTTCCCTGGTGGAGAGCCAAAAGGTACTCTAGTGGATTGCTCATGGCTTGTGTGATCCTTATCTTGTGTTGGTAACAATTAAAGAATGATACATTTGTGAGTCAAGGTAAGTACATCAAAGACATGCTCAAGAAGTTTAGCATGAATGAAGCAAAGTCCATTAGTACACCAATAGGAACAAATGGCAATTTAGATAGTGATGAAAGGCAAGTACATCAAAGACATGCTCAAGAAGTTTAGCATGAATGAAGCAAAGTCCATTAGCATGTGTGCAAGATGGCAACTTAGATAGTGATGCAAATGGAAATATGGTGGATCAAAAATTATATCGATCTATGATTGGAAGCCTACTCTATGTGACCGCATTAAGGCTGGATGTTATGTTTAGTATATGTATGTGTGCAAGATTTCAAGCCTCACCAAGAGAAAGTCATTTGAAGGCTACAAAGAGAATATTGAGGTACTTGAAGCATACACAAAATGTTGGTTTATGGTATCCTAAAGGAGCAAAGTTTGAGCTAGTTGGTTACTCTGACTCGGATTATGCGGGATGCAAGGTTGAAAGGAAGAGCACCTCAGGCACATGTCAATTGTTGGGAAGATCACTTGTTTCATGGTCATCAAAGAAGCAAAATAGTGTTGCATTATCAACCGCCGAAGCCGAATACATATCCACTGGTAGTTGTTGTGCACAAATACTTTAGATAAAGGCCACCTTGAATGACTTCGGAATCAAGTTCAATAAAGTTCCATTGCTTTGTGACAATGAGAGTACAATCAAGCTTAGCAATAATTTGGTTCAACATGCAAGAACAAACCACATTGATGTCCGTCATCATTTCATTAGAGATCACCAATAAAAAGGGGACATTTGCATTGAGAGTGTGGGCATCAAAGATTAACTTACCGACATATTCACCAAGCCACTTGATGAGAAAAGGTTTTGCAAGATAAGGAATGAGTTGAACATATTGTATTTCTTAAATATGTGTTGATGCACCCCCACTTATATGACATGCCTCTCCTTCAAGCAATCCAAGGTAAAAGTTGATTGGCATGGCATACATACTTTGCTAAGGACTTGTTTAGTGCATCTAGTCATTCCTCATGTCTTATAGGCTCATTCATGAAAATTAAATGAATTTGATCCTTGTATGGTACCACTATTGCTTCTATGCTTGACTTGATCTAGTGGTAGCTGTAACACCCCGGTGTTATGCAAGCATTTAGGCACTGCAAATCATGCATATTATGCATCATCAAGCATCATAATCATACATGCCTAATCATGTAAATAATAACTGAAACAATGCTTTGAAACATATGAAACATGCTCATGAAACATGAATGTTGCATACACTTGTTTAGAATTATTTTTGCCCTAATTATGCTAGCTAGGCTAATAAAACATGTTTGGCTATAATTGTAAATCATCTAGAATTATATAGCACAATTTTTGGAGCAAAGTTTGTATTCAAACTTTTGACAAAATATGCTTTTGAAATTATTATTGAAAATGGTCAAAAATCCTCCCTATTTAGCTTTTACTTCCCAATTCAAAATTTATGCAAAATTTTTAGTTGGTCCCTAAAGCCAAGTTGTAGAGGATTAAATTCTAAGCAACTTTTATTTTTGGGCCATTTTCAAAAGAAGTCATTTTCTTGCTCAAAATGGTACTTGAAAACTGATATTTGAAAATTCATTGAAAATGGAATTGGAAAATGCTTATCTCATTTAACGGGCCGCCGCCTCACTTCTGGCCCATCAGCCGAAGCCGGCCCAACGCTCCTCACCGTGCCCGCGCCTTCGCCTCGGTCTAGCTCGCTCGCCATGGCCCAGCCCACTCCCGCGCGCTGTCTTCTCCCCCCCCACCGCGCGAACGGACGCGTCCGACCGCGTCAGGCATGCCGCGCCGCGTGGCGAGCGCCTGCCGGCGACGCCGGCCGGGTGGCGTCCCGTGGCCCCCGTTAGCACGCGCCTCGCCCGTTTTCAAGCCCTAGTAGCTCCGCTTCTCCCAGCATTCCCCATTTTTCCTCTCCCGCGCTGCATCTCTCCCTTGCCCCGCACCGAGCTCTGCTCACGCCGCCCTCGCCACCGCAGCTTCGCCGGCGAAATTGGCCGCCGGTGGTCCACCGTCGCCCACAATCGCGCGCACATCACTCCGCCTCGCTCTTCGACACCCGGTGCTCGCTGTAGGGTCACCGTTTGAGCAAGGTAAAGCCACCTTGAGTGGTTTCGCCGCCGTCGGTCATGGCGCCACCGCACTTGACCTCGCTGTGGAAAGGGCTTCCCCGTTCCTTCTCTATCCCCATGAGTCACCTTCTCGTGTTCGCCATCTTCTCGCGGACCCAGTGCGTGCTCCTTCTTGCCCGGTCGTGGCCGGCAACGATCGTCGGCCCGCTGGCAGCTGCCGTGCTACCATGGCGCCTGGAACGCCGGCGTGGCATGGCCGTCTCCCCTCAGCCCTTTGCTGGGCCAGGTCGGCCTTAGGCCGGAGCACCGAGCCGGGCCGTCGCTCCTTTCCCTCCGCTCGGTTACTCAGGCCAAAAGCGACCATGGGCCAGTCGTTCTCGTGGGCCGGCCCAGTAGTAATAGGAAAGATGTTTTTGGTTTTTCTTTTATTATTTGGGAAGAGAAATACTTTGGAAAATGTTTGTGTACTCATTTTAATCCAAAAATGGTGAAATAAATTTTGTTGTGATCATCATGACTAGATTTAGGGTTTAAAAATATTGCATGTCAGTTTGGTGACACTTTTCTGTGGAGTTTTATTTAATCATTGAAATTGCTGTTTTCTTGAGAAAGGCATAATAAATCATAGAAAGATCAAAAAAATATGATTTTAAGTTTGTTACTCTTCTTGTGTAATGTACTTTCTAGGAGAAGAGAATGCAGTAGATGACATGTGCTTGTAGTACATGTTCTTGGATGATGTTGACTACCTTGTATGAGATTTATATTATACTCTCCCCATTAAAGCGAATCATGCTCATCTACCTTGCATGCAAGCATATTCATTGTGTTCATTTCATCCGATGCACCTTTTGCATAAGCACTTATGCACATGCATCATACAGGATCGCAAACCGAGAGCCTGGTCATCGTACCCGAGGAGCCCGAGGAGCAGCTCGAGGTGCAGCCGCAAGAAGTGACCGAAGCAGACGAGGAGGACGTTGAGGAACTTCCGGAGTGCCCCGATCACCGCCCAAGCTCCTTCGAGAGAGGCAAGCCCCAGAGCATTTTTCTCCCCGGTTTGTGATTATTAATTAATGCTTTACTTTAATTGGTGCATTATGTTCAGGAGTTGTTTGCAACCGTTGCTGCATTATACCTTGTTTACCTTTGTTATACTATATCCTTGTTACCCTGGTATCCACAGTCGAGTCAATGCTTAGCTGACTTAGACCGGTAGAAGTCGGGTGATTTCCTGTCACCTGCGAGCTATAGGTGGTTACCTAGATCTGCTCGGATAACTATGTAGTCATGGTATAACTAAGTGTTAATTTGAAGTTGAGACCGGACGGAGACTTACAGGGTTTTGGACTGTAGTGCTTTCCGTCTGTGTCGATTAAGGACCGACCGTTGCTGGGCCTCGGGTCATGTTGAACGCATGCCTTACATTTAGCTGGCCGAATAACGTACCTTTCGACCGCGAAGCTGGGAGATTATTCGATCTGAGTAGATTGCCTGCAATGCACTATACCGGAGCTGGCGTGGTAGGACACGGGGGCGCGATGATAAGACTGAAAGGCAGTCGGTCGGCCCCCGGGTACATGTGGTTCCTGGCAAACTCGAGATTTTTCCTGGATAGTTGACTCGGTGACCGATACCTCACTTTAGCGGGCGAGTGAGGTTTGTGTAAGGAATAAATTACCAGCTGGTTAATAATCGATTCGAATCGCCATCGTTCACTGGATAGTGCTCAATAACAAGGCTACGCAAGCCAAATTATAGAGCGCAAATTTCTTAGCTACACAAACTAAGCAATGTGACTAACAAGGTTACTCAAACCAAATTAGTCACGCAAGGGAGCTACTTCTATGCTACACAAGCAAGAAGGTAACTAGCAAGCTACACAAGCTAACTAATTACAAGAGCAACTACACAAGCACAATGTAAATGAAGTAAATACAAGCTTGTGTAACGAGGATGCAAACCAACGGGAATACAAGGATGACACAATGATTTTTATCCTGAGGTTCATGTGCTTGCCAACACGCTAGTCCCCATTGAGACAAGCTCCAAGGTTACCATCGGTCCTCTTGCTAGTGGTGACCCACAAGTCACACTCTCCCACGTGGAGTGCTTACCACAAGCTCTAGCACTTGACCCGGTCGGACCACTTGTCGCCCTTCGTGTCTCGCTCTACTAGAGTTGCTCTTCGTGGCTCCCGCGGGGTGAGCACAATCCCCTAACAATCACTTCTCTGGAGCACCGCACAATCTTCTTTGTGTGCTTCAACGGAGACCACCACCAAGCCATCTAGGAGGTGGCAACCTCCAAGAGTAACAAGCACCACCGGCTTGCAACTCGATCACCTAGTGCCACTCGATGCAACCTCACGATGCAATCGCACTAGAATCACTCACTCACTCGATCAGATGAACACTATCAAGCTCAAGTGAGTTAGAGGGCTCCCAAGCACACCTACACAAGCCACCAAGGCTCAAGGGTGCTCATCAACCAGCCCAAGGCCGACCAATGCTTGGTTTTATAGCCCCCAAGAAAATAGAGCCGTTGTACCCCTTCATTGGGCACTTTTCAAACTGACCGGACTCGCAGGTCATAACGACCGGACGCACAGGTCATAGAGTCCGGTCGCTAGGATGACATCACGCATCCCCTCCTTTCGAAGCTGACCATTGGGCTTCAACGGCTAGCTCCCGCATGCGCATACTCTTGATCGAACGCACCGAGGCCGAGTCTGGTTACCAATGCATTTCTGCACAACTGACCGGACTCACCTTTATCCTATGACCAGACTCGACTCTATCAGTGTCCGGTCACTTCCAGAGAGCTCTTTTGATGACCGGACGCGTCAGGTCATCACTGACCGGACTCTCCATGCATCCGGTCACCCCTGGACGTGTTAAAAACACTGATCGGACTCTGTGACCAGACTCGCAGGTGCTGACTGAACGTGAAGGTCGTAGAGTCTAGTCACAGACCTTTCAGCGCTAAAACGGCTAAACTCTTAGTTCTGAACTCCGATTTCGATGATCTTGGACATTTTGGAAAGCTTACTCAGAGATCTGCACATCCCACATGCATACTTGATCCAAATCAAAATGGATCAAAATAGTATTCCAATCCAAGGACTGAAAGGACCTAGGATGCCGCCTAGAGGGGGTGAATAGGCGTTTCTGAAAATTAACACCTTTAAAAGCAGAAACGATTAGTAAACAACAAATAAAAGTAATACCTCCCCTCACAAGTTAGCCAATAGAGAATGCAAGGTATAAAGAATATATCTAGAAGCTACAACCCTGCAGCACAAAGTTAGAACAGAGAATTGAATATTTTCAGCACAACTAGGAAATACCGAATGTGTCCGGTAGGTATACCGGACACGTATTCTGCAGAATAGCCTAGCACAGTGATCAATATCGGACATGTCTGGTAGGAATATCGGACATGTCCGGTATACACGGTTTCTACAGATCAGCCCCAAACTTGCTCCTTTCGATTTCTATCTTCAAACCAAACTGCAGGTACCTACTAGATATGGCAAGATACACAGAGAACCGGCACAAGAGCTAGAATAACACAAATATCGAATGAAATATAAATTAAGACACGATATTTGTTTTACCAAAGTTCGGACTCGTTAGAGTCCTACTCTCCGTTGAGGGTGCTACGGGCGACCCAGCAAAGGTCAGCCCTAGAGGATACCACGAAGGTCACTCTAGCTGGAATCTTTTCCAACTCCTTTTCCTCCTTCCACTAGTTGATTCTAAGGCGGCGAAATCGACCGTTACAAACTTTCTGAGGCACATCACAATCTCTTGGGTGCTCTCCGGCGACGCCTAGCCGTCTAGGACCGAAGAGTCCAAGAGTAACAAATGCGAATCACGAGATTGATAATATGCACAAGTGCTCAAGTGGTGGCTTGCTCTCAATTTTGAATCTCTCAACCCACTAATTGATTTGGCAATTTGGATCACACACTCACTAAGAGAGGGTTTGGGAGAGTTGACAAGGCTCAAAAACGTGTATGTGTATCAGCAAAAGCAGCAGCCTCCAAAGGTGGAGGCTTGGGGGTATTTATAGCCCCCTTGGAAAAACTAGCTGTTTTATAGCCGTTGCCATACCGGTCCGGTATGCATACCGGACATGTCCGGTATGACTTACACTGCACCAACGGTAACTGAGTTACAGTGACGTTGTGAGGCATCGGAACTCCCGATGAATGCCAGAACTCCCGACCGTCGGAACTTTTGACCCTCAGCACTTTTGAAAACTATGGTAACTGAGTTAAAGAATGTGAGGTGTTGAAACTCTCGATGCATGCCAGAACTCCCGACCATCAGAACTCCTGACCCTCAAGGTATTTGAAAACTAGCCATTGGGCTCTAGTCATCCACGTCTAGTATGAATACAGGACACGTCCGGTATGACCAGGACAATGAACTCTTCAAGTCAAGCGCGAGACATCGGAACTCCCAACGATTGCCGGAACTCTCGACGAACCAACCCGAGAACACTAAGTATTCTAGCGTGGCTGGTCAAATATCGGACACGTCCGGTGTTGCCAGACCAGCAAAAATAAAGTTAGCTCTTTTGGCTCTCAAACACTCAAAACTCATATGGGTTGGCATGAGCACTTATGAATAATTATCTATCAACATGATGCATCTCTCTTAATAGTACGACATACCTATTAAACTCAAGGTAAAAGGAAAAATGAATTTATACCGCTTGAGTTGATCTCTTTTGAATTGATGCCGTCTCTTTCAATCTTTATCAAGTAAGGGTGCCAACATGTTGATATTGATCTTTTTACTTAAGCATAGCCATCTTGAGCACGTGACTTGATCCCATTCATCAAATATGAATAATCCCAAATGTATCAAGTCACTTCCATCAAATACTTCAATAGTGATTTGATCCTCCACATTAACATGACCATCTTAGCTTGATTAGTACCTCAACTAAATGCAAGTACTTCCTTCTTCACCCTAGCTAGGTTCTTCGACCGCCAAGCCGTCGCTTGCCCTTCACCCTTGCTTAGTACCTCGAAGCCTTTCCTTGCTATCTTCACCATCTCAAGCCATCAAGTCACATCTTGTGTTGAATCATCCATTCATTTGTATTGTTATCTTTTTCATTTTAATTTAACAAGCTTCAAATATGAGACCATTCCATAAGCAATCACTCATGTCTCATTAATTAATTCTTACCTTGCTTGCTTTCACATAGAACATGGAAATCCCATAATAAATAAGTTGCATGAATTCCATTTGCATCGTTGTCTTGTGTTTGAACTAGATTATTTCCAATAATACATCATCTTGGCTTTCATTAAGTACCTGTGAGATAACCTATTACCTGTCCACACTTAGCAAATGGGTTAGACCTTTAATCACGTTGTCATTCAATCATCCAAAATCCACTAAAGGGCTAGATGCACTTTCAAGGACCATCCTATAGTTTGGAGTACACCAAAAAACCATTTTCTCTTCTCTAAGTTGATCCACAACAACGCCAACTTCTTCTCCTTTGCAAATGTGCCAACAACACCAAGTGCAAGTGTGTTAGCATTTTCACAAACATTTTTCAAAAGATTAGTCACTCAGTTTACCACGCCACTCGATCCTAGCAACATCGCAAAGTTAGATTGCTCAAGTGGCACTAGATGACCGATATGCAAACAAGTTTGCCCCTCTTGATAGTACGGCCATCTATCCTAAACCCAATCATAAACTTCTCTACACACCAATGCCTGGTGAAATGAAATGTCCTATAGATTATACCTTTGCCTTGCACATTCCATTCCATCTCCTCCAATGTCGATGCAACACATGCACCAACATGATCAACAATGATATGATCCACTTCATATCATCATGTGACCTTATTGGTTCATCGATCTTGACCTCACTTGCTCTTCACCATTGCATCGGTCCATTGGTGCCAGGTCTTTGCTCAAGCTTCACCACCATATGGTCCATAGCTCCAAAGCCTCCAACTTGCCCTTACGCTTGCAACTGGTCCATCAAGCCAAGCCTTGTCTTGATCTTCTCCACCTTAGTCACATGACTCCATGTCATGTCTCATATGCAATGAGATCCTTCATCACATGTGTGAGCTTTCCAACATCTCCAAGCCATTTTCACCACCATGACATATGTTGCTCAGACACATATACTTGTGGACTAATTTCCTGTGTATCTCACATCAAACACAATTTGTCCACCTAGGTTGTCACTCAATTACCAAAACTAAACAAGGACCTTTCAGTTGGCCGGCCCTTGGCTCACTCTCTTGGCACTTTGACATACTTGACATCCTTGTGAGCCAAAGCAAACACCTCCCACTCATCTCCATCATTGATTCATCATCATAGTGAGAATGGGAGTGATTCCAAGTGTATTTGCTTGAGTGATTGCATCTAGTGACACTTGGGGATCGTTGTGGCTGTGGGTTTCTTGTTTCTCTTGGTGGTTGCCGCCACCTAGATGGCTTGGAGCAGTGAAGGAGCTTCGGCACATGTTGGTGATTGTTCGTGGCTGGCTCCGGTGATTGTGAGGGGTCTTGCACCTTCCCTGGCGAAGAGCCATAAGGTAGCTCTAGTAAATTGCTTGTGTCATTGAGTTACCTCACTTGTGGGTTGGTTCTTATGGTATCCATTTGTTGGACAAGGTTCATGCAACACCTCTTAGCCACCGAACCACCAAGTGTTGGTCGACACAACGGGGACTAGCGTGCCAGCAAGCACGTGAACCTCGGAAGAAAAATCTTGTGTCTCTTGTGTGATTGGAATTCTTCCGGTGATTGGATTGTCTCCACATTGTGATTGGTTCATTTCTCGACATGGCGGTATAATCATCCTACTCACTCTTTTAGATTTCTTGCAAACTAGCTGCCAAACTTTTTAGTGTAGTTAGTCTTTGATAGCTTGTTAGTCTGGTTAGTGTGGCTCTTTAGTTAGTCTTTGAGAGCACACTAGCTTAGTGTGTAGTGACCTAGCTTGTTGTGTGCCCAATGATCATAGCAACTAAAATTGTTGGGATAGGTGGCTTGCAACCCTTGTAGAGCTAGAGCAAAATTGAATTACGCCGTTTGTTGTACTAATCAATTGCTCTAGTGCTTTGTAGATTTTTAAATAGGCTATTCACCCCCCTCTAGCCATATTAGGACCTTTCACTATCGATGATGCTATCACGAGCGACATGATCGTGCTCCAAGTCCTAGAAGCGGTGCTCCCAGCAGGCCTCATGGTCGTTGAAGCGGTGGCTAAACTCGTCGAGGATGAGCTTGATGTTGGGGTCCATGGCACCTAACGCGCACTATAACCAGGTGTAGGGGGGATGGTCGATAACGACAATGGAGGAATCCAAGACAGAACAGAGTCGAGCGTAGGAAGCAAGGGGATCGAGAAGTCTAATACCAAATTGTTAGCAATAGACATGGAGAGGAAGGATGAAATTTGAGAACGGCAGGAAGACAATTGGGAATTGGCGAGGTCTGATTAATAGAGTTTACAATTTTGTTTACAAAATTGTTCCCCTCCTTTCCTCTCTTAGTTTTGCTTAAGTATTCTCTACACGCAGAGCCATTCTAGGCCACTAACCTCGTGTTGGGCCTTCTATTCCTTTTGGGTCAAGCAGCCTGTGCTGGCACTCCTTCTTCAGCCCCACTTGCGCCTGCGTCCGTTGCCTAACAGTGACCGGTCTTGACGCAGGAGAGGAGGTATGATCTAAGCTGAGCTGAGCCAAGGGTGAAGACAACTCTGAAATATTCTAGCCATCTTCTGAGTTCCTGATACATAGTTGGACTGATAAATTCGATCTTCTACTCTCTCTCTCTTAGCCTTCTCTTAAAAAAGTTCTGTCTATATGAACTAAGAAGTACAATAGCATTTTGAACTGAATAATGTGTCATATCATGTGTTGATTGATGACTGCCTGTTTTCATAGAACCCAATACCCAATTACCCTGTTGTCATCATTCTTTACGAAGTTCTAGAAAAAATAAGATCCACATCACATCTAAACTAAACATCTTTCTTCGTATGAAAACTGATACCGTTGTTTCAAATGTCTAGCAGTAGACTAACACATCACTCCTGAAACTAATACCATTTTTCCTCAAATGGCTAGCACTAAACTATAAGAGACATATTCAAAGAACCTACCAATATCTATCCAATGGACCCAATGCCCCATGGTTCTCAACGGTTGTCCCATAGGTCTTAGTGGCGGAACTAGCACTCCAACTGCACACACACAACGTAGCACACGAGTGCCAGAACAGCAGTTGGGACGAGCACAATCACCACTTCGATCCCTCTGATCTCCAGCTTGTCCCTCAAAGTAGAGATGGGTGCATTCGATGATGGGTCGTGCGTAGAATTGAATCAACATCCTCATCAAGCTCAAGAGACTCCTCATCTCCATCCTCAACAGCATCGGAAACTGCAGCAGGGACATGAGGCTTTCTCTTGCGGGGTTGAGCAGGGACATGAGGCCTCATCTTCCAATGTTGGTGGTGGTGAGTTGTAGGCCTAGTTGGACTGTGGCACCCACACCCCACGCTAGCTAGCACAACTTGTGCTCATGTGCCACCCTTGTAAAAAGCAATTTCAAATTTGCCTGTACAATTAGGATGGAAAAATAAAAATAGATATGCGAATTATATGACATCCATATCCGCTAAAACTTATAATATCCAGATTATTTGACATCCATATCAGCTAAAACTTATAATATAGATATCCATATTCGTATGCGTTTCTAATATGGATACTAAATAGTTGTATTCGAATTCAATTTCTCGGTGTTTTCTCTACATTCCAAATCCATATTAAAAAACATGGAATATCTTATATTTAAAAGTTTCTTGTCCATGTCTAATTATTTAATTTTCATATTACTAATTATACATTGAAGCTACATAATAGTTGTCGCTCATAGACCGAACATGAGAGGTGTGAGTAGAGAGAAGGAGAGAGAGCCAAATGAGTGAGAGGCAAGCCCCCTCTCTACCTTCCACCTCTCCCCTCTTTTATAGGGAAGGTGGAAATAAAGGTTTTCATTATTCCTCCTGGTGGGGCTTGTATTTACGCTAGAGCCTCTAAGAGCTACAAATAATGGGCCCTAAATCTTAAGCCCATAAGCTACGTAATTTGTCCCTGAGAGCACTAATGGGGTCCCTAACATATAGTACACCCAACAATAGCTCCTCAGCTATTCGATTTTGCTCGAAAGTATTAATACCCAATAACTTGTCGACGCAAAAATCTGATCACTGCGTAGGACACACGACCAGCCTGGGAGATTTGCTTTGGCTCCTGCAAGACAAGCCGGTTTTGAGTTCGTAGGCATGACAGTCAATTAGACCCTGCAATTGATTAGGAGAGAGATCATCAGTAATTTAAGGTGGAACATGTCGGTGTTGTTCCAGATAGTACCAATGTATGGCTAAAGAGCCGATGAGAAAGGCTATCGACTAGAGAGTCGATACCCGGCATATTTATGATATAAGACAATGAAAGCAAGTGCCATCGACTGTTAACCAATGTTAATGACAAAGATCTTAAAGCTGATGATTATAGAACATGATGCAACAGGATGCAATGATGAGAATAACATGATTGAGTACAATAGCATCAACTGATTAATCAAAATAAAATACTGTAACATTGGCTGATTAACAAAGACAAAAACAAGACAAATTAATAAAGAGCCGATGTACTCATAAAAGAAATAAATCATGAAAGTGCTGGCTAGCCGATGTAGAGATATTTAAGGCATAGCAGTTAAACAATCAACTATTTAATATAAATAAAT
The DNA here is from genome assembly GCA_904845875.1 of Miscanthus lutarioriparius. Classification (NCBI taxonomy): domain Eukaryota; kingdom Viridiplantae; phylum Streptophyta; class Magnoliopsida; order Poales; family Poaceae; genus Miscanthus; species Miscanthus lutarioriparius. The sequence continues at coordinate 114,907,085 of CAJGYO010000002.1, forward strand.
ATATAAACTAATAAATCTAATCTAAAGTGGCCTGTCATACAGTTCGATACGATGCAGCGATGATAGCAGACGATAGATTAGAGTTAATAAGTTGATAGATTTATTCATACTTCAACAGAATCATAAAAAACATGCTATAAGTGAAGGCACAAGCCATCGGCTATATAGCCAATGGAAAGCATAGCAAATGGACAACATTATATTCTAACGATAAACAAATCCATTAACTAATAAAAGTCCAATCTAAAGTGGCCCGTCATATAGTTCGATAAGATGCAGCGATGATAGCAGACGATAGGTTAGAGTTTGCTAGCCAATGAATCTATTTAAAGCAAAATAAGACCTTGAACGCGTACTATGTTTGATCAGGATTGAGATAAAATTGCCGATATAATAGAATCTGAGGTCAAAGCAAGCTTTGATCGTGATATGGCAACAAAATGACAGATTGATATAATAAGATGCCGATCTATCTCAATCTTGATCAGGTAAATTGGTGATACTAGATGAATTCCCCGCGCTTTGCTGTGAGATTTAGAGATGAAATTACAGTATGAAGGATAAATACTAAAGAGGTAGATTATTCTGTCAAACTTTTTCTAGAAATGTGAAGTTAAAAGTCTGCTTACAATACATGTGTGAAAAAATTAACATACGCTCTTACAGATAGGATTCTTTTCCTTAGTTCTTAGGCATATGTAATTTGACATAGTCGGACTCGAACATGGATCTATCTGAATCTAAACTTTCGGTACATATATATGATGATGAAACTGAAACGTGAAAAATTAGAGAAGTGTTGTAAAAAAAACTATTGCAATACTTTTTAGTTGCTTGTGCTACCTCCTACAGTACATGTACCAGAGAAAAAATATGGTGAAAGTGACATATTGGTACCACGGAGCAGGAAGCTGAGGTGATTAGGACATCAAAAGGAGAAGGAAAAAAATGGAAACCAGGCATGCATAGTGTGCAACAAAGAGGGAGTTCAATAGTCTTACTTTCAACCTCTTTATTTGCTTGGATCTGAACTTGAATGGATGGTTGGGCTGGTATGGCCTGACTTGCAACGAAAAGGTGTTTAAAGGATTAATTAATCCAGCATGACAAAAGATGTTTGTTCGGTCCCAATTGGAGGGGTCTCGGTGGAAACAAATATGGGGAAAGGAGATGGAGAGACAACCGATGACTTGGAACGCTGTGGTGCAATGTAATCATGTAGTGAGATTTTGCTTTATAAGAGATATAGATATAGATTGCTAAAATTAATAAAAATATCAAAGATAGCAAGATCGATAACTGATGATTTGATATCAAAACCGAGCAAGAGATCAAAAGATGCAGCCTTAATTAATTTAGATACAAATAGATAGCTAACTAGAATTAAACCGCGTTAGAGCATCTCCAAGAGTTCCTGAAACATTCTCTCAATCATTGATTTTTGGCAAGATTGGAAAAAAACACATCTCCAACAATTCCTAATCCCACCTCCCAATCCTTTAGCACTTGGAAAACCCTCCCATAGATGGGTAACTTTACGCGGACTCACACACGCATGTATCCTCTGCGCGCTACTTTTTCCGCGACGTAGATACGAACGTGGAAGGATGTGGAAAAGAATAAAGAGTAGGAAAGGGTTCCTGATGTAAATGTGTAAAAGACAAAGAATATACCAAAGTGGTTAGGATAATTTAAAAATAGTATAGGATTCCTGATGTAAAATTGTCTTTTATATTTAGGAGTGGATTATTGGAAACGGTTAGAGATGGTTTTATTTATTCCATCTAATACTTTTTTGGGAGTTGGAAAACACTATATTTTTGGGAAGAAATTATTGGGTACTCTTGGAGATGCTCTTCGGGATCAAAAGATGTAGCCTAACAAGATAAAATACTAGTCGTGATGGTACTCACAAACAAACCGGAGATCGAAACCGATGCAGCCCTGTCTACCAAAGAACTCATCGAGATTCTACAGTACTCCTACTCCTAAGGTTTTGGCGTGAAGCCGAGTTGTATTGATTGTGATTGATGTCCATTAAAATAGCAGGGGTTTAATATTTATACCTTGGTCCTAAACACATGTCCTAGTCGAATAAGACTATTACAAAACTTGGAAACAAAGAAAATATTCTAATTTAGATAAATTGGACTCTTTGCTTCCCTTCTTGATAGAGTCCGGCTCATTCATGCTTTAGTCGATGTTGATCGCACCTCAGCTTCTATGGTTAGCCTGTATTCGAGCCGATACCGAAGTTATGGGCTTGTTGATTCCAACCGCTTTAGGCCAAGTTTCTCGTGGGCTGGCTCTGTGTGCAATGCGGTCTTCAGGTGTCTTCCTCGAATCCCGGCTTCCCGCATACCATTCCAAAATTTGGTGTAAACATAACTGAATGCAATTAAGTGTGGCCCAATTACAACTCAGTCCCGACACATAGCTCTCGTCTATATAGAGATAGTGTTAGGATGATTTTGTCGTTAGCTAGTCTTCCATGTCAATTGCTCAAACTCTACGACCATGTCTCTAGCAGAGCCCTTGGTATCTTCCTTTCATAATTGAGCCTTTGTCGAAGACATTGATGTAGTTGAAGTAGGCGAAGTAGTTGATGTACGTGAGATAGTTGTAGATGATCATGACATGTCTTCAAGCTTTCACTCACAGGCGCTAGGCAAGGCTTTTATCTTCGGGCGGATTGCTTGTCCAATGTGCTGCTCACCAACCCCTCTTGGCTTGCGCTTGTGAGAAATTCTTTCGCATGCTTGAAGTAAATTACATAGGCATGGTTGATGTCGTAGACATCATAGGTGGAGATTTCCCCACTCCAAATGAACGGTGAAGGCAAAGTCGAAGATGCCGATGGTGATCCCTTCGCTCCAAAAAGTTGGTGGACTCTAGTTGACGGTGAAGGCAAAGTCAAAGATGCCAATGGCAATCCCTCCACTCCAAAAAGTTGGTGGAGGCATAGTCAAAGATGTTGATGGTGACCCCCACTAAATTGGTAAAGGCGACGTCGATTATGCCAAAGTTGATGGCGAAACTCATTGTAGAAATGTTGACAAAGGCGTAGCCAATGATGTCGAAGCAAGAGTCGAAGCCCATCACCGAAATGTTGGCGAAAGCAGTGTTGTTGATTACCAAAGTTGATGGTGAAGCCCTCGCAGACATGTTGGCGAATGCATAGTTTATGATGCCAAAGTAGTTGGTCAAGCCCCTCACCGATAGGTTGGCGTGGGTGAAGTTGACTTAGCCACAGTCGGTGGTGATTCTGCTCACCGATATATTTGTGAAGGTGTTGTCATTGATGCTGAAGTCGATGGCAAAACCCATTGTCGAGATGTTGGCGTGGGCGGTGTCGAGTTCACCGAAGTCGATGGCAAATCCCTCACCGATACGTTGGAGAAGGCGCGGTTGATCACGCTGAGGAAGGTGGCGAAGCCCCTCAGTGTTTTTACATTGCTTTGGTGTCGACCTCCATATCTTTTGGGCAAGGGGGCAAGGAGTAGCAAAATGAGCCCCTCATTGCTTTTAGATTACTTCGGTGCCGGCCCCATACCTTTTCAGGTGAGGGGTGAGTAGCGGCGAAAATGAGCCCCTCGTCACTTTTGGATTACTTTAGCGCCGATCCTCGAACACTTTGAGGTGTGGGGTGAAAAGTCGCGATATGAGCTCTATAACACGCTAGATGTTAAGCATGCATTTGACATTGGCATTGCATGAGCATAAGCATCATTGATCATTCATGAGCATGAGCATCTCAAATTTTATCTCTATGATTGCTTATATCACATGTGTTTGTTACTAAATGCTTTACATATGCTAGGATTTACATGTGACCAATATATAAAATGTTTGTGGGACCTTAAGAGTACCTTAAACATGTTTAGAATGTCACATGGAACAACTTTGGTATTCATGACTTGGATCCATTTGGCCTCTAAGTCATGGTTATAGTGTAGGCTTTCATTTTCAAGTTGTATGATTGACCTAAGTTGAACTATACACTAGAGACTTTGCATGGCAGTGCACCCTTAAGAAAAGTTGTAGTACTTGACTAGGGTAATAACTTTTATTTTTGGGTCAAGACCTAATTCGGTGCATAGCATGCTCAAAAATAGTCCAGAAGTAGCAATAGAATTACTGTTTTTGACTTTGAAAATTTTTCTAAGTCTGGGATCGCATTACAGTTTCAAGTGCTGCACTTTGGGCTGATATAACTCGTGGACCATTAGGATTTAGGCCAAAGTCCTTTTAGCAATATTGTAGATCATATGTAGCTCTACAACTTTTGTTAATAGAGCTTTTTCTAAGAATGAACGGATTTGGAGTTAGATGATCGCTAAGTTGCTTCGTCTTCCCTCTCGCCCACCAAGCAGCAACGCCACCATCGCCATCACCGCCGTGAGTTTCGCTGTGCTCGCTCGCTGCCATTACCGCACCATTTTCCAATCGATCACGCCAACAGCTCCACCTTGTTCTGCGCTTCAACCTCCACCCCTTTGCCAAGCACTTCGAGTCTAGGTAGGGGCGCATTTTGTCGTTTCTGCCACCGGTGTTCTCGTCGGAGCGTCACTGAGCTCCATGCTCGCCTTGGCCAGCCACAATCTAGGCACCTTCGCTCTCTCTCTCCCTCATCTGGTCTTCGTCGTAGGTCCTAGCATCTTAATCCATTGTCCAGTTTGACGCTACCGCTTGGTTGCGTTGGAACACGTCGCCGTTCTGCGCGCGGCCGCCATGGCCGCCGTGGCACTCAAGCTCGCCATTGCCGAGCTGGTCTATCATCTCCCTCCTCTCTTGTGTGTCTTAGGTTGAGTGACCCTAGACCTTGCGTATGGCATGACAGAGACCTATCTTTCGTCGCTGTCTAGCCAGAATGGTGGGAGCACACCGTGCTCTGTGCGCCGCCGTCGTAGCATGCACGCGGTCGGGGCTCACCGCCGCTTCACCGGAGCCCTAACCACCATAGATAGCTTTGTTAGGATTCCATGTAGCCGTAGTGCACCATATCGGAGCACGCGGTGGCCAGAGAACGTCAGCGTATCGCCGTGCAACCTCTGCCATCCGCCATTATCACCAGCGAGCTGTCTTCGGTGAACCCTAGGTCACATAGTCACCACCTATCGTCGTGGCTTGATGAGAGGAACACGTTGGTGTCACAGTCGTCGCCGGTGATCTCATCGCCAGTGAGATAGGGCTGGCCGGAGCACCTCCTCTGCTCTAGAGTCGCTGACGTGTGGGTCCTACTGACCAGCGGGCCCCATCTGTCAGTCTATGTATTATTTGATTTTCTAATTTGTTTTTATAGATTTGAATGCATGTTTCAAAAATTCATATCTCAAGCTAGGAGTGTCCAATTTTGGTGAACCAAATTTTGTTGGGTTTCTCATGAAATGTAGTATTTGATAAAAATATGAAATGCACTATTTATGATATTTTTCTAGGAGAATTAAATGGAGCTAAATAAGTGCTTTTAAATTGTTTGTAGTCTTCTAAAATACATAACTTGAGAAAGGGAAGTATAAAATTGTGATTCCAATTTTGCTGATCTTGTCTTGACATGCTCTAGCTAGGAAAAATACTAAACTTACAGTAAACTTGATTGGAGTAAGGTCTTTCTATTTATCTTTTAATAAATGGTGTTTTCTGAGGAAATTCATAAGGATAAAAATAACTAACATATTGCCATGCAAATTTTTGTAAACTGTTAATGAGTTTTAGAGAAGCTAAGAAAAATATAAATCTGTTGCTTGACACATTTCAATAGGCTAAACTATTTTTGCTAAAATAAACCTAAGCAACTTGTCATTTTTGTATAGATGGCTATACTTATCCAATTAGCATGAAATTTGCATAGTAGACTTTTGGGGTCATATGTATGGTACTGTAATTTTCTCTGAATTTATGGAGCAATGGAAATATTTATCTCATAAATCACCTTATTATATAAAAAAATTAATAAAGGTATCTAAATATATTAGTTTGGCATAAACATAATGTTTTTGTAGTTCTTGTGATGCATATGATCTGCTGATAATGGTAGTTGTGCTTGAAGTTGATTGGTTATAAGCAACTTCATAATTATTGCTTTATAATTCCGCTAGATGGCTGTAGGAGTAGTTTCTGTTGTATTGATAAATTAAGGATGATAATTACATTTCTTGTAAAACTTGTTATTAATTAAGTTGTAGATAACTTACTTATCTTACTTGTGTCAAATTTTCATGATAATAGACTAAATGGTTTGGGAGTTATAGCGGTTAGAAGTCTGTTGTTAGAATTTGCTTGTCTATTGGATAGATCTGGATGATTAAATTGTTTAACCTAGATAGCTATTAAATCATCTTATGATGACTAAATCAAAGTTGTAGGAAATTTTATGAGATTTCCAGAAAGTCCTAGATCATAGCAATTTGTTGAGTAAAACTCTAGTTATGATCTAAACTTGTAGCTGCTGTGTTGTGGTCTAGAAATGGACTTAGTGTGGATTCTTGAAAATTCTAGAGAAGAGATATGCACCTACTCAGTAAATAAGAATTCAACTTAGTTATCATCTAAGTAACTTGATATAATCATCAGCATAGAATCATTCACGTTCTCATGGCATATCATTCACAATCCTTCTTATGCATCCATGATACTTACTTTATGCATATACATGCAATAGGTGCAGCGGAAGAAATCATGTTAGTGGAACTCAAAGTCGATCCACAAGAGGAGAACCAGGAAGCTCAGCACCAAGAAGCTCTAGGCGAAGGCAAGCCTGAAGTTGATCATCTCCAAGAGTGCCCTGACCACCAGCCGGCCACATTTGTGAAAGGCAAGCCTCGGAGCATTCTAACATCCTATGTGTTCTAATACCAACTTGAGTCCTTTTTATGTTAATGCATTAAGTACTAGGATTTGATTGGAACCACTTGTTGCATATACTTTACTTGTCTAAAAATATCTATCTTGAATCCTATGTAGGTCCAGGATCGACCTTTATGCTTAGCCATGCTTAGACCGATAGAAGTCAGGTGATTTCCTGTCACCTGCGAGCTATAGGTGGTGACTTGATCACGGTTGGCTATATTGTGCTATCGTGGAACATAACCTGGTGATGTTGAACAATTGGAGACCGGGTGGAATCTTATATGTTAGGTGTGGTGACTTATAGTGATTCCGTCTGTGTCGTTTAAGGACCGGCCGTTGGAGGCCCCCTTGTCATGTTGAACGCATGCCTCTCACATAGTTGGTCGGATAAGTCATTCCAACCGTGAAGCCGAGTAGCTCAACTCAGGCCGGGGACATGAGCAGTTAAAGTGCGCACCCTGGAGGCAGTAAGGATGTGCGGAGAGCCAATGGCGTGGGTCCAAGGGTGGGTTCAAGTCCCGAGCTTCCTGGCAAATTGGTAGTATCTTTGAGGGTGCGGTGCTAGTCTTACTCGTGATTTGGACCTGAGTTGTACCATAGGTGACCCGATGCGACCCTAATGGGGGGAGTATGGGTGTGTGTTAAGAATAATTCCCTAGCTGGGTAGGAATCAATTCGAATCGTCATCTCTTCCGGATAGTGAGAACTTGACATGAGCCCCCTTCATCGTAGTAATTGATGAAAGTAATAGTTATGTGGATTATGAAAATTCTCAACTTGATATGGTTACTATTATGATGATTTAATGGTACACAACATGTTTGACATAGGATAGATGCTAATCTAGAATGGGACAGGAATAATAAACTTATTATTTCAAAGTTAAAAGATACTAGATAAATATTGGCTTGGAGGCAAAGGATGTCAACCATCTCCACTTATAAGCCTTGCATGATCCTTTGTGTCTCTTATATTGGTTTATGACAGGTAAGTCTAGCTGAGTACCTTCTCGTACTTAGGGTTTATTTTTCTATTGTTGCAGATAATGTGATGTACCACAGCTATTGTAAGCATTGCTTTGCTCCTGTAGTGGATGAGGAATAAGGCCATGGGTATGGTCATTCTATATATCATCTCACCCTTGTGCTTTTGGTTGGAGATGACTGTGGAAACTGGCTATGTATCTAAACTACTGTTGATGTCATTCAGAACTATGTTGCTTCCACTATTGTTAAACTGCTGTTGTAACAACTGTGATGGAACTCCGATGTATGACAAACTATTTATGAACTTGTTGTAACATGTGGCTTGTATGTTGAATCATGTACGATCTTGGCTTGTATGTTGGTTGATTCGAGATCCTTTGTGATACTCGATGGACTACCGGATTTATATGGGCTCAAGTGTGATGGTTTGACTGCCTCGGTGGTGGCCATTGTACTTGTGCCCTTATAAATTGGACGGTTATGTTACAAGCTCCTCGGTGCTTTTTAGATTATTTTGGTGCCAAAGCCCTATACCTTTTTAGGCATGGGGCTTAGAAGTAGCAAAACGAGCCCCTTGATGCTTTTTAGACTATTTTGGCACCAACCCCCCATACCATTTTAGGTGAGGGGACTACAAGTAGCGAAACGAGCCCCTCGATGCTTTTTATACTATTTTAGCGACAACCCCCATACCTTTTAGGCGAGGAGGCTAGAAGCGACAAAATGAGCCCCTCGACGCTTTTTAGATTATTTTGTTGTCAACCCCCATACCTTTTTAGGCGAGGCAGCTAGAAGCAGGGAAACGAGCCCCTTGGCGTTTTTTAGATTATGTTGGTGCCAACCCCCATATCCTTCGAGGTGAGGGTGCTAGAAGCGGTGAAATGGTCCCCTCGGTGCTTTTAGATAACTCTAGCGCCAACCCTCATAGTTAATGTCGATTCGCATTTTGCTTCTGTTGCATGTATTTTTGGCAACGAGATGTTACTGAGCTCTATCAAATCGTTTGGCTTCGGTTGCTTATATTTTTTTGCGACAGGAAGTCTCTGAGCTCTTATAAAATCATTGTGCATCGGTTGCACGTATTTTTGACAACGCAAAGTGATTGAGCTCTTTGTTTCATTTGTATATTTAGATATCACAATGGATGAGGGCGGTATTCTGTGCCTACTGATTAATTTTGATCTCATCAATTGTATTTCTGCCGATACTAGGGAGCCTTACGATGTTAAGGCGCCCTTGTCGGCTTATTCGAAGTGCTAATGTGGCGAATGAAGTGTTATGAATTCCCTGATGCATATGAGGAATGCGTTTACATGAAAAAGGAAGCCAATTGATACATATGATAAACAAATTTTCTGTTAATTTCTACAGAATTAGTACTGACTATGGAAGGCTGCTGCCTTCAGAAAACTTCGCATGGCTTAGAAGAAAATAACTGAACAAGAACCTGCGGTACAAGAGAAAGCAAACCACATATTTTTCAAACGTTTGCCTCGCCCTCGCATATTTTTGGAGAGTCGAAGTTTTGAGCCCTTAGGCTTTTCGGTTTGCTCCGTCCTCGCACATTCTCGGAGGATCGAAGTTTTGATCACTTAGGCTTTTTCAAGTTGCTTTGCCCTCTTGTATTTTCGGAGGAACGGAGTATTGAGCCCTTAGACTTTTCGCATTGCTTCGCCTTAGCGTATTTTCGGAAGGTCAAAGTTTTGAGCCCTTGGGCTTTTCGGTTTGTCTCGCTCTTGCTTATTGTCACACCCTGGGTGTTTAAGTATTAAAAACTGGACATATCATCATATGCATTGCAAGACATTGGTCATATTGCAAACTTTGTTATGCATTCACTAAAACAAGTTTACATTTATGTTATAAGTATTGCTTGGTATTGTTTGAATCAAGTTTGAAATTTTTGTATTGATTTGAAATTCTGAAAACCCTGATTTTCAATATTTAAATCCGACCCTGAAAACCCATTTCAAAATCGAAGCACATTTTGGGGTTGAGTCTTAAAGCAAAGTTGTAGAGCTTGTCGAGTTGTATAAAGTTTGTTTTTGAAGTTTTTCAAGTTGTTTAGTAAAATTTGAAGTTATTTAAAAAGGCGAAATTCCTTAAATATCCCCGCTTTGAATTCAAAAGTTCATTTCAAAATGTAGGCAAAATTTGGGTATGGTTTCAAAAGCAAAGTTGTAGAGCTTTTGATTTTGAACAACTTTTGTTTTTGGATATTTTTGAGTTGTTATGAAAATTTGGGAGTAATTTGTGAAATTTGGCGAATGGCAATTCTGTAATTTTGATGAACAGTGTTCACCGCTTGAGCTACACCGCCGGTGAGCTTCGGTTTGCTTCCAGTCGCCCGCGTGGCCATCTAGGCGTCGTGTTGGCATGGTGAAGGCTTCCGCGTGGCTTCTTTGCGCTTCCTTGGTCGCGTTATAAGCCAGTCACTGTCTCCGTTCTTCGCTTTCTCTTCTCCTCTGTTTTTCCAGTCACCGCCGCCGCTGCTCAGTTGAGCCCTCGCCGTCGAACCAGCGCCTGTGCCGTCACGGCATAGCACTAGATAGCTTCGCCTACTCCTTGCGCACCCAGCCAGCTAGCTCTGGTCGATTGATTTCGCCATGAGTTCGCCGTTCGTCGCTTTCTTCCTCGCGGCCGGCAACCTCACCCGAGATTCCGTTTCACCGCGGCCAGCCTACTCCGGTGAGCCGTTGGCCTTGATCGGTGTACCTACGGCTTCGTCTCGATGCTGTGGTGCTTAATCCTGTGTTGCTTGCTCGTTTTGATCACTGCAGTTGCCGGTTCTTCCTCACCGACGATCTTTGCTCCACTGTGATCATCGTGGTCATCGTCACGCCTCTCCGTTGCATCTCTGACCTCTCTCCTTGCTTCAACGCGTTCGGGGTGAGCTACTAGTGCTTCCTGGATCCTTTGTTTGAGCTCTACTGGTTTCACGTCGCCGACGTAGCGCTGCCGTGCCACCGCGTCCGCCATGGCCGCCGTCGAGCTAGTATAGGGCCATAATCAGTACAGATAGGGACGTCAATCGATGCGCCTAGTCTTGGTGATCGTTTTGGTACTTTGGCCGTCGCCGTTGGACTCACCGTCGACGAGTTTACGTCGGTCAGCGCCGTCGCCATCGTGGTCAAACGCGCGAGGTTATGGATGACAGGTGGGACCCGATGTCAGTGACACAGCGTTTAAATTGGATTTTTTCTATTTTCAGAATTGAATGAATAGTATCTGTTTTTGTTATTTTTGTGTAGATTTATTTAGAGCTCCAAAAAATCTGAAAATTTTTGTGTGACTTCTCTGTGATGTGTATTATTTAAGAAAAATATGAAATGTTGATTTTCAGTACTTTTTGAATGTGATAAAAATTGCTCAATTAATTAATAAATAAGTTTTTAGGATTTTCCTAGGCTTAATTAATAAAAATTGCCCTATATAAAAACAGATGTTGTTTATTTTTGTTTTAAGCTTTGGTGGTTTTGTTCGTAAGAACGATTCTTTGTAAGAATGATTCATGCATCATAATTAAGTTACTTGTTACTTCCTTCGTCTCTGAGTCTGGGGTGAGTAGTGTGTATGGGTTGAGTGTGTAGTCCATCCTTACTGCTCTTGAGACTATTGTTAGATTGTTTTACTTGGATTAATATTGCTTGTACAGTATGGCTCGTACCAAGAAGACACCCCGTAAGTCCACTAGACCGAAAGGAGTTCCTCGCCATCAACTCGACCCTAGGAATGACGGTGCTAGTAGTAGCAGCTCTAGGCCTGATCCTCAGGCGAAGATACAGAGGATTTCTGCAGAGTTAGCCCAAGCTACTAGAGATAGGGCTATGGACGCCATCCAGGTGGGCAGATTATAGGAGCAATTAAGACGTCTCACCACCGCTCACAGGAACTGCGAACGTATGTTAGTTTGTACGGTGGAAGGAAGGAATGAAGCTTGGCATAGAGAGAATGTAGCTAGAGCTAGAACTCATGAGTTAGAATTTTATGTAGAAGACTTAGAAGAGCATAATACATATCTGCATGAGGAAGTTCATAGGCTAAGCAATCTCTTAGATCCAAATCATGAACCACAAACTGATGAAATGGATCCCGGTGTTATCCTTGCCGATGGTAGTGAATCGGAAGAAGAAGAAGAAGAAGAAGAAGAAGATCCCGAAGAATTAGTAATGATCGATGAAAGTGACAATGAAGGCGGTAATATTTCCGGAATGGATACCGAGTCTGAAGTTTGATGTAATCGCAAAAAGGAGTAGAGCTATGAAATAGTTAGTTCTAGTTTAAGTTAAGTAGTCTTGTTTAAATGCAGTTTTGTGTTTAAATAAGTGAAACTAGTGTGATGAGTTGTAGTCCGCTCTTTTATCAATCAATAAAGGCTTGTGAGTAAAGTTTGGTTTGTTGTGAATGAGATGCGCCATACGCGGGGTTCGTATATTCCCCGTACTTCACAAAATGAGAACGATATTCCGGATCCGCCACCGCCCAACAAATCTAGCGGATGCTATAGCCGCACTTGTCAATGTGATGGTTGAAAATTCTCGTTTGCTTCATGAGATGGGTCAAAGTAATCGAATCGATGCATGGAAACCGTGGTCGCCATCATAATAGGCGGAGGCTACATATGTGGACTTCACAGATACAAAACCCCAAAGTTCACTAAGGCGGATGAACCATTGAGGTCGACGATTGGCTTAGGACCATAGAGCGAAATTTGATCTTATACCATGCATAGAGTTTCGTAAACCAGTCTTTCTTTGCTCGAACTTAGAGGTGCAAAATGGTGCTTGGTATGCAAATCTTATGGCCATGCAACCTGCAGTGTTCCATTAACTTGGATGGAGTTTCGATCGCTTTCTTGGGGCCATTATATCCCGGAGGAGTTATGGCTATGAAGTCGGATGAATTTCTTGCTTTGAGGCAAGGGGACCAAACCGTGATGCAGTATGTGGGAAGATTCAATCACCTGTCACAATATGCACCTGAACATATCAGTATTGACGTCAAGAAAAAGAAATGGTTCATGAGAGGTCTGAATACCAAATTGCAGACTATGATGACAACTTATACCAATGTCACTTATCATGAGGCAGTGAATATTGCAACTGCTTCAGAGGCAAAGTATCGGCAGCATAAGGAGCTCAAGAAGAAAAAGAGTATGCCGTCTGGATCTTATGGGGGAAATCCAAAGAGGCAAAGGGCGATTTATCATCCAGTAAATCATAATCGTCCTCCTTATCGTCCGCCGCAGTTTCAAGCCGGTCAGCAATCAAATGTCCGCCCTGTTACAACTTATTAGAATCCACAACTGACCAATGCTTCTGGGGTTTCTGCTTCAACACCCTAGGGTCACAAGTATCCCTGTTTCAATTGTGGCAAGCCTAGTCATTTCTCGAGAGAATGTCCATATCCAAGGCAGTCTAATCCCAATTATCAGAAGACTCCTGCAAATCAACAACAGGGTCAGGCACAGAATAAGGGCAACAATCAGAATATTTAGAAAGGCAAAGATGAAAAGAAGACAGGATGAGTGTTCTACATTCAAGCTGGGGAAATTCTGGAAGGGGAGCCAGTGATGATGGGTACATTTCCTGTTGCCAACCATCCTGCAGTTATACTTTTTGATTCTGGCGCATCGCATTCATTCATCAATAGAACATTTGTGGTGAAGTATGAAATTTTAATTGGGGCAACAAAGGAAAATTTCTTTATACAGTCGCTCGGGGGACGTCTATGTACTAAGGAAATGGTATACCAGGTGCCCATAAACCTGGGTGGGCATATTTTTCCTACTACCATGATTATCCTTAAGGATCAGGATATAGATGTAATCTTAGGAATGAATTGGATGTATCAGCATAAGGCTGTTATAGATGCTTTGAATAGAACTATAATGGTGAGTTTGCCAGATAGTACTTCTCAACTTCTCATCCAACTTCCAACCTTAAGAAGATCAGTGGGCAAAGTTTGGGCAACTGACGTCAAAGAGATTAGAGATATCCCGGTAGTATGTGAATTTCCTGATGTGTTTCCTAAGGATTTACCTAGTCTACTACCTGATAGGGATGTCCAGTTTAACATATAATTGCAACCTGGAACAGCTCTGATTTCTCGGAGAGCTTATAGGATGCCACCTAAGGAGTTAGTCGAGTTGAAAACTCAGTTGCAAGAATTGATTGAGAAGGGGTTTATACAACCTAGTTCATCGCCTTTGGGGGTGTGTCCGCAATTTTGTGAAAAAGAAAGATGAGACCTCGAGGTTATGTGTTGACTATCGTCTGCTGAATGAAGTGACCATCAAGAATAAGTATCCATTACCTCGGATAGATTTGCTTTTTGATCAATCGGCCGGAGCCAAAGTTTTCTCAAGATAGATTTGAGGTCGGGATATCACCAAATCAAGATAAAGCTCAAGATATTCCCAAAATGGCATTTACCACAAGATATGGATTATATGAATACCGATAATGTCTTTTGGTTTGACCAATGCTCCACTCATTTCATGTATTTGATGAATTCAAGATTCATGCTCGAGCTAGACAAATTTGTAGTGGTGTTTATTGATGATATTCTAGTATATTCCAAGAATAAGGAAGAACATGCGAAACACCTCGTAATTGTTCTCGACTCGCTTGAGGGAACATCAACTATATGCCAAGTTCAAAAAGTGTGATTTTTGGCTTAAGGAAGTATAATTTCTTGGACATATCTTGTCGTGAAAGGAGTTGTTTGTTGATCCAAGCAAAGTGAAGGATGTGCTTGATCGAAACCACCAACCACAGCTTCATCAAGTTCGAGAGTTTTCGGGATTGGTGGGGTATTACCGTCGGTTTATTCCAGATTTCTCTAAGGTATCAAAGTCCATAATCGAAGTTATCAAGAACCAAGTCAAATTTGCTCGGTCATCCGATTGTGAAGAGGCTTTCCGGACTTTGAAGAGACTGCTGACTCATCGCACCAATGATAGCCCAACCTCGATATCGAGAAGCCGCTTTGATGTTTATTGTGATGCTTCGTATTGGTATTGGATGTGTGTTGATGCAAGAAGGCCGAGTCATTGCTTATGCATCCAGCAACTTAAGCAACATGAAGAACACTATCCGACTCATGATCCGGAGTTAGCAAATGTGGTCCATGCTCAAGATTTGGCGGCATTACCTACTTGGTAATATGTGCCATATTTATACAGACCACAAGAGCTTAAAGTATATCTTTACTCAATCGAGTTGAATATGCGACAAAGAAGATGGTTAGAGCTGATTAAAGATTATGACTTGGAAGTACATTATCACCCCTAAAGCAAATGTGGTGGCATATGCCCTCGATGCAAAAAGTTATTGCAATTGCCTGACAGTAAGAACAATGGGTTTGACTTTATGTCAAGAGATGGAGAAGTTGAATGTAGAAGTAATTCAACAAGGTAGTTTAACCAACATCATTGTTGAAGCCACTATTCGAGATCAAGTTATTGTTTGCTCGTAAGGAAAACAAGGGTGTAGTCCATATCAAGGAAAGAGTCGAGAATGGAAAGGCGGAATGTTTCAAAGATAGATAATGAAGGTGTGCTATGGTTCAAGGATCGTTTGGTAGTACCAAAGGTTCTCAAGTTGCGGGCAATCAATTCTTGCGTAAGCACATGCTACTAGATTATCTATCCATCCGGAAGCAACAAGATGTACCATGACTTAAAACAAAGGTTTTGGTGGACCAAAATGAAGATAGAAATTGCAAGATATATAGCAAAGTGTGATACTTGTCGAAAAGTGAAAGCTATACATTTGAGGTCTCATTGAGAATTACAACCATTGTCTATTCCAAATTTGGAAGTGGGAGGACATAAATATGGACTTTATTGTTGGTCTACCCAAGACATCAAAGGATTTGACTCAATATGGGTTATTGTAGATCGACTCACTAAGTCAAAGACATTTTCTTCCAATCAAGACTATATACCCCAATCGTCCAATATGCCAAGATATATTTAGCAAGAATTATGAGTCTTCATGGAATACCAAAGACCATAGTGTCTGATAGGGGTACACAATTTGTCTCCAGTTTTTGGAAACAATTGCATTCTTCATTGGGTACCAAGCTCCTGTATAGTACAGCTTATCATCCGTAGACTGATGGTGTCGGATACCAGAAAATGGGGTACCCCAAGCAAAGATCGAGAAACTGCTTAGACCCTAAAAACAGAACCAACGGAATAAACAAATGAGGTCTCGGCCGAAATCTCCGATTTGCCCGAGACCCCGTTGCCGAGCCCCAGCAGAAGCAAACACTTCTTCCGACTCGCCCAAGACCGCCTCGCCGAGGCCCCCGCATCGAGGCCCCCTCGTCGAGACCCCCTCGTCCGGGGCCTCGGAAGAGGTGCCGATTCTCCGATTCGCGCGAGGCCGGCTCGCACCAACCCGTGACCGCCTTTTTGACCAAACCGCTCGACCAACATCACATCCAGCGCCTAACCACTCCGACCGACGCACGATGGCACAGAGCGGCGGTGACCCGGCTACACGCCGGTCGCGTCAACCCCGCCATCCGAGACGGCAACAGGCGGGGTTACCGAATCTCGTCTTTTAACTCCTGCACCAAGACACATCGCAACGTGGGGAGTCGAATGGGTTCCTCAGTAGCCTCGTAATCAGCGGACCGACCACTCCGTCTAGCCCGAGCCCCCGGCGGGGCCTCGGATTCATCGATCTTACTTACGCCGCGCCCGTCCGCCTCGCCCGACCCCCTCGGAAGGGCCTCGGACGAATCGGCAGCCTTCCGCCTCGCCGAGGCCGGGCTCGTTCCACAACCTCGCCGCCTTCGCCTCAAAAGTCTCTCTGGCAGGCTGTCACATCCGATTAATGCGCTCGGCCGCACCCACTACGTAAGCCACGATCGGCAGTGCGCTGCAACAGGAGCGACGGGACAACGGTCAGATCACCTTTTTTACCATCCCTACTGACAACACAGGTACCATATCCTGTAGGCGCACGTCTCGCACTATTCCTCCGCGATGGTCTGCCGAGACCCGATCCGCACTGGTCACTTCAGTGGCCTCAAAGACGGCAGGCCTCGCAACTGTGAGCCCTCGGCAGACGACAGCCTCGCAGACGACCGGCCACGTAAGGCCGCCGAGCCTCTACAATCCACCAAGTCAATAAATGCGCAGCATGTTACTTGCAGTGAAGACCATACCGATTAGACATCTACGGGAACTCCCACGACAACGCCATGCTGCTCCAGGAGTAAATACGTCATCGAATAGTCCTTGCTCCACGTGTAGCTCTCTTATGTACTCCTGGTTTCCTCCCTGCGGCTATAAAAGGAGGCAGCCAGGACCATTTCTAGGACGACGGATAGAATCACAGATACTCGCACGAACAACACGCCTCGTTCTGTAATTTCATATCACCTCCCCTCACAGAGATCTGGGACGAACTCCCTCTCTCGCCTAGCTTGTAACCCCCTACTACGAGCACCCCGGTGCAAGGAATATAAGAACACCTTCTCAGACTAGACGTAGGGCATCCATTGCCCGAACCAGTATAAACCTTGTGTCTCTTTGCATCTCCATCCGGAATTGGGAGCACGCAGCACAAATTCACTAGTCGGTTAAGAACCCCCAGTTCCGAAACACCGACAGTTGGCACGCCAGGTAGGGGCCTCTGCGTGTCAGCTTAGTCATCCCACCAGATTCCGGATGGCAGATCCCGTGCGATCGTTGCGTCTCGGGACGATCGTCTGGTTCGAGAGCCTAGAATTCATGTCTCTAGGGCATGAGTACGACATGGTACTCCTCTCACCCAGAGCGCCATCGATCGATGACGATGTCTTGCACTGGCAGCCCACGCGCAGACGGCGCCCGGGCCGCCGCTCCCGTCAAGCTCGCCGAGCACCGCGCGGGCGAGTCCACCCTAACACCATGCAAGTACAGAACGCCGATCTGTGCTCCACCGGAATCCCATACCCCGCTGCTGGCACAGAGTCCCTGCACGGGGACCTGTCCGACTTAAGCCTCGATAGGGGAAAAGGGCCGGTGGCGCACAGCGACACCCCATCATCAAGCTCTGTCCCGCCTCCTCCCGAGAAGCCAGCTCTGACGGAGCAGAGCATGGCGACGGCGCCATCCCCGTACCCTTTCGGGCTGACCAATGTCGTCGCCTCCTATGCCACCGCCCTCGTCTCCATTCATCAATGTCATGCCCATAACCCCATAGTCACAACTCCAATCCACCCCCACTCTGACTCCTCGGAGGAGGACGAGGCGTGGGTTGGAGCAGACTTCTTCGGGATTCGCGACCCTGAGGCGATGCGCCACTTTATGATCGCGAGCGACTACTGCTTCGGCCATTCCGATTTCGATGGCGAGGACGCTTACGACCTGACTCGTGAGTGTTTCCACGTCGGACTTGGAATACCGAGCACGAGCAACGATGGAGGAAGAGCAGCTCCGTGAGCTTCAAGCCAAGGTCAAGCAAGATCGACTCCTCCTGCAGCAACTCCGAGCCACCCTCGAGCAAGAGCAGCGGGGGCGCGGCAATGGTGGAACGGCCCGGCTGGGGGCTCGCGACGTCAACCGCTGCATTAACGATGATGAAGGGGGCGAGCAACCCCCTGTCTTCAATCGCGCTAGCTAGAACGTCGATGCGGCGGCAATACTGGTCCGAGCGATGCCCGAGCCCTCTACCATGGAGGGGCGACGAGTCCACGGCGAACTCCGAGGCCTTCTCGAGACTGCCGCGGTGCAGCAGGCCGAAAGTTCTGCGTCTCGACGACACGGGGACACCTCGAAACAGCCCTCGGTGCACGACCGCCTCAGGGCCCCCTCGGTGCACGACCGCCTCAGGGCCCCCTCGGTGCACGACCGCCTCAGGGCCGCCTCGGTGCACGACCGCCTCGACGACCAATGCGAGGCGCAAAACGGCCACCACATGGGCGGCAGACGACGGCGCCACGACCACGATGGGGCCACCTGGGGCTACCAAGTGCACCGAGGCGGTCGCTATGACAGTGGGGAGGACCGCAGTCCTTCTCCCGGGCCACCTGGCCCTAGAGTTTTTAGTAAGGCCGTCCACAGCGCCCGCTTCCCGACCCGATTTCGTCAGCCAGCGAATCTCTCGAAGTACAGCGGTGAGACCAACCCCGGGCTATGGTTGGCCGACTACCGTCTGGCTTGTTAGCTAGGTGGTGCGGACGATGACCTGCTCGTCATCCGCAACCTCCCCCTATTCCTGTCAGACTCAGCGCGAGCTTGGCTCGAACACCTTCCCCCTATGCAAATCCACGACTGGCGCGACTTGGTAAAGGTCTTCGTCAGGAATTTCCAGGGCACCTACACGCGTCCTGGGAACTCCTGGGACCTCAAGAGCTGCCGCCAGAGACCGGACGAGTCTCTTCGAGACTTCATCCGACGTTTCTCCAAGCAATGCACCGAGTTGGCCAGCATCGGCGACTCAGAAATCGTCCAGGCATTCCTCTTCGGCACCACCTGTCGAGACCTGGTCCGAGAATTAGGCCGGAGCGTACTGACCACGGCATCCGCACTCCTCGACATCGCCACCAGCTTCCGCCTCTGGTGAAGAGGCCGTCGAGGGCCATCTTCCCCAACAACGACTCCAAGGGAAGAGGCGAGAGGAGACCCCGGGGCTCGGCGCCTCGCCCCCAGTAAAAAGAAGGGGGGCCAGGAAATAGGAGGTTCTCGAGGCCGAGCTCGTCGTGGCCGCAGACCGCAAGAATCCCCGAGGCCCAGGGCTCTTCGACAACATGCTTAAAAGACCCTGCCCATACCATCAAGTCCCGGTAAAGCACACCCTCGAGGAGTCCACCATGCTTCGGTGATACTACGCCAAGCTCGGGCTCCCCAACGACGATGCCAAGAAGAGGGGCCAGGACGACGGAGACAACGACAAGGGCGAAGGGTTCCCCGAGGTAAACAATGCCTTCATGATCTTTGGTGGGCCCTCGACGTGCCTCACGGCGCGACAACGAAAAAGGGAACGCCGAGAGGTCTTCTTGGTTAAGGTGGCCACTCCCCGGTACCTCGACTGGTCTCGGGAGGCGATCACCTTCGATCGGGATGACCACCCCGATCATGTCCCAAACCTCGGCCAGTACCCGCTCGTCATTGACCCAATCATCGGGAACACCCGACTCACCAAGGTGTTGATGGACGGAGGCAGCGGCCTCAACATCCTATACGCCAACACGCTGGAGCTCCTAGGGCTCGACCGGTCACAACTCCGAGGCGACGCCGCCACGCTTTCCACGGCATCATGCCGTGGATGCGCCACACAACCCCCGGGCAAGCATAGACTTACCCGTCTACTTCGGTACCCCTCCAACTACATGAGGAGACCCTCACCTTCGAGGTGGTGGGGTTCAAGGGGACTTATCACGCCATCCTGGGACGGCCGTGCTATGCCAAGTTCATGGCGGTCCCGAACTACACCTACCTCAAGCTCAAGATGCCGGGCCCCAACGGTGTCATCACTATTGACTCCATGTACGAGCATGCATACGACTGCGACGTCGAGTGCATCGAGTACACCGAGGCTATAGTGGAGTCCGAGGCCCTCATCGCCAACCTCGACCAGCTCGGCAGCGAGGTGCCTGATTCGAAGCGTCGAGCCGGGACGTTCGAGCCCGCAGAGGCCGTCAAGCTCGTCCCGGTCGACCCCACTTGCTCAAACAACCGAGTGCTGAGGGTCAGCGCGACCCTCGGCAGCAAATAGGGGGTCGTGCTCATCAACTTTCTTTGCGCAAACGCCAACATATTCGCATGGAGTCCCTCGGACATGCCGGCCATACCGAGGGAGGTCGCCGAGCACGCCCTCGACATCCAGGCCGGCTCCAGACCGGTGAGGCAACGCCTACGCTGATTCGACGAGGAGAAGCGCAGGGCCATCGACGAGGAGGTACAGAAGCTTTTGGCGGCCGGATTCGTCAAGGAAGTGTCACATCCGGAGTGGTTAGCTAATCCCGTATTAGTTAAGAAGAAAAATGGAAAATGGAGAATGTGTGGACTACACTACGGTCCGAACAAAGCATGCCCAAAAGTCCTGCTTTCCATTACCTCGAATCGATCAAATCGTTGACTCCACTCGTGGGATGCGAGACCTGTCCATCCTTGATGCCTATTCCGCTACCATCAAATCAAAATAAAGGAGTCCAACTAGCTCGCAACTTCTTTCATCACCCCATTTGGCCTATACCGCTATAATGACTATGCCGTTTCACCCTCGTAAATGCGGGGCCACGTACCAACGGTGTATGACCCAGTGTCTTTGGCAAGCACATCGGACGAACCGTCGAGGCTTCACGTGGACAACGTCGTTGTCAAATCCAAGCGGGCCAATGACCTCGCCAATGACCCGGAGGTAGCCTTCAAATGCCTCGTGGAGAAGGGCGCCAAGCTCAACCCGAAAAGTGTGTCTTGAGGGTCCCCGAGGCATGCTCCCGGGATTCATAGTCTCGGAGCGCGGCATCGAGGCCAACCCGGAAAAGGTCTCTGCCGTGACCAATATGGGGCCGATCCAAGACCTCAAGGGAGTACAGAAGGTTATGGGATGTCTAGCGGCCCTGAGCCGCTTCATCTCGCGCCTCGGCGAAAAAGGCTTACCTCAGACTGCCTCTTGAGAAAATCGAAGCTTTCACGGACCCCGAGGCCGAGGAAGCACTCACCAAACTCAAAGCGCTGCTCTCAAACCCCCCCATTCTCGTACCACCGATCGAAGACGAGGCCCTCTTACTCTACATCGCCAAGAACGACCCAAGTGGTCGGTACCTGCCGTAGTGGTCGAGAGGCGGGAAGAAGGGCACGCTCTACCCGTCCAACGACACTGCCTACTTCATCAACGAGGTGCTTTCCGATACCAAGACGTACTACCCCACATCCGTAAAACTAATCTACGCCATAATCTTGGCTCGACGCAAGTCAAGCATCACTACTTTGAGTCCCACCCAAAGGACTGTGGTGTCATCTTTCCCTTGGGAGAGATAATTCATAACCGGGAGGCCTCGGGAAGGATTTCCAAATGGGCCGTGGAACTCATGGGGAAGCCCCGCTCTTCACACCCCAAAAAGCCATTAAGTCTCGTGTCTTGGCGATTTTGTGGCGTAATGGACCGATACCCAACTACCACCTATTCAAGTCCAAAGCGAGTCTCGGACCATGTACTTCGATGGGTCTTTGATGAAGACCGAGCAAAGCGCGGTCAGCTCTTCATCTCACCCCTGAGTCCATATGCGCCACGTAATCCGACTACACTTCGCCGCCTCCAACAATGTGGCGAATCACGAGGCCCTCGTCAACGGCCCGCAGACGCCATTGAACTTGGGGTACGGCGTCTCGACGTTCGAGGCGATTCACAGCTTGTCATCAACCAAGTGATGAAAGAATCAAACTGCCATGACCTCAAGATGGAGGCGTACTGCACGATGGTACGCCACCTAGAGGACAAGTTCGATGGCCTCAAACTCAATCACATCTCACGAAAGTTCAATGAGGCCACGGACGAACTGGCAAAGATGGCGTCGGCATGGACCCCGGTCCCCCCGAACATCTTCGCCAGAGACCTCCACAAGCCATCCGTCGACTATGGCTCGGCAAAGGTAGAGGGCCCATCGGCCGAGCCCCCCACAGGTCCCGAGGCCGCCATTGCCACCGAGACCTCGCCGCCCGAGCCCGAGTCCATGGCAATTGACACAGGGCCTCCCGAGGCCGACCAAGGAACGGACTGGCGAGTCCCTTTTCTTGATCGCCTCGTGCGAGGAGAGCTTCCCGCGAATAGGACCGAGGCCCGACGGCTTGCGCGACGAGCCAAGACGTACGTCCTCTACAACGGTGAGTTGTATAGGCGTAGCCTGTCTGGTATTCTCCAACGGTGCATCACCACCGAGGCTGGCAAATCACTACTCTGGGACTTGCATGCGGGAGCCTGCGGGCACCATGCAGCGCCTCGAGCGCTAGTGGGAAACGCCTTCCGCCAAGGTTTCTACTGGCCAACAGCGATGGCTGATGCCACGGGGCTAGTACGCTCCTGCGAAGGATGCCAGTACTACGCTCGACAGACGCACCTCCCGGCCCAAGCCCTCCAAACCATCCCTATCACATGGCCATTCGCCATGTGAGGGCTGGACATGGTTGGGCCTCTACAGAAGGCACCCGGAGGCTATACCCATCTGATCATAGCCATCGACAAATTCTCCAAATGGATCGAGGCTCGTCCAATCACCCAAATCAAATCCGAGCAAGCAGTGCTGTACTTTACGGATATCATCCACAGGTTCGGAATCCCAAATACCATCATCACCGACAACGGGACGCAATTCACTGGCCACAAGTTCTTGACGTTCTGCGACAACCACCACATCCGTGTGGTCTGGTCGGCCGTAGGACACCCTAGGACAAACGGCCAAGAAGAACGTGCCAACGGCATGATCCTACAAGGCCTCAAGCCAAGAATCTACAACCGGTTGAAACAGTTTGGCAAGAAATGGCTTGCCGAACTCCCCTCGGTCATTTGGAGCCTGAGGAATACACCGAGCCGAGTCACGGGATTCACACCGTTCTTCCTAGTCTATGGGGCCGAGGCCATCCTCCCCACTGACTTGGAGTACGGCTCCCCGAGACTATAGGCCTACAACGAGCAAAGCAACCGCACTGCCCACGAGGACGCCCTCGACCAACTTGAGGAAGCCCGAGACGTTGCCCTGCTACACTCGGCCAAATACCAGCAAGCCCTACGACGCTACCAAGCCCCACACATTCGGAGCCAAGACCTGAAGGTGGGCGACCTGGTGCTGAGGCTGAGGCAGAGCAGCAAGGGCCGCCACAAGCTGACCTCGCCATGGGAAGGGCCGTACATCGTCGCCCAAGTACTAAAGCCCAGAACCTACAAGCTGGCCAACGAGAAGGGCGAAATCTTCACCAACGCTTGGAACATAGAACAACTACGTCGTTTCTACCCTTAAGTTTCGAAACGTTGTTTACATTGTTTCTCGAAATACAATAAAGAAGCGTTCTTTAAGTTGTTACAATCTTTCGAGGCCCCCCCTTAATAGGCAACTCGATTGTATGGAACCTAAGGACCAAAAGTTCATCTCAAAGGAAAAAGACCGGCTGAGCCATGAGAACGACCTACGCCTTTGGGCTACGGCAGCTCCCTCACCACCTTTTCGCCCAAGAGACAGCTTAGGCTCCGAGGAAGTTCTTTGCAAAGAGCTTGTCTATCGATAGGGGCTCGACGTCATAATAACGCTACGAGAGAGACTTGGCTCTGCCTCTGCAGAGACGAGCCTCCCTCGGGGGCTAAAAAGGGGGGAACCCCCAAAGTCCCGAACGTCGTTTCTTAACCGTCTTTCGAAAATTTCCATGCCAAACTCTCTCGCGCTCCGGCAGGACCGTCGCAAGAAACCTAAGGACCAAAAGCGTGTCCTAAGGCCAAAGGGCCGATCGAGCCATGAGAACAGCCTACGCCCCCGGGCTACGGCAACTCCCTCGCCACCCTTCGCCAAGGGACGGCTTAGGCTCCAAGGAAGTTCTCTGCGGGTATCCAAGAACAAGACTGATGAGTACAAGCCCGATCTTCCGAGAGGTAGCCGATAAGTTCGATTTGTGGAGATCTCGATGTTGGCGATCCGGCTTCAAATCAGACGCGATTCGAACCCTGCAACCGTTACACCACTGCTCCGTTGGTTATCAACCAAGCACAACTTGATTGACCTCGCCAAGAAGGCTTTTCCTGCAAGCGAATCGAAGAGCACAAGCAAGAAGGTAAAACACGCAATCTGATATTGCAAATATGAATGACGCGAATATCAATAGAGGGTTCTAGAACTCGGTTCCAAAGGACTAATCGACACAGTGGAGGAGATCAAGAACGGGGGCCCTGGATCACTGTAAAAGGATTTGTCACCACAGTTACAATGAACGATTCAGTTTCTCGATGGAAAACTAAACTCTAAACAAAACCCAATTGTGTAGCAGCGGTGGCGGCTGTGTTTATAGTCTAAGACTCGACCTAGGGTTGGGGACGGCCAGGGGTTGGGCGCCCACAACTTGGGCTTAAGGCCCGACACGATACATGGCCAAGTTGGCCCAAATAGGTGACGCAGCACCTTGTCGTGGTCACATAGAATGATCCACGGACCTTCTGGAGCTGGGACCAGATCCAAAACGACGGCGTCGTCGTCCCCTTTCCAACGCATCCAAGAACGGCCCGTTTCGACGTCGTATGACGAAGTTATGACCGAAACAGTGACGACGTGTCTGCTGAATCCGAGGGTGACGTGGCAGCTGCGTTGGGAACGAATTGCAACTTGGGGAAGACCATGGCGACGGTGTCTCCAGCGTGGCGATGTCCTCATCAAAGACAGGGGGCACAGGCTTGGAAATGGAATAAGAAAGCGGTTAAAAAACGCACATACGCAAGTACTTTAAAAGACCTCGACGGCCACAAAACGTCAAGGTATGACAATTAAACCAATCCGTTTACATGGCCCCTGCTGGCCCAGGTCAAAATTCAGGGATCGGCGGTTGGCACGGGAGGGACCACCTCTTCTTCAAACAGGCTGGCCAGCGCTGTGCCAGGCGCCTCCACCGCCTCCATCAGCTTCGCGACCTTTGCATCGGCCTCCTCGTCATCTTTCGGCAAGACGTAGCCATCGCTAACAGCCTCGAGGTTGACGGCGTAGTGCGAGGAAACGACGGCCAGGGCGCGCTTGACACCAGTGTGCAACGCCCCCTGGAGCCTCTCGTGGACATGACCGCTCAACGCAATCAGGTGGCTCCTAAGGGAGCTGGCTGATTGGACCCCCTCGACCTCCAGAGCCTTACAGGCGGTTCGGGCGACGCTGCGCAGAGCCTCGTGCTCCTGGACTTCAACGTCCAGCGCCGCTTACGCTGCGACGGAGGCCTCAGCCGCCTGGGATGCCTCTTTCTCCAGACCTACACCACGACAAAGAGTCAGGGGTCGAACGCAAACCAGAGCAAACGGAACAAGGAGCGCGGTTCAGCGGAACTTACCCTCGGCTTTGTTCTTCCAGGCTAAAGCCTTGACTCGAGAGGCCTCGGCCGCCTTTGGTAGCCTCTCTCGCCAAATCGACTTTCGTCACCGATGTTCACTGCTCAGTGCCCACCTGCCGGTGGTGACCTTGGCAGAGGCCATTGCTTCTTGGGCCCGGACTTGAGGGAATCCTGCTCCTCCTCCAGCTCCTTGATCTTCGCCACCAAAGGGCAGACCGCTCCTTAGCCATGGCCACCTCGGCCTTGAGTCGACACAATGAAGGCGAGGTCCTCCACTTCAAAGACTCCGCACCGACAACAGCTCCCGGGCATCGGCAAGCAGGCCCTTTGCCACGGAATCGCTCCCGGACTCCCATCTCCTTCAGAGGGAACAACGATTTCCCAAGGGACCGAGTCTCGAGCTCCCGAGATGCAAAGACGACGCCAAACACCGCAAGGGGGCTCGGAGAAAAAACAACGCGACACGAGAAAGGGAAGTGCGCACTGGTAACACCGGCAGGTCCTTTGCATAATAGACATCATTGTCAGATCGATCGCACCGCCAGGTTATGGTATTGCTCGAGGGTGTCCCAATACCCTAAGAACGTCCTCAAGGGCAAACACAGGCTTCCCTCGTGGTCGGCCCGGTTTCCCCATGCAACACGCGGGTGATTCCACCCACGGGGCTCGGTCGGACCCGGACAAGGACCGAACTCCCCTCGGCAGAGTTGGGACCGGCGCTCATGCTCTGCAGTCTGGCCGCCTCGGCGTCCGCCGCCTCCTTCCCCAGAAGAATCTCGACGAGATCGTTCAACCGGGCGGTGCCGAAGC
The DNA here is from genome assembly GCA_904845875.1 of Miscanthus lutarioriparius. NCBI lineage: Eukaryota > Viridiplantae > Streptophyta > Magnoliopsida > Poales > Poaceae > Miscanthus > Miscanthus lutarioriparius. The sequence continues at coordinate 114,933,743 of CAJGYO010000002.1, forward strand.
CCACCCCGCCTCTGTCCCAACCGCCTTGGCCTCAACGGGCCCGGTGGGCTCAGGCCTCTGCCATCTCTATCTCGGTGGCGGCATCCACTGCCCTGGCCTCGAAAGCCTTGGGGGCTCTGGCCTCATCCCCGATGGCCTAACAGTGGTGGACGCCTCGGCCTCATTCGCCTAAGACCCACGACCTCGGCTGGCGCGGGACTCGCCCTCCCTCGCTGCCTTCGTGGCCACCTCGGCGCTTTTTCCTTGAGCAAATGGCTCTCCCGGGCGGCCCGCCCGGGACGCCACAGCTTATGTCAAGACGCCACCGGCGCCCGCCACCGATGAGCGGTGGAGCTGGTGCTCACCTTAAGCACCTTATGGGGCGCCAAGGCAGATTCCTCCACCCGGCGCTTCTGGCTAGAAACAAAGGCGTTCCTAAAGGTCAGCGTACGACCAGGGGGCAAGCAGGAAATACTACAAACTCCGCCAAAAAATAGACTTACCGCGAATGAGGAAGCAATCGCTTCTGCATAGCGTCCCTCCTCTGCAACGGCGGTGGTGGCGGTGGTAGCACGGCTTATATCCGCCCGGTACGGCTGGTCTCCGCCAACCCCGCACCACTTCTCGATCGTCCAAGAAGACGATTGAGCCGCCCAGCATCGCTTGCTCCACCTCCTCCGCCGAGCCCACTGGTCGACAAAGACGTGTCTCGGGCGTGTCATCCTCGACAATGAGACGGGTGTCTACCAGAGACACCCGGGCGCCACCTCCGAACGCTTCGGGAGGTGGTCCAGGTACCTTCCTTCCTTGATCAAGCGCTTAACGTCGCCGGAGGAACCCGACACCGACATCGAGGGAGACGACTCCAACGGAGACCGTCGAGCCTCATGTTGCGGTGGCGTGCGGCCCAACTTTTTTGCGCTCAAGGATCCTCTTCGTGCGCGCTTTGCCACCTTGGTGTCTTTCTTCTTCTTCGCTCCTCGGCGACGCCCTATTCATGGCTCGCCATCAAGGGGCGTCCTCGTGAACGGGCGGCGGGAGCTTCGCACGCCCCTTATCCCTGCGCAGAAATGACGAAATAAGGCAACGGCGAAAAAGCAATAAGCAAGAAGGCCACAAGGCCTCGGCAACACCCAACTTACCGGAAATGTACCCCACGACAAAGATCGAACGGCAAAGAAGCCATCAATCTTCGGTTTCCATCCACCGCCTCCCTTACCCGACGTAGGATCTCCTCACCAAGAAGGGCGGCGGCGGACATCTTGATGCCTTCGATCAAATTGCGCGGGGTCATCTCGAACAGGCGCCGTCGCCGAGCCATCAGCGGCAACACCCTCCGGCGGTGAAAAGCCGCCATGACCATGGCCGCCAGAAGGCCGCAATCACGCAGCTTCCCTGTGGCCCTCAGAGCGGTTCCACCTAGGCCGATCGGGCTTGATGACGCCAGACCCCCACTTCTCCTACCGACTCTCCACAACCCGCCGGTGTAAGGGGAAGCCCACCATCGTCGTTACGTGGGTAGAACCAAATTGTCATACCAACGATGGTTGGATGATACCAAATGGCTGGGATGTAGAGGTGTCGCCGGTCTTGGCGCACTGAAGGGTGCAAACACGGCCCTCGCCGCCTTCGAGCCCCCTTCGCCTCGCCGACTTGGTGGAAAAACCGCCCCGAAACAAATGGAGCCACAGCCCCCGGTGGGGAGCGATCTCAGTACTTTCGCAAACGGCGACAAAGATGGCCGCCTGTGCGATGGAGTTGAGGCTGAAGTTGTGGAGCTCCACGCCATAGTAGTGCGGGAGCGCCCGCATAAACTGGTCCGCCGGCAAGCCGAGGCCTCGCTCGTGGAACACGACGAAGCTCACCACGTAGCCATCACGTGGCCTCGGCTCCGACTCATTCCCGGAGCAATCCACTCCGCTCGTCCGAATCGGTGATCGGGCGAGGAGACCGGCGTCCACCAAATGATCGCAGCTTCTCCACGGTGACATCGACCGCCTCGTGGATCCGCCGGGAGAATGACAGACCGCCACCATTGCGCTGGCGGTGGAGGACGCCACTACGGCGGTAAATCTCTCTCTCTCTTTTCAACGATCTCTCGCCCTTCTTCTCCCGGCGCTTACGCTCTCAAAGAACGGCTTGAAGCGGCGAAAGCAAATGCGGCAAGGTAAGGAGGGAGGGCGAGGCTCTTTACGATTTATGCAGGGTAAGATGAAACCGTCAAGCGACGAAATCGGGAAGTTTCCCTCGATCCGGCGCATATAATCCAGATCCGATATCTCCACCCACGTGCCCACCTTCTCCACATTTAATCGCGCAGACGGTTATGTCCCATCCACTGACACCATGTCGTGCAGCAACGGCAGCTCCCGAGAAGACCGCCTCAAAAGACGCGCCGGGCGTTGTTAGCCGATGGAAGGGAAATACCCCCCAGCCGATTCCTTCCGAGCTAAGGAACCGGGCACCGAGCCCGCTACGGTCCAGAGGTTCGAAGGCTGGGCCATTTATGGTCTCGACAGCCGCCTTAGGACGACAGAGTCAGGGACAACTATGGGCGAGCCCGTACATGGCCGAGGCCCAGGCAAGCGATTGCTTGGGATGCCCCAAGTCATGTCTGAGACCAGCAGGAGTTCTCTAAAGGGGATCCCACCGTAGGGAGGCACCGAGCCCCTAGGGCCAATCGAACGGCCCTGGCACCCGCTAGAGAAGCCTTCCGGTACTTTGTTGGAGCGCATCTCTGGACCACTAGCCGACCCCTATCGAATGGGGCACGGGCCTCCACTCGGACTTACCCGATAAAAGCTCACCGGAAATGTCACCGCTCGCGCCCACCGAGGGTAGCTCTGGCATATTCCACCCCCTTCCGAGCGAAAAGGGAAGCGCGAGGGTCGTACAAAAAGCCGGGGAACTCCCCGATCGCCTCTCGCTCCGCGTGGAGGCTCGGGGCTCTTCCTGCAACCTTGCCGAGACCCAGTGGCCCAGGCTCGCACGCCAAGGGCTCGGCAAACAACCCCTCCTTCCGAGCGAAAGGGATGCGCGAGAGGTCGTGCAAAAAAGCTAGGGGACCTCCCGATCGCCCTCTCGCCACGTCAGGAGGCTCGGGGCTCTTCCCCGCAAACCTTGCCGAGACCAGGGGGCCTAGGCTCGCACGCCAAGGGCTCGGCAAACAACCCCTCCTTCCGAGCGAAAAGGGATGCGCGAGGGTCGCATAAAAGCTGGGGAACTCCCGACGCCTCTCACTACGTGCATGGAGGCTCGGGGCTCTCTACTGCAAACCTTGCCGAGAAGTACACCCCGAGGATCGGAAAAACATGACGAAAAAAGGCACCGAGCCCGCTTCTAGCCTAGAGGTTCAAGGTCAAGCCGTTTATGGTCTCGACAGCCGCCTCAGGACGATAGAGTCGGGGACAACTATGGGCGAGCCCAGACATGGCCGAGGCCCAGGCAAGCGATTGCTTGGGATGCCCTGAGTCGTGTCCAAGACCAGCAGGAGTTCTCTAAGGGGGATCCCACCGTAGGGAGGCACCGAGCCCCTAGGGCCAATCGAACGGCCCTGGCACCCGCTAGAGAAGCCTTTTGGTACTTTTTTGGAGCGTGTCTCGGGACCACTAGCCGACCCCTATCGAATGGGGCACGGGCCTCTACTCGGACTTACCCGATAAAAGCTCACCGGAAATGTCATCGCTCGCGCCCACCGAGAGTAGCCTAGCATGTTCCACCCCTCCTTCCGAGCGAAAAGGAAGCGCGAGGGTCGTACAAAAAGCCAGGGGAACTCCTGATCGCCCTCTCGCTCCGCGCGGAGGCTCGGGGGCTCTTCCTACAAACTTGACGAGACCCAGCGGCCTAGGCTCACACGCGAAGGGCTCGGCAAACAACCCCTCCTTCCGAGCGAAAAGGAAGCGCGAGGGTCATACAAAAAGCTAGAAGAACTCCTGACCGCCCTCTCGCTCCGTGCGAAGGCTCGGGGGCTCTTCCTACAAACCTTGCTGAGACCCAACGACCTAGGATCGCACGCAAGGGCTCGGTAGGCTCGGGTGCTCCTCCTGCACCCCAAACAAGCGACCCGAGCTCGCTCTCACGGGTCAAGCAAATGTGATAGAGCGCCTTACTCAACGAAGAAAAAGCCCCTAAAGGAGTAAACTCACTCCTCTAGGGCCTCGGGGTCTACACCCGGCGGGTGCACTCGCGCGCACCTACTAGAATCGCGAGTATAAAACAAACCCGACAAAAGCCACTGAGAAACAAAAGTCCCGAAAAAACCTCGGGGAGAGTATCCCACACTCTCGCCCGAGGCTCGGGGGCTACTGTCGGATACCAGAAAATGGGGTACCCCAAGCAAAGATCGAGAAACTGCTTAGACCCTAAAAACAGAACCAACAGAATAAACAAACGAGGTCTCGGCCGAAATCTCCGATTTGCCCGAGACCCCGTCGCCGAGCCCCAACAGAAGCAAACACTTCTTCCGACTCACCCGAGACCGCCTCGCCGAGGCCCCCGCGTCGAGGCCCCCTCGTCCGGGGCCTCGGAAGAGGTGCTGATTCTCCGATTCGCGCGAGGCCGGCTCGGCACCAACCCCGTGACCGCCTTTTTGACCAAACTGCTCTGACCGAACGTCACATCCAGGCGCCCAACCACTCCGACAGACGCACGATGGCACAGAACGGTGAAGTGACCAGCTACACGCCGGTCGCGTCAACCCCCTGCCATCTGAGACGGCACAGAGCAGGGGTTACCGACCACTGTGCTGCCTAACTCCTGCACCAAGGACATCGCAACGTGGGGAGTCAGAACGGGTTCCTATAGCCTCGGAATCATCGGACCGACCACTCCGTCTAGCTTTGAGCCCCCTCGCCGGTGGCCTCGGATTCACCGATCTTACTATGCCGTCCGTCCGCCTCACCCGAGACCCCTCGGAAGGGCCTCGGACGAATCGGCCTTCGCCTCCGCCCGAGGCCGGGCTCGTTCCACAACCTCGTCGCCTCCGCCTCAAAAGTCTCTCCGGCAGTCATCACATCCGATTACGCGCTCGGCCGCACCCACTACGTAAGCCACGATCGGCGGTCTTGCCGCAACCGGAGAGACGGGACAACGGTCGATCACCTTTTTACCATCCCTCATCGACAACACAGTATCAGATCCTGTAGGCGCACATCTCGCACTATTCCGCGATGGTCAGCCGAGACCCAGATCCGCACTGGTCACTTCTCGCCCTCGCAGACGCAGCAGAGCCTCGCTTGACAGCGAGCCTCGGCAACAGGCCTCGGCACGACAGTTCTCGCACGACGACCGCTCACGAAGGCCGCCGAGCCTCTGCAATCCACCAAGTCAATAAATGCGCAGCATGTTACTTGCAGTGAAGACCATACCGATTAGACATCTACGGGAACTCCCACGACAACGCCATGCTGCTCCGGGAGTAAATACGTCATCGAATAGTCCTTGCTTCACGTGTAGCTCTCTTATGTACTCCTGGTTTCCTCCCTGCGGCTATAAAAGGAGGCAGCCAGGACCGTTTCCAGGACGACGGATAGAATCAGAGATACTCGCACGAACAACACGCCTCGTTCTGTAATTTCATATCACCTCCCCTCACAGAGATCTAGGACGAACTCCCTCTCTCGCCTAGCTTGTAACCCCCTACTACGAGCACCCCGGTGCAAGGAATACAAGAACACCTTCTCAGACTGGACGTAGGGCATCCATTGCCCGAACTAGTATAAACCTTGTGTCTCTTTGCATCTCCATCCGGAATTGGGAGCACGCAGCACAAATTCACTAGTCGGTTAAGGAGCCCCGGTTCCGAAACACCGACAGATGAACAGACTGAAAGAGTCAATCAAGTGCTTGAAGATATGTTAAGGTGTTGTGTCCTTAATTATTCCAACAAGTGGGACGAATGCTTACCTTTGGTCGAGTTCTCATATAACAATAGTTATTAGGAAAGCATTAGAATGGCTCCATTTGAAGCACTCTATGGTCGTAGATGCAGAACATCGTTGAGTTGGTCGAAGCCCGGAGAAAGAAGATTCTTTAGAGTTGACCTTGTGAAAGAAACCGAAGACAAGGTTAGGCAAATACAGAGTAACTTGAGGATAGCTCAGTCACGCCAAAAGAGTTATGCAGATAGACGACGGAGACCATTGGTGTTTAACAAAGGAGATTTTGTATATCTGAAAGTGTCACCAATGAAAGGAGTTACCCGTTTTGGTGTTAAAGGCAAGTTGACACCCCGATATATTGGACCATTTCAAATTTTAGAGAGATATGGAAAAGTGGCCTATCGCTTGAAATTACCAGAACATTTATCAGCTGTACATGATGTGTTCCATGTGTCTCAGTTGAAGAAGTGTCTCCGAGTGCCTGAGCAGAATGTTGAAGTTGAAGGAGTGGAACTTGAACCAGATCTGACTTATTCAGAATATCCTATCCGAGAGTTGGATCAGAAAGATCGTGTTACTCGAAGGAGGACAATAAAGTTCTACAAGATACAATAGAATCAACATTCAGAAGAGGAGGCTACTTGGAAATCAGAAGATTTCTTGTTAGAAAAGTTTCCAGAATTTCTTGCGTCATTATAGAAAAGAGTACTGTTAGTTGAGCTCGGTCGTTACAAATTGTGTTTTGTAAAGGAACCTCAGTTGTTTTATGGATGAGAATTGGATGTTTTTGGATTGACACATTTCCTTTTCCATTACTTACCCTATGGCTTTGAATCTCGGGGCGATATTTCTTTTAGGGGGAAGGATTGTAACACCCTGGGTGTTTAAGTATTAAAAACTGGACATATCATCATATGCATTGCAAGGCATTGGTCATATTGCAAACTTTGTTATGCATTCACTAAAACAAGTTTACATTTATGTTATAAGTATTGCTTGGTATTGTTTGAATCAAGTTTGAAATTTTTGTATTGATTTGAAATTCCGAAAACCCTGATTTTCAATATTTAAATCCGACCCTGAAAACCCATTTCAAAATCGAAGCACATTTTGGGGTTGACTCTTAAAGCAAAGTTGTAGAGCTTGTCGAGTTGTACAAAGTTTGTTTTTGAAGTTTTTCAAGTTGTTTAGTAAAATTTGAAGTTATTTAAAAAGGCGAAATTCTTTAAATATCCCCGCTTTGAATTCAAAAGTTCATTTCAAAATGTAGTCAAAATTTGGGTATGGTTTCAAAAGCAAAGTTGTAGAGCTCTTGATTTTGAACAACTTTTGTTTTTGGAGAATTTTGAGTTGTTATGAAAATTTGGGAGTAATTTGTGAAATTTGGCGAATGACAATTCTGTAATTTCGATGAACAGTGTTCACCGCTTGAGCTACACCGCCGGCGAGCTTCGGTTTGCTTCCAGTCACACACGTGGCCGTCTGGGCGTCGCGTTGGCATGGTGAAGGCTTCCACGTGGCTTCTTTGCGCTTCCTTGGTCGCGTTATAAGCCAGCCACTGTCGCCGTTCTTCGCTTTCTCTTCTCCTCTGTTTTTCCAGTCACCGCCGCCGCTGCTCAGTTGAGCCCTCGCCGTCGAACCAGCGCCTGCGCCGTCATGGCATAGCGCTAGATAGCTTTGCTTACTCCTTGCGCACCCAGTCAGCTAGCTCTGGTCGATTGATTTCGCCATGAGTTCGTCGTTCATCGCTTTCTTCCTCGCGGCCGGCAACCTCACCCAAGATTCTATTTCACCGCGGCCAGCCTACTCCGGTGAGACGTTGGCCTTGATCGGTGTACCTACGGCTTCGTATTGATGCTGTGGTGCTTAATCCTGTGTTGCTTGCTCGTTTTGATCACTACAGTCGCCGGTTCTTCCTCACCGACGATCTTTGCTCCGCCGTGATCACCGTGGTCGTCGTCACGCCTCTCCGTTGCATCTCCGACCTCTCTCCTTGCTTCAACACGTTTGGGGTGAGCTACTAGTGCTTTCTAGATCCTTTGTTTTAGCTCTACTGGTTTCACGTCGCCGGCGTAGTGCTGCCGTGCCACCGCGTCCGCCATGGCCGTCGTCGAGCTAGTATAGGGCCGTAATCAGTACAGGTAGGGACGTCAATCGATGCGCCTAGTCTTGGTGATCGTTTTGGTACTTTGGCCGTCGCCGTTGGACTCACCGTCGACGAGTTTACGTCGGTCAGCGCCGTCGCCGTCGTGGTCAAACGCGCGAGGTTAGGGATGACAGGTGGGACCCGATGTCAGTGACACAGCGTTTAAATTGGATTTTTTCTATTTTCAGAATTGAATGAATAGTATCTATTTTTGTTATTTTTGTGTAGATTTATTTAGAGCTCCAAAAATTCTGAAAATTTTTGTGTGACTTCTCAGTGATGTGTATTATTTAGGAACAATATGAAATGTTGATTTTCAGTACTTTTTGAATGTGATAAAAATTGCTCAATTAATTAATAAATAAGTTTTCAGGATTTTCCTAGGCTTATTTATGTATTCAAAAATTATGAAAATTATTTTTCCACTTAGTTTTCATGTGGTGAGCATTTACAAAAATTTTGAGCTCAATTGGAACAATTTGATTTATTTCATAATTATTAATTAATAAATTAATTCTTAAAAGCGAATAGTAACCTTTAGTGATTTATGTTTTGTTTGAGTTTTTGATTAAGTAATGTCCTTGGGTCATTAGTTGGTGATGATCCTTGGCAATTGTTGTGAGTGTTGCGAAAATTGTTTAGTTAGTTTAACTTGTAACTGTACCGCGAAGGAAAGTTGTATTCAAGTTGTTAATTTTGCATCCATCATCGAGCATCATGTTTCGTATTCCGCATCATGTTAAACATGGCATTGTTACTACGTGTAGTGAACGAAGGTGAACACATGGTAGTTAATCAAGTAGTTGAGGAAGTTGATCCGTCAGTGGTGGTTGGTGTTGATATCGGTGGAACGACTCCGGACCCGGACTTTTCCGTCAACGAAGGCAAGCCCCGGATGCATACAACCCTACCTTGTATTTTACAAATTAATTTCGCTTTTGCTTCTTTTTACTATATTAAGTGATTAGGAGTCAAGTGAAAACCAAATTGGTACGTTACCAACCTTGTTATTCCATATTTACCATATTACTAGTTTTAAATTCGTATATGCTTAGTTTTGCTTAGCTATGCTTAGAACAATGAAAGTCGGGTGATTACCTGTCACCTGCGAACTTTAAATGGAACTTTGGTTAATTATGTTAACATGTGATATGGGAATGTGGAGTAATAAATCTAGACCGGGTGGACTCGGTGTGTGAGAGCCACAAGACATGGAGGTCTTGTGAGTGGGTTCTTTCCGCCTGTGTCGATTAAGGTCCGTCCGTTGTTGAATTGCATGAGGTGAGATTTTGTAGTACTAACCACATACTCCGCTAAGCCTTAACTTGGCTATTCTATTACGAGAATGGCTACTCGCGCACTAGGAGTGGAGAGATGGCGGGAATAGCGTGTACCCATGTGGCAATAGGCTGGATTGGTGGAGTACTATATTCTCGGGTGGCGCGGGCCCGTTCTTGTTTAGAGGATCCGAGGGTAGGTTGATATATATAAGTCGGGGACCTGCATATGACGTGTGGTCTGGAATTCCCAGCTGGGTTTTTAATTGGTTTGAATCGTCGTTGCTCCTCGGTTATGGAGACTCAACTCACTGTTCATCATCGTAGTAATTAATAACTGGAACTTGAGGATGGTCTGTGAAGGTGTTGGTTATGAAGTTTCATGATCTCATTACGGATCGTGTGAGCTTTGTATATGAGTTTATGAAGTTTTAAATGTTGATGTAAAGAATTTTATTAAAAAGTTTTTACGCAAAAGAACTTTGATTATTGCTAAAGTCATACCTTGAATCCCCGAGCCTGCATTCATAAGTTCTATCAGTTTTTATTTTCGGTTAAGTCTTGTTGAGTACTTTTATACTTAGGGTTCGTTGACCCTTGTTGCAGGTGAGGTTCATGAGCAGATCTGTTTTGGATCGTGCTGCATGACTGTTGTTCAGTGCGATGACGATAATTAAATGTGTGGCTCTTGGGCATGGCAGCTTATGTTGTGTGTTTTGTAATATATTATAATGACACTCCACTATTTTGGTTTGTATTAATATCAAACTTAGTTGTATGGTTTGAAACAACTGTTTTGTAAATTAAGTTATTGTAAGACTTCCGTTGTTTTTACTCTGATGTGTCTATTTGAATAAACTGTTGTAATACTACAATGACTCTGTAATGTGATTCTGCTCAGAAATTGTGGATGATTCGGGGTTTCCCGAGGACACCCGACAGCCTTCTTAAGTTATCGGGAACGTATGCATAGATGTCAAAGGTCGTTGGACAGTGACAGGCGCATGTGGACCCTATAATTTAGGAGGTTCTGCCACACTTATTTTCGGATGGTTCAAGTTTTGAGCCCTTAGACTTTTTGAATTGCTTCGCCCTCGCACATTTTTGCAGGGTCAAAGTTTTGATCCGTTAGGCTTTTATGATTGGTTCACCCTCTCGTATTTTTGGAGGGTCAAAATTTTGAGCCCTTATACTTTTTTGGTTGCTTCGCCCTCGTGTATTTTTAGAGGGTCGAAGTTTTAAACCTTTAGACATTTTGGATTGCTTTTCCCTCGCGTATTTCGGAGTTTGAAGTTTTGAGCCCTTAAGCTTTTCGGTTTGCCTCGCCCTCGCATATTTTCGAAGGGTTAAAGTTTTGAGGGCTTTTCAGATTCACGATTTGGAGGTCATGCGGGTCCCGTCGATCTAGTGCGAGACGATAGGATTTGAGTGACAGACACAGATTAGTGATGTGTAATGCCAGTTCGGAAAGGGATAAGCTCATAACTACTTCCTTTAACCACCCAGGAATCCCGGCCTCCTCAGCCCTTCTGCTACGGTTCACTTTTTACTTTTCTTTTTTTCGTTTTTTAGCTTTTTTTCTTTCTTTTCTTTTTCTCCTCTGCGCTACGTCCCCTGTTCTTTTTCCTTTTTTCCTTTTTTGTTTTTTTGCTTCTTCGGGCTTCGACTGCTGTTTGGTGCCGTACAATCTTTTTATCCCCTACGCTCGCGCAGCGGAGCGCGTGAATCAGCCTTGTGTATAAAAATATGTACTGAAGTTTCAGGCACGCGACGTGCAGTGCTTGGCTGCTGGTGTGCTTATAGCTGCCGAAAAGATATAAAATCCAAAGTAAAATTTTCTAAAATAGCTTCCTAAGTAAAAGTTCCAAAAATAACTGTGGAAAGAGAAAAAGTTATTCGGATAGACATCTATCACATTATACTTTTTTTTTGCGCATTTATATTTTGTTCGTGAAAGCCAATTCTTCACTTTCGAGAACCATGAGAATAGATTTATGACCGACTATCATACAGGCTTGGATAGTCATCTTTAATTAATATATGTGTTTCTTTGCTTCTTGCTGCTTCTCAAATAGTATATGTTTGAAAATTATTACCTCAAAAGTTCCAAGGTAACGAACTAATAATGAATACAGGCAGAAACTGCTTATGTGCAGATTTAAACATAAGGAATACAAAACTAGAATTTGGGATAATGAGAGGCATGAGAGATTGTCGCAAACCATGAGATGTTTATCAAGTCAGCTCGGTGTGAGCGGTACGCCGGTACGTGTGCCGCGTGCGGCAAGTAAAGAGCGCTTTTAAAAGCTGCAACATGAATTCGGAGTCGATGTAATTGTCTCATTATGCAGTTGACGTGGTTGGGTTCCAGCGAAACAAGTAGCCCGAACTTAATCAGGCACTTCTAGCGTCCGGACGAACGTCCGTGTTTGACACCCGTGGCTACAGTCCGTTTCTGCGTCTGAAGCTGCTGTCCCTAGGAAACTGCGCCTCCACTTCGTGCCTCTATCCGGATTGCCCGCGCCCCCTCCGCTTTCCGCCGGCACCCCCTGCGCTTGCCGCTCGCGCATGTCGCGTGGGAACCGTTTGTGCCCCTGCCGCCATCGCCCTCCGCTTCTGGTGGCCGCTGCCGAGCAGCGCTCCAACCCTCCGCTCCCCCACAAGCATACACAACACCCAAGCAGCTGCAGCAGGTTGTTGTGGCAGGGTGGGTCACATTGCAACATGTGCAACATCCTGATATACTTTTGAAACATTCAGATAAAACACTTACAACATACGTACAAAACAACAGAAACATTTGCAACATACGTATGAAACACTTGCAAAACACTTGGAAACTCTTGAAAAAAAACCATTACAAATATACGTAACATCCAGATAAAACACTTGCAACATATGTGTGAAACATATGCAACATTCAGATAAAACACTTATAACGAACATATGAAAAAACAGATGAAACATTTGAAACAAACACTTGAAACATACATGTATAGCCATTACAACATGTGCAATATCACGATCTACTTTTGCAACATCAAGATGAAACACTTGCAACATCAAGATGAAACACCTGAAACACTTGAAACATAAACTTACAACATGCGTTGGGCAAATGTCACCTTGCTACTTGGACGAGGTACCCGAGCAGTGCAGCGCGGGCACGCCGGCGAAGGAGAGCGCCGTGACGGCCAGGAGCTTCCACACGCCGAGGTCGAAGTCCCTACCAGAGAGGTCTACGTCGTCCCCCGCACCGCCGAAGACGTCTGACTCATCGATCATGCCAGCGTCGACAAGGTTCTGTAGGAGTGGGCGCAGCATGGCGGCAGATGTGGTAAGCAACGGCGAGGCGGAGTGGAGCGGGCACCGACGAGGTTCTATAGGAGGAGTGGACGGGGCGTGGCTGCAGAAGCTGCACGCTGTGGCGACGCGGAGTGGGGCGGACATCCAATGCAGTGAAGCCGTGACGAGCGAAAGAGAATGGAGATTTCTATCGGAGGGATTTTGTTGCGGGGTAGAGATAGAGGAGAGAGCGTAGAGGAAAGTAGGTCGATTGCCTATAGGGTCCGATCGCTATGTAGGCCCAGGAATAGAGCCGTCCGGATGCAATCATAGCATTACCGAACTTTTGCACGTTGGTGACTTACCCGTGACGTGAGAGTTCGCACTTTGCTTAACAAGAAAACAAAGGTGTTGAAGCCTAACTATCAACGGTTTGGCCTTATGTAAAGATATACATGTACTTGCGGGGGTTTCAGAGCCTGCAGGTGACAAACCTTTCGGCATATTGCCAGCTGGAAAATAATTATATGAATTGGTGATACGAAAAATCATATATAAAACAGCTAAATGCGAATATTAAAATATGTCGATCAAATCCCTTTTGTGGTTTATACCAAAGTGCGAATGATGGACTTATCTGGGCTGTACAAATGAATGAAGAATCAACACCGCCTTGGTCATAAGTCATAACTAAAAGATGGAGGTCAGCTGGGATACGGTACAAATGAAACTTAACTTCACTTGCTCAGAGCAGCTTCCACGTAGCCACAAAGATGAATGCATTATAATCTTTGTGCTTGACTTCAGACAATCACACCTTGGTCACCAGGAGACGAGAAAAAAAAACATTGTCCAATATACATTGTACGGACCTAGTAACTCAACACGAGCTAGTTACATAAACAAGTGACAGTGTCTGACGACAACAGAAGATTTGTACAAACTTATGTTCGCCTGTCAGCGACTAACAATCATATTATAGCTTTATAGGCACCAAAAAGCACTTTACATTCACGATTACATCTCCCTTCAGTACTCGCCGTTATGGACAGCGCCTCGTGCCGGTTTGCCGTCGCCATCCCCATCCTCCACCTTGGCGATGGCAGACTCGGCGGCGAGCGCCTTGGCCGTGTCGTAGGACGCGTGCAGACCAACGAAGAGGTAGTAAACCAGCAGCGCGGCCGTCCAGATCCCGAACCGCATGAACGACTTGGAGTCGATGGAGCCCAGGAGGAAGACGTTGATGGCGATGGACGCCGACGGCAGCCACGGCACCAGCGGCACGCCCCACAGCTTGGGCGCCCTGGCCTGCGGCACGAACGCCCACAGGCACACCGTCGACACGAACCACGCGGGCACCGTCACCGCGTACGGCACCCACCCGTTGACGTTCACCCCCCAGCACGTCGCCGTCGCCACCGACGTGGCCAGGATGGCGACGATGCACGCCGCCAGCTTGTTCCGGTTGACGACCGTGGTCTCCCCGGCGACATAGTAGCGGCGGACCAGCAGCGCGACGGCGACGAGCATGAAGATGAAGAGCGTGGAGATGGAGAGCAGGTTGGAGAGGATGTTGAGGTTGGTGAAGAAGGCGATGATGGCGGTGGCGACGAGCATGACGACGGTGGCGTTCACGGGCGTCCCCGTGCGCGGGTGCACCTGCGCGAGCCACGGCGGCATCATGTGCGTCCGGGCGATGTGCGTGAGGTACCGCGCCTGGCCGACGGCGCTGACGAGCAGCACGGTGGTCATCCCCTTGAGCGCGCCGAAGGCGACGATGTACTTGGCCCAGTCCATGCCCCTGGCCGAGAACGCCACGGAGAAGGGCGCGTCGGCGTCGATGGACGAGTACGGCTGCATCAGGCAGAGTGTGACGGCGAGCACGCAGTAGAGCGCGGTGGTGAGCGTCATGGCGCCCACGAGCCCGATGGGGATGTCGCGCGCCGGGTTCTTGGTCTCCTCCGCCATGGTGCTCACGGCGTCGAAGCCGATGTAGGCGAAGAAGAGCACGGCGGACGCCGAGAAGATGCCGCGGACGCCGAAGGGCATGAAGTCCCGCATGTTGGCGGCGTCGGCCTTGGTGAGCCCAGCCACGATGATGAAGATGATCACGGCGATGTGGACGATGGAGAGGACGTAGTTGAAGCGGGAGGTGCCCTTGGTGCTGACCACGGCGAAGATGCAGACGAGCGCGATGACGACCACGGCGATCGGGTCCAGCTCCGAGTAGTTGGCGTCGAGCCCCGACGCGTGGATGCGGAAGTCGCTGGGCTGGTGGTTCAGCAGAGTGGCGAAGTAGGACGTCCAGGCGCGCGCCACGGCCGCGCCGCCGATGCAGTACTCCAGCAGGATGTTGCCCGCCGCCACGAACGCCATGAAGTCGCCGAGCTCCACCCGCAAGTAGGCGAACGATCCACCTGCCATTCGACAGCAACGCACGCATTTTCACGATTTTCAGTTAGTTCTCCAACGGAGAAATCATTGCCAGTTCGGACTAGTTCCATCCAACACATCCTATACCTTGCTAAAACTGCATGGTTTTCAGACTGGAAACAAAGAATTCACAGGCTTGCTAAAACTATTGTACTGTTTTCTCATGGAGTAAAAGAGATGATTTTTATTTTGCAACCAAGAGTCGATCATGATTAATTTCTAGATGGCGATTAATATACTATATTGGTCAAACATTTTGCATAGTTTTCATGTAACGATGCACGACCCACACTGAAATTTGGGTGCTGAAGATTGCAACAGTGGTGTGCTGGAAGATTTTTTTTTTACTTGTTTGAAAAACCTTTTCCAAATTAAAGCATGTTTTTTTGTGTGTGTTAAAAAAGAACTTGTTTGTGCCTCTACAAGGAGAAACTTGTTGCAGGAATTGAAGAAATGGTCGATATTCAGGCGGGCCGCGGGCATGCCGAAGCATGCATATGGCATTTTCCATGGGACAAACTGAAGCAGCACTTTAATTTCTCCTGCTGAAATGGCCAGACTAGAGCCAAGTCAACCGCAACATGCTAGTGAAAAAGGATTTTATGTACTGGTGAAGTTCTTTTTAGAATTTAGTCACCTAATGACACGCCCAGTTGAAATGAAAGGATTAATAGCCGGACGGGTACACTCATGCTACTGACGCAGAAAAATAATCAGCCTGTTCGGAAGGCCGTATCGTATCGTGGATTATTTACTGCTGGCTGATTTGGTGTGAGAGGAAAACACTGTTCCCGGCTGGAAATTTACGATCGTTTACGAGCAAGCGAACATGCTGACGAACGATGCAGCCGCCAAGCCAACCAAATACGTTAACTGTCCAATCTTTCTGCATCAAGAAACACATTGTCTAGTCCCAATTTTTTTGCAATTTGGTCTCTCTTTTTTAAAGAAAATTTACGTTTGGCCTCTGAAAGATGTAAACTCATCTTTGGACCCTAGGGGTCGGCGCCAGGACTCATAACTCTGAGGTAACACGTCTCGGCGCTACATATCTTGGCTCCAAGGTGTCTGGCCATGCACAGCAGGGCATCATAGGTGGCGTTGACGTGGCCGGTACCTCGGAGCCACAGATCTTGGCTTCGAACTCGGCGCCAAGATCTGTGGCTCCGACCTCGGAGCCGTGGATCTCGGCTCCGAGCTCGGAGCCATGGATCCTCTCGCCGAGCATGGATTCGAAACCCACGACCAAATTTCCCTTGCCGAGGCTGCTTTCATTTCTTCCTTCTCCCTTTCGGGTTCTCTCTCTCCCTAACCCGCCCAAACTGTTGAATCGACGAATTTGACCTTGGATACTTGGATTTGATCCATACATCTTCGCGAGTAAGGTATCCTCTCTCCCCTTATCATTTTTTACGCATTGATTTGGTATATATTACGTCTATTTTGCAACCCTAGATACGTTATTACCTAATGTTTGAAGTGATTTTTTATTTTTTGTATTATGTAACGGTAGGATGCCAAAACGTGGTAAAGCTAGTAAGTCAAGGTAATCTCTTATCATCGTGTTATATTATGTTTTCATTTATGTGCAACAAATGGAAAAACCCTAGGTTTAGGGTTTAATGTTCATTGCTTTCAGTTCATAGAACAAATTTGGTTCAATTGTAGTTATGGCCGGATGGCCAAAAATACCTTCGATCCATTGCCTCTGCCTAGTGGTGTTCTAGTGCCCATGTGCTGGTGCGGTGATCCTTGTAAGATAGCCAAGTCCGATGAAGAGGACATGTATAGACAGAGGTATTGGATGTGTGCCAATTTTGTGTTTGAGCCTACACTTCGTCAACGCCGCATTAACAAGATGTGAGAAATTGATGATAATTGATGATATTTTGATATACTCTAAGAACAAAGAAGAGCATGCACAACATCTTCGGATAGTATTGATTCGATTAAGGGAACACAAGTTGTATGCCAAATTCAGTAAGTGTGAGTTTTGGTTAGATCGAGTACAATTTTTAGTACATGTTCTGACACCTGAAGGTATCTTTGTAGACTATGGCTCCATGGCTCCGAGCTCGTGGCGAGATCCACGGAGCCGTGGATCTCGGCGCCGAGCTCGGAGCCAAGATCTGTGGCTCCGAGCTCGGAGCCAAGATTTATGGCTCTGAGGTACCGGCCACGTCAACGCCATCTAGGATACTCTGTTGTGCATGGTCAGACACCTCGGAGCTAAGATTTATGGCGTCGAGACGTGTTACTTCGGAGCCATGAGTCCTAGCATCGACCCCATGATCCAAAAATGAATTTACGTCTCCAGAGAACAAAACCTAAATTTTCTTTAAAAAAAAAGACCAAATTATAAAAAATTTGGTTGTCTAGTCAAGGTAGAGAATTTTCGGCAAACGATTAGCAACCTTTTCATCGATTCGTTTCATGAGACTGTGACCTGCTGATGTGAAGTCCGAACTGTCTTTTAGCTCAAGGAGAATGTTCAGAGTATACTAGTATAACATTTCGACAGCTAAAACTAATTTTCCAAGCAGAAAAAAGAAAAGAAAAAAGGGCTGTCTACCCAACACCCGGATTTTGTGAACATGTATGCAAATAGAAAAAAGGTGGGTGTTTAGCACCCAGATAATAAGAGATAAAGGTGTTGAAAAATTGAGTTATTTTAGAGGAGTTGAACACCAAATTTTTAGTTACGCCAATCATTCCTAGCAATTACACGAAAAATGACTGTAACTTTGTAACTGGCGATTCAGGTGCTAGAGACCTTAAACACACCCAAGCTTTGTTTACTACCTCAGGAAGAAAAGGCAAAGGAAAAATTCAGCAATTCTGAAAATAAAAACGCTCTTAGCTTAGTCTGAAAGAGTTTTCGTGAGGGATTATCTAAAATCAAATCTGCCCATGTGAGGTGACTCTGAGTTTGGTATGTTGGATGGATAGGATCACGAAGATACTAAAGAAAGTGTCGGATACCCGAAAATAGGGTACCCCAAGCAAAGGTCGAAAAACTGCTTAGACCATAAGAACAGAACCAACGGAATAAACGAACGAGGTCTCGGCCGAAATCTCCGATTCGCCCGAGACCCCGTCGCCGAGCCCCAGCGGAAGCGAACGATTCTCCGACTCGTCCGAGACCGCCTCGCCGAGGCCCCCTCGCCCGGGGCCTCGGAAGAAGTGCCGATTCGCGCGAGGCCGGCTCGGCACCAGCCCCGTGGCCGCCTCTTCAACCAAACTGCCCTGACCGAACGTCGCATCCAAGCGCCCAACCACTCCGACAGACGCATTTACGATGGCACAAGATAAGACAAATAAGTGACCGACTACACGCCAATCGCGTCAACCTCCTGCCATCTGCGACGGCACAGAGCAGGGGTTACCGACCACTGTGATGCCTAACTCCTGCACCAAGGACATCGCAATGTGGGAGTCAGAACGGGTTCCTGTAGCCTCGGAATCAGCGGACCGACCGCTCCGTCTCGCCGAGCCCCTCGACAGGGCCTCGGATTCACTAATCTTACTCGCCGCCGCCCATCCGTCGCCCGGGACCCCGGTAGGGCCTCGGACGACCATTATGTTCTCACCTACGCCCGAGGCCGGGCTCGTTCCGCAACCTCATCGCCTCCGCCTCAAAAGTCTCTCTGGCAGGCTCTCACGTCCGATTAATGTGCTCAGCTGCACCCGCTATGTAAGCCACGATCGGCGGTCTTGCTACGCAACAGGAGCGACGGACAACGGTCGAGATCACCTTTTCTACCATCCCTTCTCGACAATACAGTACCGTATCCGTAGGGCGCATCGCCTCGCACTATTCCGCTGATGGCGGCCGAGACCCGCAGATCACGCACTGGTCACTTCTCGTGCTCGCACGACGGCAGCCCTCGAGACGACAGCCCTCGCACGCGACCGGCTACGATGACCGCCGAGCCTCGCGCAATCCACCAAGTCAACAAATGCGCAGCGAAGAGACCATACCGATTAGACATCTACGGAACTCCCATGACAACGCTCATCTTTGCTCCAGAGTAAATACGCCATTGAATAGTCCTTGCTCCACGTAGCTCTCTTTATGTACTCCTCGGATTCCTCCTCGCGGCTATAAAAGGAGGCAGCCAGGACCGCTTTCTAGGGACGACGGATAGAGTCGCGAATACTCGCATCGAACAACACGCCTCATTCTCGTAATTCATATCACCTCCCTCTCACAGAGACTCGGGACGAACTCCTCTCTCGCCTAGCTTGTAACCCCTTACTACGAGCACCCGGTGCAAGGAATACAAGAACATCTTCTCGGATCGGGCGAGGGGCATCCATTGTCCGAACCAAGATAAACCTTGTGTCTCTTTGCATCTCCATCCGTAATTGGGAAAACGCAAAGACAAATTCACTAGTCGGTTAAGGACCCCGGTTCAAACACCGGCAGCTAGCGCGCCAGTAGGGAACCTCTGCGTGTCGCCTTAGTCATCCCACCAGATTC